>JAKOOJ010000007.1:37744319-38945986 GCA_022577455.1 Arizona elegans | reverse complement strand
TGCTGAATATTCGAACTGTATTAGTCAGTAACTGGATTTCAATTTCTGATTTTCTGTATAACTTCAGATCATCCATGTACAGCAGGTGAGAGATTTTCTGTGAATTTTTAGCAGTTTGATAACCCAGATTAGTTTTCTGTAAAATTGTTGACAGAGGGGTCATGGCAATGATGAACAGCAGAGGTGACAAAGAATCACCCTGGAAAATCCCTCTTTTGATGTTGACCAGTCCGTAGCTTTCACTTCCAATAAACAGTTCTGTTTTCCAGTACTTCATCGCATTTGCAATGAAAGTACCAGTGCACTTGCATATTCCAATGACATCCAGGCACTTGATGATCCAGCTGTGTGGTAGTGAGTTGAATGCTTTCTTGTACTCAATCCAAGTTGTATGCAGATTTGTTTTTCGCCTTTTGCAGTTCTCTAACATCATTTTGTCAATCAGGAGCTGATCTTTCATGCCTCTGCTCCCTCGCTTGTTTTCTTTCTGCTCTACTGGCAAGATGTTATTTGCTTTTAGGTAGTCCTGGATCCTGTCAGCTATAATGCCAGTCAGCAGCTTGAACATGGTTGGCAGACACATTATTGGCCTGTAATTTGCAGGTGTTGTCCCTTTTGCTGGATCCTTCTGTATCAAGTAGGTTTTTCCATTCACTGTTAACCATTCACTGATGTTTCCTGTTTGCAGCATCTCATTGATCTCGGCTCCCCTAGGACCGTGTCCATGCCCAAAGAACACGCTCGAAGCCAAGTCGGTGTATCTCTGTTTAATCGTGGCAAACAGCTCTTACAGGAACAGGAATGTAAAACATTGAAAAGACGCAGCTATCACATAGCAGTAGTTGATTGCTTATATAGCTTCGTTCCTAATTGTCCTCAGCTGGACAGGGCTCGTCTCTTCCTCATTTCCTCTGGGCCGTTCTGATGACGACTCCATCTGGAGCATTCTCCGAGCATTAGGCTAAATCCCCACGACCCCATAAAGCACCCGTGCTCATAAACACCTAACCGGATATCTATCCCAACACCAGCACCTCTGTGAGTAAACCCATTCCCCTCTGCCAATCAGGTGTCCGTATTCTGGTGTTGAATGGACAAGGTGTCGAGTGCTTCTTGACGCTCGACAGGCGGCTCCCCCCTACCAGGTGTCCGTCTAATAGGAGGAGATAAAGAAAGAGAATTTTAACGATCACGTAATGGTTTTTGGTTTATGGGGGTATGTCTTATGGAATCTTCTTAACAGTTTTGGGGCGTTTATATCTTTCGCAGGTACCCAGGATGCCTCACTATCAGGATACCCTGTCCATCAAACCAAATAATATACCCGACCTCTACGTAGTTTCGAATCAATAATGTCTTTTATTTCATAGTAGGCGCCGGTTATCGGGCCAGGGGGTGATTTATGTGTGGTAGTGGGTGTGATGGCTGGTTTTAATAAGCTAGAGTGGAAAACCGGATGGGTCTTTCCCAATAAGGGGGGTAGCCTTAACATGAATGTTACAGGATTTATTACTTTAATGATAGGAAACGGGCCTATGTACTTGGGGCCTAGTTTTTTACTAGGTAAGTGTAGTTTTAGGTATTTAGTTGACAAATACACTAGGTCTCCGATCTGAAAGGTCGGACAGGCAGCCCTCTTTTTGTCTGCCTGTAGTTTGTATTCATTGGTTGCTTGTGTCAAGGCGGCCTTCACGTGAGGCCATACTGTTGTCACGTTAGTATACCAGTCGGTAGGAGTCATAGGCCTTGGGAGAGAGAGGTCTAATTCAGGGATAGCAGGGAATTCCCTCCCCATCACTACCTGAAATGGCATAAAACCAGTACTTCTATGTATTGAGTTATTATATGCCGTTTCAGCGAATAACAGATAATTCACCCAATCGTTTTGTTGATAGGTAACGTAGGAACGTAGATACCATTCCACCATGGCATTAGTGCGTTCGGCAACACCATTCGTACTGGGGTGATAGGCTGAACTAAGGCCTTGGGATGATCCTATGGCACGAAAGAAACCTCTCCAGAATTTGGCAGTGAACTGCACCCCTCTGTCTGATATAATCCTTTTAGGCACTCCGTGCAAACAGTAAATATGCTGTAGGAATAGACGTACTAAGCGTCGAGCGGATGGTAAACCTTTGCATGGAATAAAATGGGCCTGTTTTGAGAAAAGATCGACTACTGTCCAGATGACAGTATATCCCCTACTATTGGGAAGGTCGACGATGAAATCCATGGCTATTTCACCCCATGGTCTGTTTGGCTCGGCTACCGTTTGTAGCAGACCCAGTGGCTTTCCTGGCCGCGGTTTGGCTATAGCGCAGGTGTGACATTTCCGAACGTATTGATCGATTTCTTTTCTCATTTTGGGCCACCAAAATTGTCTCCATGTTAGGTGTATAGTTTTAAGAAATCTGAAGTGACCAGCGGTTTTATTATCATGGCAACGACGTAACACTCGTTGTCTTAACTCTGCTGGGATATATAATCTATCACCCCACCATAGCAGGCCGTCACAATGTGTTAAAGACGCTGCATTAGTTTGGGCCCATTGGTCTGTCTGGATAGCTTTTCGTAAGGTTGTTAACCAATCCTCGCTTTGTGGGGTTGTCAAGGCATACACTTTTAGGGGTGATATCATTGCTTGTAATACCTCATCTCGTTTACTGTGATATTGCGGCATCCTTGACAATGCATCTGCAAGAAACATTCCTCTAGCCGGCTTATACACAAGAGAAAATCGGAACCTCTGGAAATACTGGGCCCATCTCACCTGCTTTGGGGACAATTTTCGGGGTGTCTGGAGGGCTTGTAGGTTTTTATGGTCCGTCCAGACCTCAAACGGAACGGGATTCCCCTCTAATAGGTGCCTCCATGTCTGTAATGCCCATTTTACAGCATAAGCCTCTTTCTCCCACACCGCCCAGTTCCTTTTCGCTGTGGAGAATTTACGGGACGTATATGAACAAGGCCTTAACACCCCGGTCGTGTCTTTTTGCAGTAGAATGGCTCCTACAGCCACATCACTGGCATCTGTTTGTATCACAAATGGTTGTGACATGTTAGGGTGTATCAATACGGGTTCAGATGTAAACGCATGTTTTAGATCCTCAAAAGCCTGTTGGCACTTGGATGTCCATTGTAGTTTATATCCCGGTCTGGGTTTCTTCCCAGGGGTTATCACACCTTTTGTTCATAGGAGCTCGGCAACGGCAACGCTATTGTAGCAAAAGATGGAATGAACTGACGATAAAAGTTCGCAAACCCTAAAAAGCTCTGCAATTGTTTACGGGTTTGCGGTGCCTTCCATTCCAAGACTGCCGCTACTTTCTTCGGGTCCATTTGAACACCTGTACTACTTATTCGGAATCCTAAATAATCAATCTCCTCCCGATGGAACTCGCATTTCGAGAGTTTCACAAAAAGATATGCATCAAGCAGTTTGGTCAGGACTTGTCTGACCAGCTGGATGTGCTCCTCCATTGTGTCAGAATAGATCAAAATATTGTCCAGATAAACAAGTACTCCACGGTACAGGTGTTCATGTAAAATACCGTTTATAAGCTGCATAAACACCGCTGGTGCCCCTTGTAAACCAAAAGGCATCACAAGGAACTGGTAGCTGCCGAGGGGAGTGTTGAACGTGGTCTTCCATTCGTCCCCCTGACGTATTCATATTCGATAGTAGGCTTCACGAAGATCTAATTTCGTGAAGACCTTCCCTGATGCCAGGGTAGCTAACAAATCAGTCATTAGCGGCAGGGGATACAGAGGTTCTACACAGACAGCATTTAACCCTCGGTAGTCCACGCATAAACGTAAGCCCCCATCCTTTTTCCCTCGGAATAGGACAGGTGCCGCCAGATGCGAACGACTGGGACGAATAAACCCCCGGGCAAGGTTCTTATCTATGTATGCCCGTAATTCTTTTAATTCCTGTGGGGTCATCGAGTACATATGGGGTTTTGGCAGCCATGCCCCAGGGAGTATTTCGATGCCACAATCTGTGTCCCGATGTGGGGGCAAAGCGTCACATTCTTCCTCGCTAAATACCCGGGCGAGGTCGGTATACACCTGGGGGTAGGTCCCTGGCGTTATTGTCTCTTGCTGGAGCGCTGCGCTCTCTTCTGAACATGGAAATCTGAGTTTCCGATAACCCCCTTCCCACCAGATATGCGGTTCCCACCTATCTAACCAGGCGAGCCCCAGAATAACGGGCTCGATCATTTGTGTCACTACGATAAAGTGGATTCGTTCCTGATGGGTTCCTATTTGTAAGAGAACGGGTTCAGTGACGCTGGCGGTGGGTGTGCCACCTAGAATCGACCCATCCATTTGTTCGAACTTAATGGGGGTCCGTAGGGTTAGGATCTGCAGCCCCAAATCATCAGCTACAGATCACCGCATAAGGCACCGAGTACAGCCTGTATCAATCAAGGCTTTCTGCTCACACTCCTTTTTAGTAACAGGGTGTCTTAGGGTCACCGGTATTAGGAAGGGGTGTATAGGTTCACTTACCATTGGGTCCTGTAGCTCGTCTCTGTTGTCCCTCTTTTCAGACGCTTCGGGAACACGAGCCGTCCCTGGTTCGTGGCTCCCCGTCGGGGAACCAAACCCTGGTCTCCCGCGTGACAGGCGGGGATACCTACCACTATACGTCTTCCTCTCGGCTCCCCTAGGACCGTGTCCATGCCCAAAGAACACACTCGAAGCCAAGTCGGTGTATCTCTGTTTAATCGTGGCAAACAGCTCTTACAGGAACAGGAATGTAAAACATTGAAAAGACGCAGCTATCACATAGCAGTAGTTGATTGCTTATATAGCTTCGTTCCTAATTGTCCTCAGCTGGACAGGGCTCGTCTCTTCCTCATTTCCTCTGGGCCGTTCTGATGATGACTCCATCTGGAGCATTCTCCAAGCATTAGGCTAAATCCCCGCGACCCCATAAAGCACCCGTGCTCATAAACGCCTAACTGGATATCTATCCCAACACCAGCACCTCTGTGAGTAAACCCATTCCCCTCTGCCGATCAGGTGTCCATATTCTGGTGTTGAATGGACAAGGTGTCGAGTGCTTCTTGACGCTCGACAATTGAATTGTTTGGCCATTTTTCCATGCAGGCTGGTCAGGTATTTGAGCCAAAAGCCATGCAGTTGATCATTGCCCGGCAATGTCCAGTTCTTGACTTTTTTCACTCTGTTGCTTATCATTTCAGTAGTTATTTTCAGTTGGTCCATTTTGTTCGTGGAGAATTTCATCTCAAAATCTCTGATCCACCCAGCATTTTTGTTGTAACATTTCTCAGTCTCCCACAGGTCTTTCCAAAACTGAGTAGTTGCCATTTTCTCAGGTTTTTCAATTTTTGTATCCCCCATCTGATTCAGACTCTGATAGAACCATCTTTGGTCTGATTGGAACAATTGATTTTGTTTGTACTGGATGACTCTGGCTTCATATCTTTCAATTTTTCTTGCTGTTGCTGTTATTGGCTGGTTCACAATTTCCAATGCTTCATCATTTCTTCTTGTGCTGAGCCAGTATTTTTTTATCAGGTGTTTCTTGATCTTGCTGTTCTTCAGCTTTTTCTTCTGCAAATTCTTCAGGTTGCTCGCATCTGCTGGTAGGCTCTTGATTTTCAATTCCAACCTAATTTTCCATTGCAGTTTTCCAGTCAATTTTCTAGGGGCCTGCAGCTGTTGAATCCCCAGTTCTTTTGTCATTGTGCCTGCTGTACTGTAGGCAAGCTGATTTGTTTGTTCAGTTGATGTTATCTGGACTGCTGCAAGTGCATAGTTTGCATCTATCAGCAATGGCACCAAATGTTTTCTAGGGACAGTCTTTAATGTTGGAAGCCTTCTTCTTTCTGCATTTATTGTAGCATGTGCCAAGATTTTAGCTTTCAGTTCTTGCTATCTGGCATTGATTACTCCTGGTTTCAATGATGACTTCAGGCCCTTGATGATCCTGTTCTTGCAAAATATCTGCATTGTTTTCAAATTCAGGCTGTTCAGTTGCTCCAGATGTTGGAGTATTTTCTGCTGCCACTCCAGCAGTCTGCTGTTCAGCAGTCTGTGTTCCTGTTTCACAATTTTTCTGTATTTCTTCAAGTTCAACTTCACTGAGCACTTTGTTCCAAGTGATGAATCGTCACTGATCGGCTAATCATAATTCAGTTATCCTTGAGTCTTGATATTCTTGTTTCCATAATTGGTACATCTTTTTTTGGTAGCGTCATTTTTCTGGTTCTGCTTTGTAGTAGCATTTCATTACATTGCAGTTCTCTGACATGGTGTATTTCTGCTGCTTCTGAGATTGTTCATCTTCCAGTCACTCTGCAGGTCCATACCCTGGTTCCTCAGCTATGGGACCTGCAGCCTGTAGCCCACTTGTTGACGGATGTCCAGGTTCCCCAACACTTGATGCGGTCCTTGTTAACCCGGGCGACGACTGAGCTGGTATAGGCTTCGTTCAGTTATGTTTCACCATGATTCATTGCATGGGTTGTTGGGTGCACTCAGTTCTGTTCCTCAGCCAAGACCTCTCTGACATGGTTGGACCTGCTGGTAGTTTACGCTACTGCCAGCACAGCTCTCAGCTTCATTGGAGCAGTTAAGCCCCACACCACATCAAGGTGGCACCCATATTATTATTATTATTATTATTATTATTATTATTATTATTATTATTATTTAATCTTTAGTGAGATTCACAGCCTTTGAAGCTGGTTAATAGCTCAGCAGCTCGAGTCCTAACCAAGGACCTAGTAAGGTGGTTTTTTGTAGAGTCAAACTGTTCAAGTCCGGTAAATTTAGAATTTCTAAATTTGTATATTATTATTATTATTATTATTATTATTATTATTATTATTATTATTATTATTATTATTTACTAATGAAGTGACTATGCATAATTTAGACAACACTATACTTATTTTTCTTGTTTTTCTTTTTCTGTTTTTGCCTTTCTCATTGATGGCCAAATCTAGTATTCAGATAAAGTGCATTTTTCAGACTCCTTGAGCATGTCCTAAATAGTCATCAGTACATTTTTCTTCATCCAAAAATTTTATTTAGTGGGTAAAAATATGATCTTATAAGTAGCAGTCTATTGAAACTCAATGTTCACTTTATTCAGTACATTACATACATCCTTGTTTGGTGTTATGTAAGCAAGATACTATATTAATAAAATTTGCTACAATATATTAAAAGAGTTTTTGCAACTCAACCATTTTTTCCAGAGAAAGAGGAATTATGGAGATTGCAATACATGGTAGGCTGAGCAAAAATAGAAGAGAACTTGTTAATAATGCCAACCACAGAAGCCACTAGCTTTTTCTTATCCTCTTTACAGCTTCACAATGCTGACTGCTTTAATAGAAGATAGTGTGTAATGTCATTGCTGTAATATCAATTCTTGGAAAACTCATATTTTAAGAACAGGGAACCTCTTCACTTTCTAATAAGATTATACTTATAGCCTTTCATGTTGAATACCTGAACTGACGTGCAATAATTTTCCAAAGGTATTAAAGACATGGAAAAGATGGATATGATAACAGAAGCATCTTCTCACTTAGATATTAAAATTTTCTTGTTTAGAGTGCATACAAAATTTTAATACTAAGAATAAAACAGTAAATTAAAACAGAGATGTTAAGACATTTGATAGGAATTCATATTTTCAACAACAATTGGTCTTGCACATTCAGTCATATAATTTTTATTCATTTAAAAAGCTTGACTAGGGGGAAAAAATCTTAGAATAGCCTTCATCAATTTTTAGACATAATACTTTGTTGCTACATGGTGAGATTATTTATTTGTTTGTTTGTTTGTTTTTGGGCTGTATGTGATTACTTATCCTTATTCTTTAGGAAATAATTCAGAAATGTGTGTTTAATATTTATGAGGCTGAGGAAGAAGAAAGATTCTATGTGGAATCTGTAGTTTTTGTTTTCTTGATTCACCACGCTGGATCTTTTACTTGTACTATGATTTGATTGTACTACTAAATATTGCTGAGATCTGAAATAATTGTTTTGTTAAACTGTCACTGTGGTTTCTGAAGGACATGATCAAACAAAGACTTGTTAATATCCAAGCTCAAAACTAGATGTGCCAATTTTGCTTGTGCTGTTCTAACTTTGGGTGTAATTTAATATAAATGTATAGAGACCAAGTTTAAATTGAGGCTACTATATGCAGAATTGAGAAGCTTAAACTATTACTCCATCCCCTTTGTTTGAAGGAAAATGAGAGAACTTCCACTCACAGAGTTTTATTTCTTTATCACTTCATACGCAGTATGTACTGATCATTTACAGCACATATTACTATAACCTGGAAATATAGTGGTTCAATATGTAGCTGCCCTTGAAATTTCTGTAAATAATCCTCTCCTGTATGAGAACTCAGCAGCAGAGTACTGAATATAGAGATCTGGAAATGAAAACTATCTTCCTGAATCTAGCTGGCTGAATCTAGAAGCTTTGTTTTTATGTTATTCCTTATCTTCTTTTCGCTCTCTTTTTGTATTAATTGTGTAATCAATCTTAGGAATTTCAATTGCATCTGTTATTACTTCTAGGTTTGTTAACCTGTTAATTCCAGAGATGTGAGGCTCCACTGTGATAACATAATGGGTAAATTCTGAATCACAGGAACTCATCAAAGAGAAACAGGATGTGGTATGAAACAATTCATAAGTATCAGATGATCCCCCAATGAACTCAGTAGTACTTCCTGAATACGTTCATCATATTTTAGGCAGTTGAAGTATAACATTTAGAATTTAATTACAAATGTAAATTATATTACAAACAAATATTGTTGCCCACTAGAGAGAAGTAGGAAGGAACCCCACTCAAGTAAAGGAAATAAACATTTAACTTTTGCTTCATTATTTTCTCTGCCTTCTATGCAAACTTGTCACAGATAATAGTAAAACCTGAAAGCCTACCATTCAGTTGCAAAATCAAGAAAAGTTGTCAGTCATCCTGGAACGTCAGCAAATAATCTCAACTACCTGATATAAGCGAGACAGATGGAGAAATAATCCTTTAGACATATTGCCTCACATCTCTCCCCTTCTATATTACTGATGCAGAGAAGCCAAATGGGCAGAACTGCTTTTTGCTAATGTATATCCATTGGGAAACAAATCTCAGTGAATAAAATATCTCTTCTCAATTCTTAGAAACTATACAAAACACAGCTAAGCGTGATATAAGCATGTTGTTATACTTTTTATGTTGCCCGTGATAAAGTCTTAGCAGGTGACAGGATCTGGCTATTTTTGTCTGAGCCCAGATGTTCAGAACCAAGCAAACTCAGAATGGTCAGTCTTTTGATGAGACATTTCCAAGATGTTGTTCGTTACAACTTACAATGTTGTAAATTAGGCTGGGAAGTTCCTCTGATATAGAGGAAGTTTTCAAAAGCAAGATGATATATTTCTAGATCAGAAAAACTAACTTTTATTTTATTTATTTATTTATTTATTTATTTATTTATTTATTTATTTATTTATTTATTTATTTATTTGATTTGATTTGATTTCTATACCGCCCTACTCCCAAAGGACTCAGGAGATGATGGCTGGAATTGGAAGGAAATTGGTTAATGTCAAGAATGATTGAAGATGCATTGCGTATAAGTATTTTGATATTTTCAATGATTTTTCTGGATTGAGGATTTTTTTTTAATCTACTAAACTTATTTTAGGTCTTATACCAATTTGGGGAACATGAACTTTGACTATTGACAGGAAATTAGGGTTTTACCCTTAACACTTAAGTTATATTTATCATTCCACCATGGTCTGCTGGATTTATGGCTCTTAAAGTACTAGTTAACTAAGACTGAGGAGTAAAAATAATAGACTTTAAATAGTTGGATGACCTATTTTATTTTTAAATAAATGACAGTGGAAGATTATCTTACTGAAAGATTGATAAACGTTCCTCCTTAAACTCATTCACTGAATATTTTGTAACTTCATAATTCTAATGTTTAAATTGCTTTAGGGAGGTTTTTCCTCAAAGGAAGCCTAAGATATATTAATTAAAAGCATAAATATAATGGAACAGAGGACTGATAGAAATGATACGCAATCAAGCAGACTGATTGGAGGCCAAAGATCCCACAACTAATCCCTTATCTCTTACATAAAGAAGAATCAAACAGCCAATAATGGAAATGATTCTGTGTGCAATGCTGGAGTGTTGCTATCAGTGGGGCTATCATATGAGAGTTAAAATTCCAGACAGCAATTACATGGAAGTAAAGAGATTCCGAAAACTCTGTTGGTCATCTGCCTTTTGTGGTCATCTGTTATTTTTCAAGCTAGACATGCTAGCCCCATCTGTCAGGGCAGATAAGGGATTAACTGAGGTTTACTTATGCTTTTAAAATGCACTTTGCAGTTTGGGTCCTAAGTTTATGAGAAAGTGCTTCCATTATCTGCATCTATCAAAGAAATATTTATCAAGAAATAATAGGTTGCCTTTTATTGGCTGAGCACTGTTGTAGTCAATTAAATTAAACTGTAAATGCAGTTTTTCTGCGGGCTTCCTGACTAAATTTCTTTCTTTTTCAATTATATATCCAAGTATATTTCTTTGCCATTATATAAAACAGTGTTTATCGACTTTGGTAAATATATATGGGTGAACTTCAACTCCCAGAATTCCCCAGCAAGCATGCTGACCAGGGAATTCTGGGAGTTGAAGTCTATCCATATTAAGGTTCCCAAGGCTGAGAAACATGATGTAAATGCTGGGAAAATAAATCTGAAATCTCACTAGAAATAAGCAGAGAATTTTGACAGGATGAACATCTCTAAGCAAGTGACTAGTTTTCAGTATTAAAAGTGAAATAAATTTAATACTAGAATGTTAGGTGTTGGCATACAGAGGAAAAGGGCACCTTTGCACTGCAGTTATGAAATACAGTTATGAAATAAAGGTGAAGTTTACGAACTGAATGCTCAATGATCCATTTCTGCAAAAGAGTAGAAACAACGGGCACCTGAAGCGCAGAAAGTATAGCTGTATTTGCTATTCTAGTAATGTATAGATTAACATTTTAATTATCTTTTAATCTTCCTGGTGTGCTTGATTAACATTCATTCCTCTGCCTCTCATGTTTTACTGTATTTTTACAAGCAAGGAGTAGTTGAGCATAGAGATCTGTTAAGTTTTTAAAAGGCAGGAGCAAAATTCTTGTTTAAAATATGCTATTATCAGAACGCCAGGTGACAGAGCTACTGACCTTAGATGAGAGTTCCAGTTTGTTTGTTTTGACTGGAAATGCTGTCCGTGTGTAGGATCCAAAACAAAAATTATTTAAAATACAGCCATATGTACATCAATATGTATTCAGTTTGTAGTCACCAGATCAAGTTTTAGGACTATATTTCTGATGATAAATCTAGAACAAACACACATATTTTAAATATTCTAGGAAACAGAATGTCAGCCTCAGCTTTCCTGCTTCAGCTGCCATAAGAAACAGGGGGAGGGATTAGTTATGAAGCTGGGGGTGGGGGAAGCAACAGGAGAGAGGTTTTTTTCCCTTGTCTGGTAGGATGTGTCTTCATGAGAAAACGAAACTGAATCTTCAAACGGAGATGGCTGACCAACTGCCTCACATTCCTGATGAATGACGCTGCCAGACGTGTTGCCACCTGACCTTTGGAAGACCTTTGGATTGGCTGATGATTTATGGACAGGAGGGGCGGGAAGGCTTAGTAGAAGCATTTTCACGCGTTTTGCTCAGTCCCAGCTTTTCCTGGGTTGTTATCTTTTCATATTCAGTAAAAGTACCAAATTCTTCAAAATGCTTGAGTTTGGGAGTTTCTTTCCTGGATACTGAAGGAAGCATGCCTGACATTAAGCTGGGACTCACATTCAGTCAACCCGGACAAAAACCGAGGGGACTGTAAATCCAGAATATGTCAGATCGGGGGAGTGATGGAGAAGAGAAGATGGGGCAGCCAGTTCAACTGCCCTCCGGTCAGAAAAGGAGACTGCAGAATGGTTGGAAAAACTCCGTTTGGAGACAGAAGAGGCTAGATGGTCAAAAGGAGTGGGAAGACTGCCAGACTGGGGAGAGGAACCCCGGGGAGTGACAACTTCCAGACCCCGGAAAAAGGAGGCAGTGTGGATGCAAGAACAAAAAGAATGTCTCATGATAGACCAAGCCTTGCAGCTTATCCGTGATGTAGAGGAAAGCAGAAGAAATCGTGAGTCTTTTGAAATTCCTGGGGAGAGGGGGAGAGAAAGCCCCAGGGGGGAGCCAGGAGAAACAGCCTGTGGGGGAGAGGAAGAGTTTGAAGAGGGAACATCCCAGACTTCAGCAGCCCGTGGGAGAGATGCAGCCGGCCAGAGAACCCCAGCCTTGCAGGCCCCCCCCCCCGCAGACGTAAAAAGCCAAAAATCCCCCCCCTTCCTGGGAAGTTTGATGGGAATCCTAAAGCCCTGGGATTTTTCCTGACCCAAGTGTGGAACCACATGCAGGATTGGGGGGAGGACTACGAGACAGAAGCGGCGAAAGTAAGAAGTGTCGCGAATGCCCTAGAGGGAGCAGCTGCTGAGTGGATGGTGGTTCTCCACAATAACAACTCCCTCCTGCTGAGAAATTACAACCAGTTCATGAGAGCCCTTAGAAGACGATTTGAAGACCATTTAGCTGAACGAAAGGCGAGACTCAGAATGAAAAGCATTCAGCAGGGCCGGAGGCCGGTGGCGGAGTATATCCAAGAGTTTCGTGAACTGGCACCCTATATGACAGGCTGGTCAGAGATGGCTCTTTTGGAGAGTTTCAAAGATGGATTGAATGAAGAGATATATCGAGACTGTAGAAGCATGGGGGTTCCCGATAATTTGGATAGATGGTACATAGTAGCTGAGGATGTGGAAATCGAGCTGAAATGGAGCGAACTCCGAGGAAAACGAATGGGGGACCAGTCATTCTCTTCCTACCGTAAGGGGGCACCCAAGATGACTGGCGGGAAGACCGAATTCAAACCCAAGTCAAAGCCCTTCACCTGTTTCAAATGTGGGAAGGAGGGTCACCGAGCGGCCGAGTGTTTCTCCAAACCACTGCCAAAAGCCACTGGGGCCAGCCAAAAGAAAGGTGATAAGATACCCACAAAAGCCCGCGGCACTGCCCTGAAAGGAGAAGTCGTTGAGTTCGCTCCCCGGAACTCGGGCGAGCTGGGAACTCCGACCAACGATGACGATAGCGAGACAGACTCCGACTCCGACACCGACGAACGGGTGAGTCACACGGAAGAACCCTTACTCATCCCCGTAGAAGTAAGGGTGCCCTCCACAGGAACTCACGCGCAATTGTTAGCCCTGTTACTCAGGGTGCACTAGATGCATAATTAGCCCCAAGGTAGTGGAGGAAATGGGACTGAGACTGAAAACTTTAAAAAGACCCATTGCATTTTGTCAATTAGACGGGTCGATTGCAGGAGGGGGCCCAGCTAGTTTTATGACCGAACCCCTTGAACTGCAGTTGGGGAATCATATAGAGAAGCTCAGCTTTATTGTAGCCCCTGGAATGGAAAGGCCCCTCATTTTAGGACTGCCCTGGCTTCGTAAATGGAATCCACGAGTAAATTGGAAGACAAGGGTCCTGCGCATTCGTACGGCAGAACCGACTCCAGAAAAGGAAGGGCCCCCCCTAAGGGACAACATAAGGCCAGAAAGGGTGGCAGTAGCCATTAATTATATTGAGGGAGAAGAAAAAATTCCTAAAGAATATTGGGACCTCAAGGAAGTGTTTAGTGAAAAGGCATCAGATGCCCTGCCTCCCCACAGAGCCACTGACTGCACCATTGAAATTCTCCCTGGGGTGAAGCTTCCCAAACCAAAAATTTACCCCATGACACCTTGGGAATTGGGGGAATTGCGAAATTTCATCGATAAAAACTTAGAACGTGGATTCATCGAATGAGCCAAACCCAAGGTGGCAGCACCAGTGATGTTCCGCGAAAAGAAAGATGGCTCCTTCAGATTAGTAGTTGATTATAGAAACATGAACGCCATTTGTGTAGAAAACGTCTACCCCCTCCCACTGATGAAAGACATGTTGGCCCATTTAGGGAAGGGAAAAATTTTCACCAAACTGGATTTAAGAGAGGCATACTACCGAGTGAGAATAAAAGAGGGAGATGAATGGAAGACAGCATTCAATTGCCCACTGGGATGTTTCCAGTTTAGAGTACTCCCTTTTGGACTCCAAGGAGCTCCGGCTGTTTTCATGCAGTTGATCAACGAAGTGTTGCACGAGCACCTATATAAGGGGGTTTTGGTCTATTTGGACGATATTCTAATTTATTCTGATAAACCTTTGGGTTGCTTAATTACAATCTCCAAAAGCCACCCATAATGTGGCCATTGACAAAGAATGATGAGGGTTATAGTTCAATAATTGGAGATCCACAGGTCCTTTATCTCAGTTTTAAACAGTAAGAGGCTCTCTAACCACTGTACTATTTTTTAAATTAATTCATTTCCTTCTTGTCTACTAGTTGAAGTTCCTGATTATTAGCTCCTAAACTGTGCTAATGCATTTTCCATAGCTGGGGGCAGTTTGGACATGATTTGAGAGTTCGGGCTGTCCATTATGTTTTTAGGTGGTTTTAGAGGGATCTTTTAAAATGATGGAAAACTTCAATTTTCTTGACTTATCCCTATCATTTGATAATAGAAGTATCCGGGGAATACTGGATCAGAAAAAGATACTAATATTTTAAAGAATACTTTAAAATCAAATGCTTTAAAATCAAATAAGAACAGGACTAATAGCACATTTGCAAGTTTGTAATCACGGTTTTATTAACTTTTAAGACAAATGAAAACAATTTTACTCAGCAGAAAAACTAAATCCAAAATATATGGAAAAGAAAAGAAAGCACATGTTCAAACTACTTCCTAGGTAAATTTTAAAAAATTATCATCCTAGGGATATTATTGAAGGAATTCTTATTTCTTATGGATTAACACTTCTTTGTTACTTAGAATTTTAGAGCTTTATTTTGAAAAAAATACAAAAGAAATGGAGTTTTTATGGAAACAGATACATCAGTGAACTGATGCTTATCTTTAATCTGAGCTAAAGTCCCAAAGTAGATAGCACCAAGTCAAAAACTATACATAGAAAAATATTATAGTTAAACCTTAATATTTTCAACTATAATCATAAAACATGGAATTTGATCTCTCATGAAGAGCTTTTCCCTTCTTCTTTGTCATGTTCAGTTTATTTTACTATCCCTGGTATATCTAGGGTTTTATTTTTAGGAACAACCACTTTGTTAAATTTATTTGCCAGCTATCTCACCGTAGGGCTGCTCTAAGCAGCTTACAACAATAAAAAGGAAGAAATGGAAAGAATAAAAACAGAACAGAAGTAAAATATTCAAACAATAAAACAGACAATGAAAAATAACACAACGAGAACATATCAATTTGATGAACAAAATGATAGAGTAGAGAACAAGGGGTGGGGAGGTGAAATCTGCCATCAGCCACTTCCAATTTAGTTCCCAAGCCAACTAGCAAAGTCAGGTTTTCAAGCTCTTGCAGGAGGATAGGACAGTTAGCTCTTACCCAGAGGGTGACATGTTCCAAAGGGCAGGTGCTGCAGTAGAGAATGCTCTTCTTCTGGATCACAATAGTTGGAGTTCTTTGACTCTGAATCTGAAGTAGGCCCTCTCTTTTATCTTATTTTCCTGTTGATATGGCACTTTAGGGTATTTCATTATTAAAAATGAAATATTTTTAAAAAAATAAACTTACATTTATATCATGTATATTTAAACATAATTAAAATTCTCAGCATCACTCAGAATAAGACTTTACCAAATAAATGGACAGAATTGTTTATTAGGTTGCATCTTAAGTTCTCAATATGCTTTATGCCATATAATCTTGTAATGTCAGAATTTGAGAAAGAAGAAGTAGAATGGGATAACTCCCAAGTTTTTCTGCCTTTCATAGAATTTTATATTAAGTCTTGGTTGTACAAAAATGTTTATGGCACTAACTGATCTACAACATCTAAAGATGAGAAAAAGTCAAATCTCAACTGTTATTACGCATAGATATGTATACATAGCTTAAGTATACTTGTATATGTCTTGCCTGGTCTCTTTAGCTCTCCTGAAAACTTGATGAAAATAATATTCTCAAGTAAGAGTTTCAAACTTTTTCAGTTATTGACAATAATAATTATAAATTATAAAAAAATATAAAATAATACTGAAACTTGTAATCAACAACAAAAGCTGCAAGGAAAACGAAATAAAATAGCTTCAGAAAAAAGAATGTGCTGACTTAACTTCGAGAATTTTATACCAAGATGACAATTATTACTTGTGAAAAATATTAAACTTGTGAACAGTCTCTTTTAGCTCATAAAGGTATACAGGCTGTAACTTTAATATTCCAGAATAAAAAAGATATTTAATTGAGAAAGAAAATGAGCAGCAGTTAGCCTGGAAAATAGATAATAGATACAGATTTTCAGAGAACTGCAGACTGAAAAGTGATCTTGAGGTCACTTTTGTTTTGTGTGTAACAGTCTCTAAGTGGTCAAAACTATAAGACTGATCTCCATCGTTTTTGCTTACAAAGAAAAATATAACATTGACCTTTGTAGAATTCAAGCTATACAAAATGTCAACATGCTTTCTGTTTTTTAAGCTAGTGAGGGAAACAACACCTATCCAAGAACTATTTTTTATTTTGGATTTCATCATCAAGTGCTTAAAGGAGAAGCTTTTATGTTGCTAGAGAAGGTAATGGTTTATAGCTTACTTTTAGTGCTATTAACTAATCTATCATTGTTCAGTCAGCTGTATTTGACAAGCTGCTTCTTAAACTTGAACTTTGTCATTTGGTGACAGATAACCCTGCCTGTTTACTCAATTTCCTTGTATTGTTTTTTCTTTTCCAGAGCTTTTGCTGTGAAGTGTCTCATTATTAATCACTGCCTTTAGATGTGATTTATTACACCAACTAGGCTCAAGAAAGGGACAAAAAGAAAATAGTGATGCTGGGGGAAGGGAAATCCAACAGTGTACCATCAGCTTGAAAAGGTACAGAATGCATATCTCTTTCCTAGAAAATATAAGAGAAATGACAAGAGAATGAACTGATAGCTGCAAAAAAGTCCAATGGCACAGCATGTAAAAAGTTAATATTTTAATATATATATATATATAATAAATTGGAAGAGGGGAATGAATACATAAGATAGAGATGGGACATATTTCAGTCCCTAAATCAATTTAACTTAAAAAAAAAGTGAGAATGGGAATTGGGGGAAAGTATGTCTATCCAAGTGTTTCTCTGCTTGGCATTCATTTTTAATCTATGTTCTTATAGATGCTTTATGATCAAAGTACTATTTGCAGACACTCATACCTCTAAATACTAGTGTCCTTACTAAAATTATCACTACTGTATTGTTTTTTCTATGATGTCATGCCAAAGGCCAAGGAAATTGTTTCCTTAGATGTTATATCAGAAGGGGACAGATTTTCTGGATGGCTTGCATGATACTAAGAATATGAGAACATCAACAAGTTTGAAATATAATTTAATGTAGAGAAATTTAGCCACAATCTGGAGCAGTAGTTTTTGATAAGATTTCTTGACTCAACCATGCTCTGTATGCAGTCTAAATCCAGCAAAAACTGAATAATGCTAAGTCTCCCTTCAGGCATGAAGCTGGATTACATCAAAGAATTTTATCAATCCCAGGCTAAGTGGAGGTAGGATCGGCATTTCCCTACTTTAAACTAATTGTGCCAATATTTCCTTTGTTGGGAAAAGAAAGCCACACTTTTCCCATTCACTACCATGGCATATTCAATAGTATAGGTGGCTTGAGCTAAATGGTAAGCAGCTGCTGGATATAAAGAGGAAGAAAATAGCTTGGATTGGAGAAGAGCTTGGATAAACATTTTGAAGGTAATGAAAATGAGACAGGGCAGACAGACAATGTCTGATTAAAAAATATTTCTGAAGCATATGGAACTGGGCCAAGGAAATGTTTATGAGAATATCAACTCTTCTAGTGAAGGTGAACTACATGATGGTACTCCAGAAATAGCCTCTAAATGCAAATTGTGAAGAACCCAATATTTTGATTTATAATAACAAGACAGAAGGTCAGTCAGTAGACATTTAATTGTTCCAACCCTTCTTTTAGTACATATGACCCTTTTCATAGTTGGATGCTGTTCTCTGAATTTTATATCAAAAGGCTATCCAAACATTGCACAATCTAAAGAAATTGGATATGGCTCTATGAAAACCTGAACTTTTACTTGTCTGGTTTCTTATATCTAAACTGACTATTACGGTAAGAAAGATAATTCTCTAGTCACTTTTATCTGATGATTAGAATATTGCAGCTAACAGAAACAAAATAAGTCTAGCAGAGGGGTTGGATGTCTGAATCTGAGTAATACTTTTGCCTTCAGGCAAGAGCTTTGTTTGTAGCTTTTTAACAATAGTGAAAGTGAAGTGATTGAAATATTACTTTTTCTTGAACAAAAAGTATTGCAAATGGACTATTGTTTTCTGGGATTGAAAAGTTAAAAGAGGAATGGCATTTTTCCACTTCTTGATAAATATTATTATTACATCTTGTTTAATATATTATTATTAAACATTACTAATATTCATGAAAACACAAATAGATTTAGTGGCAGCATTTACCTTTTAGTTTCATTTCCAAGGCCTAAAGATGTGATTCTCTCCATCTTTTCTTTAATTAAAACAGTTGACTATATTATCCCTGAATAGTAAAGCAATGTGTTCAATTCAGTTCTAGTTTTGGAAGAAAGTATATACTCTGAGAGTTATGTTGTTTCCAGGCAATCACCCTGCAAGCCTTTGACTTTCAGTAAAAAGAAACTGAGGTCCTTTTGTCTAGAGCTACGTTTTCATTATATTTTTCATATCTGTATCAATTGTTATTAAAGACGTTTTTCCACAGAGTAAAAACAATACAAATTTTGATTTAAAGAAAAGAGAAATTGAGAAAAGAAATATAAAACTGGAAAGAAATACAGAAAAAAAGTAGAAAATATAAAAAAGAAGGATTAGTAAAGAAAAGGCACTTAACAGCAGTTAAGGAAATGTTGATGTAATCTTAGATAGACAGGGCAAAATATAATTGAACTTATATTTATATTTTTCCTGTCCCTCTATGGTTATATTAAAGATTCCTTCTTTCCATAATCTATCCTTGTTTCTATTTTTCCAAAGGATGTTAAAAATGTTGTATAGATTTCCATAGCTAGGATGATCTTCTAGTTGAGATGAGAGCAGCTGTCCCGGATGGCAGAACACCCAGGATGAACCCTCTTTCTGCAAATGGGCTGTGTCAAAGGGTGTGGGACACAGGGGCTGGTGGCCCATTACCCAGGGCAAATGACTGGAGGCGTGCCAGCTGAGGAGATAAGTCAGGGGAGAATTGCCCGGGGAGAATTGCCCGAAGAGAAGGAAGAGTCGGAGATGAAAAGTCCCATTCTGTCACTGGCTGATGCATACAGAAAGCAAGTTTCTGTTACAAACCTCTGAGGTGAAATAATAATGAATGAGTATTGCACCTGAAATGTATTGGCTGGATCAAGGACGATGGACAATGCGAAGATCATGTAATTAACCGTTTATTAACAACAGCTGGGCTAACTGCCACAGCTATAACTGAAACTGCTTGGAACTCTGCCTGACAGCTCTTATATTGCCAGCTGTCAGGCGGCTTAACCAATCAATGAACAGAACGTTACTTTAACCAATCAACGAACAGAATGTTACTTCCTACTTCAGCAGACTTAATACGTTGCAGCACCATCACAATATGACCCCATGCCTTCGTATTTGCATTACATTTCATCATGGGCCCCTGTTTTTCTACAAATGTTTAGAACATAACAAAACAAACAAAACAAAACAAAACAAAACAAAACAAAACAAAACAAAACAAAACAAAACAAAACAAAACAAAACAAAACAAAACAAAACAAAACAAAACAAAACAAAACAAAACAAAACACAATAGAACTCTTTATTGACTAATTGTGATTGGACACACAAGAACTTTTTCTCTGGTGCATATACTCTCAGTGTATATACAAAAAACAAAGTGATAGGTTATAGATTATAAATCATTGTTACAATCAAACTATTAGGGTGCAAGGTTGCCATTTATAATAGCAAATATGTCCAAACACCTATGCCTATTTTTACTGTGAAGAATATTTTAAGAACTTAATATTTGGTTCTAAACCTAGAATACATAATGCCTATTATAAATAAGGACTTAATTGAAAAACAGGAGGACTCCTTGTGGTCCCCTGAGTCCCGTTAAAGTAATTTTTAGCTAAATCGGGGGTATTGTTAAATACATCGGGATAATCATATTGATGGTATTAACAAGATGATGGTATTCAATTGTATGCAACAAATTAAATCTATTTTATTTTTTTCTAGTTGTACTCCAGTTTTAGAATACAGTAGAACTCTGGTCATGAACGCTTCTGACCACAACCAAATCAGGCTCCAACCAAAAAATTTTATTATGCATTTTCCTTTGTTATACATAACGTTTCCATTCCTGCAACGGCAATGTACTGTCTGTATCAAATCTCTTTTAAATATAGATAGTTTTATACACACATAATTATAACAATTTTTCTCATAATATATACAATGTAATCTTCCCTTCTAATCACCCTATACAATTTAATCTATAATCAAGTATAATCTAGTGATAATATTGCTTATGGTATTATTATCAGCGAAACATAAATTTGGTATAAAATGGTTTGTTGTGATTGAGATATATATATATATATATATATATATATATATATATATATATATATATATATATATATATATATATTCATATATTCTCAGGTTTTCGCGGGTGTTTGTATGTAGGTCTTTGGTTATTCGGGTCTTCTCCCACGTAAAATTGGAAGTGTCTTGGCGACGTTTCGACGAAGTCTCATTCGTCATCTTCAGGCTGGTGTTCTCGGCTTCGTGCTTCCAGGAGCAATGTGAGATCGCAGCTGTCTCTTCCTTTTAACTGCTAGTGGGGGTGTGAGCTGACTGGGTGGGAACTTGGCTGTGTTCTGATTGGGTGGAGGTGTGTTCTGATTGGTTAGGGGTTTGGCTGTGCTCTGATTGGATGGGGGGTTGGTTGTGCTCTGATTGGCTGGGGGTGTGTTCTGTTTGGGTGGGGGCTTGGTTGTGCTCAGCTTAGTCTGAGTTGCAGGGGGATTTGAGCTGGTGAGCTGCGTTGTTGTTGTTTGGCTTCATGTTTGTGGCCGTGCGAGCTCTTCATGGTGGGTGTCAGTCTGCTTCATGTATGGATTGGAGGCGTTTAAAGTGGCTAATGATGCAGCTGCGGTCTGGCTTCTGGTCCTTGGTCGTGGCTCATTATCAGTGTGGGTTTGAGTCTGCTTTCTGCGTGGATGTGTGGTGGTGACATCCTGTGTGGCTCTCGTGAGTGTGGGTCTGGTGTCATTCATCGTGTTAGGGACTTGTTTGTCAATAAGGGCGGGTTTCCAAATGGCTGGTAGGCGGGAGGTATCGTCTCGTTTGTTCATGCTGTGTGGGCGTTTTTCTATCTCGATGGCTTCTCTGATTATTCTGTTGTTAAAGTGTTCAGTTTTGGCGATAGTTCTGGTCTTTTTAAAGTCAATATCATGTCCTGTGGCTTTAAGGTGTTGGACCAGGGAAGAAGTTGGTTCCTCTTTTCTGACTGAGTTCTTGTGTTCTGGGGAGGGCCAGCTGGCTAGCGGCACAGCCATGTGGTCCCTGGCTGCTGCCAGCAGCTGTGCTGCAGAGAATCCCAGTGGAGATACGGGATGGGGGAAGGGGCTGAGCGCCATCAGCCTTACCTTCAAGCCTAGAGGGCTTGCAAAACTCACTGCACCTGCCCATGAATGTAAGATTGATGGCAAGGGAGGGAGACATGCAGGGGTGAAATCCAGCATGTTCTAACAGGTTCTGGAGAACTGGTAGTGGAAATTTTGAGTAGTTCAGAGAACGGCAAATACCACCTCTGGCTGGCCCCAAAGTGAGGTGGGAATGGAGTTTTTGCAATATTCTTCCCCTGCCACGCCTACCAAGCCATGCCCACAGAACCAGTAGGGAAAAATTTTGGATTTCACCCCTGGAGACATGCTCCATGCCCACTGCACTCAGCCAAAAGGCGCAGGTAGATGGGGAGGGCCAGCTGGCAAGTGGTGCAGCCGCATGGTCCTGGGCCATCAGTAGCTGCACTACAGAGAATCCCAGTGGAGATACAGGCTGGGGGAGGAGGCTGAGCGCCATCAGCCTTATTTTCCAGCCTGTGGGGCATGCAAATCTGCCTGTGAACATAAGACTGACAGCAAGGGAGGGAGACATGCCATGCTCGGCTGAAGGGTGTGGGCCAAATTGGGGGTGGACGGTGAGGCTCAGCTGCCTTTCGGTCCTGCCCCTCGGCTTCTGCAGGGCTTCTGGGCACCTGTCGCCCAATCGCCCTTCCCTCCACTTTGGGGCCTTTATCCATCCCACGACTGGGGGACAGGCCATTTCTGGGCCAGTCCAGCAGGTGGGTGGGCAAGTGGGTGATCCTCAGGAAAGATCCCAACTCTTTCTCTCAGGCCTTCCACCCATCTCTGCTTCTTTGAGGCCTCTGGCGAGTGCACCCGGATGGAGGAGCTGCTCCAGGATGACCAATGGGCCCCTGTACTTGCCTTTGCATGGCAACAGCATTCTGCCTTCATCATGGTACATTTACACCATGGTGGTGCCAAGGCAGCCCTCTCTTCCTGTCACTTCAGGCTTGGAGCTTTGCTCAACCCTAGCTTTGCTGTCTATTGCAGGTCGGAGAAGACGATGGTGGCGGTGTGTGTGTGTACTAGCAAGGCTTCCTGTAATACCAGTGGGCCTAAGTAGCCAGGGTGGCAGCAGTGGCAGCAGGTGGACTGACATGCATGGGGAGAAGGGGAACGTGTGGGAGACAGTGGCATCAGAGCACTCCCTGGCTCTTCCCCAAAGAAGAGGAAAGGGGGCAGCCTGATCTGAATCCTGCTTTTTGCAAGGAAAAGCTTGCAAATTTACACTCAGGAGCATGTACACACATGCAGACTGGCCTTCATCAGTGCTTTCCAGGAATTAAGAGAGGACAGAATTTTTTGAGGGGGGAGAATGAAGGGGGGAGTAGGTGGGCTACTATTGTCCACCTCACCATGCTTCCTGGCTCTTTGCTTTCTGCTCTCCGCCAACCAGACCCGACACTCCCTCCGCCCTCCAAAACAACCACTGTTGTTCACAGGGATGCCATGCACTCCCTTCCACCAGCCCTCGTTCCCTTCTTCTCACCACTAGGGTGGAAAAGAGGCTAACAGCCCCCTTTCCAAAGCAACATCTCCTCTGGAGTGGACCCAGTTCCCTCCCCCCAAAAAAATGAACAAAATTCCACCTGACAAGGGGCCAACCATTGCTAAAAGTTGGTGCCTGGCGAATTACTTAGTTTCAGTGATTCTTGCTCTAGGCCAGCATTTATCAACTTTGGCAAGTTTAAGATGTTATGGACCAGTGGTGAGTTTCAAATTTTTTTACTACTGGTTCTGTGGGTGTGGCTTGGTGGGTATGGCATGGCTTGGTGGACGTGGCTTGGTGGGCGTGGCAGGGGAAGGATACTGTCAGCCTCAGCTTTGCCTGCTTCAGCTGCCATAAGAAACGGGGGAAGGATTAGTTAAGGGGGGGCGAAAGGGTGGGGAAGGCGCAGGAGGTGTTTATCTATTGTAGGACGTGTCTTCCTAGGAATCGAAAGTGAATCTTCAAAAGGGGCTGGCTGACCAACTGCCCTACATTCCTAATGAATGACGTTGCCAGACGTGATGCCACCCGACCTTTGGGAGACCTTTGGATTGGCTGTGGGTCAGTGGACACGGGGGGGGGGGGGGGAGAGAGAAGCTTAGTAGATGCTATTTCGCGCGTTTTGCTCACTTCCAGCTTTACCTGGGTTGCGATCATTTCATATTCAGTAAAAGTACTATTCTCTTCTAAATGATTGAGTTTGGGTTTTCCTTTCCTGAATACTGAAGGAAGCATACCTGACATTAAGCTGGAAGTCACATCCAGTCATCCCGGACAAAAACCGGGGGGACTGTAAATCCAAAATATGTCAGATCGAGAGACTGATGGAGAAGAGCAAAGGGGGGCAGCGTTTTCAACAGCAGTCACTCTCCAAACAGAGAAAGAGACGGCAGAATGGTTGGAAAGAATCCGCTTAGAGCCGGAGGAAGCTAGATGGTCGAAAGGAATGGGGAGGCTGCCAGACTGGGGGGAAGACCCCCGGGGAGTGACGACTTCCAGACCCCGTAAAAAAGAGGCAGTGTGGATGCAGGAGCAAAAAGAACGCTTCATGATGGACCAAGCCTTGCAGCTTATCCGTGATGTAGAAGAAAGCAGAAAAAACCGTGAGTCTTTTGGGATTTCTGTGGAAAAGGGGAAGGCAGGCCCCAGGGGAGAGCCAGAAGAGACAGCCTCTGGGAGAGAGGAAGAATTTGAGGAAGAAACATCCCAAGCTTCGGCAGCCCAAGGGAGAGATACAGCCGGCCAGAGAACCCCAGCCTTGCAGGGGCCCCCCCCGCAGAGGTAAAAAGCCAAAAATCCCCCCCCCTTCCTGGGAAGTTTGATGGAAATCCTAAAGCCTTGGGATTTTTCCTGACCCAAGTGTGGAACCACATGCAAGATTGGGGGGAGGACTACGAATCAGAGGCTGCTAAAGTCAGAAGCGTCGCGAATGCCCTAGAGGGAGTAGCTGCTGAGTGGATGGTGGTTCTCCACAATAACAACTCCCTCTTGCTGAGAAATTACAACCAGTTCATGGGGGGCCTCAGGAGGCGTTTTGAAGACCACTTAGCTGAACGAAAGGCGAGACTCAGAATGAAAAGCATTCAGCAGGGCCGGAGGCCGGTGGTAGAGTATATCCAAGAGTTCCGTGAACTGGCACCCTATATGACAGGCTGGTCAGAAATGGCTCTTTTGGAGAGTTTCAAGGATGGGTTGAATGAAGAGATATATCGGGACTGCAGAAGCATGGGGGTCCCCGATGATTTGGATAGATGGTACATAGTAGCTGAGGATGTGGAGATCGAGCTGAGATGGAGCGAACTCCGAGGAAGGCGTATGAGAGACCAGTCATCCTCTTTCTACCATAAAGGGACATCAAAGATGACTGGGGGGAAGACCGAATTCAAACCCAAGTCAAAGCCCTTCACCTGTTTCAAATGTGGGAAAGAAGGTCACTGGGCTGCCGAATGTTTCTCCAAGCCACCGCCAAAAGCTACCAGGGCCGGCCCAAAGAAAAGTGACAAAATACCCGCCAAAACCCGTGGCACTGCCCTGAAAGGAGAAGTCGTTGAGTTCACTCCCCGAAACCAGGGTGAGTTGGGAACTCCGACCAACGGTGACGACAGTGAGACGGACTCCGACTCCGACAACGACGATCGGGTGAGTCACATGGAAGAACCCTTACACATCCCCGTAGAAATAAGGGTGCCCTCCACAGGAACTCATGCGCAATTGTTAGCCTTGTTGGACTCAGGGTGCACTAGGTGCATAATTAGCCCCAAAGTAGTGGAGGAAATGGGACTGAGACTAAAAACCCTAAAAAGACCCATTGCATTTTGTCAATTAGACGGGTCGATTGCAGGAGGGGGCCCAGCTAGCTTTATGACCGAACCCTTTGAACTGCAGTTGGGGAATCATGTAGAAAATCTCAGATTTATTGTAACCCCTGGTATGGAGAGACCCCTCATTTTAGGACTGCCCTGGCTTCGAAAATGGAACCCACGAGTAAACTGGAAGACGGGGGTCTTGCGCATCCGCATGGCAGAACCAACTCTGGAAAAGGAAGCCCCCCCCCCGAGAAACGACATAAAATCAGAAAGGGTGGCAGTAGCCATTAACTATATTGAAGGAGAAGAGAAAATTCCAAAGGAATATTGGGATCTCAAGGAAGTTTTTAGCGAAAAGGCATTGGATGTTCTGCCTCCCCACAGAACCACCAACTGCACCATTGAAATACTGCTTGGGGTGAAGCTTCCCAAACCAAAAATTTACCCCATGACACCTCGAGAATTGGGGGAATTGCAGAATTTTATTGACAAAAACTTAGAACGGGGATTCATCGAACGAGCCAAACCCAAGGTGGCGGTGCCAGTAATGTTCCGCGAAAAGAAAGATGGATCCTTTCATCTCGTAGTTGATTATAGAAATATGAACGTGATTTGCGTAGAAAATGTCTACCCCCTCCCACTCATGAAGGACATGTTAGCCCATTTAGGTAAGGGAAAAATTTTCACCAAACTTGATTTAAGAGAGGCATACTACCGAGTGAGAATAAAAGAGGGGGATGAATGGAAGACAGCATTTAATTGCCCACTGGGATGTTTCCAGTTTAGAGTACTCCCTTTTGGACTACAGGGAGCCCCGGCTGTATTCATGCAGCTGATCAACAAAGTATTGCATGAGCACCTGTATAAGGGGGTGTTGGTCTATTTGGATGACATCCTGATCTATTCTGACAACATGGCCGACCATGTAAAGTTGGTACGAACGGTCTTAAAGAAACTCAGAGTAGCTGAACTCTATGCCAAACTTTCTAAATGTGAATTTCATCAAGACAAAATTGACTATCTTGGATATCGTATATCGCATGAGGGAATAGAGATGGACCCGGAAAAGGTTCGGGCAGTACTGGAATGGGCCGCACTGCGCACCCGTAAGCAGTTACAGAGTTTCTTAGGGTTTGCTAACTTTTATAGACAATTTATTTCCTCTTTTGCGAAAATCGCACTACCAATTACAGACTTGCTAAAAACTAAAGGGGAAGTAAAGCCCAAACCCTCGAAACCACTAGAATGGACTATGGACTGTCAGGCCACTTTCGAAAAGTTGAAACGGATCTTTGTGGCTGAACCTGTGCTCAAACACCCCAACATGGAACAATCTTTTGTAGTACAAGCTGACGCCAGCGACGTAGCTGTAGGAGCAATACTCTTGCAAAAGAATGAAAATGGAATATTACAACCCTGTGCTTACATGTCCCGTAAACTATCAGAAACGGAAAGGAGATGGGCCATATGGGAGAAAGAGGCGTTTGCAGTTAGATGGGCGCTGTTAACATGGAGACAATTTTTGGAAGGAGCGAAACACCCTTTCGAGGTGTGGACTGATCATAAGAATTTAGAAGCATTAAAAACACCACGCAAACTATCACCCAAACAGGCTAGGTGGGCCCAACATTTCAAGCATTTCAATTTCACTCTATGTTACCTTCCTGGTGGAAAAAATTTCATGGCAGACGCACTTTCCAGATTGCCACAGTACAACAGCATCAAGAAGGAGGTGGTTCAACCAATGATTCCCTTGACACAATTGGCAACACCGGTCACTACCAGAGCGCAGAGTAAAACCGAACCAGAACTCTCGGGGGATTTACTCGAAAAATTGCGAGAAGCGCTAAAAACTGACGAGTGGTTTAAGAACCACTCAAATGAATGCACACTTCGTGACGGACTAGCTTAAGTTGGATCGAAATTGTATGTTCCAACCACATTAAGGACAACCGTATTGACATATGCTCATGATGCCAAGGCCGCAGGACACTTTGCGTTTGTCAAGACTCTACACCTTGTTAAGAGACAATTTTGGTGGCCTGCACTTAAAAAGGACATAGAGGCATATGTAGCTAGCTGTCCAGTATGTGCCTCGGCTAAAAGACCTCCAGGAAAAGCCCCTGGATTGCTGCAAAGTGTGGCTAGACCGAACGCCCCATGGAAGGAAATATCTATGGATTTTATTGTGGACTTACCAGAGAGTGAGGGCTGCACTGTCATTTGGGTAGTTACTGATTTGTTTTCCAAACAAGTACATTTCATCCCTTGCTCAAAGATCCCTTCAGCAAAAACCCTTGCAAAACTTTTTATTCGGCAGATTTACCGACTACATGGATCTCTGAAAAGAATAATTTCTGACAGGGGGGTGCAATTTACTTCCAGTTTCTGGAAATAATTTTTGAAATTGATTGGCTCTGCCCAGGGGCTAAGTTCCAGTCACCTCCCTCAGACAAATGGGGCCTGTGAAAGAACCAATGGGGTACTAGAACAGTACCTGAGATGTTATGTAAATTACCAGCAAGACAATTGGGTAGACTTGTTGCCATTTGCAGAAGTAGCATATAATAATTTGGTACACAGTAGCACCGAATTCACTCCCTTTAAGGTCGCGTCGTGCCAGGATTTTGTACCCATTCCCGAGTTACCACAAGATGATCCCCAAAATCCCTCCTTGATGGATTGGATTGAATAATTAAAGAGCACATGGGCAGTGACTCGGAAGGCTTTGGATGAGGCACATCGGGCCCATAAGACGCAAGCTGATAAGAAAAGGTGTCCAGCTCACGCTTATAAAGTGGGTGATAAAGTCTATTTGTCTACAAAATATTTACAGACCACCCAGAAGTCCAAAAAGCTAGGCCCTAAGTATGTGGGACCATTTCGTGTGATTAGACTAATTAATCCAGTAACAGTTGAATTGGAATTGCCAAAAACGTTGAGACGTATACATCCTGTATTTCATGTTAGTTTATTAAAACCTGAACACTCGTCTCCCCTAAGGGCTGACCAAAGCACCCCTCCAATTCCCATTCTCATAGAGGGGGAGCAACATTTTGAAGTTAAAGAAATTTTGGACTCTAGGAAACACCATGGTAAAGTCCAATATCTGATAGCCTGGAAACATTTCCCTTTATCTCAGGCTGAATGGGTGAATAAACGGGATGTCCGAGCTCCCAAGAAAATACAGCAATTCTATACCAAATACCCTGATAAACCATAGTTATTGTATATATTCTGTTTCTCTCTCTCTTCTTTCCTCCTATTTAGGAATAACGTCTTTTCTGCAAGAGGGGCCGAATGTCAGCCTCAGCTTTGCCTGCTTCAGCTGCCATAAGAAACGGGGGAGGGATTAGTTAAGGGGGGTGAAAGGGTGGGGAAGGCGCAGGAAGTATTTATCTATTGTAGGACGTGTCTTCCTAGGAATCGAAAGTGAATCTTCAAAAGGGGCTGGCTGACCAACTGCCCTACATTCCTGATGAATGAGGTTGCCAGACGTGATGCCACCTGACCTTTGGGAGACCTTTGGATTGGCTGTGGGTCAATGGACACGGGGGGGGAGAAGCTTAGTAGATGCTATTTCGCACGTTTTGTTCACTTCCAGCTTTACCTGGGTTGCGATCATTTCATATTCAGTAAAAGTACTATTCTCTTCTAAATGATTGAATTTGGGTTTTCCTTTCCTGAATAGTGAAGGAAGCATACCTGACAGATACTGTAAAATCTCCATTTCCTCTTGATCAGCTGGGACTTGGGAGGCAGAGAATAGATGGGGGCAGGGCCAGTCAGAATTTTTACTACCAGTTCTCTGACCTACTCAAAATTTCTGCTACCGGTTCTCCAGAACTGGTCAGAACCTGCTGAAACCCACCTCTGATCTCAGCTCCCAGAAATCTCCAGGGGATTTGTGAGATATTGAGATGGCACCATTGTTATTGATACCTACTGTTCTCTCTTAGCCTTGTGCTTTGTAAATCTTATCATAGTATTTATATCTGACATTCTCTGTAAAATCTACAGGTACTCCTCAGCTTAGGACCATTTGTTTAGTGACTAAACAGTCCCAAGTATATGGGAGGTTGCTGCTGAGGGATGCCTGTTTCCAGATTCTGGAGTAGACATAAACCTGCTCCTTTGCCTCTCTAAAGAGACCTAGCTCTTGAGCTGAATCCTGTTTGTTTTATTCTTTTTTAATGGCTTATTTTAAGAACCTGAAACTGCTGTTGTAATGAAGTTAGGCAAGTGGCAAGAAAGTTTATGCTTGTTTTCCCTTTGGGGAGGCAGGTCTTATTAAATAAATAGATGCCTTGAGTTGAGCAAGTACAGCTTAGGAAGGAGAAAGGCAAAATGGACTGTTAAATTCGCCACACCCACCCTGTCACATGGCCACCTAGCCACGCCCATCTAGTCACATGACCACCTAGCTATGCCCACCCAACCAGTCCGGCTTCCCAGCAGTCTGAGGGACCATGAATTGGCCCCCTGTTTAAAAAGTTTGAGGACCCCTGTTCTAGAGGTTCTTTACAGAATCCATATATTTCTGCATCTTTCTTGTATCTCATTTGTATTTGGCTATATGGCCACCAGTCCAAATCGATTCCTTGTTTTTTTAGTTCCTGTTTCGATATTAAGTCCCCTTGTTCATTTAGGATACCTTTATACCTTACAGTTTTTTTCCAGTTCAAGAGCATTTGGATGTATTAGCGCTTCCATCGTGGATAGCCAGACCGGTATTTTCATGTAATGTTTCTGTTTGATTTTTTCCCATACTGAAAGCAGAGCATTCCTGATATAATCCCTTTGGAAGTATCTATGTATTTTACTTTTCCCATAACACATAAATGCATGCCACCCCAATTGTAAATTGTGTCCTTCTAAAGTCAATATTCTTTTGTTCTTCAAGTTTATCCACTGTTCTACCCATGTAAGCGCTGAAGCCTATTAATACAGCTCCCAATCTGGTAGTCCAACCCCCACCCCTCATTTTTAGTGTCTTGTAACATTTTCAGCTTGATTCTTGGTTTTTTGCCTTGCCAGACAAACTTTAAAATCAATTTGTTTAGGTCCTCAAAAAACATTTTTCCTAGTTTTATCAGAATTACTTGAAATAAAAATAGCAATTTCAATAGAATATTCATTTTTGTTGTGGCTCACAATTTTTTTTTTTTGTTTCACAGCTGATTTCCCCCTCCACGCCATTTTTTTATAAAGTGCCAAATTTCCAAAATTATGTTCGGGTCATGACCAAATTAGGTTGGTCGTGACCAGAGGTTCTGTACATTGCCAGAAATGCTCTACTCAGATTTGAAATAAAATAACATCTTTTATTTTGTCTAATAGTATCCAAATTGCAAGATATTCACATAACTTTCTGGGTATACTTTGATACCAGGATGAATGAAATGCTGAAGTAAAATGAGATCAATTTTCTGAATGGTTCAGATGCTTAGGGAAGGGTGCGAAGATCTTGTGGGTTTTGCTGGTTTAACCATATTAGGCCTTATAATACAATCCTCTAGTGGTTTCTACCTGAACATGACAAGAAATTACGGCACCAGTTTAAAATCAAAGTACTTTAAGGAAGAAGGGTCAGTACTAAGACTGGTAACCTCTGTAATAGTGCCTGAAACTTTAAGTTATTATCATAATGAATCAATCTTCATAGAACATTTGGAGTCAGTACAGAGAGAGACTAGTTTTTTAAAAATGGATGATCCTGACACCATATATACGGGGATGGAGTCACTTTTGATGGATTAAATAACACCCAATTTAAATTTCACTGTTTCTGGTGAAATAAATGGAGCACTCCAGGACTGTCAGTGTAAAATCCACCATTACAGGCAGCCGACTTTGCATGCAATACCATTCAGAGCAGGCTTTGAGTTATGTGTTCATTAAGCATTTGATTTTTTTATTGGTAATTTTGTTCACTGTAAGCCTTATAATAAAGCTTTGGCCCATTTAACCTAAAGAATTTTTGCCTGCTTGTCCTTTGGCTGTTCCTGCAATGAGAAAATTTAATTAAGACCCTGATTTGACTGTACCTATTGAAGCTGGTTAGGATGTGCAAATTTTCTCTTGATTTACAAGGTCATTATAGTTGAATTCAATACTTGATGAGATTATGCTAATTAAAATGGAAGGTAGTTGATCACTGATGAAATTAATGGAAGGTAAAATATACAAACTGTTTTGCACAAACAAAAAAAGTTCTATTTCAATATCACAACTTTCTCCTTATATTAAATTGTGGTAGAATTTGAGGGATGTGCACATGCAACCATTCAGCATGACTTTTATATTCTTACCTTTTACTGCACTGTTTCGAACCATGAAAAAATGCTTGTAGCCACTGGTTCTTATAGGCATGCTGAGAGATTGACATGATAGAGCAGATTTTAAATAAATCTTTCTCCTTCAACAAGAAAAGTCTTCCTGTAGAAACTCCTTATAAAGAATAAAGAGTTCAGACTCTTTATTTTGCTTGGTAGAAGAACAAATCTGATCCATGCAATAAGATTCTGGGAACCAAAAACTCAGAAAACAACTGGATCTCTTCCAGCATGATTAATGAGTGAGCAGAACTGGCATTAAACTGAAACCGTGTCTTTGATCAATACCTATAAACTGCATTCTAGAAGCAGGTCACAGAAAAATTTATTCTCTTCTAAATAATATATTACATTCATTTTAAAATTCTAGCCATGTGAATTGAAAAAAAAACCACTTAAATTAACTTAAATAAGATTTTGCCTTTCTTGACCTCCTGTCTTTTTCATTTTTATTTAATAAGAATGTCTCTTTGAGTATTAATAAATTGACTATAACACGATTACTGTGATCTCTATATCAGAAGCATATTACCCTATATTACTATGGAACATATTACTCAGTTCCCTGACACCAGAACTACCATTGCTAATTATATGAGACACATATTCCTCAATGTGGAATTAAAATGTTTAAGTTTTCATTCCTCTGTCCTCAGCATGAGTTCATACATCCTCTTGTCTGTCAGTAATGCCCATGTAATGTTGTTTTGAAATATGATGTGTGTAAAAAGACCTGGCACTTACTGCAAATGTTTGGATATATACTTAATCAGTATGTACAATATGATTTGCTAACAAGATCCTTATATTATGAATCTGTGATTTAATTGTAGTTTTTTTTGTATATTAGATAATTGTCATCTTCATCTTCATCACCATCACTATTATATTTATCAAGATGTGCTACTGAATTACAAACATTCCAATTTAATATCCAGTCCAACAAAGGCAAATTTATAAATCCAACTATATGCATTTAAAACAACATACTAACATATGACATAAGCATATACAATCATAGTTAATATGTCATGTAAGTAACAAGAAAATTCTGGTTCACTGAGATGAGTTCCAATGTCATTTTATCATTCATTCATTCATTCATTCATTCATTCATTCATTCATTCTTTTATGGATCCTGATGTGTACAACAATACCTACACCATACTCCACTGTGCCCCCCCCAATTCCTTGTTTTCTACTGCAGAAACTTTGTAAGACAAAACACATGGCTGAGGGGAAAATGCCAGGCCATGTGTGATCCATTGCTTCAAGAAAAACCTTGGGTCCAACCTCTGCCTCTAAACACACCAATCTCCTACGAAGTCATTTCATGGATAGTCCATGCAGCTGAGCATTCAGCAATTGATACAGCTGGAGCTGCTATGGAGACAGTGTCTTCTGATCTCATGCTATGCTCTGTAAAGTGGTCTATACTATACAGGCTGTATTCCTTTCAAAGCATTCTGAATAATCAGCTTCAACAAGCAAGTGAAGTACAGGATGCTAATGAGAGGCATCAGGTTTTACCGTGGCCATCATAGTCATCATTAGTCATTTGAAATTAAGTATGGACTTAATACTATTTTCTAAGACAGCTGTTGTCTCATGTGTTCTAATTTGTCCTTGAAAACCTTGGGTGGAGCAAGCCTTGTGTCTGATTGTTTGTTAATGGTTTGAAATAACCCCAAGCATGTAAGTATGCTTTTCGAATACAGATTTTACAATTTGTGTTATTATTTCTGGTTTTAGTTTTGTATTCTGCATAGAATTACTTTGTCAGATGGGTGGAAATTACTTAAACAAATAAATAATATGAAATAAATAAATCTGCCAATGGAGGATTACTTGGAAGGAAACAGTAAAATTCCCTGTTCTACAATTTTAGTCTCCATCAGCTCATTTGATGCAGATCACAAAGGAGTTGCCCAAATCTTCACAATATTGACCCCAAGCAGATCAGGAAGGAATGGAAAGAGACAAGACAACTTTGGCAGTTTGGAAAAGTCACTTTACTGAAGGTAGGAAAAAGTGAAAACAATATATATACCAAAGCAAAAAAGATCAACAAAATGTTCTTTAACTCTCTCTCTCACACATTTTTTTTTCAGAAGAGTGCAGTCCAAAGGGCATCATTCAGGCACAAACCTACAGTAGCAACTCTTCTTTCTTTGGCAGTGCTGTGATAGAGAGGCTAGCAGAATTGATGAATCTCATTGACCTAGTCTCATGGCAATACTGAATATTTAACAACTCATGGCAATTCTCATTCTAACCTCTCTTTTGCCCATATAGGAAAGGAAAGTAGCAACCATGGATCAGATTCTACTAAACCAGAAACTCCAAGAGAGATTCATTTGAATTGTTGAGTTAATTCAAACCAGTTTAAAGGGTCGATGTTAAAGTTAGATATTTTGAAGCATTTTGCACATTTATTTTGGCAATCCAGTTTGATTCTAAGATTTGATTGAATCTCACGTCTACTGAAACTTTGCATATCCTTAGTAGTTTCAACATCTTTTCTCAAATTTCCTAAATATTTGCTAAGTGTTCAGTACATGCAATATATAATACTAGTCCAAATTTCTTCATAACCATAGTGTGCAGTGCAATCTCTATTTGCACAAAACAGCCAACTATAACATTTTCAGTCTGAATCATTTTTATTGATACATTTTAACAATGCGGCATTATTCCCACATATTTTTTCTTGAATGTAATGCATTACATTTATTTGTGACTGTCCTTGTAAAGGTAAATGAGAATGAATTTTATTTCAATATTAGTGTATCCCATTGCAAATTTTCAGTGATATCTCTTATTCAATTCCCTCCTCCCTTCAATTACATGTTTCATTTCCAGACAAATCTGTTTTCCTCTATGAGGATAATAAAAGATGCTGGAAATAAAATGACTTTCTTGTTCCTGCCAGGATTGCTTTGATAACCATTTCAATAACACAATCATCACAGTTGTCAACCTCTTGATCCATTATGCTTCCAAGAAATACATCAAAAGAAGTTACTGGCTTAGACATATCAGACACTTGATGGCACCTTGTAAATTTTATTACAGTGGCCCTGCTACAGTAAAGTTGTGCCAGCATTTTCATTATAATCCTAATTTTGAAGGGGCCATAAATATTGGAAAGGAACTCAGATTGTGTAGAATACAAGGTCATCCCTCCAAGTGCTTTTTTAAAAATAACGTTTTGAAGAAATATGTATAAATTAAGTAGATTGGCCATTAAAAAGTATTAAAAAGAGCCGAGGTGGTGCCGTGGTTAGAGTGCAGTACTGCAGGCTACTTCAGCTGATTGCTAGCTGAAGTTCAGCAAATCAAATCTCACCGGCTCAAGGTTGACTCAGCCTTTCATCCTTCCAAGGTGTGTAAAATGAGGACCCAGATTGTTGTGGGCAATATGCTGACTCTGTAAACCGCTTAGAGAAGGCTGTAAAAGCACTATGAAGCGGTATATAAGTCTAAGTGCTATTGCTATTGCTATTAAAAAGCTTCCTCTTTTTGGATATGAACATCTACAATATAGAAATTCTTTGAAAGGAGGGAGGATTATATGGTGAATATTTTGTTCATTCATAGTGAAACAGGCTATATTTTTAATATTCATTTAATACTAAGTTTGGATTTAGGGTCTACATCTAACACTTTATTTCCAAACAATCATTAATTTTAATACATCTTCCAGAAAGGATGAAAGATTATAAAATGTGTATATGATTAAAACTGGGAGGAAGCTAATAAAGATATATTTGGTCTGGTTAAAAGAATGGGTGAACCTTCAGAATAAGTGGACTTAGAAGGCCAAGAATTAAGATTTGGATGGCACGGTTACTTATGGTATGACAAAGTTAAAATAAATGTTGACTTCAACAATCATTTTATCAGACGTGCTATTTTGAGAATTTGGAATAAATATAAAACACAGTTTTCCCCGAAGGTGCCACTTTGGATTTCCCCACAGGAAGCTTTTTTAAGAAAAGAAATGGTGACGAGGCTGAACTGGTGGACTTATGGTAAAATAATATCTTTTAATTTAGGGGACCCTACCTTCAAATCTAAGAAGTAGCTAGAATCAGAAGGTCATGTTTGTGATTGGTTTACATATTTACAACTGAAAGATTTAAATTAGATAAAAAGAATCATAGGTTTAACTTTGTTAAAAATGAATTGGTAGTGTGTGGTAGTGATGAACATATTATTGCTAAAGTCTATAAAGTGTTATTGAATTTAAATCTGGAAATTGAACAAGTAAAGCATTGTATGATTCAGGGGACAAGGAATTTTGGATATAATGTAATGCTTGAACAATGGGAGAATCTGTGGAATAAAGGTTTAAAGTTTACATTAAACTATAATTTAAAAGAAAATTTCTATAAGATGATATATAGTTGGTATGTAACTCCAGATAAATTGTCAAGAATGTATAAAAGCACTTCAAATGAATGTTGGAATTATAAATGTAAAGAAGGAACTTTTTATCATTTACAGTGGACGTGTGATAAAGCAAAGAAATATTGGAATAGGATTCATATCTTAATACAGAAAATTCTTAAAGTGAATATAGAAAGAAAACCAGAGACTTTTCTTTTGGGTTTAATGGAAAAAGACTTGGGGGAAAAAAATCAGAACTCTGATGTTATATATGTTGATGGCAGAAAGACTACTTTATGCACAGAAATGAAACCCCGAGAGGTGGCATGCCGCAAAGAGGGGTTTGCAGGGTTTTTTAAAATTGTCTTTTTGTAATCTTTTAAGGGGTTTAGGGCAGGGGGTGGGGAGGGAGGGGCATAGGTCAGGTTCGATACAGGGGCATGGAATGGAAGGCGGGGAGCGGGGTGTGGAGGAGCTCAGTGCTGATAGGGTGGAGGGTGATTCTATCAGGACTGTGGTTGGGAGGGGCAGATATGGCGGGAGTAGGGGGCCACAGGTGGTGGGGGCACGCACCCGCTATCTCCAAGCGGTGGCATGCCTTGGCCCCCATGACTCTTCTCGTTCCCCCGGCTGTCCAGAGTTTCAGAGCCCAGGCCTTAGACTGATGCTGTGCAATGCCAGGTCTGTGGTTAATAAGGCCCCCCTCATTTGTGAGCTAATACAGGAGGGGGGTGCGGACCTGGCAGGTATTACAGAGACCTGGTTGGGCCAAGAGGGGGGGTCCCCCTGGTAGAAATGTGCCCACCAGGTTTCTGCGCATTCCATCAGCCAAGGGCCCAGGGCAGGGGTGGGGGGGTGGTCATTATAATGGAAGGTCTTGATCTGAGAGAGGCCACTGTACCTCAGATAGCCGGATGTGAGTCTCTCCTGGTGAAGTGGGTCCATGGGATGCAGGTGGGCCTGCTGATCACGTACCTGGCTCCCTGCTACATGACAGCGGCCCTGCCTGAGCTTCTCAATGTTATTGCCAGGGTGGCGGTTGATACCCCCAGACTTTTGGTCATGGGGGATTTCAACCTGCCATCTGCCGGTGAGGCGTCTGGGTTGGCTCGGGAGTTTATGGCTTCCATGACAGCCATGGACCTGACACAACTAATTCATGGCCCCACACATGCGGGAGGACACACTCTGGACTTGGTTTTTATTTCTGGTCAGTGGCTGAGTGGTTTGGATATAGGGGATATAGTTACTGAACCCCTGTCATGGTCGGACCATTCTCTCCTGAGGCTGGACTTTTTGACCGCTGCACCCCACTGCAGGGAGGCAGAACCAACCAGGTGGTTCCGCCCCAGGCGCCTGATGGATCCTGATAGGTTCCAGAGGGAGCTTGGGCCAGTTCCTGAAACTCTGGCTCACGACTCAGCTGAAGACCTAGTGGCTGCCTGGGATAGGACGGCCGCCGGTGCTCTGGACCGAGTTGTGCCTTTGCAGCCTCTGACCCGACGCCGAACCTGCCCGGCCCCTTGGTTCTCCGAGGAGCTGAGGGAGATGAAGCGCCGGAAAAGACACCTAGAGAGTGGTTGGAGGGCTAGTCGCTCCGAATCCAACCGAACACTAGTTAGGTCTCACATTAAGACCTATCTAGTGGCGATAAAAGCGGCAAAGCATAACCACTTTTCCGCTCTTATTGCATCGGCAGATAACCGCCCAGCCACCTTGTTTAGGGTGACTTGCTCCCTCCTACATCAGGGAGCGCGGGAAGACCCCTTGCAAGGGCAGGCTGAGGATTTTGCACAGTATCTGCATGATAAAATCACTCAGATTCAGGAAGGCTTGGACTCTGACTGGGTAGATCCTGGCGGGGTGACTGAGACTGGTCTTGAGAATGTTATCTAGGACAAGTTTGACCCTGTAATTCCTGAGGATGTGGACAGGATCCTGGGGAGGTTAAATGCAACCACATGTTTATTGGACCCGTGCCCCTCCTGGCTGGTACTGGCCACCCAGGAGGTAACATGAGGCTGGCTCCAGAGGATTATAAATGCTTCTTTGAGAGAGGGTTTCTTGCCTCCTGCCTTGAAAGAGGCGGTGGTGAGGCACCTCCTCAAGAAGCCTTCTCTGGACCCGACTGTTTTGGCAAACTACCGTCCTGTCTCCAACCTTCACTTCATTGCGAAGGTTGTGGAGAGTGTGGTTGCGCAACAGCTCCCACAGTACCTGGATGAAACCGTCTATCTAGATCCGTGCCAGTCCGGCTTCAGGCCTGGATACAGCACGGGGACGGCATTGGTCGCATTGGTGGATTTATTTATTTATTTATTTATTTTATTAAATTTCTATACCGCCCTTCTCCCGAAGGACTCAGGGTGGTGAACAGCCAAAAAATAAAACACAAAAATACAAAATTTAAAATAGATTAAAACAGATTAAACAATTTGGCTAAAATTTAAAATATCCCATGATTAAACAAATTAAAATTAGTATTTAAAATTTAAATTTTAAAATTTTAAAAGGGAGAAGATTTAGGCCAGGCCAGCTTGATGAAATAAAAACGTTTTAAGCGCACGATGGAAGGTGCGCAGATCCGGGATCCTTCGTATCTCCGGGGGGAGCTCATTCCAGATCATAGGTGCCCCCACAGAGAAGGCTCTCCCCCTAGGGGCTGCCAGTCGACATTGTTTGGCCGACGGCACCCGGAGGAGCCCCTCTCTATGGGAGCGTACTGGCCAATGGGAGGCTATTGGTGGTAGCAGGCGGTCCCATAGATAACCAGGTCCTAAGCCATGGAGCGCTTTAAAGGTGGTAACCAAAACCTTGAAGCGCACTCGGAAGACCACCGGGAGCCAGTGCAGCTTGCGCAGAAGAGGTGTTACATGGGAGCTCCATGTTGCTCCCATAACCACCCGCGCGGCCGCACTCTGCGCCAGTTGGAGCCTCCAAGTGCACCTCAAGGGGAGCCCCATGTAGAGAGCGTTACAATAGTCCAGACGAGAGGTGACGAGGGCATGAGTGACCGTGTGTAGGGAGTCCTGATCTAGAAAGGGACGCAATTGGTGGATCAGGCGAACCTGATGAAAAATCCTCCCAGTCACGGCTGTCAAGTGCTCTTCTAGAGACAGCCGTGAATCCAGGAGGACGCCCAAGTTGCGCACCCTTTCCGTGGGGGCCAATGATTCGCCCCCAATAGTCAGCGATGGCACAGCTGATTATATCGGGATGTCGGAAACCACAGCCACTCAGTCTTGGATGGGTTGAGCCTGAGCCTGTTCCTCCCCATCCAGATCCATACGGCCTCCAGGCACCGGGACATCACTTCAAGGGCATCGTTGGGGTGGTTCGGGGTGGAGATGTACAGCTGGGTGTTGTCAGCGTACTGATGGTACTTCACCCCGAAACCACGGATGATCTCGCCCAGCGGCTTTACATAAATGTTGAACAAAAGGGGCGAGAGGACCGACCCCTGTGGCACCCCACATATGAGGGGCCTCGGGGTCGATCTCTGCCCCCCTGTCAACACAGACTGCGACCGGTCGGAGAGAAAGGAGAAGAACCACCGTAATACGGTGCCTCCCACCCCCAACTCTTCCAACTGGTGCCACATGATACCATGGTCGATGGTATCAAAAGCCGCTGAGATATCTAACAGGACCAAGACAGAGGAGTAACCCCTGTCCCGAGCCCTCCAGAGATCATCAACCAACGCGACCAATGCCGTTTCCGTGCTGTACCCAGGCCTGAAACCCGACTGGAACGGATCTAGATACGACGTTTCATCCAGGTACTGGGGAAGCTGTCGTGCAACCACACTCTCAACAACCTTCGCAACGAAGCGAAGGTTGGAGACTGGATGATAATTAGCCAATACTGCCGGGTCCAGGGAAGGCTTCTTGAGGAGAGGCCTCACCACCGCCTCCTTCAAAGTGGCGGGGAAGGAACCCTCACCAAATGAAGCATTTATAATCCCCTGGAGCCAGCCTCGCGTCACCTCCCGGGAAGCCAGTACTAACCAGGAGGGACACGGGTCCAACAAACATGTGGTCGCATTCAGTCTACACAGAATCCTGTCCACGTCATCTGGGGTCACAGGATCAGACTCATCCCAGATAACATTCTCAAGACCTGCCCCCATCACCCTCGCTGGACCTACCCAGTCGGAGTCTAGACCTTCCCGAATCTGAGTGATTTTGTCATGCAGATATTGAACAAAGTTCTCAGCCCTTCCCTCCAAGGGGTCCTCCCGCGCTTCCTGGTGGAGCAGGGAGCGGGTCACCCTAAACAGGGCGGCTGGGCGATTATCTGATGACGCAATAAGAGCAGCATAATGATGATCTCTGGAGGGCTCGGGACAGGGGTTGTTCCTCTGTTCTGGTCCTGTTAGACCTCTCAGCGGCTTTTGATACCATCGATCATGGTATCATGCTGCGCCGGCTGGGGGGATTGGGGGTGGGAGGCACCGTGTTGCGGTGATTCTCCTCCTATCTCTCTGACCGGTCGCAGTCTGTGTTGGCAGGGGGGCAGAGGTCGACCTCGAGGTGCCTTGCTTGTGGGGTGCCACAGGGGTCGGTCCTCTCGCCCCTTTTGTTCAACATTTATGTAAAGCCGCTGGGTGAGATCATCCGTGGTTTTGGGGTGCGATGCCATCTGTACGCTGATGACACTCAGCTGTACATCTCCACCCCAGACCACTCCAATGATGCTCTCAAAGTGATGTCCCAGTGTCTGGAGGCCGTGCGGGTCTGGATGGGGAGGAACAGGCTTCTACTCAACCCTTCCAAGACTGAGTGGCTGTGGATGCCAGTATCCTGATATAGCCAGCTGGCACCATCGCTGGCTATTGGGGGCGAGTCATTGACCCCCACAGAGGGGGCTCGCAACTTGGGTGTCCTCCTGGACACACGGCTGTCTTTAGAAGAGCATATGACGGCCGTGGCCAGGGGGGCTTTTTATCAGGTTCGCCTGATATGCCAATTGGGCCCCTTTCTGAGTCAGGATTTCTTATGCACAGTCACTCATGCTCTCGTCACTTCTCGCCTGGACTATGCTAATGCTCTCTACATGGGGCTCCCCTTGAGGAGCACCCAGAGGCTCCAACTGGTCCAGAATGCAGCCGCGCGGGTGATCATGGGAGCGACATGGCGCTCCCATATAACACCTCTCCTGCACGAGCTGCACTGGCTCCCAGTGGTCTTCTGGGTGCGCTTCAAGGTGTTGGTTCTCACCTTTAAAGCGCTCCATGGCTTAGGGCCAGGATATTTGTGAGACCGCCTGCTGCTACCAATAACCTCCCACAGGCCAATACGCTCTCACAGAGAGGGCCTCCTCAGGGTGCCGTCGGTCAAGCAATGTCGGCTGGCGGCCCCCAGGGGGAGAGCCTTCTCTGTGGGAGCACCCGCCCTCTGGAACAAGCTACCTCCTGGAATACGGCTGATTCTGGATCTCTGCACTTTCCATAAGGCCCTGAAGACATTTTTATTTCAGCAAGCCGGCCTGGCCTGAATAGGTTTTATGGGTTAGTTTTTTTAATTGTATTGCTAGGGGTTTTAAATTGGGGCGGCCGTTTAATTTAATTTATTTTTAATTATTTTAAGTTTTATATTGTATGGTATTTTAATTCTTGGCTGTTCACCGCCCTGAGTCCCTTCGGGGAGAAGGGCGGGATATAAATTAAATAAATAAATGAATGAATGAATGAATGAATCAATCAATCAATCAATCAATCAATCCCTGGCCAAACTGTTCCTGCATCACACTTATCAGTTACATGATGCCCCACAATGAATAATTTCAGATTGGAAGGGTCCAATTCATCTCAAAATTTTGGAGGGCCTTTTTGGACAGGGACTGAGTTCATTGCACCATCATCAACTTAACGGGGACTCAGAGAGAATCAACTCGGTTGTAGAGCAGTACCTGAAATGTTTTATCAATTATCAGCAAGATAATTGGACTGACCTATTGCCGTTCACTGAAGTGGCCTATAACAACGCAGGGCACAGTAGCAGTGGTTTCACTCCATTCCAAGTCGCTATTGGACAGCAATTTAAGCTTATGCCTGAATTGTCAGTAAAAGATCCAGTAGTTCCTTTGGTGAAGGAGTGGTTACCAAACACTTTGTCAGTTGTTCGTAAGGCCCTGGATGATGCTACAAAATCCAAATTGACAAGAACCGAACTGAATCAAAGGAGCTTAAAATTGGGGATCCTATTTATTTGTCCACATCCTATTCATTTGACCAATCCTTACAATCCTTTAAAAAACTGGGCCCTAAATTTGTAGATCCTTTCCCTATTAAACACATTATTAATCCAGTCACTGTGGAACTGGAGGTGCCTATGTCGCTGAGATGGTCCGTCCAGTTTTCCATTGCAGCTTGTTAAAACCTGAGTCAACCTCGCCTTTATGGCCAACCCCTCCTCGTGTTCCCAAATGGTTTATGATTGAAGGTGAACAGCATTTTGAGATTAAACAGATTCTTGATTCATGGGTTCATAGAGGAAAGGTTCAGTACCTGATGGCATGGCACACCTGGTGGCATTTCCTCGGTTCTCAGAGTGAATGGTTGATAAATCTCATGTCAAAGCCCCTACATTGCTCAAACAGTTCCATACCCAATATCCTAACAAACCAAAATGATTGTACTCTCCTTGGTTTCCCTTTCCATTTTTTCTTGCAGGTGTGGATCTCCTTCTTCTAGGGGGACAGCATGTCAGGTCCCTGTTGGAATGCTGCCATCCTGGAAGAGAGGGGTGAGGAATCAGACATAGTTTACATGCTTTTGCTTTTGCTGTGACTGCTTGGAAAGCTTGAGGGAGGAGAGGTGTTCAAGGCCGCAATGTCCTGAGGATGGCACCTTCCCACCATGCCGCCTTGGTGAAGTCAAAATACCTTTGCAATAGATGATTGGCCACCAATGGGACATTGGGGTGGGGCTTGAAGGAGAAAATTAGCTTTACGCTTTTCTGATTTTCAGATTCTGCCTGACTTTTCGACAATCACTATCTCTCAGTAAAAGTTCTTTTTGAAATGTGACTGGAAATGTAATTCTGACAAGCAAAGTCAATGGGGAAGGCAGATTTGCTTAACAATCCTTTTACTAACTTAACAAAAGCAGAGATTCACTTAACAACAATGGCAAGAAAGATAGTAAAATATGGCAAAACCTACTTAACAAATATCTCACTTAGCAACAGAAATTTTGGGCTCAATTGAAGTCATAAGTCAAGGATTACTTATATATAGGAAATAGACCTGGGTCCAGAAAGAAAGTGGCAAAATGAGACAGGAAAAAGTTGAGTTTTTAGGGTGACTGGAAGGAAAATCAAGCAGCAGCTTCAAAATCATAATATCAAATAGCTATAGGATCTATTGAATGTGGACGTGCTATTCCCTTTATTATGTTTGATGAAACAACTAAATATGGCTATTTTTCCTCTCACACAGATATTAAATAATCCATATGATTCACTTCAAAGAACTAGAGCACTAATAAGCCAATTATTTGCTTATAAAGAATAGGTTACCTAATGATGGGTTATTATATGCATTTTTTGGTTTTTGGCATTTTGTGCTGCTAGAAATGTATTACTCAATTATTTCCTTAAGAGTACTTCCATCAATTGAAAAATTGCCGCTATAGGCTCAATGACTTGAAAACTATGAAATTATAAATTGGATGTGTCTTCGGCCTTGTAAGGTTATAAGGCTGGAATGAACCAATAAAGATGTTGAAATCAGGAAATAATATTAAAACTGTTATACCCATACTGCATAGTCCTATTATCATTACAGTTCACTCAACTTAATTGAGACACATTTAGTAGTGAAATTAAGGTTATCTGGCATTTAAAAAGATGATTAAGCTGAAAGACTTTGGATATATATTAAATATAAAATGCTAATATAAATTAGAAGAAAAGAGTAAATTGCATCCCAATTACTATTTTAATTTAAACTTGTGGAAGTTAATATTTTTCAAATGATAGGCAGTGATTAGGTATGTATTCCCATTAATATCTCTTACATTCACACAGGAGTTCCTACAGAGGGGAAGCAGTGGGAAGCCAAAATCAGCTTGTTTTTATTGGCGTTGTGACTGAAATTATGTCAATTAAGTAATACATTAAGTCCCCACACTGCCCATTTTGGATGCAGGTAAGTGCAGAGTGTGCATGGATGCTCGGGGAGGATGAAAAATCGGCCTACTGGAAGTTCGGGAAGGGGGCCTCTAGAGTCTGGGGAGGCCATTTATGTCCTCCCGGAGGCTCGAAGAAAGCCTCCAGAGCCCGGGGAGGGCAAAAATGCTCCCCCCCCCATGGTGCAGGAGGCCGACTAGGCCATGCCCACACAGCAACTGGGTAGAGAACCCTTTGCGAAAATATTTGAAGCCCACCCCTGCATTAAGCTATGCTGCATGAGAGTTGGAGACCAATGTTGGAGGATATTATATTGGGTTATTACTGTACCGTAGGCTTTAAGTCGGATAGTTTACGCTTTCAGTGGATCATGGTCTTTCAAGAAGTAAAAGTCTCAACAGAAAGATAGAAGCATGTGTAGCCTACTATCTTTATTAATATAGCTATTTCTATCTCTAGACAAAGAGTAGGATTTTAAATATAGTGTTACTGTATATAATTTACTTTTGAACTTTTGAACTAACCTATACTTCTTTTATTATTGGCTGGTTTAAAGTTAGGTGATTAATACACACATCGCATCACAAAAAACAGATGATTTTAGGCAATGTAATGCTGTTTAATGGATGTAAATAGGCTAACTGCTTGGAAATAATAGCTTCTTGGTTAATTCTCATGGATTTCTTATTAAAAAGTATTCAAAAGGTTCTACTGAGAAATCCCAAGGTAAACACATTGTATTAATTTAGTGTTTTAAGAAAGAGAAGTAGCTGGTAATTTTTTTTTTACTTGCACTTTTTGGAGTTAAAGTGCAGATATCTGCTTTTTTAATATCCTTAAAGAGTTTTAATTTAACTCTTCCATTTCTTAAATTGCAAATATGACAATTTAATTAGAGTTTAGATTGCAAGAGCTGTTGGAAATCATTCAGAATCCAATTACTTCCATTTGTTTAATTGTTTAACCACTTAAAAAGTGGTTAATTGTTTAACCACTTTTCTATAATTTTCTGTAATTAAGATAATCCTTTTTCTCATTTTAGCTGTTTATTATTGGTCTATTTTATCTTTGAGGAAATCATATTGAGGTACAATTATATCAGCAATCACCAAAAAGGTAACACATTTGATATTTTTTAAATGTTTATTATGTTAAAGAAGATTAGGTTAGGAAAAAAAGTCAGATGACACTAAGATTACTTGATTACACCAAAAAAATAGTGATTTCTTTGTTTCTTTAGCTGATTCAGATAGTTAATGAATGCTACATTATTAGTGTCATTGCTGAGGTAATATGAAAATATCTGGCCTTCCTTGACTACAACAGGAAACTACTGATCTGTTAACTATGTATAAGAATATACATATAAGCATTCCAAAATTATAACCACTATGGAATTATTGCTACAGTGGGAGGAGAATATTAATGTACCCTGTTCCCCTGAAAATAAGACCTATCCTGAAAACAAGCCCTAGCATGTTTTTACATGTGCACCTATTATAACCTCTACCCACAAAATAAGCCCTACTTAAGAGCCTGCACAGCTGGCTGGCTGCTCATTCCATTAGATTGCTTGTGGTACCATGGCCACAAGGCGAGGTGGGAATGTGGAGCTGCCCCACCCACTCTACACTGGCTTACCTCAGGGCCCCCACAGCAAGGTGAGGAAGGTGTTGGGGCATGGATGGCCTGGCTGCAGGGGCCCTAAGGTAAGCTGGTGCAGGGCGCGTGAGGCAGCTCGACACCCCCACCTCACCTCGTGGCCATGGCAATGGCACGTCTCTTGGCCTCCTACTCCATTTTGGCTGCAAGCAAGCAGAAAAAGTAGGCCAGCGGCCATGCAGCGTCCTGTTGGATGGGGCTGCTGCCACAAGGCAAGGCAGGTGGGGGCATGGGTGGCCTGGCTGCAGAGGGCCCTGAGGTAAGCCAGTCTGTGGGGCAGCTCCCCCGCATCATGGTGGTACTGGGGTGCTACACAGCCTCCTGTCCCATCATGAGCAAGCAGAAGTGAGCCTCCCATACATGGGAAAAAAATAAGACCCCCCTGGAAAATAAGCCCTAGTGCTTATTTTTAGGCCCAAAAGAAAATAAGACCTGGTCTTATTTTTGGGGAAACACAGGGTATTAGATAAGTTTTGAGATAACAACAACCCCCAGTGAGATACATTTGGGATCCAGGTGCATTGGACCCCGGGCATCTGTGATCAAACCAGCCCCTTAGCTGTCATTTATGTAACCTTGGTTTGCTGAGTCAGCCCTCTGGCTGGTTTTGGCTTTGTTTTTGGCTAAATGGTATTCAAGGAGGTTGGTGGGGGCCAAGCACTCTCTTCTCTCCCTCCCTCCCTCCCTCTCTTTCTCTCTCTCTCTTTAAAAAATAAATTTTAAATAAATCCCAGCAAACCACAGCATGGCCAATAGCAGCTGCACCTTCTCCCTTCCAAAACATGCTGGGATGTGACATGAATAACACCTCGCTTGGCCTGCTATTGAAATGTCTCCCTGCTTTTTCCCGAAGGGACGATGGCTCTTCTCTACATTTTGCTGCCTTCCACAGTATAAGGCATTGCAGGTAAGCCCTGTTTTTTACCTTTGACACTCTCGCTGCTTGCTTGAAGAAACTGGGACTGCTCCGGGCAGCATCAGCACTGGCAGCAGTTGTAGGCAGAGGCATGGGGTTTCCTACTCCATGTCTGGTAGCTGCTCCGAGCATATTTCAGACAGCCATGAACTTATTCGGCTCTTGGTCCCTCCCAGTCACCAACAGGGAAGAACCTTCAGGCAGAGCAGTCTGGTACAATTTAATGCTTTTAATTTACAAATAGAAAACCTGGTTCTCCTTCTCTTCTTTCTTGGCTTTGGTTTTTTCTTTTTCTTTTCCTTGTCATCTTTCCTTTCCTTCTTTCTCTCCTCCTTCTCCTGTCCTCCTTCTTCTTGGCATCTCTGTTGTTGATGAGGTCATGCAGCACCACCACTGAACTGGTCATGTGAGGCAGGTGGCGGGGCACGGGTGGTTCCACATCACAACTCTCGCATGCTCATCACCTCATGTGCTGGCCATGCCCATCCCCTCCCCCCAGGGCTAACACTCTTAACTGGGGCTTATTTGGGGGCATAGGGCTTATATTAGGAGTATGCTAAAAAATCAGGCTAGGGCTTTGTTGTGTCTTGGGATCGGCTTGCCTGTGCTTCCGGGTTGCAACGGCCCCGCCCGGTGGTCATTTGTTCTACCAACAGCTGGCCGGGGTTTTAGGCCCAATCAGCTTTGCTGGTCAATTACTCCACCCTGTGGCCAGCCTGTAGCAGCAGCCTTAACAGTATATATTCTTGGTCTGTTTCTGGTTAGCTAAGCTTGTTCTAGCCTTTTACTACTACTTTTACTATGTAATAAAGAGATGCTGAAGTCACTTGGAGTTGCCTGGCTTATTGGAACCCACTACATTTTACTGGCGACGAAGGTGGGATGTTGAAGGAAGCGGCTTCTTCAGCGTTGCACGGCATCGCAGCTCGGCACGAGACCACGCTGCACCAGCCCACGCATCCAGCAATTCAGAGCCGGCGGTTGCTCCAGGCTGAAGGCAATGAGCTCCTCGAGGGAGACTATGAGCACTTCTAGTAACACCGGTACGTCTGCCACCTTGCATGCAGGTGCCCTTGCCATCCGCCCCCCCCCCAGTTGGGGTTGGCTGGTGCAGCGGCATTGCTGGAGTTTGACATACGCCGCCCGGATACGTGGGAAATATGCCAAGCACGACTGGAGTCCTTTTTCCGGTGCTACAGCATTATCAATGAGGGTGCACGGTGAGACTGGTTCCTGAATTGCTGCGGAAATGACTTGTGTGGGCTAGCGGTGAGCCTTGTGCACCCAAGGAAAGTGGATCAGCTCCCCTACTCTGACCTGGTGGGCGTTATTACGGCCCATTTAGCACCTAAACCAATATTGGTGTCTCGGCAGGTAGAGTTTTTTAATCGCAGGCGTTTGGTTGCCGAGCCAGCCACAACGTTTTTGGCAGAGTTGCGCAAATTGGCTCACTGGTGTGAATTTAATGACTTGAACGAGGCTTTATTTAACCAGTTTATATGTGGACAGACGGACAAGAAGTTGTTGAGGAAATTTTGTTCAAAAAAAGATCTTAAGATGGAAGATGCCCTGGCCATCGCTATCGCGGCTGAGGAGACGGCCCCAGAGGCCCGGAAGGGGGGAACCACGCCGACACCCAGTTGGGTGGGGTTTCATCAGGAGAGCCCCGCAGAGGATTCCAACTCGGGAAGGGAGGACGTGCGATTGATGAGGCGTGGGAGTGCCCCTTGGGCCGGCGGAGGAACGGTTCAGAACAACGCGTCAGAGGCCATTGGACATCAGTGTGGCAGCTGTGGTGGGGATCATCTACGGAGGACTTGCCAGTTCCGGGACGCTAAGTGTCGGCGATGCGGGAAGTTGGGACACATCGCCCGCACATGTCGAGCTAAGGGGGGTCGAGAGCAGAGCCGGAGCCCGTGACGGAGACAGACGGCAAACATCGAAGTGGACGTGGCCCGGCCTCAGTATGAACTCTTGCAAGTATACAGCCTTAGCTCAGAAGCCCCGAGTTCCATCAGGGTAGTAGTTAACATTGAGGGCACAGCGTGTCCCATGTTCTTGACACGGGATCCCCCGTGTCCATTATTTTGGCTAAAACACTCCGGAGTATTTGCCCCGGAAAGTTGTCCTCCCTTGAAGCCCCCCCCCATTCAAGTTAAATGACTTCCAGAAAAATCCTATAGCGTTGAAGGGGGTTGGAACATTCGAGGTTGGATTCAAGGGGGTCCGACAGAACCTCGAATTGTTTATAACTGAAGGGCCGTATACAAGCTTATTAGGCAGGAATTGGATGGGCCCTCTAGGCATTGAGGTGACCAGGGTGAACATGACTTGGTAAAGGTCTGCGCAGAGTTCCCGACTGTATTTGATGGCTCGTTGGGGTTATATAATGGCCCTCCAATCTTCCTTCAGTTGGACCCAGCTGTGAGGCCCATCAAACTTAAGGCACGCTGGGTCCCCTTTGCTTTGAAGCCTAAGATCGACGCTGAGTTGGACCGGTTGGTTGCCCAAGGAGTCTTGGAAGCGGTTCCTCATGGGTCTTGGGAAACCCCAATTGTCACCCCAGTGAGGCCGGATGGGGCAGTCCGCCTCTGTGGGGATTATAAATGCACCCTCAATAAGGCATTGCCCGACCACGCCTATCCAGTTCCGGTCGTACAACATGTCCTGGCCACGTTAGCAGGGGCTAAAGTCTTTGGCAAGCTGGACTTGGCCCAGGCATATCAACAGCTGCAGGTTGATGAGGCGACGGCCGATGCACAGACGATTGTTACACACAGGGGTGCTTTTAGGGTGAAAAGACTACAATTTGGGGTTAGTGTCGCACCCGGGATTTTTCAGAACTTAATGGACTCACTTTTGAAAGGGTTGCCGGGAGTAACACCCTTTTTTGACGATGTGCTAATCTCCGCCCCGACGTCGTCAGAATTCGTCGCCCGACTACGAGCTGTGTTGCAAAGGTTTCAGGCGGCAGGACTGAAAGTTAAACGAGAAAAATGCCTTTTGGGGGTGGAGCGAGTGGACTTTCTGGGGTTTATGGTTGACGCCAGTGGTATCCACCCGGCACCGGAGAAGGTACGGGCAATCTGCAACACACCTGCCCCCACGAGTAAGGCAGAATTGCAAGCATTCCTCGGCCTTTTAAACTTTTATCATGCTTTTCTACCTCACAAGGCGGCGGTCGCGGAACCCCTTCATAGACTCCTGGACAAACAGGCCAAGTGGACTTGGGGCCCGTGGCAGGAAGCAGCGTTTCGGGCAGCCAAGAACTTATTGATTTCTAACAACATGTTGGCCCATTTTGATGAGTCGCTCCTGGTGGTTTTAGCGTGTGATGCATCCCCTTATGGGGTAGGGGCCATTTTGGGCCATGTGTTGCCGAATGGGAAGGAGGTTCCGGTAGCGTATTTTTCACAGACTCTCTCGGCAGCTGAACGGAACTATGCCCAAATAGATAAGGAGGGCCTAGCAATAGTAAAGGGGGTAAAAAAGTTCCATGATTTCCTTTACGGCAGGCCCTTCCCCATCTTAACAGATCATAAGCCGTTGTTGGGACTTTTCGCACCCGATCGCCAGATGCCACAGGTACTCTCATCCCGGGTTCTTAGGTGGTCCATATTTCTGGCTGGGTATCAGTACTCTCTGGTATATCGGAAGGGCAAAGCCATGGGGCATGCTGATGCGCTGAGTCGCCTTCCATTACCAGAGAGTGGGCCTGACCCCGCCCCGGCTTATGCCGTAATGCTCCTGGAGGACCTCCCAGATGCACCCCTCCACGCCAAGAACATTGCAAAATACTCATCTAGGGATCGAGTCATCTCCCAGGTCCTGGACTGGGTGGGGAGGGGGTGGCCGGAGGCCAAGCCGGGTCCAGAGTTTACGGCATATGTTGAGAAGCAAGGGGAGTTATCAGTGCACAAGGGGTGTCTGTTGTGGGGTTGCAGGGTGGTGGTTCCACCCCCGCTATGCAAACGGGTCATGGAAGCCCTACATGAAGCACACCCCAGGGTAGTGCGAATGAAAGCCCTTGCCCGAAGTTATGTGTGGTGGCCCAAGATCGATAAAGAAATTGAGACATGGATTCGGGGTTGTGGGCTCTGTCAGGAGTCACGTCCAGTTCCGCCCTGCGCTCCAGGGAAGACATGGGAGGACACCCGGAAACCATGGTCCCGTCTCCATGTAGATTTTGCTGGGCCAGTACGGGGACAAATGTTCTTTATAGTGGTGGATTCCCACTCAAAATGGTTAGAAGTTGTCCCCGTTTCCACCACGTCTACGGCCGTTACGGTCAGAGCTTTGAGAAAGCTGTTTGCCACTTTTGGGCTGCCTGATACGCTTGTGTCAGACAATGGTACAGCTTTCACGTCAAGGGAGTTCTTAGAGTTTACTCGGAAGTATCCGACACATACGGTCGGCGCCGTTCCATCCTGCCACGAATGGTCAGGCCGAATGTATGGTGCGTACGGCCAAGGAGGGGCTCAGGCGATTGGGGGATGGGGACTTACAACATCGTTTAGCCCAATTCCTAATTGCACAGCATACCACCCCCTGTACAGCGACGGGTTATAGTCCTGCCGAGCTGCTTATGGGGCGAAGGCTCACCACCTTATTAGATAGGCTCCATCCCGATAGGGCACCCATTCTAAGGCCCAATACGGAGAATAGGGGAGTACCCAGGGGGTTCTTCCCCGGGGACCCAGTATATATTCAGAACTATGGAATTGGCCCGGTTTGGTTGCCTGGCTATGTGGTACGGGTCAAGGGGCCCACCTCATATGAGGTTTCCACAGAGCGGGGGGCCATCTGGGGACGTCACATTGATCAGTTGAGGCGGAGGGTAATCCCTCCAGAGGAGGAGACAGAAGTGTTGGAGTATCCGCACCTCCCAGAGCCACAGCGGGAACTTGCCCTACCCAGTCCTGTAGGGCTGGAGCAAGAACCGGCAAGGTTGGAGATCCCCGCTAATTTGGAGGCCAGTCGATCTCAGCTGGAGACAGGGCTGGTGGATGTGATCGTGGAACCTCTAGTGGCTAAAACTCCAACTATTACTGGGGAGGGGGCCACCTCCCCAGAAAAGATCTTGCCACGTAGGTTGTGCCGAGAATGGCAGTTGCCCACATACCTTAAAGACTATGTCTGCGGGGCAATTCGCACTTAGAGGGGAGGAGTGTTGTGTCTTGGTATCGGCTTGCCTGTGCTTCCGGGTTGCAACGGCCCCACCCGGTGGTCATTTGTTCTACCAACAGCTGGCCGGGGTTTTAGGCCCAATCAGCTTTGCTGGTCAATTACTCCACCCTGTGGCCAGCCTGTAGCAGCAGCCTTAACAGTATATATTCTTGGTCTGTTTCTGGTTAGCTAAGCTTGTTCTAGCCTTTTATTACTGCTTTTACTATGTAATAAAGAGATGCTGAAGTCACTTGGAGTTGCCTGGCTTATTGGAACCCACTACATTTCAGGCTTGTTTTCTGGTTGGGTCTTATTTTCGGGAAAACACAGTAACTTGGATCAAAAGATAAGAAAACTAACGACATTGCACCATGCTCTACACCCAGATGTGATATTGATCGATTGTACTTGCCTAGATCTCAGGGTGGCAGTGAACTCTTACAGGTAAAATAAACTGTGGAAAAAGAAAAACACAGCTTAAATGACTACATAAAAAAGCAAAACAGCCTCTGCTGAAGGAAGTGAACAAGGGAAACCTTTTGAAAACAACAAGATTGAAAGCAGAATATCAAAAGGAAACAATTGAGCATTGAGTTTCTAACTAGAAAAAGAAGCCTATACACAGTCAATACCTGAAGGACATTGAAGGAAAGGTAGATACAAAGCTAACATGGAGCTGGTTGAGATCAGGGGTTGTGAAGAAAGAAACTGAAGCCTTAATTTTGGCTGCCCAAGGACAAGCCCTGCAGACCAATTCCATGAAAGCAAAAATTCAACATGTCAGTAACAACAGCAAATGCCACTTATACAATGAGAAAGATGAAACAGTCGCTCACCTTATTAGTGGCTGCAGAAAATCTCACAAACTGATTATTTACAATGTCATAATTGAGTTGCCAAAATCATACATTTGAAGCTTTGCCAGAAGTTTGGATTCAAATGTAGCAAAAATGACTGGGAACACGAAATTGACAAAGTTCTTGAAAATAAACAGGTCAAGAACTTGTGGGACTTTTGAATCCAAACAGACAGACATCTGGCCCACAACACCACCTGACATCCCTATTGTTGAACAGAAAAAAGCCTGGTTCATTGATACTGCAATACCAGGTGATACACAAAGGGTTGCCTAAATACATGAAAATTTTGAATGTATCAGACTTTGCAAAAACAAAACAAAACACTTTACTCAGAACTACCTATATAACTCAGACATTATCTTAACAGCTCTTAGGTCCTTGGTTGGGACTTAAATTGTTAAGTTTTTACCAGTCCCAGACTGTGAATTGAATTGAAAATTACATCAACAAGAATAAGAACAACAAGAACAAGAAGAACAAGAACAACAACAACAACAGTATAGTATAGTATACTTAACAGCTCTTAGGTCCTTGGTTAGGACTTGAACTAAGTTAAATTTTTATCAGTCCCAGACTGTGAATAGAATTGAAGATTAAATCATCATCATCATCATCATCTACTTTAGTTTGTCAGAAGAATAATTTTGGGTTCCAACTCGAGCCAGGGTTGCGCAAGAATAAATAAAAATGACATGCAGAAGCTGCGAGGAAAGGACAAATATTTATTTCCAAAAGCAAAGAGGTTTGCCTGGGGGGCAACTGCAGAGAAATGAGATATAGTGACATAGGGGAGCTTGTCCTTGGTGTGGAAGTGTGTATGTGCTGATTTTAGGGTAACACTTGAGAGGCGTATAGAGTGTGTGTAGGTACACATCATCTATGATATTTATTTTTGTGAATATGCAGTTCTATTGGGAGATCAGTTCTGTGAGAGAAAAGTTATTTCTCATTTGCTGTGCTTATTAATGGCTTTTGGAATGGCCAAGTGGGTGAGCCAATCAGAAGGCAGCTGATGGGTTTGAATCTCCAGGGCTTTTATGTTCCCTCCCCTAACTGTCACAGCTGACAGTATAAAAGGAGATTCTTGACAGAACACCGTTGGCAGTCCAAAAGGCAGTTCAGAAGGCAGTTGGCAGTTTGGAGAGTTCTGTTCAGCTCTTCTGTTAGAAAACTGTGGGCAGTTTAGAAGTCAGTTAGAAGGGCAGTTCTATTTAGAAGGACAGGATATTTATTCTTATGTAAATAAAAACATTTATTGTTAACTGCTTCAGAGGCTCGTTTGTTAAAGTAGATCTTAATAGAGATAAAGGTTTTACGGTACATTGATTTATTTCCTCCATGACAATTTCAATTAACTCTATTTGTTTTTACAGACCTTTGATATGTGGATTTCGTCTGGATAACTTATTTGGGTTTTTTTGTTTTTTTTTAATTTGATTTATATGCCACCCTTCTCCGGAGACTCAGGGCGCCTTACAATGCGTTAAGCAATAGCCTTCATTCTTTTGTATATTTTATACAAAGTCAGCTTATTGCCCCCACAAACTGGGTCCTCATTTCACCTACCTTAGAAAGGATGGAAGGCTGAGTCAACCTTGAGCCTTGGAGAGATTCGAACCAGCAGAAATTGCAGGCAGCTGTGTTAATGACAGGGTGCACCAAACCACTGTACTATCAAGGCTCTTGTTTGAGGAAGTTTGACTAAAAGATTTTCCCCCATTTGCTACTCTTTAATCAAGCAAATGCTTCATTAACTTAGTTTCAGCTTCACTGTCAATTATGTAGCAGAGACACTGATTTTCAGTCCATTGTGGATTCTGTTAATGTTTAAGGAAAGATGGAGACAATATAAAGAATAAAATATATTTTGATATAAAACTTATCACATGGCAAAACTTAGATATTAAATACCATTTCTGCAGTGGATTCAACAAAATTTGTGTACAAATAAAAGATACCTTGTATTGTCCACTGTTCAGTACTTTGGAATTTTGTAACTATAATCTTACCCTGTATTTATTATTTCTGATACAAATCTGCTTGCTTAGCATATATAAGCTTGAAGCAGATGCTATGGGTTTTCTTGGAAATCAGGTAGAGAAACAGGGAATAGCACCCTCTCACTCTGGACACTTGTCTTCTAAGGTCAGGATGGCTTCCACTTTATTCAGATTTATAAAGCAGTAAAATCTGGGGTCTTCCATAGACCCTTTAGGGAGGGGTAAACCAGGGGTGAAATGCTATCGGTTCAGACCGGTTCTCCTGAACTCGTAGTAAAAAAATGCTACTGGTTCGGGTGAACTAGTATTTTTGATGATCAGCTGGGCGACGATCAGCTGTGACACGCGATTTAGATTAGCTAGAATCATAGGATTTCCTGCTTTCTAGCTAATCTAAATCGTGTGGCACAGTGGATTTCACCGCCTCGCTGTTCTACTTAACTTTGCAGACTCGGAAGGCTTCAAAATGTTCTTTTTTTAGTACTGCATGGGAGCACTTCAGGCTCACATGTGCGCAAAGTGTGCGCTTGATAGCAGACTCACAGAACTGGTAGCAGACTTCAGAGGATTTCACTGCGGGGGTAAATCGATTAGTGGATAACATTTTTGGTATTTCCTGATGTATGGTTTATTTTAATAGGTTTTTCTTTTTTAAAATATTACTTTTTTTAAAATACTTACAATACAGTGAAGTACAGTATTGTACTGTATTACTGTACATAGAGTGAAGAAAGTATAAAGGAAACTACTTATAGTATGTGCATGTGCCTTGCAGTCAGACCTGATTTCTGGACCTGTAGTTTTCTTGGCAACATTTCAAAATTCAGAAGCAGTTTGCCATTGTTTTCTTCTTAGGGTTAAGAGTGAGTGATTGGCGCAAGATCACCCAGCTGTTTTATGCCTAAAATTGTCTCCTGGTTTCAATTTCTAGCCTTAATCCCCACACCAGACTGGTTCTCTAAACTGGAGAGATTATAAATAATCTAGGAACCTGGAACTGGATCAGTGGTGGGTTGCTCCTGGTTCATCCCAGTTCGGGCAAACCGGTAGTGGCGGTGGCGGGAGGCTCCACCCCACCCACCCAGATGTCAACAAAAATTATCTGCCCATGCGCAGAAACGTTGCATGCTCACGAAGCAAGCATGCACGCCCGCACCCTACTGGTAGCGAACCGGTAGCGCCGGGTTTTGAAACCCACTACTGAACTGGATAATAAACATTCATTAAGGTTTTGTTGCATGTAAGTAATAAGATTAACTAATGGGGTAAAAGTTGTATTATAATATTTATGCCCTTTTGAATAGTCAGTTTTCTTTTAGAGCAGCTGTCTAAGTATTTGCCACTTTATGGAAATATTCAATCCCTTTCTTGTTTTCTAAGACCCTGCTACTATCAGTCTGATTACAACCAACAATCATAAAAAAAAAAAAAAAAATCCACACCAGGTCTTATATAATGTAAGGTGTCCTTTAGGTTATTAACAAAACTTAATAAGCTGTGTTGTAATTGATAGGACTGAAGTGAAGTGCAAAGTTTGATGCACTTCACACCAAATATAAGCAAATCTTCCTATAAATACTTCTAATTGTTATCTTGATTTAGGAATATTCCTCTTGTGTAAACATTTTATTTATTTATTTATTTATTTATTTATTTATTTATTTATTTATTTATTTATTTATTTTTCATATTTGTATACTGCCCTACTCCCGAAGGACTCAGGGCAGTGAACAGCCATAATAAATACAAATACATATAGAAGTTAAAAACTATTAAGAAACAGATTAAGTAATTTAGGCTCAAAGATTAAGAACATCCAAATTTATCTAAAGAGGTTTAAAACCCAATTTAAAAGCCAGTTTAAAAGCCAAATTAAAAAGGGAGAGTTAGGCCAGACCAGCTTGTTGGAATAGAAATGTTTTCAGGGCACGGCGGAATATGCGTAAGTCTTGGATGTTTCGTAACTCCGGGGGAAGCCCGTTCCAGATGGTAGGTGCCCCCACAGAAAAGGCTCTCCCCCTGGGGGCCGTCAGTTTACATTGTTTGGCCGACAGCACCCTGAGGAGTCCCTCTCTATGGGAGCGAACTGGTCGGTGAGAGGCTATTGGTGGCAGGAGGCAGTCTCGTAAGTACCCTGGTCCTAAGCCATGGAGCGCTCTAAAGATAGTAACCAAAACCTTGAAGCGCACCCGGAAGACCACTGGGAGCCAGTGCAGCTCGCGCAGGAGGGGGGTTACATGAGAGCACCACATTGCTCCCATTACCACCCGCGCGGCCGCATTCTGGACCAGTTGGAGCCTTCGGGTGCTTCTCAAGGGGAGCCCCATGTAGAGAGCATTACAATAATCCAGGCGTGAGGTGACAAGGGCGTGAGTGACCATGCGTAACGAGTCCCGATCCAGAAAGGGATGCAACTGGCGAATCAGGCGAACCTGATAAAAAGTCCTCCTGGCTACGGCCGTCATATGCTCTTCAAAAGACAGCCGTGAGTCCAGGAGGATGCCCAAGTTGCGAACCCCATCTGTGGGGGCCAACGACTCACCCCCAATAGTCAGAGATGGCGCCAACTGACTATATCGGGACGACGGAAACCACAGCCACTCGGTCTTGGATGGGTTGAGTCTGAGTTTGTTCCTCCCCATCCAGATCCGTACGGCCTCCAGGCACCGGGACATCACCTCAAGGGCATCATTGGGGTGGTCTGGGGTGGAGATGTACAGCTGGGTGTCATCAGCGTACTGATGGTACTTCACCCCAAAACCACGGATGATCTCACCCAGCAGCTTCACATAAATGTTGAATAGAAGGGGCGAGAGGACCGATCCTTGTGGCACCCCACATATAAGGGGCCTCGGGGTCGACCTCTGCCCCCCTGTCAACACAGACTGCGACCGGTCAGAGAGAAAGGAGGAGAACCACTGTAGAACAGTGCCCCCCACCCCCAACCCTTCCAACCGGTGCAGCATGAGAAGAGTATTTAGTATTTTAAATACTAAAGCCCTTTCATTCCAATAGCCCTTGCTATTGTGGTAGAGAAATTTAGTAGGAAGCAAGAGACTAATGAGAAAATTTTTGCTTCTTGTTATAAAACATTGATTGTTATATTATTTACTGATACCTATGAACTGCATCAGTATGTACTATCAATTATTCTTCCATACTACTATTTTTGATACTAATAAAATAGTACTTTAGATCAGTGTTGAAATCTAAAATTTGTTACTACCGGTTCTGTGGGTGTGGCTTGGTGGTGGTGGGGGTAATGTGACTGGGTGGGTGTGGCCTTTTTTTTTTTTTACTTTTAAAACCATTTTTTCTACAACCTCTTCGGCAACCTGATCGGCAGAGACTTTTTTTCTTTTAAATGCCTCTGACAATCAGGCAGCTCAGGTTGGATCGTCAGAGGCATTTAAAAGAAAAAAAGGGTTTTTTTCTTTTAAAAGCCTTTGACAATCCCAGCTGAGCCGCGCGATCATCAGAGGCTTTTTTTTTGCTTTTAAAAGCATTTTTTCAGTCGAAGAGGTTGTAGAAAAAATGCTTTTAAAAGTTAAAAAAAAAGCCCCGAAGGATTGTGCGGCTCAGCTGGGCATGGGGGGGTGGGGGCAGGGTTTTTTGCTACTGGTTCTCTGAACCACCCACCTCCATCACTACCGGATCAGGCGATCCGGTCCAAACCAGGAGCATTTCACCCCTGCTTTAGATGTATGTAAACATTCATAAAGACATAAAGGAGACACACTAATAATTGTGTTCAAATCACATGAAATTAAGTAGAGATGAAATATCTGGAATCCAAAGTCTATGGAAGAATCATTATTTAATATCTACTGTTATTTATCTTCATATTTCATTACTTTCAGCATGGAGAAATGCAGTATATTGATTATGGTCAAACAACTTTTTGTCTATTGTGGTATTTGCTGCTATGTCATCACATCACAGTAATTACACAGCAGTATTTCCCAGGAGAGTTTGTCACCTGCTTGTTATATAAAATCAATAATGTCTCAACAAGAATTGGAAAGACATTTTAGTGTCTGCTGAAGAACATGACTCCTCCAGTGTATCTGACCATTTTAAGGATTGTTCTGAAAAGCAAAAGCAAACGCTTTGTAATGAAAATGTCACATTATTTTCTAACATATTTTTTTATTGAGAAAATAAGAGTCTCCATTGATGGGGCTAATTCAGAATAACCTTTCTAAATGTGGTGCCTCCCAGATAAGTTATAACTAAAAATAACACAAGAGCCACCTGACATGTGTTTTTTTTCTCATTCATAAAAAAAGTTATCTCAATTTTCCCCATTTTTCCCCAATGTGCATGCTTTTGGTGGGGATGATAAATGAATCTCGAATATTCTCTGCACTGGCACCCAATCTGGAAATTTTCTTAGCAGTAAAATATTCTAGGAGATTTGCTTAAGAGCTTAATTATCTATATATATAAACTTGTCCTGCAGATCTTATAGAATTAAATTAGAATTTATTTAAAATGTGTTGAACAAATACACAAACACATGTACACAAACACACTTTAAATAAATTATAATTTAATTCTACAAGCTCTGCAGGACAAGTTTTAAAGATTGAAGATAAAAGTAAAAATAAATACATAGTAGCAGGATGCAGAGCAGACAACAACAACAACAATAACAATGTTTATTATTTAAACATAATGTTAAATTCAATTTTACTCTATTCTAAAAATGGTTTTCTGTCCTTCAAGAAAATCTTGTGAGTATGCGTAAATCAATTTTAGGTTGTCTTGTTACTATGTGGAAAAAAAGTCTTCTTGGATTCTAATTAAGGCTCTGAAGCTTTATTCTTTATATTAAGGTCCTCAAATCTTTGAAATGTGTTACGTATTTCAAGACTTATGATACAAGGAATTCTATTGCCTTAAACATTCTGAAATTATGAATTTTTCTATTGTTAATCAATGAAAAAAATGAGCCTCCATTACCAACCAGTATGTCATAATAGTCATAGCTTCCTCTTACAATCTTGGAACAAAATAAAATATGTAGCAAATCACTAATTCATTTCCTGCACATTGACACATCAAAGATAAATTATTCTCCTGATGCTTATTGCATCTGAATTATCCAACTCTCAGGCTGACAAGAATGATTTCTCCCAGACACCATTTTCCTCATAATTTTTGATCAGATGTAAGACTCTACTAAAGCTTCCTTAGTGAATATACAAATATGATTAGTAACAATGCCATTTGAATGTCAGGCACACAATGGATCATTTTGTGAAAATGTAATTTTAGAAAATCATGAAAGACATTTCAACTTTAGGACCTTTTATTGTAAACTAGTTAAACTGACAAACAGTATTAAAAGCCTAATTCCTTGATTTGAAGATCTATTAGTTATGTCTTTATGGTTTGTAAAGACCATTAAAAACTGTGGCTGATGTAGCATTTGTTTGTTTGTTTGCTTGCTTAGGTTTAGGAATAACTTTATATGAACTATTGGAAGTAAAATCCAGTCCAGTTCCAATCTGGGAAAAAGACGCAGGAGCCCATGAATTTGGAGGCAGGCTGCAGGATCAGAGGTATCCATTTATTTAGGATTCAGAAGCAAAGTGATTCAGCATTGGTTCTGGGACAGCTGACAGCCTGGCAAGGGGAGTAGAGTGATTTTTATACCCTTTTTGATCTTTGAAATTGAGATGCCTAGTGGGGTTATTTGATTTGATTACATTCTGTATTCTAATTGTCCCTATTTGGTTTCCTGCGTGGTGGTCAGGTTCAAGGCTAGCCTTGTGGAAAGGTGGGGAATGTAAATTCTATGTAGCTTTGTGTTTACTGATTAATCTTTAATCCTGACAATTCAGCCTGTCTCAGCCTCCTAATTGGGGTTACTTGAGGCCATTCTGACTGCGAGGCAGGGATTGCTTTAGCTTCTATGGATGGCCTTCTCTGGGAGCATAGAAATAAAGAAGGGGAGTGTCTTATGATTCTTCCTACAGAACTAAAATTTATAATTCAGTTATTGATCTGTTTGATTTTAAGATGTACATTTTTCAGTTACATAAAATCAAGCTTGCAGAATAGGGATTATTCCTATTCTGCAAGTTGGAGAACTTGCAGAATGTCCCTATTTGGAGCTTTGTCCCTATTTGGAGCTTTGGTGTATACTTCACTTGCTGTATTTTCTTGTATCTTTTCCTTTGTAGAAATCTCAGAATCCATTTAAAACTTATGTAATATTTATACCTCTGCCTAAAGTGGGGCAGATTTTTAAAACTAATCTAACCCAGTGTCAAGCAGAACAAGGACTTTCAGATCAGGAAGCAATAATATTTCAATTCATCCATAATAATTTTGAAATATCAACATAAATATTAACGTCTTATCATGACAATAATAAAAACTTGAACTGAACCCAACAGAAAAGCAGAGCTGGAAGGAAGGTCTTTGAGGTTTTCTAGTTCAAGAAGACCTTATGCCATTCCAGATAAACGACTGTCCAGTTTCTTCTTAAAAGCCTCCTGTGATGGAGGACACAGAACTTCTGAAGGGCAAGCTATTCTACTGGTTAATTGTTCTCACTGTTTGGGAATTTCTTCTTAATTCTAGATTGCTTTTCTCCTTGATTAGTTTCTATTCATTGTTTCTGCTCTTGCTTTCTGATGCTTTGGAAAATAGGTTGACCCCCCTCTTTTTTGTGGCAATCCCTCAAATATTGGATCACTGATATCATGTCACCCCAGTCCTTCTTTTCATTCAATAGATATATCCAATTCCTGCAACCGTTCTTCATATTTTAGCCTCCAGCTAATCATCCTTGTTGCTCTTTTCTGCACTTTTTTCAGTGTGTATATCTTTTTTATAACACGGTGATCAAAACTGGATGCAGTACTCTAAGTATGGTCCCACTAAGTCTTTGCTAATACTTCAGGTAATCTTGATTCTATCCCTCTGTAAATGCATTAGCTCTTTTTTTTTTTTGCTGCCCCGCCCCCCTCCAAATGTTTTGATAGTCAATCATCCACTATGGTTGGTTGATTATGATAAAACTCTGGATTGTGACTTTCTCAGGGGCTGATAAATAATGGTACAGCTGGGTTTGTTTGGATGATAACCTGCTCAGATGGTGATATTGATAAATGAAGCCTTGTTTCACAGGCAATTTTCTTGGCTAGAATAAGTGAAAAGAACTATTGTTCCAATGATAGCTTACTTAGATACTGATGATGGTAAAAGGTTTCATTCAAAGGATTCTTCAGATGATGATAAAGCATTTTGTTTCTTGTACTAGGATACAAAGGAATAGACAACACATGCTATATATCCTTTCAAACTTTAGCTTATTTTTCTAGTGAAGTGCCTCTTTCTTAATCACACATGATCTTGACAAACCTGATTTCTTCCAGCTAATATAGATTCAAATATGCCACTTATTCATTAAAAGGAATAGAAGAGCTGACCCAAACCAGCTATTTCTAAATGATACCCTGTTAAACCTAAAAATAGGAATGGGATGTACTAAATGGTGTTCTCAGTGGAGTCATTCATCTATAAGCTCCAATGAAAGTGCAAAACATTTTCATATTATGGTGTTTGGCATTCCAGCCATTTACCAGTTAGAATGCCAAATTACACAATCATACTTTCATTTTAACTAATCAGTAACCAATAAAAGTAAATAAAAAAGGATTTCTGATGGTTTTAACTTAAACACAACTAAGAAAAGACCCAGACCTTTGAAAAAAGGCAGGAACATTGTTTATTAATGCAGAAACTTTGTCTATTTGAGTTCTTACAGTTCAGAGGAAATATGCCACTTTAAATTACATTTGCTGTGCCCTTGCGCTATTTACACATTTCTATTTTATGTCGTTCAAGAACATATGAAAATGTTAATGACACTTGATTGATCTCAATTAACTTATTTCATTTCTTTCTGAAGTTTCTTAAAACCCTACAACATGAAACTGAGTCACAGATGATTATGAATGCATTTGCTGTCATCTGAACTGTTAGAACAAATGGTGAAATAAATAAAATGATGACAGGAATTTATTTTAATATGAGAATAAAAGCAAATTATTTTCAAATAATGAACACTAAAATAGCAGGATGCTACTATGACAATGGAAGATGCATTAGCTTATTGACAATCCTTCCATTAAAATTGGTTATGACAGTGTTGCATCAACAAGGCAGCACAAATATTCACATGTAGCATGGCTGTAGAAAGAAGAGATAGCAAGAGAATGTCTTTGAAGTTCCAGATTGTCACAATCTATGGAGAAACACATTCTAATAAGATTTCCTTTCTTATTCTATAGCAGCTCTTAAAATAAATCAGAACTCCAGCATGTGCATACTCAGGAAGATTGAATTTTCCCTCCTCCCTTTATTAAAAAAAAGATTTATTTATCTATCTTATACACAGGTATATTATTTCCTTTACTGAAACTGTATTAGAAAAAAAAAAAACAGAACATGGCTTAGGACCTGGTTATTTACGGGACCGCCTACTACCACCAATAGCCTCCCACCGGCCAGTACGCTCTCATAGAGAGGGACTCCTCCAGGTGCCGTCAGCCAAACAGTGTCGACTGGCGGCCCCTAGGGGGAGAGCCTTCTCTGTGGGGACACCTACCATCTGGAATGAGCTCCCCCCGGAGATACGGAGGATCCCGGATCTGCGCTCCTTCCGCCGTGCTGTGAAGACCTTTTTATTCCATCAGGCGGGCTTGGCCTAATCTCTTCCCTTTTTAAATATGTAAATTTTAATCTGTTTTTAAATTATTGGGATGTTTTAATCTGTCTGGGCCAAAATGATTTAATTTGATTTTATCTGGTTTTTAAATTTTTTGTATTTATGTATTTTATTGTTGGCTGTTCACTGCCCTGAGTCCTTCGGGAGTAGGGGGGTATACAAATCAAATAAACCTAAACCTAAACCTAAACATGCTCTTGATTACACATTATGTCCAATGTATCATTAATAGATTTGCTATTGAAGATTGTTTCTTAGCTATTGTTTTAAAATCTGAAATATAGATATCACTATAAGATTACCAACCTGTCTTCTGCATCTCTCTATAAGTTGAACTGCGTTTGGTTTTGAAGCAAAGTGGAGGTTGATTAGATGAACCCGTGAAATGTGGACTGATTGATTTCACATGGGGCATATAGTTATGTGAAGTAGAATGGAAAAAAGAGAAGCTTCTTCCTGGAGCATTAAATCATTCAATTCATTTGGAAGGCTCAGGTTAATTACTAAAGGCTCCAATTGTGTATGCATAGAAAATAGTTCTACAGAATCATGGGGACTTCTAGCAAAATCAGTTGAAGACAGCCTTTTTAAAAGCACTGTTTCTTAAATATTGCAACTTTTAAATGTACGGACACAGTTGAAGTCTTCCAAAAGACATTGCTTCTTTGAGGAGGATTGCTGTATTTTCTCTAACTTAGTTTGTGACACATCTTACTATAGTTCCTAAAACAATGCATCTTGGATAAAATTACTATTAAATCAATGTAATTCATGGACTGGAAAATATTTGGCCTGGTATATCATAAAATTTCTGTGACAGAGTAGACAATTCTTTTTCTAATCCTCATGATTTCCATTCATTCAAGGATATTGTGGAAGTGATTCTTGAGTCTGGAAGAGGTGGAGAAGAAAGTTAAATACCCAGAGAAACTCCATCTTGATTATACCAGGTATAAATTGAGAGGAAGATTTATTTTATAATTTACTTATTTTAGCTTTTAGAATTTGGTTACATTTCCCATACATAGCAATAAGGACTATTCCAGAAATCCAAGTTGTTCTTCCTTTCGGAATTTGGCAGCTTTGCAAACCTTGACATAAACCTACAGTGCCAATGTGATATCATTGGCACATCCCAATGACCAGAGTAAAATGCATAAAACTAGATTTGTGTAGTATCACATTACATACTAAAAATGTCTTGGTCTGAGAAGTCATACTGAAAATGGTTATAATTAGCAATTATAGAGATGTCATAATTTTACATTTTGATTAATAGCAAATTACTAATATGGCATTTCAGTGCATTCCACTTAATATTCCTATTTTCCAAAGGCACTCATATTAAACTACAGATAACAGCTCAACAATGGCAACTGTTTGCATTATCAGAGTTTCACACATTACAAGCACACATGCTTACCGTATTTTTGTGGTATCAGTGACAAATGATTTGTTACAAAATAATGGGTTAGTAACCACAGCATTTCAATTCAAGCACAGTATTGGTCTTTTTTTTTTAAAAAAACTTTTTATTGTATTTTTATTGTTAAAGAATAACAGAGAAAAAAAACAATACAAAAATCAATAGTAAAGAAAGAAAAAAAATTTCCCCCCCAACGTGCTATACAAATGGAAAGGAAGTTTTAGAAAATTAAAGTCTTCAATTCTTCCAGAAATCTCTTTGATAAGGTACTGGCGCCGATTCATCCAATCTCCCAAGTGCAAAGTCTACAAATGGTTGCCAAATGTTCCAAAAAACATTCTCTTTGTATATATCACTTCTAATTTTAATATCATAAGTCAATTTATCATTTAATGCAAATTTCCATGTTTCATTATACCATTCTTCTAATTTTAAGTCAACATTTAATTTCCAATATCTAGCATTATAATTCTCCCCATTATAACCAAAATCCTCACCAATTCTCTTTCTCCAGTTGTTAATGTTGTTTCATTCAATATTAATAATAATATGGTTTCCGATTTCAATTTGACCCTCTTCTTAATCATTTCAAATATTTCATTTTCTATCCTAGACCAAAAAAGTTCAACCCCATTACATTTACACCACATATGAGCATATGTCCCAAGTTCCACTTTACATCTCCAACACATTTTATCCACTTTATTATCCATTTGAAAAAGTCTTATTGGGGTCAGATACCACTTCCAAATAACTTTATAATTATGTTCTTTAATCCTTATTGATAATGTCCTCATTATTCTGCTAACCCAGTTCATATTCCAATTTTGATTAGAAATTTCAATACCCAGTTCTTTTACCCAATTCTCTTTCATTACCATTTGTGAATTATTATCAAAGTTAATAATTTTATAAATTTTGCTAACTAATCCCTTTGGCCCAATTTCATCTTTTATTATTCGAGATGTCAAATTTTCAAATTCCGTTTCCTTTCTACTCTCATCATTCCTTTCTTTACATTTCCTATTCCATTTATTCATTTGAATTCTTTCGAACCAATTAATGTTTAATTTTCCACAAATTTCCTCTTTCCTCATTTCATTTTCTGTAAATTTCAACCATTCACTAATTGTTTCCACTTTCTCTTCTATTATAATCCTCTCTCTGTTACTATTTAATTTCATTGGGCAATTCTCTTTCAGTTTACCTAGATACAATACGTCTGGTATTAATTTTTTTGCTACTCTGTCCCAATTTTTAGTCAAACTATTTAACCAATAGTTAAATTTTAACCTTACCTTTAAAATTTTCCAAAAACCATTTGTAACCAAACTTCTTTATTTCCTTCATTTCCAAACTACCCCAAAGTTCAACATCTCCTTTTAAAATTTTTACTACTGTTCTTCTATTAAATGCTCTATAATAGTTTAATAATTTTGAAATTTCTAAACCACCTTGTTTTTGGTTCTGATACCACATTTTCCTAATCAATCTTGATTTTTTATCCCCATTACAAAATTTATCTAATTTTTTTTTTTATATTTCAACGTCCTTCTCAGTTAAAAAAATCGGAAGCATCTCAAATAAAAAGTTAAATTTAGGAAATAACATCATTTTACATATAGCTATTCTACCAAACCAAGATAACTTTAGTTTTTTATATTTCCCAATTTTCTCTTCAATTTCTTTTATTACTATGTCATAATTTAGTTTCTTTAAATTTTTAATTTTAAGTGAAAGTATAATACCTAAATATCTTAAATTATCCTTTATCCTAATTCCAAATTGATTTTGTAATTATTCTTAATTTGTTTTCCCTATCAATTTCCATTAATAATTCTGATTTTGCCCAATTTACTTTCAAACCAGTCATATCTTCAAATTCTTCCAAATGTATTTGAACTCTTTTTATATCATTTGTAATATTATTTAAAATGACAAGAATGTCATCTGCATATAAATTAACTTTGATGCCTTTATAACCTATTAATTCTGAATCCTCTTAATCAAAGTTGTTAAAATTTCCATTGCTAATAAGAATAGGGTCGGAGACAGGGGACAACCCTGTCTTGTCCCTGCTTCCAAATTTATATCTTGTTTAAATATACCATTTACCTTCACTCTTGCCGTACCCCTCTGGTACAATTTAGAAATAATATGAATAAATTTATTACCAAATCCTAATGCAGAAATCATTTCTTTTATAGTATCCCATTGTATAGAATCAAAGGCTTTAAAAATGTCCAAGGCAAGAATACCTATCTTATCACCATTATTCTCGGCAATATCAATAACATTTAATACTCTTCTAACTAAATCACACATATAACGCCCTTCAACAAAACCTACTTGATTGTGGTGGACTGTGACTGTCCTGGAATAGGATATAATTGTTCTATTCCAGGACATGGGAATATCACCTCCATGTAATATCTTATTACACAATTTCTGTAATTTTGGGATCAAAGTTTCTTTAAACTCTTTATAAAATTCTGCTGGTAACCCATCCTCATCTGGAGATTTTCCAAGTTTTAGCTTCTGAATCACATCTTTAATTTCCTCAGAGGTAATATCCTTTTCCATTTTTTCTTTATATTTATTATCAATTTTCTTCTGACCATATTTTTCTAATTTTTTTTTAATTTACAATTATCAATTTCTTTTTTGAGATATAATTCTTGAAAAAACTTTTTAACAATTTCACATTTCTCTAATTTTTTATAACATCTCTTACATTTTTCATCTATTAGGACACCTATTTCTCTTTTTTCTTTTTTATCTTTCGCCATTCTTGCTAATAATTTTGAATTTTTATTACCATATTCAAAAAATTCTCTTTTTAAATAGCTTAATTTTTTAAACTATTTCTGTATCTTCCGCTATTTGTTTATTTTTCAATTTTTTAAGTTCCTCCCATAATTTCCTATCCTTAGTCACTAGAAATCTATTTTCCAGTTCTTTTATCAATTTCTTCTTTTCCTCTATTTTTACTTTATAATTCTTATACTTCCTACTTGATAATTTAATACTTTCTCCTCTAAAAATTGCTTTCATTGTGTCCCAAACTGTTCCATAATTGACTTCCCCATTATCATTCCAATCCCAATTTTCTTCCCATTTCTTAAGAATACGATTCTTATCTTCCTTGTTTTTATACAATTTTTCATCATATCTCCAACAATTTTCTTTTTTCTCCAAAAACATATCTAATTCTAGTAACAATTCTGCGTGGTCAGAGTCTTTAAATATTCCAACATCCATATTATCCATGTTATCCATCAGATTCTTGGATACAAAAATATAGTCAATTCTTGAATATGAATTAAATACCTTTGAGTAAAAAGTATACATTCTTTCATTACCTTTAATCTCCCTCCAAACATCTACTACACCATTTTGCAACTTCCAATTATCAAGTATCTCCATTTTTCTTATTCCACTATAGCGGGTAGGATTGGTACTATCCATCTGGTTTCTAATTAAATTAAAATCGCCAGCAATGATTACCGTCTCTACCCTTTCAATTTGCAACAAATCGGTAATCTTATTCAAAAAATCTTTTTGATTCACATTTGATACATATAGATTAACTAATGTTATTTTTCCTTGTTAATACATCCTGTTATTATCAAATATCGTCCATCGATAGCCGCTATTACTTTGTTTTTTTTCAAATTGGACTCTATTTGATATTAATGTTGCAACACCTCTAGGAGGTGAGTAAGTGTAACTGAGGACAGTAACTGATCTTGATTAACTTGTCTACAGGAATTTCACTGTTTGTATTTTACACTGCCTTTGGCGCAAGAAGCAATTGTAAGCAAGCCTTCAATAATTTGGACTTTCAACTTTTTTAAATTTGGGGCTCCCTAATGCTTTATTTGTCGTCTCTGGCTCCTTAAAGTGAAAGTAAAATAAGCCCAAGTCCTTCTGAAAAGACCCTTCTGAGTATTTGTGGTACAGAACTGATGGTTAAAGATTTTCCTCTTCAACAATTCAACATTGTTTGAATCAGATTTTTTAAATACAAGTTGATGACCCCTTGATTTTGAATTGTGAATAAGGTTATAGAAATATTTGGTCAAAAAATTATAGGAGTTATTAAGATGGATCCATCTAAAGATGAATCGGTGCGATCTAAGGTCAAACAGATTTCTCAAGCTAGTATTGACTCAGCTCAAATTGTGTTGGCATTAAACAAATTAAGTGATAAAATTGAAATAATGGATACAGAATTTCAAAAAATACATTTAAAAATGGATGAAGAAAAGAAGGAAAGATCCAATCAGCTGGAACAAATTGTTCAAGAAATTAATGTTAATTTTGCTAAATACACAGCAGAAGTAACAGTGATAAAATATAATGTAGATCAACTACAAGTGCAAACAAAAAAAATTGATAAGCAAATAACTGAATTTTTTTAAAAAAATGAAAAACAGGATAGAAGAATATGTATTCTGGAAGAAGAAGTTAGGAAGTCCAACATTGTTATAAGAGGCATAGTGGAAGAAAAAGTGGACAATGTTAAACAACGTGTTCTGAAATGGCTTAATGAACTCGGATTGGATAAAAATTTTACAACTACAGATTTGGTAAGTGTCTATCGAATTGGATTTAGAAGACAACGTGAAATGATAAGAAATGTTTTGGTGAGATTTGCAAGTGTTAATGATAAATTACAAGTAATGGCAAAAATTAGAGAAAATGGTGATGCTGTGCTGAAGCTTGAGGGAAAACAGGTCCAAGTCTTTCAAGATATCTCAAGAGAGGAAAGATCGTGGAGATATTATTTGAAGCCAATTACTAAAATATTAAGAGATAGAGGTATTTAGTATAATTGGAGACCACCACAGCGAATGAAATTTTTCTATAAAAATAGAATGCATATATTTACAATAGAAACGGATGTGGTTCAATACCTCCATGAGCTTGGCTTTTTGGAAAAAGAGGAAGAACAAAGTGAACTAAGATCACAATTACTCAAAATGGGTGGAATTGAAGTATATACATCAACACCAGAGGAAGAAGGAGGGGCGGTCGGAGGTTTAGGTCCAAAACCAAAGAGGAAAAGAAAACCAACGAAAGATATTTCTCCATCCTTGGTGGACGTACAGAAGAAAAGTTGAGATGTTACTGGTGAAGGAGTGGAAAGGATGATTACATTGGATTCTGAACATAAAAGGGAAGATAAGCCCGAGTGTGGGGATGAAGAACTTGTAGTTGTTCAATTGAAACCAGAATTATGCCAATGAAGAGACGACCCAGCTGATGGACGGGGTCCCCTCTTTTTGTATTTAGGTTTAAATTTCAAAGATAGCTTTTTTAAAAATAGGAACGAGTAGTGTGACTAGGGGTACATGGTCGGTTGTTCTAGAGAGAAGATTAAAATCAGTATCTGCAACAGAGATATGCAGTGTGGCTTGTTGTAAATAGTGCTATTGTATATCAATACTGCATCTACATACAAAAGAAACCTGAGAAACATTTAAGAAATGGATGACGGCTTCCGGTTTGCTGCTGGCCGCCGCCAGACGTTCCTCTGGGATCGTCAGCTCCCTCTGCCTGTATAGAGCCGCCGTTACAGCGGATGGCGGCTCGAAAAAACTCCGTTTCCAAGAGGAAACGGAGAGAGAGCCGGCAGGGGTGGGTAGAACTCCCCGCAGAGTCCCAAAAGTTTTTTTTTTAACTTTTGGGACGGAGCGGATGAGAAGCCCCATATCCCCTGCCGCTGCTCCGGGCTTTGGGAGACCTCTGCCTATGCAGAGCCAGGCGTCAAGAGCAAGCCTGTGAATCTAAAAGAATAATTAAAGAAATGAAGAACTGGACCCTTAATACTGAACCGCAAGTATCTCACCCTTTCAAAAACTATTTAAAAGAAAAGAGCAGAGGAAAAGAGGGAAAAAGAGCCTTCTAAAATGGCGTCTGCTGTGGCTGGAGAAGGGCTAAAAGGGAAAGTCCTTCCGTTTTTCATTATTACAATGTAGCGGAATAAATATCATTGGCTACATTTCTAGAGAAACCTCGCTCCTGTGCTGCTCAAAAGTTTTTTTTTAATGAGGGAAAGTCTTTTTGTTTTCTATTTCTTCTCTTATTTTTGCTAAATCTTGTCTGTGTGGGAAATGGCATCAGGACTTATACAGCTGGACAAACAGGGGGGGGAATTTCCCCCCTTAAGAAATTGCGCCAACAAATTTCAACTCTCCAGCGTCAGAAACCCGATTTTAATATATTAGAATTTATCCTTGAAGAGATTGTAAGAAGGGATGAGATTGTGAATCAGCAACTTGAAAAATTTAAGCAGGAAATTAAAGAAATTGGTGAATTGGTGAAATCAGAGTCTGACTTCTTGAATAAAAAGATTTCAAAAGTTGCTAATGGTTTATCAGGCTTTCTGATTCGGATGGAGGCAAAGACTGAATTATTAGAGACTAAAATGAAGGAAATCGAGGAGAATTTGGATGACATGACTCAAAAAATTAAAAAGGATTTGATAAACATTCAGGATAATAGCTTGGAAGACAAATCTAAAATGGAGACTGACCAAAAGATTGGTAATGAGGAAAATGTACAACAGAGGATTGAAAGAGAAGTTTTAATGATTCAATATAATTTTACAGAATATGCAATTAGATTGAGAGGTCTGCAGGAAAATAATAGAGATGATTTAAGGAAAGTATCTTCTGAAATTCTGGCTGGGATCTTAAAGGTTCAACCTGATGAAGTGTATTGCAGGATTGATAGAATTTATAGAATAAAATCCTGGTGGGCAAAGCAAAGGCAACTGCCTAGAGATGTGGTGATCTATTTTACAGATAAAGAAATTAGGAATAATATTGTGCAGAACTCTTTTAATTCCAATTTGCAATTTCATGGAAGAAAGATTTGGATTTTCAAGGAGCTCCCGCCCAAGATGTTAATGGAGAGGAAGAAATTTGGCTTTTTAGTGACTGAATTAAAAAAAAGAAATATCCTATTCAGGTGGGACATCCCAGTTGGTTTAATATTGAGATATCAAGGCGTAAGATATCAATTGCACACTGTCGAAAAAGCGGAAGATTTTTATCAAAAAATTCTAAAAATGAATTTAACACCTTTAGGCATAATACAGGATAAGCAAAAGGAGTTGGAAATAAAAGGAAAACATCAAATTACAGAGGCTGTGATGGATAAATTGTCTTTGGACTCCTTGGAGACCCCAGCTGGACTGTTTATAAATAAGAGAGCAGTGTCATCCGAACCCAAGGTGATGAATCATCAAGTCACAGACAAGTGCGCAAATCAACCAGTTGATATACAAGTGATGGAGAAGAAAGATGAGATGATAAAATTAACCCAACAAGAACAATCCACAAAGCAGAATGAAAATCAACCAGCAGATATACAATTGGTAAGCAAGAAAAGAGGATGGAAATTCAACCCGAAAAAGAAAAAGAAAAGAAACAGATCTTATAGAAACAGCAATTTCCAAACTAAGCAACAGTGAAGCCAGGCGCTTTAAAAAATGAATGAATATTAGAAAAGACAGTGGTGGCGAACAATTGTCTGATACTATCCTGAGGATTGTGGCAGATCTCTGCAAGGCCATGATTTTGGGAAGTGGAAAGAGCCTCACTTTGTTGGATATGAATCATCTAATTTTTTCTTATTTACCTTTTTTTTCTCTTGGAAATATATTATAACTATTTTGAGTTATAAGGCAGGAGAGTTTTGCCGGGGCATGCAGAAGATCTGGATGTTACTCAGTAGGATGACGGGAATTAACAATCCTGATGAATACCACAACTATAACCATACGGATATATTCATAATTATAATGTCACTCGGGTGGTTGTTTTTACTTTTATACAGGTGTGAGGATATCTACTACTGATGGGGGCAGAAGATGACTGAAGATTTTGAACAAACTGTTGCACCAGCATGTTATTTTACCCTATTATGGGTGATGGATTTAACAATCTAGTGGAAAGACATCAAAGAAGATATTATATGGATCATAAACTTAAAGTTATTGTCTTTTCTCTTTTTATATAATGAAATGCATATATAGATATGTGTATATCTTAGTAAAGTGGGCAGTTGATTATATTTAGAATCGTATTGCATGATTTTGTAGGAATTGAAGGGCTGAAAGAGGTTAGTTTACTGATTGTTATAAAATGGGATGCATATATAGATATGTGTATATTCTAGTAAAGTGGGTAGTGGATTATATTTAGAATTGTATTGTCTGATTTCAAGTCATATATTTAGAGGAGTGGAGGAAGTGGACAGAATTGAATAAATTTGGTTGCAGGGAGAAGGCCGATTTAAAATGTTATATTAATATATATAAAAGATTAAAGGTTAATTTGTAATAATACTCAATAAGTATAGGGGAGGAGAAAAAGGGCAGATTACCGTAAAAATGGGAGTTATAAGATTAACAAGTTAAGGGTCAGTATTCCGAGAAGGGATTAAGGGAAAGGGAAGATATTATGTATGTAACTAGTTATGAAATAGCCTATTGTTGTGAAGAAGTCACAGGGGGGGTTGGGTGGAAAGGGTGGGTTAGGGAAGAGGGGGGGGGAAAGGGGGAAAAACTTGTATTTGAAAACTTTTTCAATAAAAAAAAAAAAGAAATGAATGACTGAGTGGTTATTATGTAAAATATAAATCTGGGCAACCATCTAAATTCAAGACATTCTTAATGCTCAAATTATAATTGCACTCCAGTATATAGCATTTTAAGAAATTCCTATAGCCAACAATATAGCATATTGACCTAAATTAGAGAGCAGTCTGTTATGGTTTGGAAAGCAAATCTTTCAGAGTCGCTGCTATGGATCCAGCTAATGCAGATTTCTATAGTTTACTGCAAATCAACAAGTAGACATACTGTGTCAATGTATTACTTGAACAGAATAAAATAATGTTGTTTTGATAAATATATTTTTTTTTAATGGAAAATCTCTACAATAGCTAAAAATAACAAAACCGATTCTGCTAAGAATAACAAAACTGATTCTGCTAAGTTTTTTACATGCTACAATTATGGCAATTTAAATTTATGGAGAAATAGTGAGACAACCCAGTCATTTTTTTGCAAATCATTTCGCAAAATTCTCTGCATGCTAATTTAGTACACCTGATAACATTTTGTCCTTATTTGTTTCAAATAAAACCAGATTGCCAAATAGAGAATTGCAGAACATCTGCCATCATTTGTTATTTCAGAAGCCAGAACATGTCAGAAATAGATACTGAAAAGCTGTTGCTCCTTATAATCTGAGACTTTGTCTTTCTTTGCTGTTCCAGAATATATTGCTGTATATTGTATTAAGAGAAGCAAAACAGCATTTGAGGTAAGAAATATTACTTCTATCTTACAAACTAAACTAAAGGCTTACAGCCAATGTTTTGCCTTATTACTTCAAATCCATCTGATTTCTCACTTTGATCTATCAGCCAATGCAGGCTTCTCTCTTTTAATTTCCCATTTTTCATTCTGGTTTTCTTTTTCTGGAAGTTCTTTTCTTGACAACAGCTTCTTACATTCTTCTGTTTCAGTTTCCATTTTCTAAAGCAGCATTTCCTAGCTTGCTGGATTCCATTTTTGGCAGAGCTCTTGAAAGGGGTGTTGGTCCTGCTTGATACACCCCTTCTCGTTGGGTGGAGTCAGCAGCCAGATGTGGGTTGTGCTCATTGGTCAGAATGTGGGATTGAGCCTGTCAATTTAGTAAAATTCCGCCCCTGTTGCTAGGGGCTCCCAGCTTTTGTCGAAGGAGGAAGACAGACTCTGTGTGTGGAAGCACATATATACAACATTATATCCCAGACTGAATAAAGGGTGGGGCTGGCTGCTGTCTCCACCCAACGAAAAGGGGCGTATCAGGCAGGACCAATGCCCCTTCTCCCTTGGAGGTGGAGACAGCAGCCAGATGTGGGACATACCAAAGTTCATTGTCCCAGCTCACAGGAGGGAACAGTCTGGGCAGAAGACTCTCCCCGCATATCAACACCCTGTAACACTCTCCTCCCAAAGGCAGTCTCCTCGGAGGCAAATTTATCTAACTTATAATGCCTAACAAATGTAGAAGGAGAGGTCCAAGTAGCTGCCCTGCAAACATCAAGCAACAAAGCACTCGATGCCCAGGCAGCTGACGTTGCGGCACTTCTCGTAGAATGAGCTGCCACATTACTAGGAGCAGGCAACGACCTGAGCTGGTATGCTGTAGTAATCGTAGCTCGGATTCAACAACCAATCGTTGATGAAGTCACTCTGTATCCTAAAGATGCTGGGAGAAAGGAAATAAATAATGATTCTGTCCTACGAATATCAGCAGTTCTTTGCAGGTAGATCTGAAGAGCCCACGTACATCCAACGTGTGCAGCTGGCTCTCCAATGGATTAGAAAGACAAGGGTAGAAATCTGGAAGGACCAATTCCTGTAAACGATGAAAAGGAGAATTAATCTTGGTTACAAATGTCAGATCTAACCTGAGGACCACACGGTCTGCGTGGAATACACACAAATCATTCCTGGAAGACAATGCAGTGATCTCAGAAAGTCGCCGACGTTATAACGATCAGGAAAGCCACTTTGCCTGATAAAAGTTGTAAACTTGCCGAACCAAGCGGTTCATATGGAGACCCCATAAGAGTGTCCAACACCAGTGCAAGGTCCCAAGTGGGGTACCGATGTAGTACTGGAGGGCAGAGATTCTTTGCTCCTCGTAGAAATCTCAGAATCAGCAAATGTTGTGACAATGAATGAGTGGAATTGTAAATCAGGATCGAAGAAATAGCGGCCATCTGTCTTCGTAAGGTGTTGGGAGAAAGACCTTTTTCCAATCCAACCTGGAGAAACATCAGAACCTGCACTACAGAGGCTCGAAGAGCGGAGAAGCCTTGGAGTTCACACCAAGAGGAAAAGATCCGGCAAGTGGCCGAATAAATTCTTTCCATTGATAACCGGCAAGATGCTTGTATAGTATGAATTACTGAGGTCGGGATGTGATCCCGCTGCAGAGCGTCCCGCTCAACTGCCAAGCAGTCATCTGTAGCCACTGAGGCTCTGGATGTACAATCGCCCCTTGGCTGAGGCAATCGGGTGTACATGGAATCCTCCAAGGAGTAGACACTGATAAATTTATGAGGTCCGCAAACCATGACCTCCTCGGCCAATGTGGTGCCACCAGAATTATTTCCGCCTTTTCTAGCAGGAGTTTTCGAAGTACCGTCGGGATGAGGGGAATCGGCGGAAAGGTGTACAGCAGGCCTTGTGGCCAAGGGGAGCGCAGGGCATCCACAGCTTCTGCCTGTTGAGAATGAAAATGGGAGAAGAACCGGGGTAGCTTGGTATTCTGCTGGGATGCAAACAGGTCTACTTGTGGCATGCCGAAGCGATCCACCATCATCTGAAATAGGCGAGGGTGGATGCTCCACTCTGCGTGATCTATCTTTTGGCGGCTCAGCCAGTCCGCCGTCACGTTCTCATCTCCTGATATATGATCCGCCTTCAACGAAGCCAGATGATGTTCTGCCCAAAGTCCTAAGTCATTTTGCTTCCTGCATCAGAGACCTGGATCTGGTGCTGCCCTGGCGATTCATGTGGGCCTTGGCTGAGGTGTTGTCAGTGAGTACCAACACATGTGCGCCGGTCACCAGCTGTCGAAAAGCTTGAAGTGCCAAGTAAATCGCATGCAGCTCCAACCAGTTGATACTGCGAGCAGTGTCCATGGTGGACCATGTGCCTTGAGCGACTTGCACCCCGCAGTGAGCTCCCCAACTGAATTTGCTGGCATCGGTAGTCACTATCACCCATTGAGGCTCCAGGAACAGGTAGCCCTTGGAAATCGCAGGGGATCACCACCAGCAAAGGGACGCGAGCACCTCCCTTGGAACTGCAATTCTGGCTGAAGAAGATCCCCTGCCCGCCTTCTGCAATGGCAAGAGAAACTATTGAAGGTCTCTACGGTGTAACCTGGCCCAGGGAACAATAGAGATGGCCGAGACCATCTTGACCAACAGTTTTGAAAGTAACAAAGGGGAAGCACTTCTATCTTTTATGACCTTAGCTACCAGAGATCTCAACCCGGCTTGTCAATCTGGGGAGAGGAAAACCTTACCTTTCACTGAATCAATTATAGCTCCTAAATGGAGAATTCTAGTTAAGGGCTCTAGGTGGCTTTTCTCTATGTTAACAGAGAAGCCGTGCAATGCTAGCGTCTGAATTGTAAGATGGAGATCTGAAATGGCCTGCTGATGGGAAGGTGACATAATGAGGATGTCATCCAGATAACACTGGAGACGAATGGCTCAAAGCCTGAGGTAAGCAGCCAAAGCTGCCAAAATTTTGGTGAAGCTACGGGGAGCAGAGGAAAGGCTGAAGGACAAGGCTCTGTACTGGTAGTGAACCCCAGCATAACAAAAATGAAGAAACTTCCTATGAGAAATGCAAATGGGGATATGGAGATATGCCTCCGTAAGATCTATTGAACAGAGGAGATCGTCCCTCCATACGCCGTCCAGAATTGATCGCAAGGATTGCATTTTGAACCTTCGGTAGATTACAAATCGGTTCAAACATTTAAGGTCCAGAATAGGTCTCCACCCACCCGATGATTTAGGGACTAAGAAGACCCGAGAGTAGAACCCTGTCCTGCTTGATCTCTAGGCACTCGTTGAATCGCCTTAATGACAAGAAGATGACTAATCGCTGACTCCATAAGGGCTCGACGTTCGGCAACCTGAGACAGCGGACAGCGAATAAAAGACAAAGGAGGGGTGGAAACAAATTCAATGGCCAGTCCTGATCGAATGGAGGCCCGGACCCAGCAATCCGAAGTAGTACGCTCCCAAACCTTGGCAAAGATGCCAATCTACCGCCAATGGGAGGTTCCCTGGTACTACTAACGATGGCAATGGATGGAATGACCCCCTCTCCCTCAAAAGGGCTGTCTAGACCCATAAGGCCTCCCTCTAGGTGGTCTCTCCTGAAACCCCCTATTTCTGGGGACAAAATTACTGGTGTTATGGGAAGATCCCAAACTCCCATCTGGTGGTCTGAATTGGGGCTGAGGTGTATAAGGAGCAAAATGAGAGTCCGCTCTGTGGAAAACTGTAGATAATATTTTCTGTTTATCTTTTGTTTCCATGAGGAAAGCTTCTAGGGGCTTCCCAAACAGTTTCGTGCCTGAAAAGGGGACTGATGCTAAACGCCATTTATGTCTAGTGTCAGCCTGCCAATGGCGAAGCCACACTAAACGGCGGGCTGCAATGGAGGAAGCCAAGGCTTTAGCTGCAAAGCGGGCCGCATTCAAAGTAGCATCTGCAGAAAACTGCACGGCAGCTACAATCTTGTTCAAGCCCTGCTTCATTCTTGAGTCATCGGGGGAGAGTTTCTCCTATAGCTGGCAGAGCCACAGAAGAGTTGATCGATTGAAAAATGAAGCTGTGGAGGCGGATTTGATGGCCCAGGCCGCCCCGAGATGAGCCTGCTGAAGAACTTGCTCCAACCTGTGCTCTTTCGGCCGAAGGCCTTCTTCTGGATCACCAGAAACAGAGGCTGAGGTTAACAAGGCTGCCACAGGTGCGTCGATAGAAGGCACTTGAAGTAGGGTAGACAATTCAGAAGATACAGTGAAATTCTTTTTGTCAAAGGAGGAAGGCACCAGAGCCGAAGCCAGAGAGGACCACTGCTTTCTAATGACATCCAGAAAAAGCAGTGGTGTCGGAATGGCAGTCACCTGTTTTGGTGGTTCTGCAAACAATGGATCTAAGGAACCTGGAGCCGGAGTAGGTTCCGGCTGTGAAGTATTTCCGAGCTGTGCTGTATTCACTGCCTTAAATAAAAGTGACTTAAATAGAGCCTGTGGAAACAAGCCCATGAATGCCAGTTGATCCGGAGGTAGGCCCTCATCCTCCGACAACTCTGGTTCCTGAGGCTCCATCTCTTCTTCCACAGAGTGTCTGCTGACACAGGAGACAGATGGGGAATCTGAGCCTGCAAGCGAGACGACATCTTCCAGATCGACTCTGTCTGGTGAAGTAGAAAGAGTCAAATGAACTGTATCTGCCTGAACTGATCTGGCAGTCGGAAAAAAATGAGCAGACAGGGATTGTTGCACCGCTGCTGCAATCATATGTTGAATGTCCTCTGGACGTAAAGAGACACAATCATGGTCATGGGCCGGGCCGGCCTCCATAGAGGCTCGGATCAGAACAGAATTGTTAGGTGGATGAACCACTGACACAGTGGGAACGTAGACTCCACATTATTGATATGACCCACAGGCAGGAGAGATCCCCATAAATCAGCTGACTCAACTGACAGTGGGAAATCTTGCAGCGACATCTGATCTGGGGTCAGAAAAGGGTCACGTCTACATTCCCCTGGAGACCCAATGGCTGTTGCAGATGGTGCAGAACCCCTGCCTTTGGTTTTGTCTATAGGCTTCTTTAGAAGCTTCTCCTTGTGCTTAGTCGATACCTCAGATTGAGGTTTAATGGCTACTCCTTCCCCTTCTGTGGAATCTTCATGCTTAGAAGCCACTGACTGCTCTTGCACTGTGGCACGGCAGTCATGTTTTGATTTGGCCAGAGCCTTAGGCATGATTGGCCTTAAGTACTCAAGGGAAGGTAAATGACACCCCGTGAAAAAATTTTTTACAGCCCTGTTATAGGGGAATTTCAATCTAAATGTAATTTGAAGTAATATAAAGATGTGAATGGAGCAGAATTAGCTGTACCCAAAAACAGTAGCCAGACCTGACTGTCTTGGCTTATAAGGGCAGAATATGTTCCTACAGGCAGGATAGTTGAATATAGCAGGCACAGCCCAGAAAGACTGGAGGCCTGATAGAAAGCTCTTGCCCTTGCCCTTAATCAAAATGGCGGCAGAGCTGTCACCTAAGAGCTCGAGCCGCAGCAACTGTCAAATGAGCTGAGGCATGGCTCAGACTCCAGTAAGAAGGCGATCTGTGTTAAACAGTTAATTTGGTCAAAATCAGCTGAGGCGCAGCCTAAATAGAAAGGCAGCAAGGGTATCTGAGTTAATCAGTCAAATTTTTGTGGTAATGATGCTGTTGTGTAAACACCGACAAGCAGCAAGCAGTAGGGAGTGCGAAAACTCCACTTCGAAGCTGGCGCCAACTGAATCAGCTGAGAGGCGGTTATAAAGGCAGCGGTAGAGCTTTGATCCTGCAGGAAAGAGAAAGTGCTCCTATTAAAGGCTCCGATAAATGGAGATCACCAGGGAGTTTAAAGCCTCCTTACAAAGTTGGCAATTAACCTCAATCAGCTGTGAGGCGGTCTTTGAGATCACAGGGCAATTTGAGCTTGATTCAAATGCCGACAAGTGGCGAGATTCAGGTAGTGCGAAAAAAACTCCACAGTAGTAAAAGCGGTTGGTGTTATAAATTGGCTGGCCGAAGATAGCTGGGAGCGCAAGGCTCCACAACAAGACACCGCTATTTAAATGACCAGACCCCACCGGCAAAGCCGGTGTCTTTGGGTCACCAACGGGTGCGGAAAGCTCCACTAACCTCTTAAAACTGACCAGTTTCAATGGGCCTGAGTTGTTATTCGAGGTATGTTGATGTAAAAATTTTTCCAGAAATTTCAGTAAGCAGAAGAATAGTCAAATACGAAGTCCAATGGTCAAATCCTTTCAAGTCACTTCCACCCACCGCAGGGAGATGGAACCAACCAAATGGTTCCGTCCCAGGCGCCTGGTGGACCCCGAAAGGTTCCTGATGGAGCTTGGGCCATTTCCTGAGACTCTGGCTCACGACTCAACTGAGGACCTGGTGGTCACCTGGGAGAGGGCAGCTACTGGGGCCTTGGACTGCGTCGTGCCTTTGCGGCCTCTGACCCAATGCTGATCTCGTCTAGCTCCTTGGTTTTCCGAGGAGCTGAGAGAGATGAAGCATCGGAAAAGACACCTGGAGAGCGATTGGAGGACAAGCTGATCTGAATCTGACCGAACACAGGTGAGATCTTATATTAAGACCTACCTAGTGGCAAAAAGAGCGGCGAAGTCTAGCTACTTCTCCGCTCTTATTGCATCTGCAGAGAACTGCCCAGCCGCGCGGTTTAGGGTGACCCGCTCCCTACTTCAGGTGGGGGTACGAGAAGATCCTTTAAAGGGTCGAGCTGAGGATTTTGTACAATTCCTGCATGATAAAGTCACTCAGATTCGGGAAGGCCTGGACTCCAATTGGGTAGATCCAGGGGAGGAGACGGGGGCAGGTCTTAAGAGCGTTATCTGGGAAGAGTTTGACTCTGTGACTCCTGAGGATGTGGACAGGATTCTGGGCAAGCTTAACGCTGCCACATGTTTATTGGACCCATGTCCCTCCTGGTTGGTACTGGCCTCCTGGGAGGTTACATGAGGCTGGCTCCAGGGGATTATAAATGCTTCTCTGAGTGAGGGTGTCTTTCCCGCCACCTTGAAAGAGGCGGTTGTGAAGCCCCTCCTCAAGAAGCCTTCCCTGGACCCGGCTATATTATCAAATTATCGTCCAGTCTCCAATCTTCACTTTGTTGCGAAGGTTGTTGAGAGTGTGGTGGCGCGACAACTACCCCGATACCTGGATGAAGTTGTCTATCTGGATCCATTCCAGTCGGGCTTCAGGTCACGATACAGCACAGCAACGGCATTGGTCACATTGGTGGATGTTCTCTGGAGGGCTCGGGACAGAGGTTGCTCCTCTATCCTGGTCCTATTAGATCTCTCAGCGGCTTTTGATACCATCAACCATGGTATCTTACTGCACCGGCTGGAGGGGTTAGGAATAGGGGGCACCGTGCTTCGGTGGTTCTCCTCCTTCCTCTCTGACCGTTCGCAGTATGTGTTGGCAGGGGGGTAGAGGTTGACCTCGAGGCACCTTATTTGTGGGGTGTTGCAAGGGTCAGTCCTCTTGCCCCTTCTGTTCAACATTTATGTAGAACCGCTAGGCAAGATCATCCATGGTTTCGGGGTGAGTGTTCATCAGTATGCTGATGACACACAGCTATACATCTCCACCCCAGACCACCCCAATGATGCCCTTGCTGTGATGTCCCATTGCCTGGAGGCTGTGCGGATCTGGATGGGGAGAAACAAGCTCAGACTCAACCCCTCCAAGACCGAGTGGCTGTGGCTTCCGGCATCCTGGTATAGTCAGCTGGTACCATCACTGACAATAGGGGATGAAATCTTGCTCCCCACAGAGAGGGCCCGCAACTTGGGTGTCCTCCTGGATTCACGGCTATCTTTAGAAGATCATTTGACGGCCGTGGCCAGGGGTGCCTTTTATCAGGTTCACCTGATCCACCAGTTGCGTCCCTTTGTGGATCGGGATGCTTTGCGCACGGTCACTCATGCCCTAGTCACCTCCCGTATGGACTACTGTAATGCTCTCTACATAGGGCTCCCCTTGAAAAGCACCCGGAGGCTCCAACTGGTCCAGAATGTAGCTGCGTGGGTGATTATGGGCGCAGCTCGTTACGTCCATGTAACACCTCTCCTACGCGAGCTGCACTGGCTCCTGGTGGTCTTCCGGGTACGATTCAAGGTGTTAGTTATCACCTTTAAAGCGCTCCATGGCTTAGGACCTTGGTACCTATGAGACCATCTTTTGCCACCAATAGCCTCCCACCGACCAGTTCGTTCTGACAGGGAGGGACTACTCAGGGTACCGTCAGTCAAATTATGTCGACTAGCGACTCCCAGGGGGAGGGCCTTCTCTGTGAGGGCCCCAACCCTTTGGAATGAACTGCCCCCGGAGATACGGAATATCCCTGATCTCTGTGCTTTCCGCTGTGCCCTCAAGATCCTGATGTTCCAACAGGCGGGGCTAAACATATGAACATGTGAATGATTTTTTAAATGTCATCTAATTCTGGGTTTTATTTAATTGACCAAACTAAGTAATAATTTTAATTAGCAATTTTATGATGTTTGTGTGTCTATATTTTTCTTGACTGTAGACCGCCTTGAGTCCTACGGGAGAAAGGCGGTATAGAAATATAATAAATAAACAAACAAACAAACAAACAAATAAATAAATAAATAAATAAATAAAAAATAAAAAATAAATAAATCAGAATAAACAGGTATGAATTAAAATATACTCTAACGCTGAAAGCTGTCAGAGCAAGCTATCCATACAACTGTCCAGTCTGACAGACTGAGCAAAAAGCTGGGAGCCCCTAGCAACAGGGGCGGAATTTTACTAAATTGACAGGCTCAGTCCCACATTCTGACCAATGAGCACAACCCACATCTGGCTGCTGTCTCCACCTCCAAGGGAGAAGAGGTATTTCAGAGATTCGATCACACTGAATCTGGTTCTTCTGAATTGATCCAAGAACGTGCATGAAGGCTTGTATTTTTTTCAGATCAAATTCAATCGTCCTCTGCTTCCATCTGAGGTAAATAGCAAATAAAGAATAATGTAGATAAAAGAAATAATGTGAATAAAATAGGAATCATACAGAGTCAGATATATGGGCTCTGGGGGACCCTCTCTATTCACATTATTATAAGGGGAAGACATGCTTGGATACATGAACTCTGAGAGACCCTATCTATTCACATTATTATAAGAGAAGAAAGTGCTTGTTGGAAATTACATTAACAAACAGTTAAACCCCTTTAAGTGGTAATATATCTTCTGAGACCTAGATGTCACGGAAAGGACTGCTATATGGAAAAACATCTGAGTGACCTGACTGTGAATGACACAAAGACCTATATGTTACAAAGAGTTACTTAATCCAATGAATTTACCCAAGGATAGTAGTAACTCTCCCATTAGCAACTCCGAGCACTTAAGAAAAGTTGTGTGGCTAAGATAATTTTGTAAACTAAGATTAATGCTTTAAGTAATTAGATGAACTTATTATACAGTGTATGTAACCATAGAAGGAAAATCGGATGTATGATCTCATGATTAACTATATATGGAAAATGTATGATCTCACTGAATCCTTTGTCTTAGAAATGTATAAAAACCATTGTATCAGAGTTCTTTCTTTGTTCAAAGCTTCAGGTACAAATCTGGCTCTGAACCTTGCGCAATAAAGCTGTCTCTGACTGACCTGGGAATGTTTTTTAGTCCTTCCATTCCACTACATTTATGGCACCCTGGCAGATGGGACTAGGGAACTTTTGTTCTGCCAGACAGCCTGCCCCAGCGGAACCGACGCCTCTGCAAGGAAAATCCACTGGCCGGCCATTAGGACTCCTTTGAAGTCCATGGAACCTTTCGGTGAGGAGGTGCTGTAAACCCGCTGGCGAAACAGGCTAGTCAAGGATCCTTAAAGGTTAGCCAGACACAGAGACCTTAACGTAAAGAAAAGAAAGAAAGAAAGAAAAAGGAAAAGAAAACAGGTAAGTATAAATCAGAGAGTTAAAGTCTCTCTGTTTAGAGGTACCCCACCCATTAAAGGGGTGGCAGAGGGGGCCTGATCACCCCCCCCCTACAGGAGACCAGGTGGTGTTCTGAAGTCTCTGGAATTAAGAATTTAAGTATTGTGGAATTAAGTATTGTGTGGGATTATGCGGGTGGTTAAACCTCTGCAGTTCTCATAGACGACTGTCGGAACGTCCAGCGTCATGAGCCAGGGGTAGTGTTGTTAGAATGGGTAGTAATAGTATTGATCAGTGGAAACCTAAAAGAAAAACCCCCTTAATTACTCAAGTATCAGGCAGAGTTTGCTAGAGTCTGTTTGATGAAAACTAAAGAAAGGGGAGAAAAGAAAACCTTATGCAATAAACGTTTTTTTTTAAAAAAAATGTGTGATCTTATGTGTGGTAAGAGAAAAGAACTAATTGCAGTGTTATAAATTTTCTGATAAATTGCTGTTCTTAAAAAGCCAGAGAACTCTGAAAGAACTAAGAATAAACAAGACATTGTTTACTGTTCTTCCCACCCGGGGTTTAGCAGGTAGTAAAGAGGTAAAAGCCTGTCTAAATGGGAAGTGTCAGATAATTTGACTTGATCAATTTGGTGTGATTTCTGTTATATATATATATATATATATATATATATATATATATATATATGTATATGTATATGTATATGTATATGTATATGTATATGTATATGTATATGTATATGTATATGTATATGTATATGTATATAATGATAGTGTGTAAAATTGAATGGAATTGAATTGATTGTGATATTTTTGGCTGGCCAGCAAATTAAGTAAACTTGTGCTTGAATAATTGTAATGATTGCTTTGCATGAAGTGAGATTTTTGCATGTGAGATTGGTATACGCAGTTTGATTGCAGCGTGAATGTGAAGTGTGTTGAGGGTAAAAGTTGGTGAAAATGCACTTTAATCCCCCTTCATATAATTTGTGGGAAATGTCTGTGAATTATGGAGGTTAGAGAGAAATGCAGAATGTGTTGCTTTGTTGGAAGAATGCTGAATGAAGCAGGTGAATGCTGAATGAAGTGAGGCTTGGTTACCTGCTGTAAAACCTTTTTTTTCCCTCTCCCCCCCCTTTTCCTTTGGAAGTGAGAAGCAGGAAAAGGGTGGGCTGTTGGATTTTTTTCAGCGGACATCTCTCTCTTTGCTGAAAGAGCAGAGAAAGGAGGGGAAAGATCGGCTAATGTGGTTTTTGCTGCTGATCTCTTTAATTTGCATACGAAAGCTTTTCTGCTCTGAATACAATTTTGATTTTATTTTTTTTCTGGAAATTTTTGAGGTTTAAAACACTTAATTAAACCTATATAAAAGAAATGATTTTGAAAGATTTTTTAATCTGACTTGCATTTTACTAAAGGCAGAGAATTGAAGCTAAAGTTTGATCCAAATATATTTCAGATTTGTTTGTTTGATTGTTAGCAGCATAAATTGTTGTTCCTTTCGAAGAAGGAGCTAATTTGTTTATAAAAGAAAGATATTCACTAAAACACAGAAATAGCAAACTGAATAATTATAGGGAACGAACAACTACAAAAGGTTAGGAAAAACAGAGAGTGGACTATAAAACTATTACTTATTTGCCAGATCCAGGACCGAAGAACCTAATCACAAACAAAAACAGGATTTAACCACCATAAAACAATCACACACACAAAACAAAGAATTCACACACCAAATCAAAAGATTTTTTTTTTTTGGAGAAAAAAAAGGGGGGTTACTCTTACAGTTACGACAGGCTAGCCTCCGAACGCTGTGCTTGTGTTTGTTTCTTGCCTGCCTCCCCAGAAACAATAAACTGATTCTACTCTCAAGCAGCTGGCCTCCAATCATTTCGAAGTAATCTCCCAGCTGGGAGTTTTGAATTCAGGAAGGGAAAGCTCTGCCTTTCAACAATCCTTAAAGAGAAAGGCTTCTTTTTCCTTCCGACAGGAGTAGCGTCTCAGCCTCTATCTATAAACAAGCAAAAATTAAGATATGCAAAATTAATTGTATCTGGACCTTGGAGTTTGAAATGGGAGGGACATGAAAGAGGGAGCCTTGAAAATTTGAAACAAGCTTTGACCAAGGCTCCTGTATTAAGTTTACCAAACTTGGAAAAGCCATTCAATCTCTTTGAAAACACACACACACACACACACACACAAATGAAACAATTTTAATGCGGCAGACAGACTTGATTGTAACTACAGATCACAATTTGAATCAAGCACAGTTCTTAGCCAACATCAGATCAATGGATCTGTTTGGATTAGAATATTATGGTACTGAAGTGATTGATTTACAAACAAAAATAAGACCTGATTTGGAGGAACACCCCCTGGAGAAAGGAGAAGCAATTTGTATAAATGGTTCCTCTAGGGTGGAAGGGGAAGTACGGAAAAATCCTGGAAACTAGGGATTTGCCTCGAAATTGGTCTGCTCAAACCTTTGAATGGTATTCATTAAATTAAGCTCTATGGACAGGGAGCCTGGATAGCTCAGTAGACAAATGCATTGTAATTTAACACCAGCTGTCTGCAATTACTGTTAATTCGAATCTCACCAGGCTCAAGGTTGACTCAGCCTTCCATCCTTTCTAAGGTAGGTGACTTGAGGACCCAGTTTGTGGGGGCAATAAACTGACTTTATGAAGGCTATTGCTTAACTCATTATAATCCTGAGTCTCCCGGAGAAGGGCGGCACATTAAAAAAAAAGGGGGGGGGGAGATGCTGGAGACTATATGCATTTGGGATAGTGCATTCATTTGGCAAAATATGGGTGGAGTCATTGGGGAATTCAAGCTATGTAGATGAACTTTTAAAAAGCTATGGTTGTATTGGGATATATCCTTTAGTAACATCAATTATAAACAAATGTTTGATTTGTAAAAAGGTGAATGAACAAGCTGTCAGGAAACAACAGATGGGTGGGAGACCACCAGCTTTAAGACCATTTCAATGTATTCATGTGGATTTTACAGAATTGCCAAAAGTGGAGAGAGTAAAATATTTATTGGTCATAGTGGACCACCTCACAGGGTGGGTTGAAGCTTTTTCTGCAGAAATGCTACAGCAACAGTGGTGTCAAGAGTTTTATTATACCCAACCTAGAAAGATTATCATCATATGAACTGTTGTTTGGAGTAGTTTTCACTACAGGAAGCATATGCATTAATTCCCTGGAAACCAGAGACAAAGTATTGAAACAATATGTGTATAAACTGTCCAGATATTTTAAAGTTTTTAGGAAACAAGGACTATTAGCTCAAACACCACCTTTGAAGTTTCCAGTCCATAAATTCCACCACGATGATTGGATGTTGCTGAAAGGAAGTTAAACCCCAAGCGAAAGGGCCCATGCCAGCCCCAAAGGAGTGGAAGGTGGAATCTCACCAAGGAGATACATTGAAGTGGATGATCCAAAGGATCCAAGGGACTGGTGGGCAGTAACCAGTGGGAATAGCGTTCTTCATCATCTGGACTATTTTTGTATTTTTTTCTTTCTTAAGATTGAGTAGGTTGCCTATGCTGTTTCCCAACTGAAGAGGACTACAACTGCTCAGATCCCTTTGCGCGCTCTCCCAGATGTATTGGTTTTGTAATTGTGCTTTTAAGATCTTAGGAGGATGGTCCTGGATCCACTGGACGAGACTGAAGCCCGCAGACCAAAGTGATCCAGTCACATACCAGGTGACAACAACTGACCGGCCCTTGGTGTTGAGGTTCAAGAAGAATTCACCCTGCTGAGTCCTACCAGCAATGGACTCTCAACGCACGGTGGTGATCGTCAAGGTTTGCTGAACCACCCCGGAAGCTGGTTCTCTATGCACGGCCAAACCTTGGAACGGAGAAAGACAACATTCCATGATTGTAAATTGTAATGTAAAACCCATTAACAGTGATAGTATCCAGTAAGCACTTATTAAAAACACTCATGATTGAGGAAGATTGGGTGTGAGGACTCTGGGCAACAACTACTTTAGCCCTTCTGTTGGTAGTGTTTTAATACGATTGATATTGCCCTAACCCCAAGTTACACATATCCCTAACCCTCTTCCTAACATGGTGAACTTGTAAACTTCGGGTCTTGCGCTCTTAAGGCCTTGTGGGTGTGGGAATAAAGTCACTATGATTTATTTGGGGTTGTGGGTACTATTAGCCAAGGGTCTAGTGAGTGATGCTAGCTTGAACAGCAGTTCCCCAGGTTGTGTGGATGTTCAAGAAATTCCCCTTGTCTCTGCGGAAGGATTTGAAGATGTCAAGAATCCCAGGGGACCTAGCAGCATCAGGACACTGAATGGGGACACTTTGGGTCAAGTCCACTCCCGCCAACAACGTGGCATCAGAAGGTGGAGTAGGTACCTTATTCCTAAACCAACTCTTAGGCCTAAAGTTAAGAGTTTAACAATCCCGGTACAGGGGGGAATAGAAAGGCTGCTACAACAATTGAAAAGAGGAGATTGTATATCAGGGATACTGGAATTGGGTCGAAACCTTGTTAAATCATAGGGTCACCTTCCCTGTGTGTAAAGAGACATCAGAAACCTGGTAGGCCTATAGGATCCCTGATAAAAGAACAATGTCCATCAGAAGTGTACCTTGGTCCTAGAATGAACCTTAGGGATGTAAAACTAACCAAAGATCTTTTTTCCTTCTGCACACCACTCACTTTCTCATCACCACCAGCTGCCATCATCACAAAATGGGAAGGATGGAAGAGGTCCTGGAAGGTATCCAAGGAAAGGTGCACTAGTCTGTTCCAGCCCCCTCACTTCACTATCTGGTTCTCCATTAGGTCCAACACAGGTTTATGTGTCTTCTTTCCCCCTGGGATACTACCTCCCGGTATCTTTTTGAAGGACTAATCCTCGGAGATAAGCAAAAGGACCCTTCACTAAAAGTCCCATTACAGCCGCTGACGGGAATGTTTGTGGTGGGGGCTTTTGGGGGTCTAGACTAATGCAAGGAACAACCGAGCACATGCCTTTTCCGTAAATCTTCTTATGTGAAAGGGATGCGTATTTATGTTTGCCAACAAATTGGACCAGAGCATGCATACTAGTACTCCTTTTTCCTGAAATAGATGTTGTCAGTGGAGAACATACCATCCCTGTTCCTCTCATGGGGCATGTTCAGAAACGGGTACCAATCCTAGTCCCACTATTAGTAATCATGGGGATAGGAACTGCAGTGGAACAGGTGTAGGTGGGGTAACACACTCAGTAATACAGTTTCAGCAATTATCAGAAGAAAGCCTGAACCAAATTGCTGGAACCCTGGTGGAAGTCCAAGACCAGATAGAGTCAGTGGCAGCAGTGGTCTTACAAAATCGACGTGCCTTAGACCTTGTGGCCACAGAGAGAGGAGGTATGAGAAGATCGTTGTTTCTATGTGAATAAATCAGATGTAGTCAGAGAAGTTGCCAAGGATTTGCAGGATAGGGCATCCAAGATAAGTCAGAGGTTACAAACAACTGACAGGTGGTTTTCTTGGTTGCCTGGATCCAGCTGGATTAAACAAATGTTATTCTTGTTGATATGGCTGTGCAGGCCTAGCTTTTATTCCTTGTGCAATCCCTGTGCTGAAACAGCTATCTATCAGAGCAGTGAAAGAGATACAGACTGCGAAGGAATTAGTTTTGACAGAGCGCTTTCTTGAAGAAAAAAGTTTCTGAAACAGACACATATGTCGAAATAGGGTCTGGGAAAAGAATGGAGGGAGTACCTCCAAGGATTAATAGGGTGAAGATCAAGAAATACCTATCTCTTGCCTAGATTAGTCATATGTTGTGGGATATTATATGTTGGCTTTGTGTATTAAGGGACATAGAGTGTTGTGTAGGAAGTAATGGAAGTTTATGCATGGAAAAACTTCCACAGGGGGGAATGAGGTAAATAGCAAATAAAGAATAATGTAGATAAAAGAAATAATGTGAATAAAATAGGAATCATACAGAGTAAGATATATGGGCTCTGGGGGACCCTCTCTATTCACATTATTATAAGGGGAAGACGTGCTTGGATACATGAACTCTGAGAGACCCTATCTATTCACATTATTATAAGAGAGGAAAGTGCTTGTTGGAAATTACATTAACAAACAGTTAAACCCCTTTAAGTGGTAATATATCTTCTGAGACCTAGATGTCACGGAAAGGACTGCTATATGGAAAAACATCTGAGTGACCTGACTGTGAATGACACAAAGACCTATATGTTACAAAGAGTTACTTAATCCAATGAATTTACCCAAGGATAGTAGTAACTCTCCCATTAGCAACTCCGAGCACTTAAGAAAAGTTGTGTGGTTAAGATAATTTTGTAAACTAAGATTAATGCTTTAAGTAATTAGATGAACTTATTATACAGTGTATGTAACCATAGAAGGAAAATCGGATGTATGATCTCATGATTAACCATATATGGAAAATGTATGATCTCACTGAATCCTTTGTCTTAGAAATGTATAAAAACCATTGTATCAGAGTTCTTTCTTTGTTCAAAGCTTCAGATACAAATCTGGCTCTGAACCTTGCGCAATAAAGCTGTCTCTGACTGACCTGGGAATGTTTTTTAGTCCTTCCATTCCACTACACATCCCTTTTTCTTTAGGCCATTTTGCCTGCCTGCTTTTCTCAACTGTGTTATCTGAAGAATTTAGCCAACGAAAGTAGGAAGATTCTTCTGCTTTCCACTTATCTCTTTCTAACACTGGCAGAATTTTCATCAATCCAGAAATATTACATTACAATATAAATATCAAAACATTATTTGGATTTTCAGATATATCTTTTCCAGGTTTACCTGTATGATTTATCAGGATGGCTTTACAAACCTCTTTGAGGAAGTTTTGTTCTGAATTGTTTAAATTATTTGGGGGCTTATTTCCATTGAGATTCTCCCCCTACCCCCATGCTCAGATTGTTAAAGATGATTTTGACAGGCAATCAATAAAAGGTATGAATTTGCTTGGTAAGAATAATTGCACTAATACTGGTTTATAGCATGTTGAGTCACAAAAGATTTCCATTTCTTATACCATAAGTAGAAAGAATGAAAATCTGCACTGAGCTGATAATGCAGTTAAAGGCCTAGCCTTGAATGTTCAAAACTTGAAAATCCAAGGATCCTTAAAAGTAATTAGGTTACATCTAGATCACTATTTCTCATTATCCAGATAGATGGCTTTTGAATATTAATATATTTTCAATCACTTTTTCCAAATAACATAACAGGTTCTCCCACAATCAATGTTTTCCTTGCAAGAAATAGGCCATCAATAGCAAAGTAAGAGGTTTTTCTTCTTCTTTCTTTGTAATTAAAACATGGGCTTGCAGTTTAATTCTATCTGTGTTTTCTCAAATCCATTTATTTCAGAGAGAAAGATGCTGAATAATCTAGCATAGATATCACAAGGTGTTCTATAAATTTATATTGAATCATCCTGGAGACACAATTATTTTCTACAAAGAGAAGAGAAATTCCCACTTTATACTCCAAATTCTTTACAGAAAGCAAAATGGCAAAATTAGGGATACCCCTTCTTTTCCAAGCTCCTAGATCTTCTCCTAGATAGTTGAACTTTTTGTTTGTAAAAAGCAGTGTTTTGAAACTTAATTGATGCATATTAATTAATTATCAAATCTGGAAAATCTTATCCTTGTATATTTATTTATTTGTAAAATTTATTGGCTGCCCATCTTACCACAGGGTAACTCCATTTATTTCAGAGAGGAAAGATGCTGAATAATCTAGCATAGATAATTCCTTAGAGGGTAACTCTAAGGAAAGATTATGCAGAAGGAATAAATAACCATGGGCCTATAGGAAGTCAGTACTGTTGGAAGGGATGCTACTTCACTAATTCTTTCTGGCCTCTTACTGTCTTTACCAATTAGTCACAATGGGAATGGATGTTTCTGGGAATGGATTTGGGGTTTTGATTTTTTTTTTCTTTCAATGATTTCACAGGGAAATCACAGACATTAATAGGGATGAAGTCCTCTTGGAATTTGCTTATTTTCAAGAAAATGTCTTTTGAAAGTGGACAAGTTATTCAAGGTTCTTGGTTTTTCCCCTTCAGAAAAAATGTACTATGGGCTCACAGAAGTGTGGGATTTGGCTAGAAGATGGCTTCTCCTTTGTAGTACTTCTTATAATAACTGTTTGACCACATTGCAGTCATTCCAGAAAGTATCCACCATTTCCAGGGCAAACAACATCTGTCGTGATTGTCAGGAGCTTTACTGACATTAAATGGAAAAATAAATTTATATATGGGCTTTTATATAAAAAAATGTGCTACGTATGATAAAACATAAATCTGGGCAACAAAATTATTTACACTGGATTTACACTGGTCCACACATTTGAAATTTTCTACACAGATAGTTGCCCTATTGATAAATTGCAGTAGGGGAAAAATTTGCTTACTTTTCACCTTCCAGAGATAGGTAGCTGTGACATCTCCTGCTCATCCAGTTCCCAAATACCGGAGCTATTTAACAACAGTAACAATATGATACCAAAGTAATCTTAACAAGAGCCCTTCAGCTAAAGGTTATTCAATTTCTATGGATAGCATTGGTAGCTAGCAGTAATACAAATCAGACATGCACTAAGATCATAAGATTGTATTATATTGTCTTCTGCATGAAATCCAGGAAGATACATACATGTATATGTTCCCAAAGTTGTTTGTTTGTTTCTCTCTTTGTTTTTCTTTCTTTCTTTCTCTCTTTCTTTCTTTCTCTCTTCCTTTCTTTTCCTTCCTCCTTCCTCCTTTTCTTTCTTTTCTTTTTTCTTTTCTTTTTTTTAATCAAGTTGCTTTTGTTCACTAACTTTTGATTATTGATTTTGGCTCTTTGTCCTCCTTTTTGCTTCTCAGGATTGTACATTTTAAGCTGTTTCTAGAAGGCACTTCTCTTGGTCATTTATCATCTGCAAATTGCATGAGTATCAGCTTTATATTTTATTTCCTAAGTTGCTAATGAACATATTAAATTACATTGATCCCAACAGAGAATCCTGTGGAGTTCTAATCATTGGCACTTGGTTCCATTTTTGACACATTCTCATTTATAATTACTCTGTGGGATTTTTTTCCCTTAATGGTGTTTCCTAATATTAATCTTCCCAGCCTGTGGAAAAACAATTCTGGTATTCAACAGTAATATAGGTTTTTCCCCTCCTATTTGAAATTTTACAGAATATTGTTAACTATTCCTCATATCTTTTTTCCTATGAGTGCAGATGTTGACTTCTAAGTACAATTGGTAATTCTTAGCTACTATAACATCAAGTGGCATACCTTTTTGGAAATGAAAATAGATCATTGTCATTGCTCTCCTGTTTTTAACATTCCAACAGATTTATAGAGTTTAGTGAGTATATTTCTTCAGTCTATATTTTTCTCTAGGTGCTTTGTGATCATGTCATTGATTAATGACTCTGAATGTTTGAACTTCTCCAGACAGGCTCACAAACTGACAGGCGTTCTCTCCTAATAAAATGTATACTGAAGGTCTTTGAAAATGGAATTCCCTAGAGAAAACAATTGAGGTAACCTGTCTGATTTCTTCATAAAATCATTCAAGGCCCTGCTGTATTTCAATTTTAAATCTGGGCTATCTGAAGATAGCATTTAAAAACAACAACCAAAGACAATCACAGAGAGAGAGAGAGAGAGAGAGAGACAGAGAGAGGGAGGGAGGGAGGGAGGGAGGGAGGGGAGGAGGGGGGGAGGGGGGGAGAGAGAGCAGGATTTTTTTTTTAAAAAATGTGGTAAATAGGAGATAGAACAAAGACTACTTGAAATAAGGAAAGTGGTGGGCTAATAAACTGTTTCTATTTTTTCTTACTTAAGTAAATTGATACATTATAAATGTAATTTATAAATTATTTATTTCATTTTATTTAAAACATTTATATAGCCTTTGACAATTAGATTTCAATAATTCTACAACCCAAATTCTCTGCAACTATAACAAAATTTGTATACATTCAAATACAAAGTAAAAGCTGTATAAAGAAATAAAATGCAAAAAATGCAAAGCAAGGAAAGAAATAAAACATATCAAAACCAGCATGACAATATATTATAGAAAATTAATTGAAATAATCTTTAGATATGTTTTTGCAATATGGCAGCCCATATTGGGGGTTGGGGGTGTTATTGGGAAATTAGTGTTACTTGGAACCCTGACACAATATTTGTGAATTTAAATATATCTCTGGACTATTGTCCTACAAGATATTATATTATCCTACAAAATCTCCTGTACTATTAGTATTTTTATTTAATAGTACAAGACCTGCTTTTCTTTCTCTGAACAATAATAGCGTTGCCAGGTCTGCTTCCAAAAAATAGCGGACAAGCGGGGGGAGAGGGGGGTTAAGTAGTAAAAAAATAAAAAAAATTACAATTAAATTATATATTTTCTTACAAACATTTTAACACGTATTAAAATAATCACTTCAAATCTTTACTTAAAATTCAAAACATCAAATATAATAATATGTAAAATATTAAATTACATTTTACTTTGCTGTTGTGTGTATTTTTTTATTTGACTGCGCAGCTTTGATCAATTCTTTGTGTTTAAGGAATAATTCTTTAATTTCAGTACAACGTTGAGAAATATTAAAAAATATACAAAGTTCACTTCGAACTGATGGTACAAGCAGTCAGTTACGTTCGTCAGTCCACAAATTTCCCATGACACTGAAAATTCGTTCAACGTTTGCATTTGATACCGGAATTGATGCACAATACTGGAACAGTTTCAGTAAACTCGGAGCTGGCTCTTTCTTGAAAAAGTACGTCCACTTAACAAGGGATGAATCGCCCTGCAGATGAACATAAACTACTTCTAAGGCAGAAATTTCATCGAAGAGAGTGTTGGGTGGAAGTTCTTCTTGCCATGGTGATAATAACCAGATGTTCATCATTTCTTCTAAAGTTGGAGGATTATTGCGATCAATTAGATTGAAACAATTTAGTGTCTCATATACTGAATCGGTGAAATTATACCACTTTTCTAGGTACGCAATGGCTCTTTGATACACATTGATGGCTTCTTTCTTGAACTTTTGCACGGCATTCTCAGGCAAATGTTTTTTATGTAAGGCAAATAAAACTTTCATTCCAAAAAACTGCTCATTGTATTTTTTTTGCAAAGAATCACGCAGCTTACACATGACAATGTGAAGATCACATGCAAGAATTTTCTTGCTTTCCAGTTTCAGTAGGATATCTTGCATTATTGACATGAAGAAGTGCGTGAAATATAAATACAATTCTGAAATTGTTGGTTCATCGTTCTTTGCGAGTTCATTTTCCTGATCCGAAATAAGGTTCCAGATAACCTTATGGCACTCATCAGATCCAAAAGAAATAAAATACGATTTTAGAGGTATCCAGTTTAAAAGAAGTCTTTCAACTGCTTTAAACAAACTTAACCATCGTGTTGGAACATGGCGCAAAACTTCATGGAATTCTGACTCGCAAAACTCAAAAAATGATTTCAACTCTTCTCGTTTCTTCACAGAATTCGAAAATTTGGCAAAAACCTTCAGCACTACATTTTCGATATCAAAAGATAACTGCTTTAATGCATTTTTTGCGCTGTTGTTGTGTAAAATGTGATTATTGCAATGAGCATTCGATCTTTGTCTCATTCTAACTTATGAAAAAAAAGACAAAATGCGATTCTCCTATCCTTATTCTCTTAGACTGTACAGCTTTAAATTACATACAATTTCATCATAAAGCTTTTGAATAAAAAAAATGTCCACTATTTTGTGAAAAAAAAATAGTGAACATAATGTGAAAAAAGTGGACTGTCTGCTCAAATAGTGGACATCTGGCAACCCTAATTTGAGATGAGTTGGGCTGAAAGATAGTGACTGGCCCAAAGTTTTCAGTAAATTTCCATATCTGAGGATAGACTAGATTCTGGTTTCCATGTTCTTAGCCCAACCTCTTTACCACAATAACTCTTGTGAAGTGTGATTTCTGTTGCATTAGTGTTCTCTTGTGCCTCCCTCTTTCATCTTTGGACAACCATTCAAATCACCATAGCCAACTACTTCTTGGAGTATGATCTACAAACCATGTTAATTAAGCTAGCATATAATCATTTGACTACAAGCTTATGATAGTCATTTTGGGGGATTTTTCTAATAGACTAGAAATTATTTTCACAGAATTCACTTGGAAATCACTTCAAATGTCATTAGTCCAGCTAATAAAGGATATTAGTTCTACAGTAATTTGGCAGTTTTAAGAAGTTTTGTTTTTATGTTCCAAGACAGTGCTTAAACTCACAGGTGATTCGTTCTTATTTCATTAATAACGTCTTCCCCCTTTCCCTTTCTGTACACCTATCTTGCTTTTTGGAAAGCAAGGTAATTTGTGAGGTTATATCTTATTTATATCTTTATTTAAAACATTTATATAGCCTTCGATAATTAGAACAATGTACTGGCTGGGAAATTCTAGAAGTTAAAGTCCACTCATCTTAAAGAGACTGAGGTTGAGAAACACTGTTTTAGAGCAATCAAAAGCTCTATCCTCTATCATAGCCCTTCAAATACCTTAATATTATATGTTGTATTAACAATATTTAATTATTCAATTTCTATAGCTGCCCATCTCAACCAATGACTGTTTGATATAGTCCTCAAACTAAACATTTCCAAGTATTTTAACCACTCATCTGTATATTCAGAATTTGGCATTTATTGTTTTACGTTTATCTATCCCTCTGTCTCTGTCTGTCTGTTTGTCTCTCATCTATTTGTCTGTCTGTCTGTCTGTCTATCTATCTATCTATCTATCTATCTATCTATCTATCTATCTCTTGCAAAAGCTATAGTAGTCTATTTGTTAATGCCTGTTAATGCCTGAAGACTTGGCTCTGCTGGTTGGAATGGGGACTATATGGAGGAATTCCACACTGAAGGTGGCTGCTAGATTGATGGCAAACTCCACCTGCTCCCCCTTGCTCTCTGCTCTCCACCCATCCATCTTTTTAGTGATCATATTGATGTGTTTATTCTTCTTGTGTTCTTTTGTAATTGTTTATTTTATTGTTCTATTATTTCACTTGTGTTTACCTTTTCATTTTTCTTCATTTTTATTATCATAAGCCACCTAGAGTACCCCATGGCAAGATAGGTGGCTAATAAATTTAGCAAATAAATAAATACATTCAAACCATGATTCCCCTGGTCTTCATTCTGTTGACTTTGGATAAAATGGATAAATTTTATTTTCCTAAATCATTGTGAGCAATCACTGTAAGTTATATCATTGAAATCCATTTACTTCATTTATGTAATTCTGAGAAGTAGGTGACATAAATTATGGTACTATGCAAATGATGTCTATCACATTAATGATGCAATTTCAGCTCTGGATTTAACAGTGTAAAAATAAGACTTTTATGGTTTGTAAGAATTCTAGAAAATACATACCAAACAGAGTTATAACAGTTATTTTTTCCTATATTTTCAATATCTACACTGACTGAATATGCTTCAAAGACTTTTTTAACTATTTAGTGCTGATAACATAATTTCTTTCATATATAAAACTATATAATTAAAGGATAAAGTTAATTTATATTATCTATTGCTCATGTGTCGCTTCAATAATTATTAACTCTTGTGATACTTTATCAAAATGTATTGCATTTATGTGCTGAAGTGGATTGTTTAAATCTCTTGTATTAAGCCATTTGTGAGATTTAAATCCTAAATTATTTAAGTTATAAAAAAAAGTTAAAGTTGCAATACTATACACATTTATTTTCAAAAAAATTAAATTAAACAACTCATTAGGACTTTTGAGAAGGTGTATATTCAGTTTGTTATTTGAGTTTTCATTCAGACCACAGTCCTAACACACTTACCTATAAATATATTGAATTACTTAGTGGATATGTTCCAATAATGCAATGTAATTGAATGAATCCTTTTTCTGGGATTGTGTACAATTAACGTTAAACTAATCAAATGAATTGGGTCTCAAGCCACAAAACTGAATTACAAAATGTAATTAAGGTTACAAATTATACAGGCTTAGTATGTTTATGAATGTATCTGCTAGCCCTTTACTTCACCCCCTCAAGTGTCATAAGGCATACTTTAGAGTAGTTGTATATTATATTACATTTTTAAAACTAGAACAAAATTTGCACCATTTTGAAAACCATTGAATGTACAACTCTACTCATAGCCCTAACATGAATATAATCAGCAATTTATGTTCAGTGTTGATAGTGCTGATTATGCCTCAGAGGGAATAATTGAAAGACACAGTTTAGATAAAACTGATAACTAAAAAGTATTTCATTTTTATTGTAATTATCATCATTTATCCAACACTTCACTTTGCTTTCAGGGCTTCCAAATATGAATTTCTTTTGCTCTTCCTGCAGTTTTCCTAACAGCAGATAATCATTTCAGGAAGAGAAAATTGCACGAAGTCTGCAAACTTAGAGAAGCAATGTAATTACACTGTATACTGTATACTGGTGGAGACCCTTTCAGTTGGTACGAAATAGATTATAGGCCACATGACATAAATTAGTGGCATGGATAGTAACTCTATCTAAATAATGCAGTTCTATTTTCCCCCAGTTTGTGGGACAGGCTTGACATGATTATTATTTTTACATTTTTGTTTTAACTAGATGATTAATTGATAGCATGCCCACCAATACCTTTTGTGCAATGCATTACTAATCCCATAAAACCATGGAATCATAGTGCTGGAAGCAATATCTCATTTCCTTCCCCCCACTTTTTTTAACAAATTATAGGAATGCTGGGTTTTTTTTTTCCTTTTTGATGTTCCTTGAGGAGAAAGTTTTTTTTTTTTTAAATCATAGCCCCTCCAAAATAACCTCCAAAGACTTAGCAGTACTTATTTATTTGGGCTAAATGCTCAGTGTTTCAAACTTGCTCTGATTAACTGATTTTTAAAAAGCAAAAAGAGTAAAAGCAGTCTCTGGAAGAATAGATGCTTTGCTGTCTGAAAATTAAAGATTTTACAAAAGGTTGCTGCTTATAGTCCAAGGGAAAAGTTGGCCCAAACTGGACACCACTGTATAAATTTTGACCTCTGAAGAAATCCCAGGTACTTTGTAAGAAGCTCAAGCTTCTTTACTTTAACAGTAATTGCATGCAAATAATGATAGGAGATACTACTGTTTTAAAAATAACAATAATAAAATTAAATTGTCCTAAATGTTTATATCATCTTGTGCTTAAGTTATTCAATATCACTTATTATCAGTCTTGACCTATATGATGGTGGCAAGAGGGCATAGATAAAATTAGTTAAAATAATTGTGTTTAATCTTAATATAAATAATAATTTAATTTTAATATAATTTTGTTTGATAAATAAACAATAAATTTTGTGCATAATTGTTCTGCATTTTTGAAGATAGAACAATAACCTACAAATAATCTCATTCTCAAGAATATAATAGGAAGATGAATTTCTTTGCCACTAATATATGAAATACAGAAAAATGTTTGGTCTCTTTAATCTCCTCTCCTCTCCAAGCAAACTCATGGAGAGAAAGAGGAGTGAAGAATGGTTACTACAAGCCCTGGGACTCTTAAAGGGAAAAAGATATTACTCTGAAGAACAATTCATTTCCTATGTCCTTGTAATGTTTTTTTTTTTTTAATATTTATATTTTTATATCCACCCATCTCACTAAAAGCATACAAAAACAATGTTAAAAACAATGAATAAATAAATATATAAAACTAATATGTTTATAGGTTTTTATTGCTTGGAATGTAAACTGTCTAGAATCTGTATGTAAATCTTCTTCCTAGCATATTCCTGCAGGTGCAAGCTTCGCCTTTTGGATCATTGAATGCCACTTTGCACAATCACCTGCGTCTCCAGGAGGCAGGCCCGCAGGTTGCATATCTTTGTTGATGGTGTCTTGCCATGTCTGTTTTGGATACCCGCAAGGTCTCCAACCACCTTCTAATTGGTAAGCAGTCTTGGCAACGGTGGAAGGTGCTGCTCTCTGGACACGTCCATTCCAGCAGAGCTGGTATTCTCTCATCTCTGTAATTGGTGTCACACCAAACTGCTGTTGAATGGTGTCATTTGTGATGTGGTCAAGAAGGGAGATGCACGACAGAACATTCACATTTCCATGGCATGGAGATAGCTTTCGGTCCCTGTTGTTGGTGCCCAGCATTCAGTGCAGTGGTGGGTTTGAAAATTTTTTACTACTGGTTCTGTGGGTGTGGCTTGGTAGGCATGGCTTGGTGGGCGTGGCAGGGGAAGGATACTGCAAAATCCCCATTTCCTTCTGATCGGCTGGGAATTGGGAGGCCGAAAATAGAAGGAGGCAGGGCCAGTCAGAATTTTTACTACCGGTTCTCTGAACTACTCAAAATTTCTGCTACCGGTTCTCCAGAACTGGTCAGAACCTGCTGAAACCCACCTCTGATTCAGTGCCATACAGTGCAACAGAGCAGATAGTTGTCTTGTAAATCTTAGATTTAAGACAGGTTGGCATTCATCTGTCACATAACAGACAAATGAATTCTCATCAATGCATCCAGGCTGCATTCACCCTTGTTCACACCTCACAATTGATGTCGCCATTGCCTTGGAGATGGGATCTCAGATACTGAAAAGTATCCACCTTCTTTAGGTTTTCTCCATTGATTTGAAATGTTCCAGGGGTGGTAACAGTCTCTAAGTACTCAGTTTTCTTGATGTTGAAGCAGAGTCCAAAATGATTGAGGCGAACATTCCACGTTTGAACTTGCTGCTGCAGTTTGCCTCTGGTGGTAGAAGCAAGCATAACATAATCATCATAGAGCATAGTCCAGGGTGCATTATGGTAAGTGGTCATGTGACTGGGCGGGTGTGGCTAGGTGGTTATGTGATGGTGGGTGTGGCTAGCTGGTCATGTGACTGGGTGGGCATGGCCAACTCAATGTCACTTACGTCCCCTCCCAGCCATTCCTTGTCACACTCAGCCTCAATGTATCTATAGTTCTATAAAAATGTTGTTCACCTTTTTCAACTTTATTATCTGCATCTACATACTATAGATGTACTTTCATGGACCACTGAAAGGAGGAAATGGCTCACATGTTTTGCCCAAGAGTGTGATAGGCAACAGGCTTTTAAGGGGCTGCCACAAAGAAGGGGGGAGACAATGTATTTTCCAAAGCACCAGAAGGCAAAACAAGAAGCAATCGATGGAAACTGATCTTGACTTGTTCACCCAACTGCTCTGGCAGCAAACATTAACCCGAAGGAAACGAAGCAGTTTGTAGCGTCTTTAATCAGGTTAAACACAGCAACACAGGCAGAAGCAAGGCGCAAGCCAGCATTGACGTTTAAAGTTAGCGCTACACACAGCCTCTGTGTAGCGCTTTTTATACACTTAGTAACAAGCAATTCACCATTTGGAAATTAAACAGTTAACACCACACACCCCTTCCCATTAGCTTGCTTGTCAGTAAGGCGCACTTCTGTTACATCACAAGGAGGCACCATTCACAAGCTTTATGCCCCACCGAGCTCCGATGGAAGCATTTGTTTCCATCGGCATTTGTTTGCCGCTTGAGCGGCAAAGACCCTCCAAACAGCTGAGAGCACGTCACCGGAGTTTACAGCCGCTCGGCCCCTTCTCATCATCTTTCCCAACAATGGCAAGACCCATTCGGGGCTCGACAGGCGGCTCCCCTCTACCAGGAGTCCACCTGCAGGAGATAAAACAGAGACATTAGTTACAGAAGATACTCTACCCACTGGGTCACGGTTTATCTGGATGTTGGAGATGATACCGATGGATTAACCGATCGGCATGGACATCTGGGGCTGCCACTCAAGACACTTGTGCTAACAGATAACCTTTCCAATGTACTAAGTACTGCAACCTGCCCCTACATAGTCAGGAATCTAACACTTTATCTATCTCATACTGGTCGGTATGGCTCGGTCTTGGTGGGTCAGGTTGAGTCGTAGCTCTATTCACATTGACTGGCTTAAGGAGGCTGCTATGAAAAACAGGATGTACTTTTCCTAACAGTGAAGGTAATTTGAGCATTACAGTGACAGGGTTGATCATGCGTGTTATAGGGAAAGGACCTATATATTTGGGCCCTAATTTTTTACTAGGCAACCGTAGTTTTAAATATTTGGTTGATAAATAAACCTGATCCCCCACAGAAAACGGTTTAGGATCTGCTCTTTTTTTATCGATATACAGTTTGTATTCACTCGCTGCTTTTTGTAGAGCAGCCTTAACCTCTGGCCACATTTGTCAGATTTTGTCTGCCGAGCCGGAAGGCGTAGCTAACCCTGTAGCTGGAGGTTCTACTTCAGGTATGGCAGGGAATTCTCTTCCGTAGATGATTTGGAAAGGGGAAAAACCCGTACTACGATGGCTGATGTTATTATACGCAACTTCAGCGAATGGGATCAAAGCAGACCAGTCAGTTTGTTGGTAAGAAAGATAACAACAGAGATACTGTTCCACTGCGGCATTAGCTCGTTCTACAGCCCCGTTTGTACTGGGATGGAAGGCTGAACTTAACCCCTGGGTAGATCCTATCTGGTGGATGAAAGACCTCCAGAATCGAGCGGTGAATTGGACACCTCGATCTGATATAATTCGCTTCGGGACTCCATGAAGACGGTAAATATGTTGGATGAACATGTCTGTCAACCATCGAGCAGACGGTAAACCTCAACAGGGTATGAAGTGCGCTTGTTTTGAAAATAGGTCCACTATCGTCCAGATGATGGCATATCCATGGCTAGAAGGGAGGTCCACTATGAAGTCCATCGCCACTTCCTCCCACAGACGACTAGAATCAGCCACAAGCTGCAAACGCCTAATCGCTTCCCTGACCATGGTTTCGCTGCCGCACAGGTGGGGCACTCTTTCACATATCATTCAATTTCACCACGCATCCATGGCCACCAAAACTGACATCTGATCAGGTGAAGCATTTTAAGGAAACCATAGTGGCCTGCTGGTTTGGCATCATGACACTGTCGTAGGACTGTCGCTCGGAGTGATTCTGGAATGTACAGCCGATCCCCACTCCACCCCAATCCGTCTCGTATGACTACCGATGTCTGGTTTTGGGTTAACCATGTGTCCTCTTGGATAGCCATTTGTAGGTCCGTTAGGAAAGATGATTCTTTTCGTAGCGCTGCTGCAATAGGTTGTCCAGTCCCAATGGGTGGTATAAGGGATTCCACTACTTCTTCGCACTTGCTATTGTATTGCGGCATATGTGATAGCGCGTCAGCATGAAAATTCTTCCCTGCTGGTACATATTTGAGTTTAAAGGAAAACCTTCGAAAATATTGTGCCCAGCGTAGTTGTTTTGGAGATAAATGCCTAGGCGTTTGCAACGCTTCTAGATTTTTATGGTCCGTCCACACTTCAAATGGGAGGGTTGCCCCTTCGAGGATGTGGTGCCAGGTTATCAATGCCCACCAGACGGTGAAAGCTTCTTTTTCCCAAATCGCCCACCCTCTCTCCGTGGTGTTCAATTTGCGTGAGGTATAAGCACAAGGGCGTATCTGATTCTGCTCATCCTTTTGCAGCAACACCACTCCCACAGCAACGTCGCTGGTGTCAGCCTGAACGATGAACTCACATGACAGATCAGGATGCTTGAGTACTGGTTCTATGGTGAAGAGATATTTCAACTGCTCGAATGCACTTTGACATTGGGCTGACCATTGCAACACCTGCCTTGGTCTTGGGTTTACCTTAGCTGGTTTAGTGTGTAACAGATCCGTTAATGGTAGAGCTATAGTGGCAAAAGCGGGAACAAACTGGCGATAGAAATTTGCGAAACCAAGGAAACTTTGGAGTTGTTTCCTTGTTTTAGGAGCTTGCCACTCCACAATAGCCTGGACTTTATGCAGATCCATTTCTATACCGTTGCTCGATATCCTATAACCGAGCTAATCTATTTTCAACTATGGAATTTCCATTTTGAGAGTTTTACAAACAGTTTAGCAGCCAACAGTTTCTCCAAAACCTGATGTACCATTTTAATGTGTTCTTCCAAGTTGTGGGTATAGATCAGGATATCGTCTAAATAAACAAGAACTCCTCTGTAAAGATGCTTATGCAGCACTTCATTTATAAGCTGCATGATCACTGCCGGAGCGCCTTGGAGTCCAAACGGCATAACCCGGTACTGGTAGCTACCGAGGGGACAATTGAAAGTGGTCTTCCATTCATCTCCCAGCTTGACCCGAACTCGGTAGTACGCTTCCCACAAATCGAGCTTTGTGAAGACACGACCAGTTGATAACGCGGCTAAAAGATCCTTCATCAGTGGGAGAGGATACAGATGCTCTACACACACTCTGTTCAAACTCCGGAAGTCAACGCACAAACGTACCCCGTCATTTTTTTTTTTCCCTGAAGAAAACTGGAGCGGCCATCCTGGATCAACTAGGGATGATGAAGCCTCTGGCTAGGTTTTTGTCGATATATTGTCGCAACTCAGCTAATTCCGGTTGGGTCATGTAATACATTGGTGGCTTTGGCAATTTAGCTCCAGGAACCAACTCGATGTCACAATCTGTGGGCCTATGGAGGGGGGTAGTACCTCACATTCTTCCTCACTAAATATGATTACAAGGTCTTGATGAACGTTAGGGAATTCCTGTGCATGCGAAACCTCTGTGGATGCACCGCTACTGTCCTGCCCCCCACCTGGCTGTACAACTGGAGAGGCGGGGGTTGGGATGTCAGGTCCCAGGGGAATCCTGAGTTTACAATAACCCCCCTCCCATCAGATGTGTGGTTGCCACTTATCTAACCACGTCAGACCCAGGATCACCGGTTCTATCATTTTCTCAACTATGACAAACTGAATGGACTCCTGATGGTCGCCTATTGCCAACAACAAACATTCCGTCACGTGAGTAGTGGGCGCCCCCCCCAACAACGACCCATCCATCTGTTCGAATTTGACAGGAACCTTTAGCCATCTTGCCCGTAGACCCAGAGCATCTACCACAGCTTTACGAATCAGGCAATGGGTACACCCAGTGTCTACTAAAGCTCCATACTGAAGACCTGTTGTGCAGTGGGAGTTCCTCAGCACCACAGGTATCACAAAAGGGTACACAGGTTCGCTCATCATTGGGTCCTCCAGCTCGTCGTCGTCACTGTCACCTGACACCACTGGGAACTTCCCCACTGTTGGTGTTGATGACATCCCTGGCCAGGGCGTCTACGACAGTCTTTGGTCCTTGGAGCACTTGCGTTCATTCTTGCGGTTGTCATGGTTGACCCCTGGTTGGCACCCCTGCAGCCTGTTTCTGGGGTTGTACCCGCAACGGTAGTAAAGGGCACTCGGCCGCCCTGTGGCCCACCTGATTGCACCGGAAACAACAGAAAGCCGGTCTCCGAGATCTATCAGACGAGATTGCGCCGGGCAGAGGGGTTTGCAGTTGCATGGTTGGAGGCTTCTCCGCTGGCTTCTCCATGGCAGTCCTTCTCTGTCCCACGTTAACCTCCAACCGAGGCCTAAACTCCCAGAGCACTATGTCCAGTTCAATAGCCGCTTTGAACCAGACAGCTAAGAGCGGAGCTAGGCTTCAGTACATACAGGTTTGCCTCAACTTGCGATCCAACCCCATATGAAACTGCTGGACTAGCATTCGTTCTGGCCAGTCCCTTAAGCGACTAGCAAGTTTCCGGAAGTCTCGTACATAGTCCTTTGCTGGAAAGCCCCTCTGTTTGAGGGCCACAAGATCACCTTCTGCAACCTGCTCACTGGACTCATCATCGAAGGTAGAACGGAGGGCCTCCAAGAAGTTGCCCACATCTACTAGTTCTCTAGCATGATTACGGTGTAAACCAGCCACCCAATCTGCAGCATCTCCTGTCAATACAGCCATAATGGCCACCACCATGGCCCATTGAGACGGATACCAGCGGCCATACTGGTCTAGATGACTGATCACCTGGCTTAGGAACAACACTACACAGTCTGGGCTCCCGTCAAATGTAGCTGGCAGCGCTGGGGGGCCCCAAGTGGGTTGAGGTGCCCACATCCCAGGAACCGGAGGCCACGCTGGAGGCGGAACAGGTGACCTGTTCTCCCCATCACTCCTTTGGTCTCCAACGGTCCTCCTGTCAGTGGGGCAAAACCGGTCTCCCACAAGACGTTGCGCCCTCTTTCCAGCCCCTACCTCTCTTCTATGCGATGGTTGCTTGGGACCCCTATTGCTGGACTCCCCCTTGGGCATCCGGTGTTCCCAGACCCTGGTCTGGCCCTCCGCTCGACCTGGTTCTTGTTCCCTTCGAGATTTAGGGCTGGCAATGCAGAACAGGACCTCTGACCCGGAAAGTCCATTGTCCTGCCAATACATGCCCTGCAATGGCTCCGATCCAGTGGCCCAGGGCTGCCAAGAGGGGGCGTCCTGAAAACTCCCCTCCCCAAACCTGTCACGAAGGGCTTCCATAGCACTGGATTCAGGACCCGTAGTTGCAGAACCCCAATCCGCTTCCTCGTCATCTGTCCAGCGCCTTTCCTTTCCAAACCGTGAAAGACGGACCCAACAGGGGAGGAAGTGGCAGTTTAGATCCAGTGTGGGTGGAACTGGGCCACCAGTCCCCACCGGAAGCCTGTCCAGAAAACTCAAACCCCTGACTTTGCATACCAGCCGGGCCACAATCATCCTCCTCATGTAGCTGGGGCAGTTTGGGTCTGACCACCGGCTGTTCGGGGGCGTGGGTTGCAGCACCTCCGCTTCCACAAGCACCTCCTCCACGACTGCTTCTATAGGTACCTCCAATTCCGAGACTTCTGGCGCCGTTCCCTCTGCCATAATGGAATGCCACCAACACACAGAACGTCGCTAGAAAAGGTGATTGGGATGATGGTTGTGGGGGAGCGCTAACTTTCTCTTGGCTTGTCCACCCAACCGCTCTGGCAGCAAATATTAACTCGAAGGAAATGAAGCAGTTTGTAGCGTCTTTAATCAGGTTAAGCACAGCAACACAGGCAGAAGCAAGGCACAAGCTGGCATTGATGTTTAAAGTTAGCGCTACATGCAGCTGCTGTGTAGCGCTTTTTATACACTTAGTAACAAGCAATTCACCATTTGGAAATTAAACAGTTAACACCACACACCCCTTCCCATTAGCTTGCTTGTTGGTAAGGCGCACTTCTGTTACATCACAAGGAGGCACCATTCGCAAGCTTAATGCCCCACCGAGCTCTGATGGAAGCGTTTGTTTCTTTTGTGCTTGAGCGGCAAAGACCCTCCAAACAGCTGAGAGCACGTCACCGGAGTTTACAGCCGCTCGGCCCCTTCTCATCGTCCTTCCCAACAATGGCAAGACCCATTCGGGGCTCGACAACTGAACAAAGAGGGAAGCAACCTAAAACTAAGGAGAAACTTCCTGATAGTGATACTGCTTCTCTCCAGAAGTTCTGGGTGCTCCATCATTGGAAGTTTATAAGAAAAGACTGGACAGCCATTTCTTTGAAATGGTATAGGGTCCCCCCACAAGGTCCCTTCTAAGTGTTATTCTTTCCAAGGACCTCTACTAAGATTTTGGCATCCTCAATTTTCCTGCCTGAGCAGGGGGTTGGACTAGAAGACCTCCAAAGTCCCTTTCAAGTCTGTTATTCTGTTATTCCTGAGTTAAATAGCTAAGACCCTCATTGGGACCCTATCTCTTTTGCTCCCTCTGTACTAATGAGTTAAAGAGCTGCCTCTAGACATTCATTTTAATAAGATTTTTAGAAACCTGCAATAGAAAGTTCTTCATGTCTCCTTACCCTGAAGACCCAATTTCATTTGGAATTTAATCCCAAACTGATTGCCCTTTTGGCATTTCTCTTGATACTTCTCTAAAATGCACCTCCAAGAAGCCACAACACACACTCTCTCTCTCAGACATACACAGACACACAGACACACAGACACATAGACACAGACACACAGACACACTCAATTTAAGCAAATACCTTTGCCTTGGAGACTTTAGAATCATAGGCTAGAAGAAGGAACCTTGGAGGTCTTATAGTTCAACCTTCTGCTCAAGGCAGAAGAGCTCATATATACTTGCCATTCGCAGACATCCTGGCTTTGGCTGCAAGAACTGCAGGCAGCCTTCCTGGCCAGATACTTCCTTGTCCCGTCGCCCCATGCAAGGCGGAAGGCCTAAGAGAAAGCGCCTAGTGTGGGCACACAGCCCTTCATGATGGAGCCCTTTCTGGGGAGCAAAGCATGGCTTGGATGAACTGATCCATCCTGAAGGCAAGCTCCAGAGCAGCAGTGGTGGTGGCAGAAGGAAGAAAGTGAGCTCCAGAGTGGTGGCAGCAGTGGCGGAAGGCAGAAGGTGAGCTTCAGAGCAGCGACAGCAGCAGAAGGTGGTGGCGGAAGACAAGCTTCAGAATGGCAGCAGTGGCGGTGCTCCAGGAGAGCAGGCAGATGTCCCAGGGCTGCACATGCACACTGCAGTGGAGCAGCAGTCTCAGCCCTAGCACAGCATCTCCCCTGAGGGCCACCCACCCACCCATTGGCCGGCACGGAAGCGGCACATCCCCCATCACAGGCTGGATGTGGGACCTGAGGCAGAGGGGGAGGCAAGCGGATGGCCGAGCGCCAGGCCCAAAAGGCAAGCAAGCCTTGCTGTGTCCCCCTGAGGCAGCTCTTTGTCGAGCACAATGGGTCTCCCTCCCCTGCCGCCAGCATCAGCCTTACCTTCTAGATTTTCCACACCCCTCTGCTGGCATGAATACCATGCCCTTCAGATCCCAACAGGGCCAGCATGTGGCTGCCCATGAAGGTAAGGCTGATGGCAGGCAGCCCTTGGGGGAGACGCTAGCTTGGGACTGAGACTGCTATGCATGCATGCAGTCCCAGGACATCTGCCCACCCTCCTGGAGCACTGACGCCACTGGGCATTGACCCCATTGAGATCTGAAGGGCAGGGCATTCGGGCTGGCAGAGGAGTGTGGAAAGACTGCAGTTCCTCGAGGCCTTTGGGACAGATCAGATTGTCCATGGCTTTGCTCCCCAGGAAAGGCTCCATCGTGGAGGGCTGTTCTTGAGGCTTCTTGGGCCTCAAGAAGTGGTAGGAGGCTGAGGGAGAGGAATGGATTGAGGCGGAGAGAAGTGGTAGAAGGTGGAGGGTGAGACAAATGGGAGGCTTTGGAGATGAGCACCTTTCCCAGCCCCTCTTCCCTGAGGGGGCACCTGGCTGCACTTACCTCTGCTTCAAGGCTTCTGCTGCTGGAGTGGGTGGGAGCAGGCCAAGGAAGTTGGGCAAGTCCAGTCTAGGTGAACAAGGAGAAGTGGAGTTTGGCAAAGGAAGGCAGAGGTAGAGAGTTGGGCTGTGGCCACCATGTGGTAGGCCGCGGCAGAAAACAGTAAAGCTGGCTGGGCCACATGGAAGGCAGCTAGGCCAGAATGCTTGCAGGCTCACCCAGACAGATCAGGGCCACTCAGCTGGGCTGCGAGGAGAATGCTGCATGGGATGCAGCTGCAGCAGCGAAGGCAGGCAAGCTGACTGGCCCGCACAGACCATGTGGTCAAAGCAAGCGAGGGAGCCGGACAGAGAGCAACAGCAGCTGTTCTGGGTGAGTGGACAAGATGAGGAGTGACTAGGCAGGCTGGGGCAGGGTGGGTGGGGCGGGGCCAGTGCAGAATTATAGCAACCAGTTCACCTGAACTGGCCCAAATCGGCTGAATCTCACCACTGCATCTGGATGAAAAAGCAAAGATGTTTCCAACAACACTGGTACATTACATAATGCTGATGTTTACCTGAAATGCAGTGATGTAAACTGGGTAATTTGGTATGATTATGAAAATATTAATTGCACATATCTATTGGGATAAATTATATATTTACAGTATAAGTAGTAAGAGTGATTGAAAAAGTATTGTAAAGCTTTATTTTATGGCATAGCATTGTTAACCTGTTATCTTATACCCCACATGTCCTATCGGATAAAAGTTGTATGGTGATTAAGTTCAGGAATTTAATTAAAAAGTAATTAATTTTATGCCTAGCTGTTTAGCAAGAGACTCAGTGAAAGTAAGTCATTAGATTAAATTCATTTTAACCATTTTTATGCAGTGCTATTAAATATCCTGTAGCTTCCTGCCACCATACTCTATCATCAATTAGCAGAAGCATCATGGGTGAATCTAAAATATGACCAAAGGAGACTAATTAAATCAGTCAACTTAATGCTACTATGACCAAAATCCTGAGGAAACCATTAATGTTTTGTCTAATATATCAAATGTATCTTACAATTCTAATGGTTTTTCAACATCAGCTGTGAATATTAGGGTCTCTTTCAGCATGGCAAATACGATTATTTGATAATGTTAACATAGCAGGCATTTGAGGCCATATCCTAATGCCATTACAGGGCAAAATTCCAATTTTAGCTAATTACCTTCTACTGGCTTTGATAATTAATGTACTGTATGCAACTAAGCATAGTAATACTGTAGTTTTAATAGCATCTCTTTAAATAGTTACTTAATTGAAAAGCATGAAATGTACATTTGAGCAAAGAAAGTTAGCAAGTGGATTCAGGAATAGCCTGCATAAAGGCTGCATTAGCTAAAAAAAAGGTAAGTGACTGATAGTAGCTGAATCACTGTTCTTCATACAATAGAAGAACAATGAAAGTTTAAGTTTAGAACATTAGTATGCAAAAGATAGAGATTTCCAATTACTTCACTAAACATTTTTCATTATTATTTAGGCTAATATTCTTTCTTATTTACTTTTTAATTTTTACCCCTTTTAAGTGTCTTGTTCATTACTTCCATTGAAAGTGCTAGGAAAATTCATATTATAAATTTGCAACATTTCATTTGCCTTCAGTTCTGACCTACCAAATAATGCAAATGCATCGATAGAAGCATACAAGTTGAGAAACTTGGTTGGATAGCCAAAAACTACGTACTGGTCATAAATGGAATAAATAGGAAATATGTTCATGAATATTAAAACATTAGTAATATCTTAATCCAATTTCATTCATGTATGAAATTGGATTACACAAATACACACACAGAGATATGAATATGCACACATATGCATATATGTGGGTATGTGTATTCATTCCAAGAAGAAGGTGGAAAGGTTTTGCCTGCTAGACTTGAAATGTTGATTTATTTTTAAATGAAAATGCTCATAACATTTTAAAATAGAATTAGATAAATTTTCATTGAAAACTGTTTATTTTATGGGAGCAAACAAAGTCTGGTATATTGTTGACAGATTGGTATAGAACATTTTGAACACAAATTAACAAAATATTGATAAAAATAATTACTTTGGGCACTTTCCATATTTCTGCCTTGCCAGAGTTCTTTTCTACATAGAAGACTTTGCAACACAATATATCCATTCCATTCTTCATGACAGGGAAGGTAACAGAATATTTAGATAAAATCTCTGCAGATCAACCAGGTATGTGGTAGTGCTATATACTACATATTACAATATAATTAATAACATCAGTGAGATTCATAGAAAATTCCATTCTTTTCTACCCAAACACCTATCAATATAGCTATCTTTCCAGAAATTCCGGTAGTTAGGTTCCTACCATCACCAGCAGCCTCAAAACTGGAATTAAGCTGCTCAATTTGTTTTGCTTTATACTGCACAAATCTGAATCTCCATCTAATATTCATCTCCATTAGGATTGCTGGTGAGCTATTCTGGTGAATTTATATTCTTTTAGAATAAGGGAACATATGTTTTGGTTGAAAGGTCATCCAAATGGAGGATTCAGGCTGCAAAATCTACAATAAATGGAGATTGCAGGAGTACCCACATGTACTCCATGAAACAGTTTTTTTTTTCAGGAAGTGGGGGAGAAACAGATGCCAGGATCTGCATTTTTATAGTTAGCTTGTGATCAGCTGGTTGTTGTGGGATTCCATCATGATTATCTTTAGACTGGAAAGTTCTAGAAATCACCAGGTGAATCTCCTCCAATCCTTAAAAACAAGTAAAATAAGTTTAAAGATGTACTCTTTATAATATATAGCAAAATAATTATTGGTTTTAGAATTTTTTAAATGGATTTAAGGGCTCTGATGGGTTTGACCTAAGATTTTGGAGTTAATTTTAAGGATTGTTTCTCATAGGAAAATATTTTTATTTATATCTGAAACTGATGAGATGATTTTGAATTTTGAACACTAAAGGGCACCAGATAGCCATAACTTGAAAAAAAAAGTATTAAATATATGTGTGCAATAAGTTTTTGAACTATTTAACTCTATAATAGAACCAGATATTATCGAGGGGGCACTAGCAAAAGGAGACTGAGAAAGATGATGGCAAGAATTTTGAGAAGAGATGAAGAGAATATGAGAAGGCAGATGTTAGAACTTTCTCTGACGAATGTAAAGATTTCTGGAAGAAAGAAGAAGGAATATAGAATTGATTTATCTGATTAAGGTTAAAAAATACATTGCAATTTCTGATGATGTTTAATGGCTTTTTGATTGGGATCTGGATGATGATGGTTATTTCTGGTAACATTTAATTGCCTGTTGACTAGGATTGGACTTTGATTATTTGAAAAAAGGAAATAGGAGGGATCTGCTCAAATGGAAGGGAAGGATTCAAGTTGTAATAGATATAATTTGTTGTTATTTCTGATAACACTTATTGGACCTTTGTTGATTGATATGGAGAGATGAGGTTATAGAGACAGATTTACAGAGTATGGAGTGAGGTGTGGAATAAAGAGGTATTTGCTTTGTTTTGAGGAGACAGTGATAAATTGTTAACATTGATTATACTTGCTGGGGATGAAGGGGAGGTTTATTTTTCTATTTTTCTTTCTTTCCTTTCTTCCTTTTTTTTTATCATAAAAGATTATTCTTCTGAAAAATGTTTTAGGATAACTTAAGAGACACAGAATAGAGTTAGAACAATTAGGAGCAAAAGAAAGAAATTATAAAATGCACTTTCTGGCTTATGTAGAAACTATTTTGCCAATGCACATCTTTAACAGAGCTTCCAAAAGATCTATTGTATTAAACATTTGTTTAATAAATCAGAAAATCCAGAGTGCAGTCCTAAATCATTTGAAGCTGTACTGAGTTCAAAAAGTCTTTAGGGCTTCAATGCATTTAAAGCTGTACAATGCGACAATGCTTATTGACTCACCACTTTTTAAGCAATTAACATTTCAGGTTGTGATCTCTCAAACATTTATTATTAGACTGGGCATTTTAAATACTACTTTCATTATCAACTTTATTTTTATCTGCTATCCCACTCCTCACAGCAGTTTATTTAATCTGAAAAGATATCCACACTGAAACTTAACTGTTATTTTTACAACTGTTGAAAATCTTATTCTTATAAAAGTAATATGTGTCATAGTTGACTCACTATGCAGCCCCTCTTGCAACCAGACAAGTGTAATGGGAGGGGAGGGAAGGCATTGGAATGTAGGAAGATTTGGGAGGGAAATTAGGAATGTAAGTGTGCCAACTGGAAGCCTGAGTCAAACCCAACACCTCAAGGTCGCCAGTTGTGGAAGTCCAAGGCAGATAGATTGTTCCCAAAACAAAGAGAGTGCAAATGATTGGTAGCCAATGTGAGGTCCAGGGGGAAAAGGAAAAGTTTTCCTTTGTTGTTTTCACACAAAATAGTTAGACCTGCCGTTTCTACTTCTGTAACCACATGGAATCTTCAGTAAAGTTTTACTCTTGGTAAAAATATGCCCCAGAAGTTTCTTTTTCTGTCTTACCTAGTGGGACTGTTAACAATATAAATTGTATTTAATGTAATTACCTTTCTTATTTTAAAGTCCATCTTGAAAAGTATCTTTATAGCACTAGATTTGTTTGCAGATCATATTGCATCTGCTCAGAGTCTCTCAGAGCTTTCTTCAATAATTATTCTTGCCCAATTCAATGTTAAATGATTTGGAGTTGAATCAATTGAAACCATCATTTGTTCTATCAATTCAGATTTCAGTTGGTAATGAACATATTCAACTACTTTCTAAAATACTAAAATTGTTTCTTATATCTTCATGGAGAATCTATGATTTTTTAAATAATAATTTTTAAAGTAATTTTCTTTGAATAATCACTTTATTTTCAATTTTTCTTTTCATTACTCATATATTTTCAGAAGTTTGTTTTTGTGGTATCCTTCTAGTTGGCTAGTTTACTGTCATTTTTATTTGCATATTAGTAGTAAAGAAGTCATAGCACTATTCAGAACACTATTGGCTTGAACTGGAAAGTTTCAGCTTGGCATAAATTGTTCAGTCATATGGCTTTAGACATGGCTTCTAGCAGAATCTCAACTGCTGTTCTTTCTACTTTCAACATGGAATTCAGAAAATTCTTGTTAGTATATGTGAGTGTAATGAAAACAACAGTGGAAAAGAGTCATAGAAGATGCCTGATCAGTAATTTTTATCCTCTCTATAATATAGTGAAATTAGATTTATTTTACTGATAAACAGGTGACAGAAGAGATGTCACACCAAACTCTTTCACAGAGTAAAATATTGATAATTATTTCCCATAGCAAGCAGTCCCTTTCAAGAATAAACATAGTTAGGTAGAATGAAGTAGTTCACAAGATATCTTCAGGATTGAAACAGATGCTTCTGAGCTTTTTTCGTGCAGATTTTTAGGTAACAGGCAGTTGTAAATGCTAAAAATATCAAGATATAAACAAAGTCCTGCTGTGTTGCTTGCCCAAGACTTCCTGTTGTTTATAAACATGATTCAGGCATTCTACATTTAGTTATATATAAAACATTTGTCACAGTTTTGTACCTTAGGCTACAATGATGCCTTAAACATCAACATCTGCTAGAGACATATGTGCATTGATGACTGTCTTTCAGCTGGAATAAAGACTCTTGGCCCAGACCACTTTGGATTTAGCTCTTATAGGAAATGAGCAGGTAAGGAGAATTCAAAAGCAGATAGAGAAGGATCTCTTCCTTAGATAGAGGAACTGCAAGTATAGGAAACATGGTACCTATAAACATCAATGATCTTGCAGACTTCTTCAGAGGAAACTGCCAGACTTCATAGTCAATTAAATTTTTAGCTTTTTCAAAATCCTAATTAAACAAAACAAAATTTTAAATAATAAAAGGTGTCCTGATATTTGAATGAACTATCCTTGTGGTGTTCAAAGAGACTTGAACAAGTAACTTTTGAAGAAGGCATTGTGGGCTGTGAAGATTATTCTACTCCTATTAGTTTCATTAGAGAATATTGCATAGAAAAGTTGCAGCAAGATAACCGATGTTTCTAAAATGGGAACATTTAAACACTGGAACATCCATGTGAATAAAGGAATTGTCATGGCCAGGTTTATGGTTAAAAGTTTACACTCAGATGGAAAACATCTTCAAATTTTTAATGAGTAGCATTATTTTAAGAAATAAGATCATGATAGCACATGAACTAGGATCTACACCCCTCCCCCCAAAAAAAAAGATTTATGGAGGGGTTGGGAAAGTACTGTTTTAACAATAATTTACTTTAGCACTATTTAATTTGATTTAAAATAGAACCATATTGATATTGAAAAGTTGCAAAAGAGATACCAAGGTGCACAATTGGAGATGCAAGGAATGGGGAGGTGTAATATGAAAGAGGCCCAGGAGTGGGTTCTACTTACCTTTACTACCGGTTTGCAATGGGAGCACGCATGCGCAGAAGCTTCTGCGCCTGCGCAGATCACCCATTCTGATGTCCGGGTGGGTGGGCGGAGCCTCCTGCTGCTTTTAATACCGGTTCGCAAAAACCAAATAGAACCAGGAGCAACCCATCACTGAAGAGGCCCACCACAAAACGATCCGACGAATTGTACACATTGCTATCTCTCTTTACTCATTTCAAGAGGAAGAAGTGGGAGGTCCAGCACAACTAAATTTTTGTTGTGTAGCATATCAGGTATAACCTATTAGAGTATAGATGATAGCAATGAGTCAGAGAGTGCACAGTATGGATACATACAACTGGAATATGCTATGTGTGTCCACAAAGCTGTTTGACAGATAATTAAGATCTAAATGTGATTAATAAAAATAAAACAAAGTTCTACTATCTGGCTACTTCTCATTCCTCAGAGGGAGAAAACTACAGGCTATTTGCTTGAGGAAGTGCCACATAACTGGCCCTATTTGTTATTTCTAGCTTTTGTGATTTCACCATCAGTGAAGGTAATCTGAAGAAACATCATCCTTTACTTTGCTTCTTTCTGGGAAAATCAAGCAAAGATGCGCTTGACTTTGTGCCTGGCTTCCACAAGATCTTGCACAGTGAGTTAATTAAAAGTGATCAAAGCAGAAATAATGTTAATGGTCCAGAAATACCTATCAACATATTAATATTTCTTCATCAGCACTCCAAATAAGCAATGGTATGACATAGAAATACACAAAAGGAAATTTCGTAAGTAATGGTGAGTGAAGCTACTGCTGTCAGCAATATATAAAAATGCATTTTCATATATAATGTATGAAAATATTATATATTTATATATATATTCTTCCAGATTTTTCCTTTTTTACCCTGAACTCATATAACATAGAACAATAGGATTGGAAGGGACCTTGAAGGTCTTCTAGTCCAACCACCTGCTCAAGCAGGAGACCTTATATAATTCTGGACAAATGGCTGTCCAATCTCTTCTTGAAAACCTCCAGCAATGGACCGCCCATAATTTCTGGAGGCAAGCTGTTCCACTGGTTAATTGTTCTCACTGTCAGGAAATTTCTTCTTAGTTCTAGGTTGGATCTCTCTTTAATTCAATTTAAATTCATTCTTTGAAAAGATACCAAGGATCAGATTGCACTACTGTTATAAATCCAGCCTCCTCCATAACTCTGGGTTGAACTCTTCTTCACAGTGAGGTTACTTTCTGGATTCTTTTATTGCAGGTAGCCCATTTCTGCTAAGCATTCATTTTTTTTAAAAAAAATAATTTATATGCCGCCCTTCTCCGGAGATTCAGCAATAGCCTTCATACTTTTGTATATTTTTATACAAAGTCAGCTTATTGCCCCCACAATCTGAGTCCTAATTTTACCTACCTTAGAAAGGATGGAAGGCTGAGTCAACCTGATTTAAACATCAGTCCTGAACAGATTGGTAGGTTGATTTCTTGAATCTATATTGTTTGTTAGTATAATTCCTCCATTGTAGTTAAGTATAAAATGCTGGCTTTTTTAAAATTCAGAAATCATTTTTCTTCTTTTCAACTTTCTTCTTTTCACAGCATCTGAAATAGAGTGAAAATCATTCAGAAATTGTATCTATTCTTGACCTATGGCATTTCCTATCCACAATGGTCCTTGTACACAATGAGCAGCTGTGAGAGACATGTACTTGGAATATTTCTTGGTTTTCATTTGCTTATCTTTCATTTCATGGTGGTTCTTCACTCAATATTTATTCATTTCATTTCAATCCTGTTACTGTTTCATGTGTTAGTCATGCCTCATGCATTTCATTTTTGCAGCAATTATGAGTTAAAATACCACACATTTAACACATTTTCTATACAAATGGCATGGCATTTCTATTGTTACACAACTTACCTAACACATTGGCCATGCAAATATTTTGACAATTGGGATAAATCATCCCCATTATATACACTACTTCTCCATTCTTTTATATCTCATTTCTCATTTTATATATCACATTTTATAACTCATGATTGCAATCTGAATTTTATTAAGATTACATCTGGAGAGATGAGTTTCCTCAACACATATGTAATCCTTCAGGGATGTGAAAACGAGGAACCTATAGGACCGTGATGGCGAACCTATGGCATGCGTGCCAGAGGTGGCACACATAGCCATATTGGTGGGCACATGAGCTCAGCTTCGGTGCACTTGTGCTGTTTCCGTCTTCCCCAGACTCCTAGAAAGGCTCTGGAGGCTGAGGGGAACAAAAAATGGGCCTACCGTGCCATCGCATGCCAGGAGCGGGGGGTGGGACCGATGGGGGGGTCGCATGCGCATGCATGGGGGCAGGGTGCATAGAATTAGGGGTCTGGGCACATACGTGCATGACCGCCCCTGCTCTTGGCACACGATGGCAAAAAGGTTAGCCATCACTGCTATAGGAGGTACTCCTGAACCTTTATATGGCACAGAAAAGGACAATGATAGGGTCCATTGTCCCATTCATATGATTCTTAGTAATTTCTTCAACCAAAAAAGCTTTTCCTAAATATAGCATGTTGCACTGAAGTGCTTGTGATACATTTCTTGACAAGTTCAAGTTCCCTTCTTAGAAAAATAATAAAGGAGTGGTTATGAAGGGATTTTATCATTTGTTCTCTCTACTTACTATGTTTCCATTAATTTCTCATAATAATCTGTTAGAAATAGGTGAAAATATGATCATATCAGATTTAATTTGTTTTACGAATATATCTCTAGAACTCAGTATGGAACAATTGTTCCACCTTCAGCAAATCTACTGATATTCAGGCAGATGCCAGTAAAACACATAATTGAAATAGTCTTCCAGATTGGATCAAAGCCAAGATTTAGGAACAGTGAAATTATTTCTATGGGAGGTAAAATCAAGTGGCTCATTTCATCTTACTGCTCCTGGATCTCACTTCTGCATTGTGTAACTGCATATACGGCCCTACTATATAGACCAATCAACTTGCTAGCAGGATCATGAAAAATAACAAGGTAGTTCATTAAAGCAAGTGTAGTAATGCAGGCAGTTTAAACATTTTGGTTTTTAAAGGGGCAGGGGATATTTATTTTGTTGTGAAAGTGATTGGAGAGAACAAAGCACTCTTTAAAAAGATAAACGTTCCCCTTGCACATATGTGCTAGTTGTTCCTGACTCTAGGGGGCGGTGCTCATCTCCGTTTCAAAGCCGAAGAGCCAGCGCTGTCCAAAGACATTTCTGTGGTCATGTGGCCGGCTTGACTAAATGCCAAAGGCACATGGAACTCTGTTATCTTCCCACCAAAGGTGGTCCCTATTTTTCTACTTGTATTTTTTATGTGCTTTCGAACTGCTAGGTTGGCAGAAGCTGGGACAAGTAACAGGACCTCACCTGTTACATGGCACTAAGGATTCGAACTGCTGAACTGCTGACCTCAGTGTCTTAGCCAATGAGCCACCGCATCCCTAAAAGCACTCTTTAGAACTGGCAAAAAAATAGCACTAGTTGTCTGACTATTCTTTCCAGCTGTCTGTAGGCTAGAAATGTCAAATGATGTTTGGCTGCTGGTCAGTCGTGGGTTCCACTTACCTTCGCTACCGGTTCGGAATCGGTATGTGTGCATGCGCAGAGCATCCATGTTGATGTGAGGGTGGGCGGAGCATCCCGCTGCCACCACTACGGTTTCGCCCGAACTGGGACGAACCGGTAGAAACCCACCACTGCTGCTGGTACTTTCTCAGGTCTATATACTTGAAAACATATAAATAGCTACATCCTCAGAGTGTCTTAATGTCCTTGAACTGACAAATGGACAATGTCTGAATTCTGCTTGATTTTTGTAGAATCATATCAAACATGGGAAGGCTGGTGATGTGGAAATGTTCACCATCTTACAATTCATTTATTCTACTAGTCCATGAATGGTGAATGTGACCAATCCAGCTGTTCATGCAGTATCATGAGGTTCATGAGGTATTGCACATTTTCTTTTTCAACATAACTGACTGCTTCTTGTGATGGTCTTAGATTATAGCTCTAAAACTGCAATGCAATTAGAGCAGTGCAAAAGAATTGGTAGATCAATGGCACTGAAATACACTCTTTAATATATATATTGAAGTCTAAAAAGCAAGAAAACAAAATACAACCACCCAATTGTGGTTTAGCTACTACAAAAAAGGTGATTTTGATATATCAAGCAAGGCTTTGTGCAATTTAACAAGTGGTGGGATTCTGCCGGTTCTAGGCGGTTCGGCCAAACCGTTTGTTAAATTGCTGGCTTGCCCCGCCCCTTGCCCCACCCCTCCGCACCACTGGGCGAGGGGTGGGTGAGCCAGCAATTTAACAAACGGTTCGGTGGTTTTTTATAATTTTATTGGCCTCGTAGCTGCCCCGGGGCTTCAAAGGGCCGCCCTATAGCTGATCAGTGGTAAAAGAAAACAAATGAGTAGATTGGTGCCTGCAAATATAAATGGGTAGACCCAGTGGTGGGATTCTACTTTGGTAGAACCGGTTGTTAAGTAGTTAAGCCAGTGGTTGCCAAAGTGGGCGGTACCGCCCCCTGGGGGCAGTGGGATGCCTTAGGGGGGCGGTAAGTGGCAAGGGGGGCAACAGGGGGGCTAAGTGGCAAGGAAGGTGGCCCCCCCTTTGACCTGTGCCTCACAGCACTTACCTCCTTGCAAGCAAACAGCAAGAAAAAAACAGCCTCTTTCAGCTTCAGCATAGGTTAATTAGCATGATTAGATCAGCCTCCGACTCTCAGCTGATTCGCTCTCAGCTGTTTTTCAGGCTCATTTGCAAGCTCTTGTTTTGCAAGCTCTTTGCTTGCTGCAAAGAGTGCTGGAGCAGGTGTTTTTTTTCCCCCTACCTAAAAGGAAACTGAAAGTAAAGCAGGCTCTGCTACAACGTGACAAAATGAGACAGGGAGAGAGATTTCTTTTTCTTTTTCTTTTTCTTTCTTCTCACCAAAAAAGGTAGGTGCAAACAATGGGAAATTTAGGGCAAAAGAGGAGAGTTCAAGAATTTAAAACACAAAAGAAAAAAAGCTCTATTTAACTAGGGAATTGTAATAATTGAGATATTATTAATTGTATATTGTGTTGAAAGCAGAAATGGTTAAGTTGTGGTTTGGAGGAATATATGGGGGAAATTATTTGGTTTATTATTATTGGTAAATATAATTAATTGATTTGTAAGAAATTGGATTGCATGGAAATAATTGGAATATTCATGTTCATATTGATTAATATACAAAAAAGATAGTTATATAACTAATTGATCTATATTAAAATGTTGAATTTGTATTAAATAACTGTATTACATAATTACATAATTAACCAATGTGAGGATGGATATAAAAATAGATGACAATGGGAAGGGGTATAATATAGAATAGAAGGGAAAAATTGAATTTGATTAAGATTAGAGATGAGGATGAAGGGTAATATTGTTTTTTTTAAAAAAAACAGATGAGGAATAAATATGGCAAAAAGAAAATATAGAAATTGTAAATTTAATTGAAATGACTAAACACTGTTTAAATTTGTGAACCGGCCAAATACTCTGTTCAAAGAAAATACATTGTATGTTTGTATGTGTGTTTCTAACTATGGTTATTTATTCATATTTGTTCTTTTTTATTCTTTAAAGTTTAACAATTCATTCTTTATCTTAATATCTTAATATTTGTTTGGGGTTGACTTTCTTCTCTTTCATCTTTTTTATTGTACAGCAATCTTTCTCCTCAAACCTACCACCTCTCTCTTTTCTTTCCTTCTTACTTTCTCTTCCCCCCCTCTTCTTCTCCTCCCTACTTCCTTCTTCCTTTCTCCTTCTCCTCCTCTCTTCCTCCCTCTCTTACCCTCACTCCTACTCTAATTTCCATTTTCTTCCTTCATCCCTCTCTATTGCTGTATCCTTTTATGCATATGGACTACTCAGAGGGCTGAAAAAGTTATTTTTGACTGGTCCTCGCACTTTTGACCACTCCTCGAGCTTACGACTGTCCTCACATTTTACGTTTTTGCCCTATCTTGTCACCATGGTGAAGAGAAGCAGTTGTGAAATGAGTGATATGGTTGTTAAGAATGCTACAATGGGCATAAATGATGACCAGTCATAAGTGCGAAGACCAGTCAAAAGTGCGAGGACCTGTCAGAAATCACTTTTTTCAGCTCTCTGGGTAGTCCTTTTGTGCACATGGACTACTCAGAGGGCTGAAAAAGTTATTTTTGACTGGTCCTTGCACTTTTGACCAGTCCTCGAACTTACGACTGTCCTCACATTTTACGTTTTTGCCCTATCTTGTCACCATAATGAAGAGAAGCAGTTGTGAAATGAGTGACACGGTTGTTAAGAATGCCACAACGGGCATAAATGTGAGGATGGTCATAAGTGCGAGAACAGGTCAAAAGTGTGAGGACCTGTCAGAAATGACTTTTTTCAGCCCTCTGAGTAGTCCCTATGCACATAGCCACACCCACCCAGTCACATGACCAGCTAGCCATGCCCACCCGGTCACATGACCACCAAGCCACACCCCCAACTAAGCCACGCCCACAGAACTGGTTGTTAAAAAAATTGAATCCCACCACTGAATTGAACTATATTTCTGGCAGGAATATCAATTACAGAAAAGAGTAAGGGGGTGGGTGGGGAAATAATGGTATCAATTCTAGGCTGTCTGAAGAATTTGAATCTTCAGCAAAATCTATTTACAGTCTTCAAAGTGACACCGAGTCTATTAGAGGCAGCATATAAGTAAACAATCAAGTTTAACTTAAATGCTTAAATACCCATAAGTACAGAATAGCTTGAAAAGAAGAGATTATTAAGGTTAACTCTTATGAGATAAGAGGTTGAGAAACTTGACACACAACAAGATTGTTATCACTGCTTTAAGGTAAAAATCATTACTGTAGGTGGGAATTTAATTTGTTCCTAAATAAAAAGATTGATTTTCTTTTTTTCCTCCTTTATATTTTACAGAATATATTTTCTCACTGAGATAACGTCAGATTAAAAAGAGAGAACTTCAATGGATTCATGCTTCTTTATAGTTATGGCAAAAGATTCACTCAGCTTTTCATTTTTTATGTGACGTTTTGCATAATTCAGCAAAGTCTGCAATGCAAATGCTATTGCTAATACTGGTACTAGCAACACACAAATTCTTCGGTACCATCTATTTATTGAAATCAAACCCAGCATTCTTTTATGAACTTTTAAGAAATCAGTGACAGAATTAGAATGAATAGGGAAAAAAAAAACCTCAAGTTAACTCAACATCTGAAGAGTGTAAGAATCATTATGTCCCAAGAGAGAAATATTGTTTTGATTGCAAAGAAAATAAATGTCTAACTTACCCACAGTAACAGTTGACTTTAGTAGTATCCTACAATAAAATATATGATTGTTGTTAGTTGTGAAGTCATGTCCGACCCATCGCGACCCCATGGACAACATTCCTCCAGGCCTTTCTGTCCTCTACCATCCCCCAGAGTCCATTTAAGCTCACACTGACTGCTTCAGTGAATCCATCCAGCTACCTCATTCTCTACCATCCCGTTCTTCTTTTGCCCTCAATCATTCCCTGCATTAGGCTCTTCTCCAGTGAGTCCTTCCTTCTCATTAGGTGGCCAAAGTATTTGAATTTCATCTTCAGGATCTGGCCTTCTAAAGAGCAGTCAGGGTTGATTTCTTCTAGGAGTGACTTATTTGTTCGCCTTGCAGTCCAAGGGACTCGCAGGAGTCTTCTCCAGCACCATAATTCAAAGGCCTTGATTATTTGGCACTAAGCCTTCCTTATGGTCCAACTTTCACAGCCATACATTGCAACGGGGAAAACCATAGCCTTGAATAAATGCACATTTGTTGGCACAATGATGTCTCTGCTTTTTAGTATGCTGTCTAGCTTTGCCATGGCTTTCCTCCCCAGGAGCAAGTGTCTTTTAATCTGCGCTGATCTTGGAGCCCAGGAAAATAAAATCTGTCGCTACCTCCATTTCTTCCCCATATATTTGCAGTGAATTGAGAGGGCCAGATGCCATGATCTTAGTTCTCTTAATGTTGAGTTTCAAGTCCTCTTTTGCACTCTCCTTCTTTACTCGCATCAAAAAGCTTTTTAGTTCCTCTTCACTTTCAGCCATTAGAGTAGTATTATCTGCATATCTGAAGTTGTTGATAGTTCTCCCAGCAATCTTAATTCCAACTTGTGATTCATATAGCCCCACCTTTCTCATGATGTGCTCTGCATATAAGTTAAATAGGCAGGGCGACAGTACGCAGCCTTGCCAAACTCCTTTCTCAATTTTGAACCAATCAGTGGTTCCGTGTTCAGTTCTCACTGTTGCTTCTTGATCCGCATATAGGTTTCTCCTATATTTCTCCCCTAGAGACAAATACAATGGTCTGGTACTCCCATCTCTTTTAGAACTTGCCACAATTTGTTGTGATCCATACAATCAAAGACTTTAGCATAATCAATGAAGCAGAAGTAGATGTTTTTCTGGAACTCCCTAGCTTTGTCCATGATCCAGCATATGTTGGCAATTTGAACTCTAGTTCCTCTGCCTCTTTGAAATCCTGCCTGTACTTCTGGTAGTTCTCGGTCCACATACTGCTGGAATCTAGCTTGTAGGATTTTGAGCATAACTTTGGTAGCATGTGAAATGAGTGCAATGGTGTGGTAGTTTGAACATTCTTTGGTATTGCCAAAAAGTAAAAAAGAGATGATATTTGTGGTTAAAAAAATATTGTAATAATCACTGTTGGATATTATTTGGGATTAGATGAAGAGAGAATGAGAAATCAAAATACTGATGGACCACCTATTGAATTAGTATTCATTATGGATAATTAAGAAGAACTTTAGCCGCATTTCTTCTGTTGCATTTATACATCTTAATTGCTCAATTGACTAAAACAGATCTCAGGATGAGGGATCAGTTAAATATTCAATCATTTTGATTTTTGATAGGAATTTGCCTAAATTCACTAATATGTTCATTTACGGGGTAAAAGCAATGTGAAGATTAAACATGAGTTTGAAAGAACTGTAACTGAATAATTCACCTTCTAAAGCAGGAGAGTTTTGTATTTGGCTTTGTGTTAGGGATGCTGAGTAATTTTGCTGGATTCACATTTTTAAGCAAACTGAAATGTTTCAAAACTTATAGGCTCTTTATATTTTAGATTCCTCCCTTTTCACAATTCTGTAATGCATTTCTTAGATAAAAATTTGTCCATAAAACCACACATAAATGCATACAGAAAGCTGCAGACAAACAACTTTTATTTGAAAAAACATACAAAAATAAATACATTTTAGAGAAAATGGTATACCAAAATAGGTATTATTTTGGAAAGGTACATATAATATGTATTATGTAATGCATGAAAACAGATATGAATACCTCTATTGCTTCCAAAACAGCCTATCACTGTTGATAGGCTGTTTTGAACCGAAATGTTTTCTGTTTCATCTTGTAAAAATTCAGTGTCTGGCATTCTACTAAGCACTGAAACAAAACAGGTTTATGGGGAATAATCTTTTGAGCCTGCAGTAGAACATAGATCTTTTGAAATATGTAGTTTAATAAAGCATTATCTGACAGACTTTGAAATCAATCTGTAAATCAGAAGAAGAAATCAATGTGCCCAATAATTAGGAATAGGTAAATCATTCATGTTTTCACAGTTTGAAATAAATGTACATAATTCACACTTCCAGAACCAATATATAAAGCAAGATATATATTTATATTGGTACCCTTATGAAACATTCAGTGTAATTTTCCAATTAAAAAAGCCTACATGGATCTGTGCATACATAAAACATGTATAATAAAATTTGAGGTAACATACAAAAAATATTTGCAAAATATATATATTAAGTAAAATGTATGTAATCTTATCAGACACCTTTGTGCATGCTTTCTTCTTTTTTTTTAATAGTTCACAACTGATAAATTTTCCAGCTGAAGTCTAAAGTCTAAGTAAACTTAGCCCAAAATGACAGACTTCTCCAAATGTATCTGGACTACTTGGGAAAGAACAAAATTATCTTCCTTCAGAAATGGCAAATTCAGTTTTGCCTCAATATGGCTCAAGTGAAGACTCTTCTTTGTGAAGAATTAATATATTAATATCTTCAAGCTTCTTTGCAAATCATAAACATGAAACAAACACATCCTTGCAAAGAGAAATCAAATAGCTTGAATGTATAATTCATTCCATTAAAAGCCATTGTCCATTCTATTACACTAGACATTTTGCATCGCTTCCCATGGCTATAATGTAATATCAGGAAGAATCCCATGAACTCCTTGTTATATTAATGCTGGCACCAGAATTTTGAAAAACTCTAGTCAAGAGGATTACAGCTTTGCAAACCACACTTCAAAAAAAAAAAAAAAAAAAAAAGGAAACAAAAAGTCCCAGGCAGCATTGCTCATTAGGATTACCAGCATGAATCCATCTTCTTATGCCAACTTCAGCTTTCGTGTTGCTCAAGAGGCTCTAAGGATTCAAAGAAAATTATTTCCACTCAGATCAATAAAATGATTTGCATTTCACATTCAGTTCAAATCACAATAAATAAATTCTATAAAATGAGAGACCAAGAGAAAAAAGGGGTGGGGATGGAGAGAGAAAGCATGATGAATACTGTGTAAAGATGAACACTGATTAAAACTTGAATTCATCTAAAAAGCAATTAGTGTGCACAAAACAGCCTCCTTGAGGGAGCCTTGGCTCTTGACACAATTTACTAAGGTAGTTTGATTTTTTTTTCATATGATTTTCCCTATAAAAGAGAGTTAAGCTAAACTACCAATCATTATCTTCCCCACAAAAAAACTGAACTTTGCTGTCTCTTACTTCATTTAAGATTTCATTAAAGTCTGTAAATACAAATGTAAATGACTGATTTTGCAAAACCAATTACTATTTTTTGAAACAGAATAGTAAGAATTTACTAATAATAAAGATTCAGTCAGTATATTGATAGTACAATAAAACCACTCTATGAAAGAAAAAGAAATATTTATTTATTTAAAAAAAAATGTATGGCTGGCCATCTTAAAATGCAACTGCCATTGAGCCACAACAACCATAAAACCCAGAATTATAAAAAAAGTGATTAAAAAACCAAGGGCTTCAACCATTCCCTTGGGGTGCTCTGCAACCATCTCCATACATTTTCACTCTTTCTTACCTAAGTAAAAACCCAGGTCCTGATGACTTTCTTCAAGGTTGAAAGGATGGATAATAGATGGATTACTAGGTAGACGCTATTCCATAAAATAGTTCTAGAAAAGATAAGCTTCCATGGTCCCACTAGATTGCAAGATTTCAGGGAAGGGACCTATAGGTTAGAAGGTCCAGATGCTCTCAGGGAGAGGCAGTCCTGCAAATAACCCTGGTCCCAAGCCATACAGGACTTTAAAGGTGATAACCAACATCTTAAATTTAACCCAGAAGAAAATAGGTGCCAGTGTATCTCACATAACAGAGGTGTAATGGGGGTGAGTTTAGGAACATTCAATATTGTGTGTGCTGCTGTCTTCTGGACCAGTTGTAGTTTCTGGATGGTTTTCAAGAACAGCTCCTTATAATACGTTGGGATAACATAACTTAAAAGCTAGGAATGGGGGGTGGGTGGGAATAATAAAAGGACAAAGAATACAAAAATATGTAATTATAAATACAGAAAATTATATAAGAATTCAATAAGCAATCTGTCCTGTTCTTTCTTACCTGTAACTCCAAAGTCATTCTTAACAACATCCCAGAGTGCATTTCAGTAATCAAAATAAGAAGTTATCAGACAAGATAGACTATCCATTTAAGGGTTGGTCAAAGCTGTGGGTGATAGAAATCTAATGTGTGAAAGCACATTAGATCACTGATGTCACACAGGGACAACAACACAGTGATCATTGAACTGTGCATTTGCTCCTTCAAAAAATCTGCAACTATCTGTGTAGCTCATTAACTGAGACTCAGACTTAGAAGCAATCACTAACGGATCATTCATTTATTGGATTTCTGGTTCAGTTTATTGCCCTTGTTCAGCCCATTATGTACCCAGATGACAGTCAAATATCTGCATAATTGTATCTGACATCAGAATCAGAGTACACATCATCTGCCTACTGATAAGATCAAATTTCTGGGGCTCTCACCCAATGACTTCAATCAAATATGTTTAAAAATGGGGTGGGGGGGAATGAGTTCTGTAGCTTTCCAATGGATGATATGAAGTCTCCCAGTGTTACAATCTGGAATCAGACTACAGCTATAAGTAGAATCATAGTAAAGCTACACTTAAAATTGTCAATCTACCAACTCAGTTCAACGGCTTACTGTGATTAATGATGTCAAAAGCTGGCCACATTTTTCATCTTCCATCATGTCCTAGTTGAAAGGAATTGGCCCGAATATAATAGTTAGAAAAAAAACTCAATGAAGCCTTCTAATTCCCTCCTCCCTGAACTATGAGAAAAAGAAAATTTCCCCAAAAATGTCTTCTGGGAAACTTGTCTTAACTGATTTACCCAATATGAATTGAAGAGAATGAATAATTAAATGTGAATGTTAGTAGCTTCTTTTGGGGAGTTTATTAAGACCTCCAAACAAGCCTGTCAGTGGTGTGAGATTTGCACATACATGAGCTCCTGTTCATTTTTCTTGAAATACTAAACACTGACAATGACTGACAATGAAGTTTTGCTTGTTTATTTTCTTAGTTCATCGAAGAAATTATCCACCCAAGAACTGTATTAATTAACTTTTATGAACTCCTAAAGTCTTGTTCATGATGAAGGACAAATGTTAGAGAAAAACTAGGTGAGCTCAAAAATATATTATAGTTTAGACCTTCTTTTGTACTTCCTTTTCATGAACTTTAGAGTAATTGAGTTTTGCTTGCATGGATGCCTGCTGAAAGTGACTTCAAATCTGGGGAGACTGAATATGCATTGGATATGGTTTTCTATTTAGAGCAAGGGTAGGCAGATTTCAAACTTGCAATATCTACTGTACTGGAATTTTTTTTATTAGTATCTTGAGAGACACCAAATTCCAATTAGAGTCAGATGCAAAGACTGCCTAAAGCAAAAAGATACTTCCTATGTATTAAAGAGCTGGCAGAAAAAACTGATGCCTGAAAACTATGATCTATGGCAGAACCAAGCTCACAAGCCTTTTATGCTAAAGTTTGACACCAATATTGCTTTATTAGTCAGATAAATCTTATTTAGGGAAGGGCAAGAACATTTGAGTTCGTCCTATTGTTAGGCTATTGAAGACAGAAACCCTCACTGATATATTCAAGATCATCCTGATATCTATCAATTGATTCAGATCTATTTTTGCCCATTTCTGTTATCTAGGAGGACAGTGAATTAATTGAATTAATTAAAGGAAGAATTAGTCTGCATTATATAAAACCAATACAACAATAAACAAACGTCACATAAAATATTACCAGACTATTTATAAAATATAAATGATAAATATAATGTACCAATTAGGACAGGAAGGCTAGTTTATAAAACTGTAAATATAATTCAAATATAATTTAAAACAACTCAACCAGGATGTCAACTGAACTTCAAGGGGAAAAAACCACAACAATGTGGCTACAACTGAGAATGTGTAAACTCTAATTATTTCTGTCTGGGTTTCTTTTCTGGGAGTATTCAAAGCAGATGCTAAAAATATGAACTGAGCTCCCATTTGTTAGTGCAATAATATGTCCTCCTCATGAAGGTTGTATTTTATCCATTAGATTTTTCACTGAAAAACAAGCATAAACCATTTGTCAAGATTGAAAAATGCTTAAGCTTTCTGTGACTATTATTGCTTTCCAACTTGCCAACAAACTGAAGGGAGGGAAGGGTGAGATAGAATGCAGAGGTTACAATCTTCAACCATGAGAGCCAAGGACCCTTCTGCAGGTGTCTGCCAAGATGTGGACTGTTATCAAAATAACAGGTTGATTCCTAATTGGACAATATGACACATTCCATGGAGGGCATGAAATTCATTTTTAACTGCAGAGTTGCACTAGAAAATTTAGGGTTGGTTTTGCTTTCTTCTGTGCCGGAATGATGTACTCAATAAAGATTTGCTTTTGGGATTTTAAAGTTCCTGAAGATTCCTGCTTTTATTGGGTCTGTTAGTTAGACAGTTGACACAATTTTTCAAGGCATGGCTTAAAAACCAGAAACCCAAGTTTTCAAATTTCTTGCAAACTGTTGAGATATCTTTTTCATGCCTATTGCTAATTATTTGATACCTGTGATTATTTGATTATTTGAACTCATCAAAATAACGTCAAAGATACCTGTTTTTCATCTATATTCTTATATTTAGTTTATTTCTATAGTGATGGTGGTATCATTCACTTATCACATATTATCATTCAACTGCCATATTGATGCAGATTGCAACAGAATATAAATAAACTAAATGTGAAATGTGAGTGAATGAATTTTTATTATGGCCTTTGGACAATCAACAAATACAGAAAATGCCAGAAAATAAAGTTTGACATGAAAAAAAAAAACTGAACAAATGATACATATAATATAGATCTGGTTGGTAAATTTCGAAGGAAAAGAAATTGAATATTTAATTTAATAGAAAATGTATTTATAAATTAGCAAACACTATTTTATCTGATTGAAGTAAATAACTAACATCAGTATCAATCATATAGAGTGGTACCTTGGTATTCAATTGCTTTGAAACGCATCAAATTTGGTACTCAACTTATTTTGATGTGAAAATTTTGTCCCAGTACTCATCATTTGTTTGGTACTCAATGCGCAAGCTAAAACTTGTCTGTGTCAGCTGCCTTGTGACTCACTACTTTATTCCTTATGGGAAAAATGGTTTGGTACTCATCATTTTTTGTACTCTGGACACTTCCCAGAACCAATTAAAAGATGAATACTGAGGTACCATTTTATTTTTTATTTTATTTTATTTTATTTTATTCATTTTGAAACTAAAAAATACATTTTATTCAGAGGATAAATTTTCAGACAGATAGATAAGCAGAAAAACAAATACCTATTCAAAGTAATTATTGGAAATTCCCAGATCCTAATAGAGGGCATATTACCAGTAGCTAGCAGCATCAGAACTACAGCTCTGGCTGTCAGTTTTAAAAAAAGGTGTTTATTAATTTACTAAGCAATAAATAAATTAATTAAAAACAGCAACGGCACTGGCGCCGTTGATGGCGTCTGTCGCAGAATACCGCAATGGTAGTTGTTTGCTGAGGGTGAAGAGAAGAAGCCAAGGTGAGGAGGCCTGGACTTATAAATTGGCAGAAGAGGAGATGATACCCTCCTCTGGGGATACTGTTTCCCCCCTCCCTCTCCCCGCCTTTCCCCCCTTCCTTATGGGGGGAGGGGTTTACGAACTGCTACACCTTGGACCCCTTACCATGTTCCACTCACGCCCTCACCGTTAGGAGAGACTGAGCACCATTATGAGGGAGCCCAACGGAGAAGACAGAACATCATTCCTGATAACCATCTGTAACGGGAATGAACTGCCCCCAGAAATTCGTAAAATCTCTGATCTCCGTGTATTTCGCTGTGCCCTCAAAACCTTGTTGTTCCGCCAGGCTGGGCTATCAATGTAAAGATTTTAGTTGATTTTTAAAAATGGGATTTTAAATTTGGGGTTTTATAATTGGGCCTATCATTTAATAATTTTAATTATTTTTAAGTTTTGTCTATCTTTGTGCTTTTAATCAGGCTGTACACCGCCCTGAGTCCTTTGGGAGAAGGACGGTATAGAAATAAAATTAATTAATAAATAAAATAATAAATAAATAAATAAACCCAATAAATTAAGATTTATTAAGAAATCCAATAATCTTCTATTTCAAAAAGAACAATATTCAAAATGTAAGATAGTCCACTTTTCAAAGAGGTGGTAACAGGTGATTAGATAATTTATCTTGAATTACTAAGACATGTATAAATCTAGCTTTTATTCTGTCCACTTACCCGGAAGCAAACCTCCAAAAAACTAAAAAAGAAATGTATACAAGTCCTAGCAAAATCATTTTCTGTACAACAGAAGCAGGTATTTTCATGGTATTATTATACTGCTATGACATGATGAACCATCCACAGTGTAACTTAGAATGTAAATGCTTGAATGAAAATGCACTGCATCCCATGTTGACTTCTACTTATTTATTTTAGAAACCTGTCTTCATTGGAGAATCACAGAGTAATTTATAGATACAAAATTTCAAAGCATTAAAATAAATATTACTCTGAAGTGCTGTAGCTTTGAAGGGGAAAAGATACTTCCCAGTACATGTGGGCAGACCCCTAGCACTTGTCTGCAATTTCTTAACATGTTCTTTCCTAGAATTGCTCTGCTGCTGCAGAAGGTAATCAAGGACTCTTAAGAAAAGTCTACATGTTTTAAGGTATTGCAGACTGGTGTTATGTATATTCCCTTGAACAATCCTAAACACCTTTTACCTTCCAGGCTAAAGCACTACACAATCATATTTGCATATTCAAAACATTATTTTCTTACTAAAAATATCTGAAAATGATACCCTTAGGACCCTAATAGTGTTATCTGCCCAAATGTTATTTCTTTATCTTTTTTTTTTAAAATAATTTTTATTAAACAGTTTTTTTAAATGATTTTTTTTTACAATTTTCTTCTTTTCAATGTTTTCACATCAGTAAACATTTCTTACATATCCATTTTTCTCCCTTACTTCAATTTACCATTTATACAAATTGATCAAATAATACATATGATTCTATTGATTTATATACATAAAGATAACAATGTACTCAATTTCAACCATACATTCTATGTCCGTTCCATTTCCACTTGTTTGTTACTACTTTTCAATTCCTATATCTTCCTCATTTACTTCCTCGCTGACTATTGGGGGCGAGTCTCTGGCCCCCTCGGAGAGGGCGCGCAATCTGGGAGTCCTCCTGGATAGGCAGCTGTCCTTGGAGGAACATCTGACGGCTGTTACCAGGGGGACCTTTTATCAGGTTCGCCTGATTCGCCAGTTGCGGCCCTTTCTTGACCGGGATTCCTTGTGCACAGTCACTCACGCCCTCGTCACCTCTCGCCTTGACTACTGCAACGCTCTCTACATGGGGCTCCCCTTGAAGAGCACCCGGAGGCTCCAGCTGGTCCAGAATGCAGCAGCGCGGGTAGTGATGGGAGCAACATGGCGCTCCCATGTAACACCGCTCCTGCGCGAGCTGCACTGGCTCCCGGTGGTCTTCCGGGTGCGCTTCAAGGTGTTGGTTATCACCTTTAAAGCGCTCCATGGCATAGGGCCTAGCTATCTCCGAGACCGCCTGCTGCTACCAACGACCTCCCATCGACCCGTGCGCTCCCACAGAGAGGGCCTCCTCAGGGTGCCATCAGCCAAACAATGTAGGCTGGTGGCCCCCAGGGGGAGGGCCTTCTCTGTGGGGGCTCCCACTCTCTGGAATCAGTTGCCCCCGGAGATAAGGAGAATCCATGACCTCAATGCCTTCCGTCGTTCCCTGAAAACCCATCTTTTCCAGCAAGCCGGGTTGGCTTAGAAGAAATTTTTAAATTTTAAATTTTTTAATTAGTTTGTTATTCTTAACTTTCGGCCCAAATCTATATATATTTTTAAATGTTTTAATATTTGTATTCTATGTTTTTTATCTTGGCTGTACACCGCCCTGAGTCCTCAGGGAGAAGGGCGGTATATAAATTGGAAATTAAATTAAATTAAAATTAAATTTACTCTTTCCTTGCCCTTTATACTTCTCCTCTAACCATTCATATCATTTCTCCCATACCATATAGTATTTTGTTTCCTCCTTTTCTTGTATTTCTTTTATGAGCTTGTCCATCTCTGTGTACTCCAAAACTTTTCTAATCAAAACTTCTTCCATTGGTATATTATTATTTTTCCAATTTTGTGCATATAGTATTCTTGCCATTCTGTTGTAATATGTATAATTAAATGCATTTTACTTGAACTGATAGTGATGGGTGATCCCTAAATTCCTCTTCTAGGAATGAATCAAGTAATTACTTGTTCCAATTCAAAAAACAATGTACTATTCCCAAAATCAAATCCCTATGTATTATTTCCAAGATTAAATCAAATCTGGGAATGAGCTTAATAAAGTTAGTCTCTCTTAGTTTTGATTAAATTTTGAAGACAAGAGGAGATAGAAAAGATAAATGGATTTGTATCCTTCCTTTCTTGATACAAGATGCTGATGCTGTTTCCATATATTCTTACATATTGGGTAGTGCTGGGTAGTGCCTGATGGGGTAGAGCCCATACCATCTAGCACTAAAGATGTTAAAGTCCTGGATCTTGGCCTTCTATGCACCCAAAGCCATTTGATCTTGTCATGGTTCAGTCAAAGCCTGTGGTGCCCTATCTAGCCCACCACAGCCTCCAGGCACTGTGAGAGGTCAGTAACAGCATCACTTGTATCACCAGGAAAATGTAGAGTTGGATAGCATCTGCATACTGCAGATATCTTAATCCATGGTGATGTATGATCTCACCCAGAGGCTTCATATAGATCAGGGGTGGGTTCTACTTACTTTTACCAGTTCGTATCACACATGATGATGTCTGGGTCAATTCTGGGTCAATTCTGGCCTGCCAATCCACCGGTCCCAGCTTAGCCAAGGCTTCCTTAGTAAATCTCACTTATCGTTCAGCCTGCCCATTACTGGCCAGATGAAAAGGTGCCACCCGGGCATGTCTGATGCCCAAGTCAGCTAAAAATGTTTCAAATGGGACGGCTGTCAATTGTGGGCCAGTATCGGAGAATAATACATCAGGGAGGCCATGTATGGAGAACAGCTTTCTAAGTGCTTTAATTACAGCCTCAGCAGTGGTTGATGCCATTATGATTACCTCTAACCACTTAGAGTAAGCATCCATCACAATTAAGAACATTTGCCCCTTTACTGGCCCCGCGAAGTCAATGTGAACCCTGGCCCAAGGTGCCTGGGGGGGGTCTCCCATGTTTTTGGTGGGGCAATCCCAGTTGGGATTCCTGGCACGAGGAGCAGGTAGCAACCCATTCCGATATGTCATGATCCATTTTAGGCCACCAGACGTAACTCCTGGCCAGGGCTTTCATCCTGACTATACCAGGATGCCCAGCATGCAAAATTTCTAACACCTCCTTTCTTAGCTTGGCAGGTATGACCACCCTTTCCTCCCATAATAAACACCCTTTTAACCCAGACAATTCATTTCGGCATGAAAAATAAGGCTGTACTGATTCCAACAACAGCTTGCCGGGCCAGCCCCTCCACACATAGTTCAAAATTTGCAATAGTTCAGAGTCCTTAGCAATAAGTCGAGCAATTTCAGCTGTGGTGACGGGACCCACAGCAATGTCCTCAAGCAGAAGGACCTGGTAGACTGGTGCAGGGTCATCAACCAAGGCAGGCAGGAGGCAACGGCTAAGGGCATATGCATGCCCCAGGGACTTTCTGGGATGGTGGACAAGCCAGTAGCTGTAGGCAGTGAGAAACAGCGACCAGCGCACCACTTGGTGGGGGGTAGTATGTTTTGGGTCAGGTGATCATCAGCCAACAAACCCAGCAGGGGCTTGTGGTCCATTACGAGGGTGAAATGTCTGCCATACAAATAGTCATGGAACCACGGGACCCCAGCAACTGCAGCCAGCGCTTCTCTGTCCAGCTGGCTGTAATTTCACTCAGCAGCACACAATGTGCGAGAATGGAAAGCAAGAGAAGCCTCCCGACCACTAGGAAGCTGGTAGCTGAAGACAGCTCCAACCCTGAAGGGTGAAGTATCACAAGTCAAAATTAGGGGCAGGGAGTCACTGTAATGCACCAAAACGCTGTCAGAAATCAGCAGGTTCTTTACAGTGGTGAAAGCAGCCACCTCAGCCCGACCCCATACCCAGGAAGCCTTCTTTCCCAGCAGCCTATGTAAGGGTTTGGCAACAGTGGCCTTATGCAGTAAAAATATGCTGTAAAAAATCAGCAACCCTAGAAAGGCTTGCAGCTCCCGCTTATTTTGTGGGGTGGGGGCATCTCTAATGGTGGCAATTTTGGATTTGGTTGGGTGAATCCCTGAGCTGTCGATGATGTAACCCAGGAACTCCACCCTGCACAGCAATGTGACACTTTTTGCGCTTAACTTTAAGCTCTGCCTCCCTGAATCTGGTTAAGTCCTAAGTCCTAAGGTGGGCGAATAGGGTTGGTTTATCCGTAGCGGACACCAGGACATCGTCAAAATAGGGCACCACCCCAGGGATGCCCTGCAAAATCTGTCCCATGAGACTTTGGAACAGTCTTGGTGCCACACTGACACCGAATTGCAAGCAGTGGCATTCAAATGCGCCCCTGTAGGTGACAATAGTTTGTGCTTCAGTTGTGCTGTCATCGGCAACTGCTGGTACACTTCTGCTTCACAAATGTGGTTCCAGTCCCCAATGAGTGCAGTAAATGCTGAATGATGGGAACAGGATAGGCGCTCTGCTGCAAGGCCTTATTGATTGTACACTTGTAGTCTGCGCAGATGTGGACTGAACCATCAGCTTTGACTGGCATGATTATTGAGGTTTCCCAATGGACATGATCCACTGGCTCAAGGATTCCCATGTCAATTAACTTATCTAGTTCTTTATCAATTTTAGGCATAATTGCAAGGGGTACCCTTCTCGGTTTAATCCTAATTGAGGCCACTTTGGGATCTAGGCTGAAGGAAATAGGTGTTCCCTTGTACTTGCCTAGGCTGTGGCTGAAGACGTCCTCAAACTCCTTGATGAGGTTGTCGGCGCCATCATCTGAAATGGTGTTGATTCCTGTTACTCCCATGCCCAGGGCCTCGAACCAGTCCAAGCCGAGCAGGCTTGGCAATGCTCTTTTAACCACGGTGATCTGTAAGGGGCCTGCGAAATCCCTAAATTGCACATGGAACTTTCCTCTGCCTATTACGGGGATATAGTTCCCCTGATAGTCTTTTAGTTGTATTTGTTGGGGCATCAAGTCTTTCTTTTTCAAGGTCAGAATTGTCTTTTTCATAGTGTCCCAAGCAACAATAGTCAGAGACGACCCTGTATCTATTTCCATTTCACACTCTGTCCCCTCGATCAGGATGGTAATGTGGATCTTTTTTGCTGTCAATCTGGTTTGTCTTATGTTGGTCTGGTATGCCTCTCTGTTAGCCACAGGAGATCTTTCCTTCTGCTTGGGTTTCCATGGTCATGGTCTCCTTTTCTCTACTGTTTCAGTAGCGGCAGGTTGTGGTTTAGAGCTAAATGCAGACGGTATACTTGCATGGCAGACTTTGGCCAGGTGCCCCTTACGGTCGCACCTCTGGCACACAGTGTCTTTAAATCTACATGCTGCTCTGGGGACTTCCGGTTTGCCATCTCAGAGATTTAGTCGGGGAAATAGCAGGACTCTAATGAGCTCCACAAAAACCCCGACTGGCAAACCACCACTGACAGGTCTGCGGACTGATCTTGTCCTGAAGGGACAGGGGAAAAAGAGGGACCCCTTGGGCGGCCGAGAGGAATGGGCAAGTTCCTTGGGGCCAGAGGCAACCCTCTGAGTCAATGGCGGGAGATGGCAGCCGGGACAAATCGGGACAAGCAATGTGCAGGAGGAAGGAAGGAAGAAAGGACGACATGGTTTGGAGTTGGGTGAGTGACACCAACCTAGGTAAGAAGCAACGTTTGAATAAGGATATTTAGAAATAAGACCCCCAGCCTTAATTAGCGGCTGAAGATCTGTGGGGTTTGAAGATTTTGCAAAACAAAGAAAGGAGTTAAAGACCCTTTAAGAAAATTACCTTAACACTGATTGATTGGAATGGAAGGATTATTAACTAAATAGAGCTGGATACGTGAACCTTCTTGTTAAAACTGAAATGGATTTGACTTTTGGAAAAGATAAAAGCGATAACTAAGGATTAGTCTTTTTTAAAAGCCAGACAAAGAGTTTAAACGGATTGCTACATAATTGTTTCAAAATGGTGATTGAAGCTGTGACTAAGTGAAAGTGCTGACTGTGGATTTATTTATTGCTGAAAAGATCTTCTTTGACTTGCCACATATTGTGGATTACTTTGAAAAGAACTAAGGATTTTTGAACTTTGGAGATTCCTACTGTGTCTTTCAATGACTTTACAAGGAAAGAAAAAACACAATGGATTTAATAAACTCTTAACTAACTGGCGCAGCAACGAAAGGCTTGGCGTAGGAACGGAAGGGGAGAAGCTGATGGATTTTACTGGAATCAGATTTTACAACAGAATTAAAAAGGACATGCAGAGTTTTAAGCGTGGAAGTATTGATTTTGAATTGAAATACTAACGGACAGATAAGGAAATGAAGAAGTAAAATAGATAAAATCAGATGGCAATGTTTGAATGTTTGAATCATTCAGATGGCAATGTTTGAATGCTTACTTGTTTAAACGTTTTAATGCTTAAGTGAGTTTTAAGTAAAAATAAGAGGTGCTTATGGCATAATAGAAATAGAAAATAAAAAGAACAAAAGATAATTAAAATAGAAGTTGGAAGGTAAGGTGACAAAGTGTTATTTTCATAAAAGCATAATTGGATGTAACATGTTTTGTTTTAATTTGATAACAAAGTGGTGGAGGTTAATTATGATTAACTGTTAATGATCATAGATGATACAATAAGGTACCCAGATGGAAGTAACAACTGAGAATTATTTTAATATATGTTGGAAATGATTAGTATTAAGAAATAGATGGGGATTCACCCTGGAAGAGAATAGCTGGTAATAGTGGATTAATAGATAAACATATTGAAAAAGAAAATTTTAAAATAAACTAGCAGATTAATAGTGGGAGCTATGGAGGAGAATATGCTGAAAACTCAGCCAAAATAAGTAATGCTGGAAATCAGTCAATAATAGGTGGAGATTTGGAAGAGAATGCTGGAAATAAGTCACAATAAAGCATGCTGGAAATCAGCCAAAACAATTGAAAATGCTGGAAATCAGCCAAATAATAGTTGGAATTTTGGAGGCGAATGTGCTGGAAACTCAGCCAAAATAAGTAATGCTGGAAATCAGCCAAATAATAGGTGGAATAAGGGAGAAGAATGCTGGAAATCAGCCAAAATAAAGCATGCTGGAAATCAGCCAAAATAAGAGAAAATACTGGAAATCAGCCAACAATAGTTGGAGTTATGGAGGAGAATATGCTGAAAACTCAGCCAAAATATGCGTTGCTGGAAATCAGCCAAACAATAGGTGGAGTGAGGGAGGAAAATGCTGAAATTAGCTGAAATAAACCATGCTGGAAATTAGCAAAATAATAGTTGGAGGTATAGAGAAGAATACACTGAAGAATAATTATTAATAAGGGGTGAAGAAGAAAATGTTGGGCGATAATTAAAATGAAATGGAAAATTTTGAGATGTCTGTGTAAAAGTTTAAGATTAAAAGATTGGATGAAATGGGTCTAGAAACCGAGAAAAATAGAAAGAAATTTTGATTAATAAATTGAAATAAAAATTGAGTTGTACACATTTGGAAATTAAGATTTGTGGTGATAAAATTGTAAGATAAATATATAGATTAATAGATTAGATCGTTTTTGTGTTTAATGTTGATGTTAAAGGAGCAATGGAGAAAAATTTAGAAAGAGCGGTAATGAATTTTGATTTATAATTGAATTTATAATTGAATATAAAAATGAGCTTTGTTTTAGTAGGAAATTAAGATGTATGATGATATAATAGAAAGATTTAATTTAAGAAGCTGGAATTTATGTTTAAAATATGTCTTTATTTGTAAAATCAGCCTACCTATTTGTGACCGGACCAAGACTTCGTTCCTGGGAAAAATCTTTTTTATGTTTATGTTTGAAAAAATAAAAAAAATTACAAAAAAAATATCTACATGCTGCTCTAGAATGGGGCCCTCCGCATTCTGCACACGGTGGTTGTCTCCTATCTGCATTGTGGTATGCTTTTTCCTTTTTGTCTTGGAGTCAGTAAATGTAATCTTCATCTCCTGATGACTCGATTAACTTGCCACTCTCCTGATGCACTGTGGCATTTGGGCGTGAAATCGGCACATTTCCTGCTCTTTGCAGGACTGCAGCTGACTTCTGTGAATACTCTGCTGCTCTGGCCTTGTCTAAGGCTGTTTGTAGAGTAAGAGCCGGCTTGGCTAACAACTGCCATTGTAAGCTAACATCCCTCACTCCGCTGATGAGTTGTTCCAACAACACATCCTCCAGCTCTTGGAAGTCGCAATATGCGGCGGATTTTCTGAGCACTGCTACATAGTGGTTCACCAACTCCCCTTCTTCCTGCAGGCTGTGGTGGAATTCGCGCCTTCGTATGAAGTTTGACTGCACTGGAGCATAATGAGCTTGTAGTGTGTTTTGTAGTGTGGCCCACGGTACTGCTTGAACCGCGACTGATTCGACGAGTGCCTTCGCTGTGTCAAACATGTCCATTCCGCAGTAGCTAAGGAACAGTGCTCTCTTTTGGTTGTCGGACAGTGTTCTGTCCCCGTCTCACACACGCACACAAAAAGTCAGCCAGGAGTTAATAAAACCAGCTGTCAGGAATTCCTTTGAGATAACAGAATTGGCAGCAACCCAGTAACTGCCTGCCAAAAACTTTACTCACAAAGGGAGGTTTTTCTCCTCCGTCTGATAAACCAAAATAAGTCCACAAAGCCAAAGAATTGTCAAGTCCAGTCCATAATAAATCCAAGGAGGGCATATAACAAAGTTCCAGAAACTTAGTATGACTTGCTAGCTTTTCAGTTTTGTTTGTCACAAAGGCTGAATGGCCACCACACCCCCTTTTATCCCCATGTGGGGTGTGGTCCAGTGACTCAGCTTAATCTCTGGCATGCCTCCTTCTCTGCTGCGCACGCTTGTCTTTCCGACGCTGTCGGGGATCCAGCCAAGACTCATCTCCATCGCTGTCTAACTGCGGCTGCTCAGAAGTGCCTGGCTCCTGGCCTATCTCTTGGCCTTCGGAAGACACCTGAGGCATTGCCAGAGAGGAGGGTCCTGGAGAGGGAGGCCTTGCCAACTCCTCTCCTTCACTTTCGGAGTCTTCTCCCTCTGATAAGACGGGGTTGGGGGTCGGAGTCACAACAGACAGACCCAGGAGATCGTTCACCTTCATGAAGCACTCGAAGCAATTTGTATAGGAATCCCAATTGTCGAGCACCGGGTTGAACGGAGCAGGTGATGTGTATGCAGTCATCATGCTGGCAGAAGATGATTCTGCAGGCAGTGGCCTATGCAGGTCGCACTTCTGCTCCGCTGGGACTCTGGTCTACTTGTCCTGCTTCTTCCGATCCCACCTTTATTGCCAGTATTAGATTCGGTGATAGAAGAGACGGACACAGTTTTCAGTAATAACAGCTCTTTAATAGTAGACCATTACAACCCAACAAATTGCTTGTCTGGCAGTGTCCTCTTTTATAGAGGGCTGCCAGATGGCTTAGCCAATGAGATTCAAGTATTTTCCCACCTATTTGGAGGACCAGAGTGAAGCCTGCAGCTCACTTCCTTACTTCCTTATGGTATACAGTATAACAGAGATAGTACTGAGTCCTGTGGCATGTCACAAGATAGTGGCTGAGGGCTGGATTTCTTACTCCCTATTAGCACCAATTAGGACTGGCCATGGAGAAAGAACCTGAACCAGTGCAAGACTGTGCTGCCCAGCCCCAGGCTCAGTGGTGGGATTCAAGTAATTTAACAACTGGTTCTCTGCCCTAGTGATTTCTTCCAACAACCAGTTTGCCAAACTATTCAGAAAGTTAACAACCGGTTCTCCCGAAGTGGTGCAAACTGGCTGAATCCCACCGCCATAGCCAGTCCAAAAGGATACCATGGTCAATGGTACTGAAAGCTGTTGAAGAGGTCAAGGAAAGCAAGGATGGTTGCACTACTGTAATCCTGCTCTTACCAGAGATCATCAACAAGTGCAACCAATGCTGTTTTTGTCCCATAACCAGGCCTGAATCCTGACTGAAAGGGGTCCAGGTAATCCAATTCATTCAGGACACTGTGAAGCTGCCAAGCAATATATTATATTATTATATAAGAGAAGGAAAGAGTTATCCCCTGCAGCACAGTTTATTTTAAAAATAACATCAACAGTTCATAAGAGGAAGCACACAGTTACCAAATTTCACACCCAATGGAAATTTATCAGCCTTTTAAAATTAATGCAGACAGTTGCCTTTAAGTAAAACTCAAGAAGGGAGATGAGCCGACTTTAAATCTGATCTACTATCAGCTAAAGTGTTTGTAAGTTAAATTTTACTCAATTTCTCATGTTTTCCATTTTTGCTTCAACCTGTGATTTTTTTAAAAAAGAAAGATTCATATGAAATGTATGCAATTTTAACTCTCATGAGCAAACTTTAATGCAGAAAATGGAATAGCTCCAATTCAGTTTGAATCAATTCAATCCAAAGCAAATGGATTTCAATATTTATTTATTCAAGAAATTGATAAAATTAAAATAAAAAATAAAATAGTTGAATTGACTTGAAATCATCTTATTCTGTTATTAGATATGTTTTCATATTGTTTTGATTTGACTTGTGTTTGCTTATGAATGTCTACCAAAACATGATGACAATGTAATAAACTTATGGATTCAGTAATGCTTTATAAATGGATGGGTTTACTATTGCATTTTTTATATATATACTTAAATCTCTTTAAAAACATTTTTATTTTAATCTGGTTAAAACAATTAATTTTAATCTGGTTCGCCAAACCGGTAGTTGCAAGGACTGGCTGACCCTGCCCACCCCGCCCCTCCCAGCAGTCTCCATGCAGCCATTTTGGATGCCAGGTAAGTGCAAGGCCTGTGCGGAGGCTCTGGGAGGGCGAAAAGTGGGCCTCCTGGAAGTTCTGTTTTTGCCCTCCCAAAGGCTCGAGGGAAGCTGACTAGGCCATGCCCCCATGGCCAGCAACTGGACAGAGAACTGGTTGCTAAAATTTTTCAATACCACCCCTGCGTCCATCCAACTAGAAAATTCATTACATTATATTGATAATTTTTCTTCCTGATACTGTCCCTCTTTCTTAAGCTTAAATTGGAACAATAATGTTTAGCACCTCAGTATGCAATTTTTCATCTTTCTCAAACAACTGTAGATTAAAAGCTTTAAAAAAATCCTCTAAAGGTCTGCTCCAGTTGGAAGGACAAAAAGACAGGAAAGTAATTGAACCTCCCAGACTTTTAGGGTGGGCACAGGAAAAAAACCAACAAACAACAGAAGGACAACCATCACTGCAGTCATCCACCGATCTGGGCTGTATGGAAAAGTGGCTAGATGGAAGCCTCTCCTCAGTGCAAAACATATGAAAGCCCACTTGGAGTTTGCAAAAAAGCACCTGAAGGCTCTCAGACTGTGAGGAACAAACTCTAAGTAGGCTTTCATGTATTTTGCACTGAGGACAGGCTTCCATCTAGCCACTCTTCCATAAAGTCTAGATTGCTGAATGGCTGCAGTGATGGTTGTCCTTCTGGAACTCTGTCCATCTCCATACAGGCTCTCTAGAGCTCAGTCAGAGTGACCATCGGGTTCTTGGTCAAATTCTCTTACTAAGGCCCTTCTCCCCCAATTGCTCAGTTTGACTGAACAACCAGCTCTTGGAAGAGTCCTGGTTGTGCCAAACTTGTTCCATTTGAGAATTATGGAGGCCACTGTGCTCTTAGGAACCTTCAATGCAGCATAAATTTTATTGTATTGTTCCCCAGATCTGTGCCTTGCAATAATCCTGTCTCTGAGCTCTGCAGGCAGTTCCTTTGACCTCATGGCTTTTGCTCTGCTACAGTATGCGTTGTCAGCTGTGATGCCTTCTATAGAGAGGTGTATGCCTTTCCAAATCATGTCCAATCAATTTAATTTACCACAGGTCAACTCCATTCAAGGTGTAGAAACATGTCAGCAACGATCAAGAGAAATGGGAGACATTAGAGATAAATTTCACATGTTGTTGCAAAGGGTCTCAATTCTTATGCCAATGTGATATTTTAGTTTTCTAAAATTCTGTTATCACTTTGTCGTTATGGAGTACTGAGTGTAGATTAATGAGCAAAAAATGAATTTCAACAACTGTAGAATCAGGCTGCAGCATAACAAAATTGACAGAAGTGAAGAGGGTCTGAATACTTTCTAAATGCACTGTATGCAAGAGAATAAACAGTTTTTCAGATATTGTTCTCCCATGTGCCCACGTAGATCGTGCATAGTTTATTGGGCTCTGTATCACCATTTCAGTTCACAATTTGTATAAAATTTCTCATCATTCTGCCTAATAAGCAAACTCTTGCCTTGTTTATTTCATAGCTAAATGAGGCTGGGAGTTAGATTAGGACAGGTAGCTGAAGAAGGATCAACCTAAGGGAAAACATCCAGTAATGTTTTTTCATGCTGAAATTAGGACTGAGTGGAACTGTTATGCAGAGAGACAAAATTGTATTAGACATTACTGAATTATTTACAGCATAGACAATTTGGCAGATACCTGAAAACTTCCCTAGCAAAAATGTAACTGTAACAAATAACAATAGATTCAGTGACAAAACTAGAGAGCATTGGCTTCTGGGAAAGTTACACATTGTTGTGTCTGAATTTCTCAAGTTTATATAAAGTGAAACATCATGCCTCTTGAGGTGAGATCTTCCCCAACCCTTCTGACCTCCCAAAAGGGCCTGAAAACCTGTGTCTTCCAACTGGCTTGGGAGCCAAAAGTAAGGTGACCAGACGTCCCGCTTTTGGCGGGACAGTTCCGCTTTTGAGCAATTTGTCCCGCGGCGTTTTAAAAAAGTCCCGATTTTTCATTCTGCCTCCTGGTTCCCGGCTGCCTCCTGAATCCCCGCTGATGGCTAGAGGGAAAAAACCTGTTTAAAGTCTTGCCGCGGGGCTTCAAAGGGCCGCCCTACGTTAATTAGCTCGGCTTCCCCCTCTCAGCTGATTTGCACAGGGCTCTGCTCTTGCTAAATTGCTCAGTTTTTTTTCCTCTTTGTGCAAACCAAGCTCAAAACGAAACTGAAAGTAAAACAGGCTGTTGGCTTTGCGGTTTGCTTGCAACGTTGGAAAATTAGGCAGCAGATTTATTTTCCTTTTCCTCACCAAAAAAGGTAAGTGCAAACAATGGAAAATTATTTAGGGCAAAAGAGGAGAGTTCAAGATTTTAAAACACAAAAGAAAAAAAAAGCTCTTTTTAACTAGGGAATTGTAATAATTGAGATATTATTAATTGTATACTGTGTTGAAAGCAGAAATGGTTAAGTTGTGGTTTGGAGGAATATATGGGGGAAATTATTTGGTTTATTATTATTGGTAAGTATAATTAATTGATTTGTAAGAAATTGGATTGCATGGAAATAATTGGAATATTCATGTTCATATTGATTAATATACAAAAAAGATAGTTATATAACTAATTGATTTATATTAAAATGTTGAATTTGTATTAAACAACTGTATTACATAATTACATAATTAACCAATGTGAGGATGGATATAAAAATAGATGACAATGGGAAGGGGTATAAAATAGAATAGAAGGGAAAAATTGAATTTGATTAAGATTAGAGATGAGGATGAAGGGTAAAATTGTTTTTTTAAAAAAATAGATGAGGAATAAATATGGCAAAAAGGAAATATAGAAATTGTAAATTTAATTGAAATGACTAAACACTGTTTAAATTTGTGAACCAGCCAAATATTCTGTTCAAAGAAAATACATTGTATGTATGTGTGTTTCTAATTATTGCTATTTATTCATATTTGTTCTCTTTTATTCTTTAAAGTTTAACCATTCATTCTTTATCTTAATATCTTTATATTTGTTTGGGGTTGGCTTTCTTCCCTCTCATCTTTTTTATTGTACAGCAATCTTTCTCCTCAAACCTACCACCTCTCTTTTCTTTCCTTCTTACTTTCTCTTCCCCCTCTCTTCTTCTCCTCCCTACTTCCTCTTCCTTTCTCCTTCTCCTCCTCTCTTCCTCCCTCTCTTAACCGTCACTCCTACTCTAATTTCCCTTCCCTTCCTTCATCCCTCTCTATTACTGTATCCTTTTATGCATATGGACTACTCAGAGGGCTGAAAAAGTTATTTTTGACTGGTCCTCGCACTTTTGACCAGTCCTCGAACTTACGACTGTCCTCACATTTTACATTTTTGCCCTATCTTGTCATCATGGTGAAGAGAAGCGGTTGTGAAATGAGTGACATGGTTGTTAAGAATGCTGCACGGGCATAAATGTGAGGATGGTCATAAGTGTGAGGACCAGTCAAAAGTGTGAGGACCTGTCAGAAATGACTTTTCAGCCCTCTGAGTAGTCCCTATACACACAGCCATGGCCACCCAGTCACATGACCAGCTAGCCACGCCCACCCAGTCACATGGCCTCCAAGCCACGCCCACACAATAAGCCACACCCACAATGGTGTCCCTCTTACCAATGTTAAAATCTGTTCACCTTACCCTATACACATAGCCATGGCCACCCGGTCACATGACCAGCTAGCCACGCCCACCCAGTCACATGACCAGCTAGCCACGCCCACAAAATAAGCCACGCCCACAATGTCCCTCTTTACCAATGTTAAAATCTGGTCACCTTAGCCAAAAGGGGACATCCCATTCTGGAGATGGATACTAGAGTAAGAGAAAATCCCAACTGCATCCTATTTTGTATCCACATTTTCCTTCTAATATTGTTAATTTTTAATGTTTTAAAATTTAGTGCTTAATGTTTTTTATGTTTTAATTTTCTAATTGTTTTATACTGCTATTTTTGGTATGATAAACTGCCCAGAGTCACATGATAATGAGCTGAGCAGCATATAATTTTAATAAATACATATAGTAAGTAAAAATTAAAAATAAATAAGAATAAAGAGACAAAGTTGTATTTGAGATAAAAATGGAGTCATACATTTACAGTTGCTTTTTAAAAAGCAATTTTCACTTCTGTAATATTATATTCACCCCATATATGTTTTGGGAGAAATGAAAAAAAAAAGTTGTCTTTTTTTCCATTGGAAAACATTTAAGTCAACATTTTATCAGGTATTACTTTATTTTTCAAAATACACGTTCTCTGGCAGCAAAAATATCATGCTTAAAGCTAAGTGTCCTTCAATCACATGATCTTCTATCTCTCTCCTTTGATGGCACGGCATTGATTGAATTCTTTGCTGAAAATTGATGCTATATTCCCCTAATAAATTGAAGCCTCTTAGAAAAGAATGCTCCCCTTCAGAAGCATTTTGGACAAATGCCCATTAATCTTTATTTTTTAGAGAATAGCTGGATAAATTGCAGAACTGTTTTCTCAGATTGTAAATTACAATTTAGCTGGGACCTGTATTTTTTTCTGAAGTATTTTGAGTTACGGTATATCTGGACTAACAGCTGATTGCAATGATGAATTGTTTTAGTATGGAGTTAATTGTAAAAATCTTACATAAGAGTGGAGAATTTGAATCTGTGTGGGTGGGATTATTTTTCAATAGTTCCACATACTGAAGTCTTGTAAATATGTGCAGTCAATCCATTTTATGCCACTGATGCATGTTTTATTGTGTTTTGTCTAATTTTTAGTGAATTGTTTTTATAAATATCCAGAAAAATTACAATTGTTCTTTGTACAGCATCAACAATAATTTAGGGAATCTTTTATCAATTGCATAAGAATAACTGTGTATTTGTAAACTATTAGAAAAGCATATGTATACAAAAAAATTCATTATAAGTTCAGTTTGTGACTTATCTGACCTCACAATTAATGGTAACTTTATTTCCAATGTCCAGTGGAAATTTATTAGTTCTATTGGACATAGTGGATGTCACTTCTCAATAACCAGAGTGTGAGTTGCAGATGCTCATAATTCTGAAACTTCTGAAGTGATTCAATCATGTTTCTAAATTATTTAAAGTTTTGGAGTTTTTTTAAAAATAAGATTGTTGATTTGGGTCAAATTACTGGTTGCCATTAAATCAAGAAAATTTTATTGCATTTTATATTAATGGAAAAGCTTATCTGAAACAATAGAGTTTCCTAATCAGAGTTACTCAATTTGATTTGAATGGAAATATGCACTAAACTGATTTTGAGGTATGATTTGGAATTCCACACACTCTTAGTTCAGAAGCTATAAGTAGTATAGAATTACATTTTGAGAATTGGTTTGGCTGTTTTGTGTAAGCTGAGCAAATACATATTATTTTATTGTACAATAAAACATGTATCTGTAAAATAACATAGATCATATTCCACTTCGCAAACCAGTTTTGATTAAGATGTTTACTTTCAAAGCTCCAAAAAAGCTTAAGACACAGAACATTCATTATAGTGTCCATACATTAAAACAATAGACGGTCTCTTTATTTCTTCTATGGAAAATATTAATTTCTCAGGGAAAAAAAAATTAAATGTTTTCCAATATGATGGATTTCACTGAAAATATGAAAGAAGGCTTGGACTGATATCTTTCATTTGAACACTGAAAACTTTCCAGATTCCAAAGTTTTCACTGGTGATTTGTTATCTCCAGCAGAAAAAACTTCTGAACAATTCCAAACCATTGTTGGTGTTTTAATAAATAACACATGTATAACTAACATGCAAATGTTTCTTGGATCCAGACTTGAAATAAAAACTGCCAAAATTTCAAAGCAAAGCAATGCCTACTTTAATGCCACAGTGAAAAGGAATAAAAAGCTAGACAATTTAGTATCTGACACAAGCTTTCCCTATATCATCCTTGTAATTTATTTTATGATGACCTGAGCAGTGCCAGTACAATATTTCAGTGGCCCTCTTTGGGCCTCCGTTAATTAAAAATTGTCAGTCAAAACTAATTCAATTACAAGAACAGTCATGGGGTTACATTCACTTCATCTATGGCAAATCTCTGCAATTGAACCACACATAAACTTATTAGAGCTGCTACTGTTGGGGGCAGAAAAAGGGTCTTGCTTAAGGTGACCAGATTTTAAGATTGGTAAAGAGGGACACCATTGTGGGCGTGGCTTATTTTGTGGGCGTGGCTAGCTGGTCATGTGACTGGGTGGCCGTGGCTATGTGTATAGGGACTACTCAGAGGGCTGAAAAAAGTCATTTCTGACAGGTCCTCGCACTTTTGACTGGTCCTCACACTTATGACCATCCTCACATTTATGCCCATGCAGCATCCTTAACAACCATGTCACTCATTTCACAACTGCTTCTCTTCACCATGGTGATAAGATAGGGCAAAAAACGTAAAATGTGAAGACAGTCGTAAATTCGAGGACTGGTCAAAAGTGCGAGGACCAGTCAAAAACAACTTTTTCAGCCCTCTGAGTAGTCCATATGCATAAAAGGATACAGCAATAGAGAGGGATGAAGGAAGGGAAGGGAAATTAGAGTAGGAGTGAGGGTAAGAGGGGGAGGAAGAAAGGAGGAGAATGAGAAAGGAAGAGGAAGTAGGGAGGAGAAGAAGAGGGGGGAAGAGAAAGTAAGAAGGAAAGAAAAGAGAGAAGTGGTAGGTTTGAGGAGAAAGATTGCTGTACAATAAAAAAGATGAAAGGGAAGAAAGCCAACCCCAAACAAATATAAAGATATTAAGATAAAGAATGAATGGTTAAACTTTAAAGAATAAAAGAGAATAAATATGAATAAATAGCAGTAATTAGAAACACACATACAAACATACAATTTATTTTCTTTGAACAGAGTATTTGGCCGGTTCACAAATTTAAACAGTGTTTAGTCACTTCAATTAAATTTACAATTTCTATATTTCCTTTTTGCCATATTTATTCCTCATCTATTTTTTTAAAAAAACAATATTACCCTTCATCCTCATCTCTAATCTTAATCAAATTCAATTTTCCCTTCTATTCTATATTATACCCCTTCCCATTGTCATCTATTTTTATATCCATCCCCACATTGTTTAATTATGTAATTATGTAATACAGTTGTTTAATACAAATTCAACATTTTAATATAAATCAATTAGTTATAAAACTATCTTTTTTGTATATTAATCAATATGAACATGAATATTCCAATTATTTCCATGCAATCCAATTTCTTACAAATCAATTAATTATATTTACCAATAATAATAAACCAAATAATTTCCCCCATATATTCCTCTGAACCACAACTTAACCATTTCTGCTTTCAACACAATATACAATTAATAGTATCTCAATTATTACAATTCCCTAGTTAAATACATCTTTTTTTTCTTTTGTGTTTTAAAATCTTGAACTCTCCTCCTAAATTTCCCATTGTTTGCAGTTTTGTACCTACCTTTTTTGGTGAGGAAAAAGAAAAAGAAAAAGAAAGAAATCTCTCTCTGCCTCATTTTGTCACGTTGCACCAAAGATCCTGGTTTCGGTTTCGTTTCTGCAGCTTAGCTAGGAGAAAAAAAAACTGCTTCAGGAACTCTTTATACTGATTGCCTGTAGGGCGGCCCTTTGAAGCCCCGGGCAAGAGTTTAAACAGTTTTTTTTTTCTTCTAGCCATCAGCTGGGGCTCAAGAGGCAGCGGGACTCAGGAGGCAGAATGAAAAATCGGGACTTTTTTGAAACGCCGCGGGACGCGGGACAAATTGCTAAAAATCGGGACTGTCCCGCCAAAAGCGGGACGTCTGGTCACCTTAGTCTTGCTGCCAAATGTCCATGTCAATGGCTTAAGAAAACCAGTGCAAACTGAGAATTACTTACCAGGCAATCAAACTGCCTAGCAACTGCAGAAAGCTTTTCCGGCTATCTCCCAATATGCACCAATTATTAGAGGAGTTTTTGGTCATACTACAAAACCATTTTCTTAATACCAAGAGCTGTCTTTTTACACAGCTCACACACATACAGCCATGATGGAGAATTGCCTTTTCCACTGATACCATTAGAGATTTTAATACTGAATAAATTAAATTCAGCATCATTATAAAAAGAATTAAGCAACTTTATTTTTCTTGCCCATTTATTGAACACTACAGGGTCAGAATTGAAGCTTAATTTCAGGGGAAACTTGCTATTGTTACTTCTTTAGCGTGCAACCAAACACCATCCCTAGATCCTCTTGTGCAATCCGTAAGCCCCTTTTCTGTAGCTCTGAAATCCTACCTCATAATTGCTAAATGACAGCAGCATTTCCTGTTATTTGGGGGAGAGTTGAGAAGTGGAGCATAAACCTTTAAATAGATATATCCCAATTAAAAAAAATAAAGAATCCTATCCAAAGCATCCACTTGAAACTCATTTTCTTGTGAGTGATATGGTTTTTCTTACTTTGCTGCTCTGAGCAATGTTGAATGTATTCTTTTTTATTACAAGATTGTCAGCTCTTGACTTAAAACAAAGAGGCTTGTTCTGTAGAATCTACTCTTTAGCCAGTATGCATATATTAGCCTATCATTTTTTTTCAGTATCATATATAAATAATTTTGCAGTATATAGGGTGGACTCACTGCATATTGCACTGAACAGAAAAGATCATTGAATAAAGCATATTAAGAGATCAAAATGGCATATCTTTGTTACAGCTGTAAATCCTAGATGCAAAGATATAATTTCAATTGCTTTCTCAAGCGGTAAGAGTAAGATTCTAATGGCTTAGGTTGCCAACTACATGTCAGAGAGGATTAATGAAGAAAGGAAGATGAAAAGAAGCAACTTCACTCAGAGGGAATCAACAAAAAAGTACAGAAACAGAGAGCAAAGACTGCAGGAAATATGTAACGATTAAGAACCACAAGCCTACTAAATTTTAAGCAACTGTTCTCCACCACAAAATAAAAAGAGATATGAAGTTAAAAATGAACTAGAGAAGGAAAACCTGATTTAGTTTCCCCTAGACTCAGTGAAAAAAAAATGCTTATGAATACACATAATGTTTTTCATAAAACAAATTACTACCAGAGTTATTGGAAATATTTTGCAATTTTAATTTTAGGTTAGCAAATGACACATTTATTGTGGATAATTACTTCCAGAACACCTTTAAACTATACATAGTACTTGTTTTTATTAAAAATGGGTTGGTGTCTTTTAATTTCTTTGTTAAGTGTGGCTTCTTATTTTAAAATTTTTGAAGGGGTTTTGCAGAAATATATGATAAAAATAAAAGTAAAATAAATACAATAACCAATAATATGACTTCAGAAAAATTGGGTGTTGAGTTTAATAATTAGAGAAGACTTAAGATAAAAATACATATGTTTAAGAAGATCCAAAAATATGTTGGTTTTGGAAGTCGGCATATTGCGGCAAAGTTTGGTATGTCTCCTTTTGCTCGTTGCATTTTTGTTTTGTTTGCATAACCAATAAGACTGAGGTAATGAATAAGTTTGCACTATGCTAATTTCATGGAAATATATAGGCCTTTCTTACAGGAGGGCTCAGACTAACAATTAAACTGTATATAACAATTTTATAGCAGTGAATAGAGAACAGAGTTTATGAATACTGGCCCATGAAGCTTTTGCCAAAATCATTTTGTTAATCTTTAACTTTCATAAGAGACTTAATTTTTCTAAACAGTATCTAACTGGAACTATATATTTATTTATTATTATAAATAAATTATTATTATTATTATTTACTATATATTTATTATTTATTATTATTATTTATTAGTTTAATTTATATTAAACTAATAATAATATATTATATATATAATGTGTGCACTGAAACTACATTTCTCAAACATTGTTTACCTCAGACTTCTTCAAAAACAGTTGACCTACTTTTATCTTAGTAATTCAGCCAATTTAGTCAATGAAGCTACTGTATGAGTATATTTTCCTGATTTTATGGATTATGGATCTTTGGTACAGCATCTTTCTTGAAGAATTATTTGAAAAACAAATAATCAGGTTGATTGCTAAGTTAGTATAGAATGACTGACAAATAGAGAATTAGGCAAACAGGATCATGAGAATGCAAACTCTTGAAATATAGTTTTAAAAATAAATGATTGGTGGACTCTAGAGCAAACAAGGTCCTTTCAGGTGGCATGCTTGTGATTTGGAGATGTGAATGTAAATGGAGTTGTCAATTCCCTTTATCTAAAGAACATGTTTTGGACATCAAGGATAAGAGAACTCTGTAAGAACTCAACTTGCTATCTGTAATATGTAATTAGATCTCTTTTGAAGATGTCTAATAGAGAGAAATAGACAAGTCTCTTTGTCTCTCTTTTAAGTAAGATTTTTGTCACTCTCTTATTTCAGTTTTATAATGCCATGTATCAGGAATGATACACATCTCAATATGTATCTTTCCTGATATTTATGATGGGGAAGGATACTATTGCTGTTTAAATAATATATATTTAATTTATTTCTTAATTTTAAAGAAAGCTTTTCATGTTGTAGAAGTATACAAAAACTAATAATCCTCATTTCTTTATTTCTTTATTATAATTTAGTGTTTATTATGGAATAGTGTTTAATTCCAAATAACTTCAAGAAAAAAAATCTTTCTTCTTCCCACAATAAACCCAATATACACAAAACTATCCAGGACATTTTATTATTAAACATTTGTTTATTTATAATGTCCAATTTACATAGCTGATGTAAATACTAGCTGATGTTCTAGCTCCTTCCTTCCTTCCTTCCTTCCTTCCTTCCTTCCTTCCTTCCTTTTTCTGTTTTGGAAAAAGGGACATAGACTGTTTTAAATAATATGTAATTTGTTTCTAACTAAAGAGCAAACAACAACAAATGCTGAGCTCAGAAGCATTTGGATGACAACACTTCATAATCAGGGTCTTTCTCTCTCAAAGATGTTTGTATCTTTTTTATTACTTATATAATAACCCCCCCACACACACTTTTAGTTTTCTCTTTGATTTCTTTTCCTTTTCTTACTTTGTATTAGTTCTTATCTTCCTTTTAACTTGTTTTAAAATAAAATTATTTATATTATTTATAATAATAAAAAATATTTTATTTACTCTCTATATTTTTTTGTTCCTTTTGGTTCCTCCTAAAATTAGAACCAAATAGAAATAGTTGATAATACCTGAAGGTGTATTCCAGTCTTTGGCCAACTGAGCAGAAGTAATTGTAACACCGTACCTAAGAAAAGTATCTTATTACACACATACTGTACTTTAAAATATTTTGATCAAAACTGCCTTAGGAGAAAGTTCATTTATTTAAAAACAAATTACTTCCATATATGAAGTTTGAAGGTCACAGCTACATTCCCATGCAGAATCATCTATGCTTGAAGTTCATTGATTTCCCTTGAACTAAACATCTGTGAATGTGAAGAGAATTGAAGCTAACAGCTTTAATGTTTTAATATAATGAGAATGTTTATATGCTGGCAAAAATGTGTTGGGAAATGCTTCAGAAATTGAACAGGTTATATGAATTGTTGATTTTCATGTACAGTGTGTGCAAGTACACAAAAATCTGGAGTCAGATAGCACTTTTACAATTTTTATTTAAATTAGCTTTGGGGAGATACAATTCATTTCATTATGAATCAGTATCATATTACAGGCACACTGCCCAGATGTTAATTGCCTTTATGATATTTCCTTCACTTAGCTAAAAATTATAATAAAAACCACCTTACTCGGAACTGTCTATATACCAAGACATTACCTTAACAGCTCTTAAATTCTTGGTTAGGTCTTGAACTATTAAGTTTTTACCAATCCCAGACTGAATTGAATTGAAGATTAAAACAACAACAACAACAACAACAATAATAATTTCAAATACAGACAGATAGTCATTTGGAAAATAACATGCCAGGTATCATGGTTGTCGAGGGCCGAAGCATACAGTTTATGGATAACACTGTACCAGGAGATGCCAGAGTCGAAGAAAAAGAACTGGAAAAAATCATGACCTGACCATCAGAACTACATGGCTATGGATGAAACATGTAACAGTTACACCCATTGTCATCAGGGCACTTGGTACAATGTCCAAAAATGTTACCAAACACATCAAGAAATTGCAGCTTCCTGCAATAATACCAGAGGAACTGCAAAAAACTGTGCTACTAGGAACATCTTATATTTTAAGAAGATACTTGGTTGATACCTAAGATGCTTGGCAGCAACCCGTATCAACCATTAGCACCAGTTAATCGTATTTGTGACACATTTTTGAGTGTTCAGTTGACTGAGTTTCATGTTTAATGAATAAAGTAAATAATAATACCTGATCCTGCCTTCCTGACACCAAAGGGCAGTTGGGCTGCCGTGGCTGAGCCTGGATGGCTATCTGGTGCGGTCCCTATGGTTATGGGATTACTGTCTTTGGATCAGTAGTGGTTTAGCCACCGTGAACCAACCCAGGCTCCTACCATCACCAATAATAAGAATATATAAACAGAATTCCACACTGGATTGGTCATCGCCCAGGTCAATAAGGGCCACATCAGATGCTATGGCTCCTGGACATCTGTCAAAAAATGGGCTACAGGGCTCAGTTGTTACTACTGGGAATCAGGGCGTGCAACTGCAGAGCAACTGGAACAAAAGTGCAGAACCTGGACAACAAAAGAAAATTGAGAAATCATCAAATGTTACTACCAGACAGCACCAACAGCCAGGGGATTTCAAAAAAGAATGATGCAACTGTGGAAGGAAGAACACCTGGAAAGTGACATAACTGGACAATTAATGATCAAAGACGTTTCATCTTCCATAATAAAGTTTTTACAGATGCAGAAATGCAACATCTAGAAACATTGTCTAAAAAGAAAACAACAAGTAATGAAGAACAGGATGAAGAAATTGTTCCAACACCTGAACAAATTGACCAACCAGTGGAAGAAACCAACATATAGGATGAAGATCCTCCTGTCCAGCAACTCAAAAGTGTAGAGCTACGTGATCTAGTGAAATTGCTGAAAGAAAAGATTCAAAACCACATCAAAGAAAACACAGAAAGAAAAAGACTGCCTGCCATTCACGAAGTACATAGCAAATGAATGAAAGATCTACTAAATGCCGTGAACAACATTTTAACTTCCATCCATCCAGCACACTACATGAAACAAACCAACTAATGTATAGCACAGCCACTATTATAACTATAGAATTGGGTTATAAAATGCCAAAAAAGAAACCCACTGTAATATCAAAGTGGCAAATCTGACTTGAAAATAAAATTTTAAAAAACTCTGAAGAGATGTCAGCAATTTGAAATACTTGAAAGAAGGAAAACTAAAGAATGAAAAGTTGAAAAATAGTTTATGCAAAAAATACAACCTGGATGAAAAAACAATAACGGAAATAATGGAAGAACTAAAACAGTGTGTAAAGCAACAGCAAAGGATATGAAGATAGAAAGATACGAAGGACAAATAAAACAATATCGTGAAAATGTCCAGTCCAACACCTCTTCTACCGGTCACTTGATGAAAATCGAGTCCAAACTAATGTTCACCTATTTAAAGAAAAAACTCTGAAGTTTTGAAAAAAATTGTGGGAAAGCCCAGTGGAACACAATAAAACTGCCTCCTGGGTCAAAGATATTCAAAAACAAGCAACATGAAACAGAATGGAGAATATTGTAATAACAAATGATGTGGTTGCAAAACAAGTAAAGAAGGTCAAGAACTGGAGCACACCTGGACGAATTGCACGGATACTGACTTAAACACCTGACCAGCCTCCATCACTGCATGGCCACTCAATTTGACGAAATGCTTCAAAATGCAACAAGCGAAGAATGGTTAACAGCTGGTCAAACATACTTGATAATAAAAGATCCAGAAAAGAGCACAGAACCAAGCAACTACTTCCCAATTATTTGTCTGCCAACAACATTCAAACTTTTTACAAGAATACAAGCAAATTCAGTATTCAATCATCTGATGGAAAACAGTTTGTATCCAGTAGAACAAAAAGGAAATTATAAAAAATCAAGAGGAACAAAAGATCAGTTACTCATTAACAACATAGTACTAAAAAATGCAAAATGAAGAAAAACGAATTTAAATATGGCATGGATTGATTACAAGAAGGCATTTGACTCATTACCCCACAGTTGGATTAATGCCTGTCTGGAAAATTTTGGAATCAACAAAAATATTTGTACATTTTTGAAAGTAAATTTGCAAAAATAGAAAACAGTTCTAACAGCAAACGGGGAGAACATTGGTAAAGTCAACATCAGATGAGGAATCTTCCAGGGGGACTCACTTTTGCCACTACTGTTCAACATCGCATTAATTCCACTGATAATAATCCTACGAAACACAAAACTGGGATACCAAATCTCAAGCCAACGTGGCAAGATAAACCATCTACTATACATGGATGACTTAAAAATGTATACAAAAAGCCCCACTGAACTTAAATCAATATTCAACACAGTTCAATTATTCAGCAGCGACATCAAAATGAATTTTGGACTTGAAAAATGTGCTATATTATCCATGCAGCGAGGAAAAATGGAAAAAATAGAAGGAATAGAACTGGCAAATGGAAGCATAGTGAAAGCATTAACAAAGGAAGATGGTTACAAATACCTAGGCATATTGGAAGCAGATAGCATCTTGAATGGAAAAGTCAAAGAGTCAATGCAAAATGAATACATCAGGAAGGTCCACAAAATATTAAAATCAAAGCTGAATGTTGGAAACATAAATTACAGCCATTAATACATGGGCAGTTCCAGTGATACACTACTCAGCTGGAATCATGAACTGGACTTTGGCTGAAATGGAAAACCTGGACTAAATGGACTTATACTATTCAAAGTTATTTTTTTATATTGACTTTAATAACATGTGACTGACTTGCTTCAGATTCAGTGCAGATAAGCTCACATTTAATTACAGACCTGAGTAACTGCAGTTTCCATTCTTTGTTCCTTTGCAGTCAGCTCCCATAATGGGAACTTCTTCAGGCAATGTTTCATTATGGAATGGATTTATATGTTTCCCTTCTTAAGCATATTTCTATTGGTATAGTATTGCAGCGACCTCCAACCTTTTGGGTGCCATTGACCAGTTCTGTGGCTCAGAGGGGGCACGATTTCTCACGCTGCATCTACGTGTGTGCATGGATGGGATTTGCTTGTTTGCATGGCTCAGTTTCTGGCACTTCATGGACCATTGCCAGTCCTCAGCCTGTGAATTGGGGACCCCCGTTGCATTGTATTGCATACATTGATTTATTGATAATCTCAATACATTTACATTCCACCCATCTGCAAACCTGACTCTGGATGGCTGACAAAGTATAAAATCTGTGCAACCAATGAAAAAGATGAAAAAATAAAGACAAGGACAAGAGCACACTATGGCAATCAAAGAAATCAGCAATAAATCCATCTCGGTTCAAATAAATTTCCAACCCCCATGCCTGGGAAAAGTTGGATTTACATATTATATTAAGTTGTGTATGTTTGAGTGTGTGTATTGAAATGATCATTAATTTAAATACAAATGAAAACAAGGATAATAGAGAAATGGGAGAAGATAAAGAAGGGGAAAGAGAAGTGTGAAGAAAAGAAAGCATTAATTTCCAACTATTTTCAGTGCAGTAGAATAAAAATAATAAATTTAAGCCATATTTTGTATCCATAGTTTGCAAAATAAACCACAATGCCTGGGTATACTTTTTACTCAATCATAAAAAATGGTTTAATTCCTATGGGTTGTGCATAATCTGAGACCTATGGGTTTCATGCAGTCCTGAAACCCTGCAGGTAGCTCCCAATGACCTCTGTTGATGATCACCAAATGGTAATTTGTTAAAATGATACAAAAAGACATCATTAAACACAGGAGCATAACACTATTAACTATATTTGACTAATTTAATTTAGGCCTAAATTAAATCAAATGTGTTATTTGTCCTGATCACAGGCCTTGGTATGGCATTCAAAGTTTAGTGTTGCTTTCAGATTGTAACAAGTTCTACATCACTGCTTTAAGGCCCCAAATCACAAGCCTAATTATAGGTTAAATCCAATGTGGTAATTCGCTCAGATGTAGACTACTGAATAAGGGATAACAGATGAGTAAATACGAGTGCTTGCTGGCAGCACTGCACTGGTGATTCTATCACAGAGAGGTAGGAATACAAAAGAAGAGAATAGAGGTTCATGTTAGCTAGTCATGTGTGAAATTCTGTGCCAGATCAAATATTGGCGATTAAAATAATATCTGGCTATTTATGCAGTCACAGCTTTTTCAATGACAAGGCCATCAGTAAAGACTATCAGAACTGCTTACATTGGTTCTGGTTTAATAGGGGCAGCAGCCCTGGAATTTGCCAAAATATTAACACTAGACAAAAAACAATAGACACAGACTTATGACAATAGACTTAAATGTATTAACTAGCATTTCACTCTTTCCCAGTGATTTGTTTGTATTACAGTAGTCAAAGTAATTCTATATACTATATTATTTCATTACCCATTAGAAACCAGCAACAAAAAACTCAAGCATAGATAAACCTAGGATATTCCAGGTTAAATAAAGACAATACAACTGCCTACTGGCAGTAATTCTCTAGCTTTTTCATCATTTCAAGGCTAAACCTCAGCCCTATTCTGATATTAGAATTCTGCACATGGAATGAAAATTAATATGAGTTTTATCATCTTCATCACTAACTTACAAAACATAAGATCTGTAGCAAAATTAATAGGATTTAGCTGAATGGAGTTACTAGGCTTTGTGCCATCACGATCCTTCTTCAGTGGGATTTCATGGACACAGTTTTGAAGTGAAATAGATCAATTTGGCAGTTTTCATCCAAAATATGAGAATAACAGTAGTGTTGGCAGATGTTAGAGAGAAAAAAGGCACCCCTACCATAATATCAAAAAAATGACACCTTTTTTAATATCTCACAAATGGCAAAATTATGTAATAAATCATGATGTGTCAAATATGCATGCTGTTTCATTCATAACATGAGTATCACATGTGATATTATACATTTCTGATGTCCTTTATAAGCATTGTATATTTAATGCTATCAGAGAGCTTTGTACATAGCATGCTTTACTGAAAATCTAAACACTAAAATCATTATTTGTCAAAATAAAGCATTTATTTGTCAAATTTCAAGGCTGCCCAACTCCTACACAACTTACAATTAAAAACAGCATGTAAAAGAATGCAACTGACAAGAAGAGAAAAATATCAACCATAAATTTATCAGAACCAAACCAAATCAAAAGGGGTTTCACAATTATTCTGCTTCTGTGGCCATGTCTTTAAAGATAACAATATAAGATGAGAGTTAGATCAATTTTTGGGAGTGGGGGGAATCATGGCTTTGGCCTGGTTCATTTTAACCCCCCCAAAAACTTACTACAAAGATAAATTCAAAAGGGAAGTTTTACTAAATATCTCTTGAAGCAATATAATTGCCCTTCTGTCTTTACCACTCCAGCTAAGAAGCTGACAGGACTTAGAAATTGCACAATATACTCCTCAAGCGTGGTCATTTGAATTAAATCAATAGCTAAACTAAGTTCCTGGTTAAACAAAACACATCTGGAGACTGTCTCTACAGATAAATAGGTAGATCTTGGAAGAAGAAAGAGTAAGAAGATGAGGGGGGCAGAGAATAGATGATGGATGGATAGATGGATGGATGGATGGATAGATGGACGGATGGATGGATAATAGATGGATGGAAGGATAGGTTAGGATAGGATAAGATAGGATAGGATAAAAGATATATAACAGGAACTAAGATACCAAACAGCTGTGTTCATTAAGCTGTATTGCATTAGGAAAATATAACTAGCTTGAAATAAATTTCTCTTATTAAATAATAAATTTGTTTAATATTGTGGAAAGATTCAGTCTTCATGGTTCAAATAAATTCTCTTCCGTGTTATCTTATAAATAAAAGATAAAAAATAAATAAAAGATATTAAAAACAAAATGATAGTAATAAAAAACAGAAAGAAGATTGAGTTCTTTTAAATTATTCTTTAAATTGCATCCTACAGATGAAAACTGTACAAACTGAACAAAAACTGCACAAACTTTCTAAAAGAGATAGGAAAACTGAATACTGCCTTAGGAAAGTGATTTATTCTTTTAATAAAAGAAACTGTAGGAATCTGTTGCCTATTAAGAAGACAATTGATAGGTGAGATTTGAATCTGTGACCCGGATGCTCATTTTCTTAATATATTTATCATCATAAAAACAGCACTGAATATTGCAGAGGCACTTTTGTCTTGCTATTTCAATAACTTTTTCTCAAGAAATGAAGTCTCTCCTCCTGTCTCCCCCTCTGTGCTGCTAATACAATAAGCACTTAAATATACAAATGGTTTCAGTTTGGACTATTGGTTAAGACACTGGAATAGGAATACAGAAATCTGAGCGCTGTTCTACTGTTAGATCTGAAAGCCAGCTGGGTCAATTTGGAGCCAGACTTTTCCTCTCAGCCATAGGAAGAAAACAATGGCAAATCGCTTCTGGAAATGCTGCTACTCATTCCAAGTAGTTGCAAGAGTCAAGACTGATTCAAAGACAAATAAAGTTCATGATAATTGCATCATGTTTTGAGAGAACAATTTTGGTTCAGCATTAATCTTTGGCCTTCCGTATCACGTACATTCCATTAAAAATATGGATTCCTCTTTCCTTTTATGCTACTCCCTGGCACAAATCTTCTAAAATGATAACATTGTTACTAGAGGGTCTTTGATCCTTTCTTTTTATATTTTTGAAGCAAGATTAGCACTACTTTTGTTTCCACTGAGAAAACATAGCACTGATGATCATCCACATTTTGTGCAATTCACTTTCTTTTAACTAGCTACAATTTTCAGGCATAATATAAACAGCTATTTTTTCAATTGCTTTTATTTTGTTGATTTTTATTCTGGTGGATTATGTTTTATAGTATAGTAAACATATGAACACGCACACACAAAGATACAGACTGACACTTATGCTCTCTCTCTCTCTATGTCTGTGTGTGTGTGTGTACATATATTATATAGTACATTATGGTATATAATGTACTACCTTATTGAATATCACCATCAGCATAGGCTACTCTATGAATCTGTTAATTTCTTTTAAAACTAATAAAATTGTTGGCTATCCCTCTATTCGATAATACCAAATTCCATAGATGAATTATACACTCTGGCTTTTTGTGGAAATAGTATCTAGAAATCTGATTAATTTTTTCCTGTTAGCCATTTACAATTTAAAAAAAAAAACAGGATGAAAGGATAAGAATTGCCTTTTAAAAAACTAGATAAATACAGTATGTATGACCTGACTGTGAGACTCCAGAATTGAGTTGGATGGGAGGGGGTGAGTGCCTGGACTGAAATTTATAGAAATGAGGTGGAGAAATTTCTTTGCCTAAGCAGAAACTTTACTGTATATTATTATTGAACCCTCACAGTGGCACATATACTCTTCAGGTTAGGAAAATATACTTTGAAATTTTATACATGAAAAAAATTCCAGTGCATACTGGAATTTTGTGTGTGAGAAAAGTTTCTAGCTGATTTTCTAAGTGGGGGGTATATTTGTTCCTAAGGAAATCATTCAAGCATGTCTGTTCTTTTTTCTGAATCAGCATCATCTAATATAAAGTGCAGAGCATAAATTTTTGGACACTAACAGTAATGGCACTTTCAGAACTGATAATGTCTTCCCCCTGGAAAAAGAAAAGAAAAGAAAAAAGAAAAAGACATTAAAAAAATCCTTCTATTCCATAAATTTCTAAGTACTTAGTTGTGAACATTTGTTCATTGTTAGTAAATATTCTGGAGAAAGCTATATGATGTAAAAGTTGATTGCTAACAAAAGCTAAACCACTGAACTAAAAATCTTGAAAAGATTTTTGAAGCCTTCTTTGCGTTCCAAAGTCCTGTGACTTGTAGTGCTGTCATATCAACAATTCTGCCTTAGGCACTTTTTCCTAATCAAGTCAGTGTATCAATAAAATGGTGACCAAGGTGGGAAGTCGAAAAAATCTCCACCCTAGGGAGCACAGGTAATCTCTAGAAGCAGTGATGAAGTGCTATTTCTGAAACAGCACTCTATCTGCTGAAACTGAATTTTCCCATTCAAGAATAAAATGGCATTGGCATAAGAATAGGTTGAAAACACAAAGACCTGGTGAGGGCATCCAATAATTGGTGTAGATATCACCAGTTCTGGGATTGCAGTATGACTGTCTCTTACTGTTTTGGATTATTGTTGCATTTAACTGCACTACTGGCAAATCTGAGCATAAAATTCAGATTTGAAGAAGAAGCTATCTGAAATGACAGTGCAATCCAATATGTATCTTTGTAACACACAATTTAAAGATGTTATATTTGCTCAATATTTTCAATAAACTATTAGTCTGATCAGTGTTGCTAAAAGTTAACCCAAAGCAATATGATTTATGTTAAAATTATAGCATATCTTCATCCACATAAATCTCATGTTTACTGTTTTTAATATATTGTATATTGTATTGTATTTTGAACTATATTTTAATTCTGTACACCTTAACTGATTAGGTATTTATTATTTTTTTTTATTGCAAAAGTTTTACAATTACATTTTCACCCCTTTTCCCCCCCCAACCCGCCCCAAACTTCCCAACCTCCCTAACCCACCCTAACCCTCCCCTCCCCCCAGACTTCCTCACAATATACTCATGTCAAATAAAAGGAAAAACCCTCCTTTATATATAAAACTTGAACCCCACCCTCCCCTTACAAATTTTCATCTTCATTACATTAACCTATTTCTATCTTAATATAGCATTTTCAAATAAATTTTCATCCTAATTACCTTGAAAATATTTCTATCTTAATATAACATTTTCAAATAAATTTTCATCCTCAACCTTAAAATATTTCTATCTTAATATAGCATTTTCAAATAAAAGCTATTTGGTACTTCCTAGTTTGATATTTATTCTGAACATAATCTATCCACTTCTTCCATTCCCATTCATAAGTCTCTTGAGAACAGTCTTTTAAATATGCTGAAATCTTCGCCATCTCTGCAAAACTGGCCATCTTCAAAGTCCATTCCTCAATCGAAGGCAACGCTTCGTTTTTCCAATATTTACCTATCAACAATCTTGCTGCTGTTATCATGTACAATATCAATTTTGTTTCACCCGATGTAAAACCCTTAACTATACCCAATAAAAACAGTTGTGGAGAAAATTGAATTTTTTTCTTCAAAACATTCTGCATGACCCACCAAATTTTTATCCAAAAAGCCTTAACTTTCTTACAGGTCCACCAAACATGATAATATGTAGCGTCTAAACAATCACATCTCCAACATTTAGGCTGCACATTAGGGTACATACACGACAATTTTTTTGGGTCTAGATGCCATCTGTAAAACATTTTATAAAAATTTTCCCTCAGATTCTGCGACTGTGTAAATTTAACATTCTGAACCCAAATTTTTTCCCATGTTTCCAACATCACTGGTTCCTCAAAATTTTGTGCCCACTTAATCATGCAGTCTTTAACTAGCTCAGTTTCTGAATCCCTTTCTAACAAAGCATTATAAAGTCTTTTGATATGCATTGGGCCTTTCTCTTTTATGTGTCTAACTAATTCTTCCTCATGCATCATAATACCAGTTTTTTGGTCCTCTTTCCATCTCAATTGCAATTGATTATATTGTAACCAAGTTAGATTAATCCCTTCAGCCAACAATGTCTGTAATGTCTTCAGCTGCCATCTGCCCGCATCTGTAAAAAGAACCTCTTTGTATAAAACCCCCCCGAGTGACATTATATTTGTATTCCACAAAGTATGACCAAGATCCAACCATAGTGGTATTTTGTAATCCCAATTGTTTCGGTGCTTCTTCCAAACTCTCAACAAAGAATCTCTAAGTATATGGCTTTTGAATACTTTATCCACTTTACTGTCATAAAATAAGTAAGCGTGCCATCCAAATTCCAAATCAAAACTTTCTGCGTTTAGTATTCCAGTCTTTTTTCCTCCAAACCAGTCACTTAGTAAAGTCAAAGCTGCTGCATCATAATATAACTGTAGGTTTGGAAGTTTAAGACCTCCCCTTTCTGGGACGTCTTGCATGATTTTCATTTTTACTCTTGGTTTTTTCTCGTTCCAGACAAACTTATTCACGCCAGTTTGCCATACTTTTAGTTGTTTATCATTTTTGAGCACTGGAATCATTTGAAACAAAAAAAGAAATCTTGGCAAAATGTTCATCTTAACTGCTGCTATTCTTCCAAGTAGAGACAGCTGCAGTTTTTTCCAAGTCTCCATATCTTTTTGCACCTCTCGCCACAACACCTCATAGTTATTTTGAAACAATTTCATATTTGATTCTGCAACCTGAACTCCTAGATATTTTACCTTTGGTACAATCTCAAAACCTGCCCTCCTTTCAAGCTCAAGTTTACGATCTTGTGTCATATTTTTAACTACCATCTTAGTTTTTTTCTGGTTCAATCTAAAACCTGAAACCTTACCATAGTCTTGTATAATGTCCTTCATCTGGATTATTGATTCCATTGGCTGTGTTAGGGTAACAACCAGATCGTCTGCAAATGCCTTTATTCTGTAATCCTCTTGCCTTATCATTATACCTTTCAAAGTATTAGAGTCCCTTATTGTATTCAACAAGACTTCTAGTGTTAAAATAAACAACAGTGGGGACAACGGACATCCCTGTCTTGTTCCTTTTTCGATTTTAAACTCTGTTGTCAGACTTCCATTAATAATAATCTGTGCCTTTTGTTCTTGATAAATTGCTGAAACCGCCTGAATAAATTGGTCCCCAAAGCCCATCCTTTTTAAAGTCTTTAGTAGAAAATTCCAGTCCACTTTATCAAAGGCCTTCTCTGCATCCAAAAAAACCAGCACTGCAGGGATCTGTTTATTCTTCTCAAGATATTCCAATAAATCTATTACTTGCCTTACGTTATCATTCATATGCCTACCCTCAATAAATCCCGCTTGATCATCATGAATCACCTTTTGAATTACTGGCATCAATCTGTTGGCTAATACTTTTGCGTAGATTTTATAATCCGTATTCAAGAGAGATATTGGTCTATAGTTCTCTGGTTTTTTGGGACCTGCTTGTTCTTTTGGTATCAAAGAGATATAAGCTGTAGTCCATGATGGGGGTACTTTTCCCCCTTGTTGTATATTACAAAATAAATCTCTAAGTTGTTCCACCATTTCTGCCTGCAGAGTTTTATAATACAGTGCAGTCAGACCATCCGTTCCGGGAGCTTTAGCTGTTTTTAATTGTTTTATTGCTACTATTATCTCGTCCTCTGTTATAGGATAATTCATTCTTTCCTTTTGTTGCTCAGTAATTTTTGTAACTCTTTTATTATCTAAATATTTTTCTATAAGTCCATTCTGCACCTCCTCTCTGGCATATAGTTTAGTGTAATATTCAAGAAAAGCTTCTTTTATTAATTTCTGTTGAAAAACTTCTTTCCCTCCAATATCAATACTATCAATAGTCCGTACACTCTGTTTCTTCCTTAATGTGTAAGCCAACCACCTGCCCGGTTTATTGGCGTTGCAGAATGTGTTATGCTTCGCGTATTGTAAATTTGTTGCAGCTTGTTCCGCTATAAGCATTTGGAATTGATCTTTCAGAAGTTTTATAACACCAAGTATTCTTTCATCTGTTGGATTTTTAATAAGTAACTGTTCTTTGTTCTTTATTTCTGCTTCCAATTCAAGTCTTTTCTTTTGTCGAATCAACCTATGTTTAGAGTTCATATATATGAGCACCCCTCTCATATAAGCTTTGCTTGCGTCCCACACAATTTCCATTGGGGTGCCTTTATTCAAATTCATTTCAAAAAACTCTTTCAAATACTTTTTAAGTTCTATTATATTTTTTTCATATCTGAATAAATTTTCATTTAATCTCCAAGAGCGTCTCTCAGTCTTGTGTATCTCAATTTCTATCCACACTGGGCTATGATCAGTCAAAGTTCTTGGCAGAATCTTTGTTCTTTTTGTCCTGATAAGTAAATCATCAGACAACAAGATAAAGTCAATCCTGGAAAAAAGAAGAAAAGAAAAAACAAAAAATACAGAAAAGAAGAAAAAATAGAAAAGAAAGAAAAATAGAAAAGACCATTAGCAGTTACCACAGATAACATTTTTTTTAAAAAAATTGATCAAAAAAATCAACTTTACATTGCTTTCTTGTTTTAACACATTTGATTGTCAATCTATTCCAATGGGAACCTTTGAAGTGACAGGTTTTATAGCAAGAAAAACCGGAAAGCCCAGTTGCCTCTTGAAAAAGCACTTTTGGGACAACCATGACCTGGAGATTCTCAGTCATCCAAGTCATGGTTGTCCCAAAGGTAAGGTGACCAGACGTCCCGCTTTTGGCGGGACAGTCCCGCTTTTGAGCAATTTGTCCCGCGTCCTGCGGCGTTTTAAAAAAGTCCCGATTTTTCATTCTGCCTCCTGAATCCCCGCTGATGGCTAGAGGGAAAAAAACTCTTTAAACTCTTGCCGCGGGGCTTCAAAGGGCCGACCTACAGCTGATCAGTGTTAAAAAAAAAATGAATAGACCCATGCCTGCAAAAATAGAAAAAACAGCCCCTGTTAACAGCTTCCGCTAGGTTAATTAGCTGCAAAAAGCTGCAAAAAGTTCCTGGAGCAGATTTCCCCCCACCCCTAGCTATATTGAAAACAAAGGCGAAAGCGAAACTAAACCTGCAACATGACAAAATGAGGCAGAGAGAGATTTCTTTCTTTTTCTTTTTCTTTTTCCTCACCAAAAAAGGTAGGTACAAAACTGCAAACAATGGGAAATTTTGGGCAAAAGAGGAGAGTTCAAGATTTTAAAACACAAAAGAAAAAAAGCTCTATTTAACTAGGGAATTGTAATAATTGAGATACTATTAATAATTGTATATTATGTTGAAAGCAGAAATGGTTAAGTTGTGGTTTGGAGGAATATATGGGGGAAATTATTTGGTTTATTATTATTGGTAAATATAATTAATTGATTTGTAAGAAATTGGATTGTATGGAAATAATTGGAATATTCATGTTCATATTGATTAATATACAAAAAAGATAGTTATATAACTAATTGATCTATATTAAAACGTTGAATTTGTATTAAACAACTGTATTACATAATTACATAATTAACCAATGTGAGGATGGATATAAAAATATATGACAATGGGAAGGGGTATAATATAGAATAGAAGGGAAAAATTGAATTTGATTAAGATTAGAGATGAGGATGAAGGGTAATATTGCTTTTTTTAAAAAAATAGATGAGGAATAAATATGGCAAAAAGGAAATATAGAAATTGTAAATTTAATTGAAATGACTAAACGCTGTTTAAATTTGTGAACCAGACAAATATTCTGTTCAAAGAAAATACATTGCATGTTTGTATGTGTGTTTCTAATTATTGCTATTTATTCATATTTGTTCTCTTTTATTCTTTAAAGTTTAACAATTCATTCTTAATCTTAATATCTTTATATTTGTTTGGGGTTGGCTTTCTTCCCTTTCATCTTTTTTATTGTACAGCAATCTTTCTCCTCAAACCTACCACCACTCTCTTTTCTTTCCTTCTTACTTTCTCTTCCCCCACCCTCTTTTTCTCCTCCCTACTTCCTCTTCCTTTCTCCTTCTCCTCCTCTCTTCCTCCCTCTCTTACCCTCACTCCTACTCTAATTTCCATTCCTTCATCCCTCTCTATTGCTGTATCCTTTAATGCATATGGACTACTCAGAGGGCTGAAAAAGTTATTTTTGACTGGTCCTCACACTTTTGACCAGTCCTCGAACTTACGACTGTCCTCACATTTTACGTTTTTGCCCTATCTTGTCACCATGGTGAAGAGAAGTAGTTGTGAAATGAGTGACATAGTTGTTAAGAATACTGCACGGGCATAAATGTGAGGATGGTCATAAGTGTGAGGACCAGTCAAAAGTGTGAGGACCTGTCAGAAATGACTTTTCAGCCCTCTGAGTAGTCCCTATACACATAGCCATGGCCACCCGGTCACATGACCAGCTAGCCACGCCCACCCAGTCACATGGCCTCCAAGCCACACCCACACAATAAGTCACGCCCACAATGGTGTCCTTCTTACCAATGTTAAAATCTGTTCACCTTACCCTATACGCATAGCCATGGCCACCCGGTCACATGACCAGCTAGCCACACCCACCCAGTCACATGACCAGCTAGCCACGCCCACCCAGTCACATGACCAGCTAGCCACGCCCACAAAATAAGCCACGCCCACAATGTCCCTCTTTACCAATGTTAAAATCTGGTCACCTTACCCAAAGGTGGTTTTTCAAGTGGCAACTGGCTTTCTGGTTTTTCTTTGAAGATATTTTGCTTCTCATCCAAGCAGCTTCTTCAGCTCTTTGATTCTTCAGCAGGTGAAGTTTAAGAACAAAAAAAATGTCTTTTTTTTTTTTGAATAAACAGAAAAAGGGTGATTAGAATGCTGATATTGGAAAGCTACAAATGAACCAAAGGTCTAGATAGATTTGCAGTAATATTTTGAAATTAATTATAAGACTCCTTCTGTGAAAAAATGCTGTTTTGAATTCTTAAAAGAATGATAGGGAGGGACTTCAAAGATTGGACACTAGAAGAGGAATTAAAAATTACAATTAAAGGAGAATAGCACTTAAATTTGACTTACTAATATTGAATATAGCAAAATACTTTAACAATGGACATTCGGGGGATATTTTTGTAGAATGAACCCAGAAGTTAGTTTTAACAGTGTCTGCCATGATAGATGGGCTATTTTTAAAAGATGTTATGGAAGAGGGACAATTTTACTGGACCAGAGGAGATAGATTTGAAAGTTGATTTTAAAATGACAGGCTACAAGAAGGATATGGAAAAAGATCCTACAATGAATATAAAATGAAACTGACTGATGTCTTAACAATTAAAAAAGATATACAAATGACAAATCAAAAGAAAGACATGGATAATTTTCTTATATTGGATTCACAATAGAACTTTAAAAATTTTGAAGATTTTTGTGAGAAGGAACAAAATAAATATGAAATCAAGTTCATAGAACTATCTAATAAAGGACCAAAGACATCATACAGTCCAACCAAAGCAATGGAGCAAAAAAACCCAATGTAGTTAATCCAGTAAACCACTCAAACATTCTGAAGAATAAAGTTTTTAATCTCAGTCTTCTTAAATGCTGAGAAGTGGAGGCATTCTGTAGCTCAAGTAACATGGCATTTCAAAAAATCTGTAGCCATCACTAAAAAGGCATATTGACAGGTTCTCTCCCTGTCACCTCTCACATGATAGGAACCCTCAGCAAACCTTCTCTCAGTGATGCCAGAGCTAGTTGAGCAAGATGATCCTATAGATACCTTGTAGATTTTAAAGATGATAAACAGAACTGTGATCTGGAAGTTTCGACTGCAGCCTAGGTGTACTAATGCTGAATCTGCTATTTCAAATTAGTAAACTGTTAAAATTTCTGAATGGAAGCTCTGAACAAAACTATGGGGCACAAATCCAAAAAACATAGTAAGGGTGCAGAGTTAAGATTTTTTCACTACTTTTATTTACATGTTATACAAAGTTATTACCCACCCTTCTCCTAGAAGAATAAATTATTGTGAGAAATATTAAAAAGGCAGAATATTATATTTCCCTAAAGGAGAAACATGCTCTCGTAAAGCAGGCCCCATCTTTCTTAACAGCCCCAGCAGGACTGGGCCAGACCTTCAGCTCCAGGGTGATGGGATTAAGACATGGCCCTTCAGGACATAATAGGACCATTTAGCAGAAGACACAGAGCTCACTGCATTGCACAATCTGCTAAAGTCATTGCATCACTCAGCAAACTTCAACCAAACCTGGCAGCTCAGAAAAACATGACCCCAGAGGAATCTGACGACAGCCAATAGAATACATGTTCTTGCACAGGAACAGGAAGCTCAGGTTCAAAGCCCAAGAGAAGGCATAAAAGCCACCCAATCTCAACTGCATGTGTTCAGAACCATGTGCTTGATTGTTCTCTTTCATCATTAAACCCTCTTTCCAATCAGCCTCCAGCCTCCATTTTGTCTCCAGTGTCCTTCTCCTGGCTTGGAACTGAACCAGATGGATATTTCTCCCAACAATAGTATATACTTGAATATGGGTATTCAGTTGTAATTGTTAGGAATCACTCTTCCTTTTTCTCCACAATTGCTTTAGGAGTCTTTCCACTTGTTCTATCTTCACAGTTTCTCAGAAAACCAGTGAACTTGCTCATTTTTCTTTTCCTTCACATTTCTGCAAGCTTATTAGCAAACTACCCAAGCATTCTCTATAAATTCAGAAGGTCCATTGTTTGAGATATACTATCTTATCTAGTGCCCCTGTGGAAGTCAGATATGATCCTGGGAAAGGATTTGTGTTGCCTGAAGATGAGTATATGTCATTTGTCAGGCCCAAGATTCATTGGGAAAAGCCTAGAAGGTTTAAATTTTAATATTTATTTTAAAAACTTACACTTTATTCATTATATAATGCTTTATTTTGCACAAAATTGGTGGATATTATATATATATATATATATATATATATATATATATATATATATATATATATATGTGTGTGTGTGTGTGTGTGTGTGTGTGTGTGTGTGTGTGTGTGTGTCTTTTTTCCTTTTTCGTAGGCTTTTATGTGCATATTCTTTCTAGCCAGGTTTTACCTACGTAAACTACCAGGGCTGTAGAACAACTTAGTTTACGTAGGTAAAACCTGGCTAGAAAGAATACGCATATATATATATATATATATATATATATATATATATATATATATATATATATATATATATATATACACACACACACACACATACATACATACATACATACATACATACATACATAACATCACGTAAACCTGGCTAGAAAGAATATGGCACATAAAAGCCTACGAAAAAGAAAGAAAAAGAAACATTGTACCTTTACAGGGAGGATATCTGAGAAGAGGGTGTGGCTCACTGTTGAAGCCTTATAAGGCAGAAATAGCTATCTGAGTCTCCCAAAGGGCAGCAGAGTTTGCTGTCTGTCAGCAAGAAACAAAAAGCCCAGAAACTTGTGAATGAGATTTCACAGAACCAGGACTGCATAACAACATAGCTTACGTAGGTAAAACCTGGGTAGAAAGAATATGCATACATGTATGTATGTATGTATGTATGTATGTATGTAAGTTTTCACGGGTATGTATGTGTGTATAGTTAATATTTTGGGTTTCTTCCCGTGTAATTGTGGATATATCCCTAAAAGGGTAGAAGCGACGTTTTGACAGAATCCCATCTGCCATCATCAGGCTTATGTCAGCAGTCATTTTGCACTAACTGCCGTTGGTATTTCAAATCTGGTGCTGGTATTCTGGGATGGCTTCACCTTTTCATTCTGATTGGTTGGGAGTCCCAGTATGTGTTTATTGGCTTGGCTTCGGGTGTATGGTCGGTTTTTCTCCACTAGGTGGCAGGGCTTCATCTTTGTGGCTGGTTTGAATATGATTTGGTTGGGATTTTTTTGATTGTTTGGTCTATGTTTTATAAATGGTGTTAAGATTCGTCTATCTATGAGAGCAGGTTTCCAAATAGTAGGCAGACGTGAAGTGTCATCCCATTTATTCATGCAATATGGTCTTTTTTCTATTTCTATTGCTTCTCTGATTATCCTGCCATTGAGATGTTCTATTTTTGCAACTGTTTTTGTTTTATTAAAATTAATGTTGTGTCCTGTTGTATTTATATGTTGAACTAATGATGATATGTGTTCTTGCTTTTGTATTGAGTTTTTGTGTTCCTCAATGCGCACACTCATTCTTCTGTTGGTCTGTCCAATGTATGTTGATGGGCAGGAAGCACACGGGATTTGGACAGACCAACAGAAGAATGAGTGTGTGAATCTTGAACTACAGGCTAAAATTCAAGCTATTTTATTTTAAGTGTTAATCAAAGGGAGATATTGAAGCAAATATATTAATTCCCTAAAGCACTCAGACCCTGTAAATTTATAAATTATCTTTTGCATTAACTTCACACATTGCATTCTACATTCATTACTGTAGCAGTTTCATTTTATGCATTATCTCTATTGAAACATTTGTTTCTGTTTAGATTTCCCCTTAATGGACAAAAGTGGCAGTTAGAGATTTTTCCTGAAGTTTATGGCTTATATCCAGGATCATAAAGCTTACAAATATTACCTTGAGAGGTTTTTTAAAAGTTGGCATATTGATTCCATTAATTCATTTTGTAGAAAAACAGTGATTTGGTTGCACGTTATATAAACCTACTGGAATCAGTTGGAGAAGTTAGTCATGACAAACTATAATCCATTTTATTTATGTTAAACTAAGTTTAGCATGATTGATGTATGTTAGAATTAATAGATATAATCCACAGATGGAAATAAGATCAGAAGTGGTGCTTCTACTGATCTTTCTCTCATTGACTCTAAGAACAGTAATAGCCATTAACTGAGCCTATTCTAGGTAACTGTTAGTTACCTAGAAAAATTGTGGTATTTCCCTCATTAGATACATGTATGTAGAAGTTAGGCTGGCATCAGTCTCAGATACATAAACATGAATTCCTACAGCTGATTGGATTCAGTGGCCAGCATGGCACCTTTCAGCATTATGATTTTTTTTCTTGACATTGTGTTTCATTGATCTTATTCAAGCTTAACTTTTAATTTATCAAATGATGTATTCTTTTAAATCTGCAAGGGAATTCATTTATATATATTTTTCAGGTGCACCCTTTTTTTGCAGGAAATCTTATGTATTATTTATATTTCTCAAGCTTGTTTTGATTTTCTGCAAATTGTGAATTGTTTTTATCCACATATGCATTTTTAATTCCATTGTGTAATTTAGAGGCTTTCAATGAATATGTCAAAAAGATCAAACCCAAATTGAATTTTGGTTAATGTCTTAGTGTTGAAAGACACATTAACCAAATATTTAATAATAATATATAAAATGAAGGAAACTGTAAAAAACAACCCACAGTTATTTATTTAATAACCTGTTGATATACTCCCTGCTATGTAATACATCCCCTAGGGAATATACAAAATTAAAAATGCATTAAGTTCAGTAAATACAAGATATAGTAAGAGAAAAATAATCATCAATAAAATTGCATTATCAAACAATTTAAACTGACTTCTACTTTATTCATGAATGTTAGAAACATTATCCACAGAAGGGGAATCCCAAAGATGCTTTTTCAAGAGCCAGCTGGTTTTCCTGATTTTCTGATTTTTTTTGAAGACATTTCACTTCTCATCCAAGAAGCTTCTTCAGCTCTGACTGGATAGTGGGGAATGGAAAGATTTATACTTCTTGCAGACAGCTGGTCATTTGCATTCTTTAATGCAAAAATGAATGCAAATGACCAGCTGTCTGCAAGGAGTATAAATCCTTCCATTCCCCACCATCCAGTCAGAGCTGAAGAAGCTTCTTGGATGAGAAGCAAAATGTCTTCAAAGAAAAACCAGAAAGTCCAATTGCCTCTTGAAAAAGTATCTTTGGGGGTGACGTCAGCGTGATAGGAACCGAGGGGACAGCGCTCCGTTCCTAGGTCCCAATTTTCGGTCTGAAAGCTGAATTTTTTAGCTCTATTGACCACAAAGAGGTCAATAGATAAAAGGGAAAATCCTGAGGACCTCGGGAGTATCAAAAATTGCCCCGAAGGTTCAAGGAAAGTCCCTTAATTCAGCCTGGAAAAAAACCAACCTCTTGTCGGTTGGCCAGAACGCTGACAGTTGCTTTAAAAAAAGGGAAGCGAGGATCGAGCAAACAGCATCAATAAGAATAACTAATTACTCTTATTCTGAAACATTTAAATATTTAAAACATTGGATACATAACTAAAAAGAGAAACTGATCGGCAAAGCAGAATTGTTAAGAAGAAACGGAGTGAAAATATAACGGAGTGAGTTAACGAAGCTAATTGAAGTGTGAGGGGGCGAAACTGACAGGCAACAGAGCTGAGGCGATTTTGAGGAAGTGCAACGGAGAGGTGTGGATTAGAAATAAAACACATAGTTATAGATTTACCAGACAGAAATTGGGAAATAGACAAAGATTATTCATTTGGGGAAAGGAATACAGATCCAAGTGTTGGACTTATTTTAAAAAAAAGAAGCGGAGGTGGTGCGGAGACAATAAAGAAGAGACGAAGAAGAAACAGTATCTAGTTTCGGGAGTGACTGTGAGGTTTTTAAAAACTTTGTAATGGTGGCAGAGCTTCAGTGAACAGATACTGTAACTATATTAGAGTATTAACTTGCAAATAAATAAAAAACATTGAGGCTCTGGAAGAGGTGTTTAAAATATTTTTAGAAGGCAAATTGAAGGACTTTGGAAACAATTACAAACTAGATGACTGAAAAGACACAAAACCAAGTGAGGATTGCAAAGACTTCAATTCTGGAACCTAATACAACGAAAGAAATTTATTTTATTGTTTGAGAGACTTAATTTATTTGAATTATTTTAATTGAATTATTTTAATAATATTTTAAGTACTTTTAAGTACTTTTATCTGTTTATTTGTTTATTTATGTAATAATGTTTTAATATAGAATATAGTATATAATATTATAGCCCAAATAGCATAAGGTTTAGGATTACTTAAGTTTAAATATTAAATATATACTTTTTAATATATTCTGGAACCTAATATAACGAAAGAAATTTATTTTATTGTTTGAGAGACTTAATTTATTTGAATTATTTTAATTGAATTATTTTAATAATATTTTAAATACTTTTAAATACTTTTATCTATTTATTTGTTTATTTATGTAATACTTAATGTTTTAATATAGAATATAGTATATAATATTATAGCCCAAATAGCATAAGATTTAGGATTACTTAAGCTTAAATGTTAAATATATACTTTCTAATATAAGTAAGAAAAGTTGGAATATATAAGTTTTGAATAGATATAATAATATAACACATAGCATATCTGTTTGTTCTTATTTCTGTTTTATCTTGTTTTCCTATTCTAATAGTTTTTTATGTGACACAATTTAATATTAATTTAAAAATTGATATGGTGTTAAAAGAATGAATTGAAAATTGATTATTAATATTGATATATATTGATTTAAATAAGAATAAATTTATTAAAATTGATAAAATTTATTAGAGATATAACTAAAGATTTAATAGAACTTAATAGAATTAATAATATATTTAAATAGAACATTTAATTTAGAAACTGAAATATGACTTGCTGAGATATCATATTTTATCCCTGCTCCTCATTTAAATTTAATTAATCCCTCATATAATGATATTATAGTTTGAAATTTGACTGTATTTGAAAACTAAACAAGTGATATTGGCTTCTGTAATTATCAGAAGGAAAATCTTACTATATACTATAGACAGTGCGTGAAAATTTGGGAACTATTAAATTAGAAAATTAAGATGACAACTACTGGCTCATTAATAATGACAAAACCAGGTAAAAAGGCAATAGCCAATCAAGCAATGTCTATTAAGTCATCAGCACAACAGAAAACAATAGACACAATGTTACTTTCAGAAAAAGAGAAATCTCCTCAATCAATTAACATCAAAAACATTCACTCAGTATTATCAATGATACAAGAGAGTATGAACAAAACACAGGAATCAATTGCTGATAACCATCAAGAAAGTAGGAAAAACCATGAGGATTTGAAAATGGACATAGGTGAAATTAAGGATAATCTAAAAAAAATGGATAATAGGATGGAGAAAATTCAACAAAATATTGCTAAAAATGAACAACGGATCCAAAATATTGAAGATAAGATGGGCAAAGTAGAAGAAAAGATAGAAGAGTCAGAATGTGATCAAACAATAATAAACAAAGAACTGGAAGATTCAATTTCATTTTTAGAAATGGAAAAGGCGTTATTTTACCTAAGATTTCAAAATATAGTGGAAAACAGAGAGGAAGATTTGAGAGATATAATGGTGGGAATTCTGGCTGAAGCAACGTTAAAGAATAAAGAAGAAATTAATAAGGAAATTGATGAAATTTATAGAGTATTCACAAAATATGCCCGAAGAAACAAGTTACCAAAAGAAGTTCATATTAGATTTGCAAGGAAGTTAGTGAAAGAGGAAATATACAAAAAAATGAGAGAAAAACCAATTATATATAAGGGAAAAGAAATAATTACATTAAAATAAATACCAAGAAGAATAAGAGAAACAAGGAAAAATTATAACTTTCTGACAACAGAATTACACAAACATAAAATAATGTTCCGGTGGTTAACGCCAGAGGGACTGCTTGTTTCATGGCAAGATAAAAAAATATAAACTTGATACACTAGAGAAAGCACAGCAATTTTTTGATAGCAATTTTTTTCCTGAGGAAGAACAAGAATCTGAAACACAGATTTCTAAAATGTTTCCCGGCACATCTCCACTCTGTTGGAAATGTAAAGCGCATAAAAGGACATACTATCATATATGGTGGTCATGTCCCAAAGCTAAAAAATTCTGGAACAATATAAAAATACAACTGGAACAAATAATAACTCAAAAGGTGCCATTAAAGCCAGAAACTTATTTATTAGGAATACCTACAAACAAATATGAAAAAGAAATAATATATTTAATAACACACATTTTGACTGCAGCAAGAATTATATACGCACAAAATTGGAAACAAGAAGAGGTCCCGACTCAAGAGAAATTAATATCCAAAATTATGGAATGCGCTGAGATGGATAAACTTACCAAGGAGATCCAAGGAAAAGAAGAATCTGAATATTATCTGGTCTGGCAAAAATGGTATAAATGGTTAGAGGGAAGTGAAAAAAAAAGAGAAGAAGAAAGAAAGAAAAATTGAATAAAAGAAAAGATATCAATAGAGTAAAATAAATTTTTAAATCAAATGAAATTTAAGAAAGAGACACGAGATATCAATAAAATAATATGATTATATAAGGTGAGAGAAATATTGTATATTGAAGAATATAGGATATTGATATTGTAACAATTCAGATATTATAGGTAGATGTTATAAAGATGATGTTTGTTATAAATTGTTTTACTTGCATTTATAAATGTATTATGTGGTTTCTTAAATTAATAAAAATTTTAAAAATTAAAAAAAAAAGTATCTTTGGAACAACCATGACTTGGATGACTGAGAATCTCCATAGACACAGAAAGGGAGCAAAGGAAGAAAGCTGCCTCTTGAACAGAGAATGTGCTCCAGCTTGGGAAATGGGTTGGTCTTTTTCCATTTCATATTAAGTCTCTTTACAATTTGGACCATCCATGAAGTAGTGCCTATGAATTCTAAAAACAGGAAAACAAAGTTCTTCTTTCTAACTTTTTGTGATGGCTTTTCATCTCCCATCACCATTGGCATTATTGCACAATAAGAAAATTGCCCCCTCATTATCCATCCCCCACAATAATATAAATCTCTGCCAGAATTTTTAGGAACAAACTGATATTTAGATAAACAGAGCTACCCAGAATGTGAAACACATCTAAGCAGGTCGTAACCGTACCTTTCTGTTATACATTATTCATGAGACTAGTGTGCCTCCCAAGAGAAAGTATAAATTTCAAGGCCACTGAGCTTCAGATTCTTTTGGTCTATCATGCTTACAGAAACACCTTGCTTGCTGCAACATCTTTGTTATGTATTGATACTTTTTAAGCGGGTGTTTCAAACTTGCCTACGTTTCTGATTGGCTGACAGTCCCTCCTGGTTTGTATATAAGGAGGACTGCAGCCCCTGAGTTTTTGCTGAAGTCTCACTGTATATTAAAGAGCTGTTGTCACTTGCTTGCTTGTACCTCTCGTTATTCCCGAACCACTTCATTGGCGACGAGGATGAGATTGAGGCTACAAGAAGCCAACCAGTGAGACCACGAGCTTCAACTAGGCGACAAGGCGAACCACAGGAGGCATACCAAACATGTCTGCCTACGTTCCGCCCAAGCCTTTCGATCCGACCCGCGAAAAATGGGTCTCGTACCTAACGAGGTTTGAATGCTCGCTAGAAGCCAGCGACATGCAGGGCCTCTTGGCTAATCGAAAGAGAGCCCTATTCCTAAGCCACTGCGGACCGGATGTGTTCGAGATGGCCGAGTCACTGTGTGAGCCAACGCCGGTTCAAACAGTCTCCTGGGACACCCTGATGGCAACTCTCCGGGCTCACTACGCTCCCGTCCCCTCCAAGTTCGTGCAGCGATACCAACTGAGGCAGCGCGTTCAACGAGAGGGAGAGCCGGTCAGCGCGTACATGGCCAGCCTGAGAAAAGCTGCAACCCATTGCGACTACAGAGATTTGGACGATGCGTTGCTTGAGCAACTGATCTGTGGTGTTCGGGACATTAGGCTGCAACGGCGTCTGCTCGCCAAGCCTGATTTGACGCTTGCCGGAGCCCTAGACGAGGCTAGGGCTCATGAAGCCTCCACAAAGGCCGCTGAAACGCTGCAGCGTCCGCTGACCAGCAAAGACAGCCCCAAGTCTGCCCCGGTGCACAGAGAAGACGCCGGATCCAGCTCGGAGTCCGAGTCGGATGAGGACGTCTTCCGAACGGAGCACCAGAGAAAACACACCGGCAGCCCCCGGCGAAGCTGTCCCAGCTGTGGCGGGCACCATGATAGACTGTCCTGCAAATACAGAGAGGCTATTTGCAGGCGCTGCGAGAAGAAAGGGCACTTGGCGCGAGTCTGCAGAGCCATTCTGCCCAGAAGACACAAACCACGTGAGCGCCGCAGCCAACCGGAATCAGCGCGCCAGAAGCAGCCAACGAGAGAAGGCGGCGTGAAAAAACGGTGCGAATTTGAACCGCGAGATGGCCGCAGCATACACATCGACCAGGCCAGCACGGCAATCGAAGACAAGGTCAGCACGGTGGTCGAGATCAACGGAAAGCCGTGCTCAATGGAGATCGACACCGGATCAGCTCTCTCCATAATGTCGTGGACGACCCTAAAGACCCTCCTGCCGTCGTTCTGGAAGGATCAACTCTCCAAACAGAGACTACGCATCCTAGACTACCAGGGGAACCGAGTCCCCCTCGAAGGCGTGGGCACGTTCCGGGTCACCTACGGAGACTACGAAAGAGACCTGCCGCTGACCATCGTCACGAAGCAGCTTCCTAGCCTCCTGGGCATGGGGTGGTTCCGAGCCCTTGGCATGGGCTTCACCGGCGTCCACCTGATGTCCAGATCAACCCTGAAAGACAGCCTCCTGTCCGAGTTCCAAGACGTCTTCAGGGACATGTTGGGCAAGTATGTGGGGACCCCTATTTCACTAAACTTAGACCCCAACATAGCCCAAGTAAGACTAAAGGCCAGACGAGTGCCGTTCGCATTGAAACCGAAGATCGATGCGGAACTGGACAAACTGATTAAGCAAGGGGTGTTGGTCCCCGTTGACCATGCTAAGTGGGAGACCCCTATAGTCACCCCAGTTAAGTCCGACGGCTCAATAAGAATTTGCGCCGACTACAAGTGCACGATCAACAAGGCTTTGCAGCCGAGCGCCTATCCGGTGCCGATCGTGCACCATCTACTACACTCCCTGGGGCCCGGAAAAATTTTTGCCAAATTAGACCTGGCCCAAGCCTACCAACAGTTACCGGTCGACGATGCCACGGCAGAGGCGCAAACGATCGTGACTCATAGGGGTGCATTTAAATGCACCAGGCTCCAATTTGGGGTGAGCGTCGCACCCGGCTTATTTCAAAGCACCATGGAGCGCCTGTTGCAAGGACTCCCAGGAGTGGTGCCCTATTTCGATGACGTCTTAGTCAGCGCCCAAGACGAACACCAGCTGGGGGACAGGGTACGGAACGTCCTGTCCAGATTCAGAGAGGCGGGACTAAGACTTAAAAGAAACAAGTGTAGGATAGCGGTCCCCTCTGTAGAATTTCTGGGGTACAGGGTGGACGGCACAGGCATCCACCCTACCGAAAGCAAGGTGAGAGCTATTAAGAGCGCACCAGCCCCCAAATCCAAAGCAGAGCTCCAAGCCTTCCTTGGACTGCTCAATTTCTACTCAATGTTCCTAAAAGATAATGCCACGGTTGCAGATCCCCTTCACAAGCTTTTAGGAAAAAATGTACCATGGGTCTGGGGGAAACCGCAAGCAGCCGCTTTTGAGGCAGTGAAAAGACTCCTATCTGAGGACAGTTTCCTGATACAGTACAATGCAGAGCTGCCGCTCGTCTTAGTTTGTGACGCCTCCCCCGTAGGAGTTGGTGCCGTCCTAGGCCACAGACTGCCGAATGGCCTAGAGGCGCCCATTGCATTTTATTCCCGTACCCTGTCCAGCACAGAGCGGAACTATAGCCAGTTGGACAGAGAGGCTCTGGCTGCGATTGCGGGGGTTAAAAAATTCCACGAATACCTCTATGGCCGAAAATTCGAACTTGTGACGGATCATAGACCCTTGCTAGGACTGCTGGCGGGCGACAGGCCAACCCCCGCTGCCCTCTCCCCTCGCTTGACCAGATGGGCCATTTTTTTGTCGGCCTACTCATATCAACTCGTCCATCGACCTGGGCGGACCCTGGGTCATGCGGATGCCCTTAGCCGCTGCCCCCTTCCCGACCTACTGGACAACCCAACGCCGGAAGCCTCCGTCCTCTTGTTGGACACGTTAACTTTGGGCCCCATCTCCTCCGGCAAGGTGGCGAAAGCCTCAAATAGAGACCCAGTCATCCGGACTGTTATGGGTTGGGTTCTGAAAGGGTGGCCGGACAAGGTGGTAGGGGAGGAGTACCAAGGGTTTGCCAACAAACGGAACGAACTGTTCATGCAAGGGGGGTGCTTGCTATGGGGTGACAGGGTGGTAATTCCAACGAAACTACGAAATAGGGTTTTGAAGTTGCTGCACGAAGGGCACCCGGGCATTGTTAGGATGAAGTGTTTAGCCCGCAGTTATGTCTGGTGGCCCAACATGGACCAGGTCATTTCCGAGTGGGTGGGGAAGTGCAGACCCTGCCAGGAGTCTCGCCCCGATCCCCCAGTAGCGCCCATCCGAGAGTGGGAGAAACCAAAAGGCCCATGGGGGAGGATCCATATTGATTTTGCCGGCCCGTTCCATGGCCAAACGTTTTTAATAGTTGTGGATGCCTACTCAAAATGGCTCGAAATTGTATTAATGCCATCTACAACGGCCGAAGCCATTATCAAGGCCCTAAGGAAGTTGTTTGCCACCCACGGCCTGCCGGATACCTTGGTATCGGACAACGGGCCTCAATTTACAGCAACCCTTTTCGAAGGTTACTTGGCCGGCCTGGGAATCCGCCATGCCCTATCAGCTCCATTTCACCCGGCTTCCAACGGATTGGCTGAATGATTTGTCAGGACAGCCAAGGAAGCGCTGTCCAGATTAGACAATGGGGACTGGCAGGCCAGGATAGATCAATTCCTAGCAGTTCAGCATGCATCACCATGCACAGCAACAGGGAGAAGCCCAGCAGAGCTCCTCATGGGGAGGAAGCTCCGGTGCGTGTTGGACAGGCTTCACCCTAACTACTCGCACGAAAACTTTAAGGGAGAGACCTGTGGCTTAAGGCAGTTTCAGGTCGGGTCCCCGGTGTTCGCTCGCAATTATGCCAGCGGTCCTCTATGGGTTGCAGGAACCATAGTGGGGATAACAGGCCCAAAATCATACACGGTGGACGTTGGGGTAGATAGACTCTGGAAGCGCCACATAGACCAACTTAGGAAACGGGTGGTTGGCGAGGCAAACATCAACTTAGACATTTCCGAGCCTAGCTATGACCACTTCTCCAAAACAGCTAACTCAAGCCCGGGGTCGCGCGAATACTTAGCTGACCAGCCCTGGTTCCAGCGCCACCCCAGCGAGTCGCCACTCCCAGCCGGGGATAACCACGCCCCAGACAAAATCCAGGAGGTTCCATTGGCGGAGCCGGGAGAGACAAAGAGTCCCTCCGACCAGCTCGACGCCCCACCAGACTCTGAACTGCGCAGGTCAACTAGGGCGAGAACTCGTCCTAAGCACCTGCGAGACTTTGTTTGTACATATGTTAATTTTTAAGTATTAGTGCCTTCTGGGAAGGGAGGGGTGTTATGTATTGATACTTTTTAAGCGGGAGTTTCAAACTTGCCTACGTTTCTGATTGGCTGACAGTCCCTCCTGGATTGTATATAAGGAGGACTGCAGCCCCTGAGTTTTTGCTGAAGTCTCACTGTATATTAAAGAGACCTAACCAACTGTGAAACATTGACAGTATTCAACAGACCTACAAAGCTCTCATTTCAAATTTACAGCAAGATGCTCTAATATCTTAATAGTATGCTGCACAGCACACAATATTCCCAGAAAGTGGTCCAAGATACTAAGTTTCCATTTTCATCTTTCCTGTGACTGGACCTTGAATTGGTTGTCTGTCTTAATTTTTAGAATCATTTCAGTGTGGTTGAGAAGTAAGTGAAGATGCATTTATAGAAAAAAAGATCAACGTTTCTTGCTCTCCTCTACCCAAATGTGTATGTTATGTTAAATAATGCCTTATTAAGAATAATTTACTGTGAGATATAACTCTAAAACTTAGGCCAGCATTAAATAAACATCTAACATTGGACAAAAGAAACACTAACAGTTGAAGACATAATAAACACACACAACTGAAGAAATATCTAACACAATGCTTAAAAGGTAAAATCTGTTCTGTATCAAGGATAATAAATATGGTTATACTTGATGCCTAACTGATGATGCAGGAAGGCGTAAAACCAGGGGATCTATATGAAAGTACATGGGGAAGTGAGCAGGCTGTGCTTTTATATTCTTTCAGCATAATTCAATGCAGAAATTAGACAGTAAATCCCCTTGAACTCTGGAGTAGAAATTAGACTTCTAAATTAGACAGGAATTAGAAATTAGACTTGAAATTTACTCATAAGAAAGGGAGCACAGGATTACAGCCACCAAACTAAAATCTAACTTCTCCATAGTGCAATCAATGTGCTATTTGCAGTAGATTTATTTTAACAAAATAGTGAGGTCTTACTTTTAACCAGGATGTGCCATACAAAAGAGTGGTATTTTACATTCCCCTTTCACTGTGATCCAGAGATAAATCTTCTTATACTGTAATTCATAACAGGGAATAAAAATCCTATTGTTTCCAGTGGTTATCTCACCCATCTTAGGTCACTTTTTCAACTCAAAGTAGACATATACTTGTGCTTTTCATCAATTTCATTAAAAAATGGTGGACTATTGTTTCCATAAAATAGGCATGCCGTAAGGAAGGGGTCCCCCACTGCTACTGGCTCATGGCCCATTGGGAATTAGGCTGCTGAAGTGGCAAGCAAAACTGTGAAGCTTCATTTGGGCATGTGTGAGATTTAGGTTGTGTGCAAGAACCTTACACCCCCCGCCCCCCGCTGCTGAAGCCACCATTGTCACGGTCTGCAGAACCAAAAAGGTCGGTTCTGCCTTAAGAAATGGCCCAATCATCTTTTTTTTTTTTTTTTTTTTGATGGGGGAAACATAGATGAATACACAGGAAACTTTCTGGAAGCATTACATTTGTATCAAGGAATAAAGGAAAGGAAAGGGACTAAAGAATTGTCTTTTCCCAACATCTATAAACATCTGGTGCCCTTGCAGATCTTATAACATTTGAACATAGAGGTTAGATGAGGGTTTTGGAGACATTTTCTGGCATGTATTTTTAAATCCCCTGCCCCATTCCTTCTTTTAATATTCAGTGGGCTACTTTTAATGGGCTATTTTTAATTCTAGGTTCATTCTGGTCACTTTTTTAGCGCACACATAGAAAGTACAAAATTTGCAGAATGAGCAGTAAATATAAAAACATAATTGCTTTGACACTCAGAGTCCAACTGCACACATACTTAAACAAAGCGGCAGCAACAACAACATGAAAGTTGAAACCTGAATCTTAATTCCCTCAGAAGACATTATTCATGCCATAATTTTTCTCTGATTGTTAAAAGAAATGGAAATGAAGTCTTTTCATCGCAGATCAACTAAACTGCATTTTCTTGCCACCCAGAAAGAACTATTCCCATTCTAATAAGAATTTCCTGTAGCCTCAATATTCCTTATGAAATAAGGTTTGTATTTTCTTTTTATATGTATTGTTGAGTTCAATTGCACTATTGAACTAATGTCATAACCTAAGCCTTCTACAAGCATTTTAAACTGCTGCTGTACTTTGAAGCTTGAAAGATTTTTAAAATGAGGTTTTCTTTTCTTTTTACCTCCCCCTTTTAAGGAAAATCTAGCTTCTCTGGGGCTGAGACAAGGGAAGAAAGAGAAAAAGAAAGAAGAAAAGAAAGATGACTGCAACTCAACATCAGTTATAAAAGAAACAATAAAATATTCAGATAGGTTTAGAGGAAGGAGCCTCCAGTTATTGAAGAGAATGAGAATGAAGTTAAACCAAGATCTTTTCTATTTCTTTTGAGCAATTGCCCACAGGGAATTTTTTGATGCACAATGTGTAGACAACAAAAATCACCTTTTACTTACAGGAAGAAGTAAAAATGGTAACTGTACAAGCATAGATTTATTTAACCTGATGCTTCATGAATGGCTTAAACTACAACTACTGTCTCAGAAGCTATAGTCTAAGATACCTAATAGTCTAAGATAGTGGTTAAGGTATCAGGCTAGAATTTGGGAGATTGTGGTGAACTAGGAGCAGAAAAATCTAGTTAGGAACAAAGCTAATTGGGTGACTTTGTTCCAACACGCTTTCTCAGCCCAAGGAAGCAGACAATGGAAAACTACTTCTAAAATCTAAAATGCTAAGAAAACTGCAGGAACTTTTCCATTCAGTGATAAGGAGTCAATGTTGACTCAAAGTCACAAAACCCTTCCCTCCTCCATTCTCAAGGAGGAATCAATATTGATTCAAAGTCACAAGACCCTTTCCTTCTTTCTTTCCTTCCTTCCTTCCTCCTTCCCTCCCTCCCTCCCCTTACATTATCACTGTCAAAGATCTTTTCCAGATTTTTGCAGCTGAATTCAAGAGCCAGAAAACAAAACAGGCTGCACTGAAAGTAAGGGACAGAGTCAAATACAACCTGGTGCTGTATAAATTAATATTGGCCTTTGCAGATGTGCATAAAAGAATGTTAGCACTGCATTTATTCTACTCTATTGTTATTATATTCCATTAGATTTAATGCTATTTTTTTTTAAAAAAGAAAGAACATTGTATAAACACTTCTGAATACAGTAGTTTTGTTTTTCAGTTTTTTTCCTTAATGCATATTCTTTTTAAGGAAATATATATATATATATATATATATATATATATATATATATGTATGTATGTATGTATGTATGTATGTATGTATGTATGTATGTATATGTTTTCTGAGGTTTTCGCGGGTGTTTGTAGGTCTTTGGTTATTCGGGTTTTCTCCCGCGTAAAATTGGAAGTGTCTTGGTGACGTTGCGACAAAGTCTCATTCGTCATCTTCAGGCTGGTGTTGTTGTGGCCCCGCCCTCTGAGCCTGTCCCATCGGAGGAAGAAAGCTCCGAGCATGAGGAAGAGGAGTCAGCCAGGCCTCCCTCTCCAGGCCCCTCCCCTCTGGCATTGTCTCAAGTGCCGGCCGAGGGAGAGGAGACAGCTGATTCGGATCAGAGTGATAATGGAACATCATTCCTGGACGCACGCCTCTGAAGGCGTGATAAACGTTTGCAGCAGCTTAGGAGGCGCGCTAGGGATTAGAACTGAGTCACTGGACCACACCCCAGAGACTATATAATAGAGGTTGGTGGTCAAGGAACTTTGTGACGAACAAAGTAAACCTTGGATAGTCACTAAAGCCTCGTCCGGAACTGCTGGGAGGAATATTATTTCTGCTTGGACTTTTGTGAACGTTCGTATCTTTGCTTTCTGTTTGTGGAAATAAAATCACTTGGCAGACGGTGTGTCTATCGCTGCCAAGTGGGAGATAAGAACTGGGTGCGTTCCAAAGTGTTTCCTTAACCCTCGGCTGGCTGTGTTGTGTGTGTGTGTGGGGACGGGGACAGATCAGGTGTTTTTGGCTTCGTGCTTCTAGGAGCAATGTATGATCGCAGCTGTTTCTTCCTTTTAACTGCTAGTGGGGGTGTGAACCAAAACCCGCCCTTATTGGCAAATGAGTCCCTAACACGAGGAATGACACCAGACCCACACTCACAAGGGCCACACAGGATATCACCAACACACATCCACACAGAAAGCAGATTCAAACCCACACCGATGATGAGGCACGACCATGGACCAGAAGCCACACCACAGCTGCATCATTAGCCACTTTAAACCCTTCCAATCCATACATGAAGTAGACTGACACCCACCATGAAGATGTGGCATGACCCCAAACACGAAGCCAAATAACAGCAACGCAGCTCACCAGTTCAAATCCCTCTGCAACTCAGACTAACCTGAGCACAACCAAGCCCTCACCCAAACAGAACACACCCCCATCCAATCAGATCACAGCCAACCCTCCATCCAATCAGAGCACAGCCAAGCCCCCAACCAATCAGAACACACCTCCACCCAATCAGAACACAGCCAAGATCCCACCCAATCAGTTCACACCCCACTAGCAGTTAAAAGGAAGAAACAGCTGCGATCACACATTGCTCCTAGAAACACGAAGCCGAAAACACCAGCCTGAAGATGACAAATGAGACTTCGTCAAAACATCGCCAAGACATTTCCAATTTTATGTGGGAGAAAACCCAAATAACCAAAGACCTACATACAAACACCCGCAAAAACCTCAGAAAACAAATATTGTACCTCTATGGGGAGGAAATCCACCATCTGACCAGGACCTATGAAAAACTCGAAGTCCAAAGAGCTTCCATTTTATGTGACCTTGCATTCCTATGCAACTGCCGAGATCAAAATTTAATCCCCACATGCTTCCAATTGAAATTTCACTCCAACTCTGCAGCCACCAAACACATCCTGAAAAGAACAGAATTGGCCCTAATTAGAAATTAACTTCACACAAAAAGATTCCTCCTAGACTGAACTAGTCAGCTCCATAGGCTCACCTCTACAAAACCTAGCCAAATTTCTCGCCAAACAACTACAGCCCTATGCAGAATCCATCATCTCACACGTAAAAAACTCATTCCAGTTCATAGAGATCATAAAGAAATAAAACTTAGAGCCTAGCGACCTACTCGTAAGCTTCGAAGTCATATCCCTCTTCACTCAAGTGCAATCAAAGAAGCCTTGACAGCTATCTAAACAAATATAACCCCCCAAGTACATCCTAGATCTGACCAACCACTGCCTATCCAACACATACTTCATCTATAACAGACAAAAATACAAACAAATGGAAGGAGCACCCATGGGATCACCCCTTTCACCTGTCATTGCAAACCTCTACATGGAACACTTGGAAACCCAAGCTCTAGAAAAATCTGATCACAAACCCAAACTCTGGCTCAGATACGTAGACGACACCTTCATAATCTGGCCACATGGGAAAGAAAAACTGGACAACTTCCTTACACACCTCAACAGCCTACACCCCAAAATACAGTTCACCATGGAAATAGAAGCTAAGAACCAACTTCCCTTCCTGGATGTCTTAGTCTACAGGAAATCCAATGGCTCCCTAGGACACATCATCTACAGAAGAAAACACACACAAACCGCTATTTGCACGCACTCTCACACCACCACCCAGCACAGATCAACTCCGTAGCCAAGACACTCATCTCCAGAACAAAACGCTTAGCTGACGAACAATACCTAAAAACCAAACTACACACTCTCACTAACGTACTCACATCCAATGGATTCCAAAGAAATAAGATTACCAACCTAATCCAAAAAGAAACCCCCACTAAAATCCAAGACAGAGAACAAGAAAATGGCAAAGCCCTCCTCCCATACATAAAAGGCGCCACAGACAGAATCAGCAAGATCCTCCACAAACACAACATCAAGACAGCATTCTGCACAAACCGAAAAATATCCACCATCCTAAGAAACCCCAAAGACAAAATTGAGTTAGAAAATCAAGGAGTATATGAAATCCCATGCACTGCCTGCCCCACCACATACATTGGACAAACCAACAGAAGAATAAGTGCATGCATTGAAGAACACAAGAACTCAGTCAGAAAAGGGGAACCAACTTCTTCCCTGGTCCAACACCTTAAAGCCACAGGAAATGAAATTGATTGTAAAAAGACCAGAACTATTGCCAAAACTGAACACTTTAACAACAGAATAATCAGAGAAGCCATCGAGATAGAAAAACGCCCACACAGCATGAATAAACAAGATGATACCTCCCGCCTACCAGCCATTTGGAAACCCACCCTTATTGACAAATGAGTCCCTAACACGAGGAATGACACCAGACCCACACTCACGAGGGCCACACAGGATGTCACCACCACATATCCACGCAGAAAGCAGACTCAAACCCACACCGATGATGAAGCACGACCACGGCCTAGAAGCCAGAACGCAGCTGCATCATTAGCCACTAGCAGTTAAAAGGAAGAAACAGCTGTGATCACACATTGCTCCTAGAAACATGAAGCCAAAAACAGCAGCCTGAAGATGAAGAATGAGACTTTGTCAAAACATCGCCAAGACATTTCCAATTTTACGCGGGAGAAAACCCGAATAACCAAAGACACACACACACACACACACACACACACACACACACACACATATATATATATATATATATATATATATATATATATACATACATACATACATACATACATACATACATACACACACACACACACATACATACATACACACACGTGGGAGAAGACCTGAATAACCAAAGACCTACATACAAACACCCGCGAAAACCTGAGAAAACACACACACACACACACACACACACACACACACACACACACACACATATATATATATATATATATATATATATATATATGAATGATATGAAAATATAAGAGTAGATTCATGAGTGCAATGATTAATGTCATGAATTCATTCAGTTGGGTGAGGCCAACATTTTCCTTTTTTTAAAAAAAAAAAAACAACTTTTATAGTTTTGTTTGTACTGTTTTAGATCCATTAGCAAAATCCTGAAAAATTTAATTTATTTGGTTTCCCACCAATTTGCAAATGAATTTCAATGACAGTCTTGGCAAGCTCAGATGCTGTAAAAATCAGGATCTAAAGGCCACCTGTGTTCTGCCAGAGTTAAGGAAGGTAGTCCACAAGAATATATTGGTCTTTCCCAATCCAAAGATTTTCCTAGCATAATGCTGTGCAATTTTGCAATGAAAACATATACTCCAAATTAAATAATGATCCCTAACTATGCTTTTCAGTCTCTCTTCATTGATAACCTGTGAAGATTGAACCACTTTGCTTCTTTCAACCCTAAATGCTTTTCAACTTGCCAATGAACTGGGGGGGAGGGAAGAGTGAAATAGAATGCTGAGAATGTGTGCATGGACCGTGAGAGCCTGGCAACTATCAAGATCACCACTGCAGATGCTTGAGAAAGACATGGACTGTTCCCATAACAAGAGGACTTCTCATAATTGGACAATGTGATCATCCAGGAGTGGGGAGAAAGGGAAGCTATTGTTTAACTAAGCAAGCACTTGTGTATTAAAACCAGAGCTGGTTTTGATATTTCAGTACCAAAATGGTATATTCAATAAAGTTTTACTTTTGGGAATGTAAAGCTCCCGAGAGTGTTTTCTTATTTTGGCTTCACTAGTTGGACAGTTGACATGGCCATTTATATGGATTGGAAAGAATAAAAACATTTCTTTAAAGTCTCTTAGAGTAAGAGGGACCAGTTCCATGGAGAGAGGTTTTTCCACAGACCAGAGAGGGTGTAGAGGCTGTCTGCATCCTACAAATGGGGCTTCACTTGTTTGCATGGCCCAGTTGCTAGCATGCAGCGGCCTGGTGCCGGCCCATGGACCAAGGATTGGGGACCCCGTCTTAGAGTTTGTATCAGTTGATACAGCCAGTTCAATGAATGGTATATAACATAAGCATGTTAATATTGTACATGTATCACCTAATTTCTACATCAGTTTGATAATCATATTACCTAAGAAAAAATTATATATGCAGTTGGTCCTACTGAGACCTGTGAAATCATTCAAGTAAGGGGAAAAAATGTAACTTTATTTATTTTAATGCAATTTACAGGTTTGGCATTTTCTCACAGCTCTCACCTCTTTTGAATCTAAAAGCAGATCCTATCTCAATGCAATGATGATAGCCATAGCAAGCCATGGAAAGCCATTTTCAAGAGAAAAGAAAAGAAAATCTAAAACTTGCAACTGAGTTGCTTTGAAGAAACTGTCAATCTGATTTAACCTTGTCACACTGAATTCTCTGTTTGTTGCCATGTTTGTCCTCATTATTTGAGCTGTAGAATGACTACATACTGCTAATTCATTCTGTTGATTTTTTTAAAAAATTGAATTTTATATTTTATAGGATTATAAAAATAATCATAGTGAAAAAGGATGTCCTAAATATGAAAGCCAATTCTCAGACAGTCATAGGCAGTGGAATGGAACAACTTGGTGTAGCCAACTCGCCATGGTCAACTCACCACAGGACAACTTGCTATGGAACAATAAAACAATTCAATTTAAATATTTAAAATAATTTTAAAAATAATTTATATTTGTCATTCACATTTCATTTTGTCCCTCCTTTTGCATTCTTTCTTTAATTATTCTATTTCACTATTTCTTAACAGATTAACAGAGTTGGAAGGGACCTTGTAGGTAATCTAGTCCAATCCCCCACCCAAGCAGGAGACTCTACACCATTTCTGACAGATGCCAGTCCAATCTTTTCTTGAAAGCTTCCAGTGATGAACCTCTCACAACGTCTGAAGGCAAGCTGTTCCATTGGCTGATTGCTCTCACTGTCAGAAAATTTCTCCTTATTTCCAGGTTGAATGTCTGCTTGTTCAGTTTCCATCCATTATTCCTTGTCTGGCCTTTGGGTGCTTTGGAAAATAGCTTGAGCTCCTCCTCTCTGTGGCAGCCCCTCAAATATTGGAACATGCTATCATGTCTCCCCTGGTCCTTCTCTTCACTAGACTAGCCATGCCCATGTCCGTTCATCATGTGTTTTAGCCTCCAGTCCCCTAATCATCTTGGTTGCTCTTCTCTGCACTTTTTCTAGAGTCTCAACATCTTTTTTATAGTGTGGTGACCAAAACTGGATGCAATATTCTAGGTGTGGTCTTACTAAGGCTTTCTAGAGTGGTATTAGTACCTCACTTGATCTTGATTGTATCCCTCTGTAAATATATTTACTATTAGTGTAATTCCTGCAAATTGGCCGTGGCAAATTGCCCACACTGAGTTGTCCTAGATCACCACCACCCAAGGCAAACAGGCTGATTCCAGATCAAGCCATTATCAAAAGAGGTTGCCTTCAGGCTTTTATATAACACAGGCAGGCAGAAGAGTGCATGAATTTAGATTCAAAGCTGTCTCTCAAATAGTTAAATCAAACAGCTCTCACTATTTTCTCTTAAGATTCAACCAGAATTAGTTTTTGAATCTTGAAGCAATTATTCTGGATATTCAGATATTTTCATTAGCAAACTTAAAATCTGGTTTGAATAGCATAAAATAAGTATTTCTGGCTAGTCAGCTATACTCAGAAAGACAAGCACTGAAGATTGCATATCAAGTTAGAAATAGTAGCCAATGGGGCCCTGCAGGGATTTCTCCTGAGACCAATATTTTCATTAATTACAGTATAATTGGGTTTGTGAGTTGCTTATAAGATTTGCAAACAATATCAAATTGTGAGATCTGGAAATAAAGATAATAGATTGCATCTAATTTGGCTAGTTTGGAAGACTAGCATGAGCAAAATAAGTTGTTGATACATAGGATAAACATAAGATATTATACAGAATAGAATAGAATTCTTTATTGGCCAAGTGTAATTGGACACATAAGGAATTTGTCTCCAAACCATTAGCTCTCAATGTACATACATACAAACAACAACATGATCAGTCATAGATCATAAATCATAGTTACAACCATTAATCATAAGATACAAACAATAAGAGATAAATCATAAGATACCACTAGGAGAAGGTAGTAGGAAAAATGAGAAGATAACAAAGATGAGAAGACAAGAAGGATAATAGCAATACAGCCTACTACTGGGTAAATAATTGTTGGCCTAAGACAGTGCTGTGGGAATTAGGTGTTCAGCAGAGTGATAGCATGGAGGTGGGGAGGGGGGGAATTATCTTTGTGTCTAGTGTTTTGGCCATATTAAAAAAAGATCTATGGCTTGGATGTACTATTTTGGAGAAAGACTTGGATATGGTTCTTGACAATAGGCTGAATATGAGACAGTAATGACAGGCAGCTAATAATAAGGCTAAATCAGTTCTGGGCAGAATTAGAAGAAGCATTGTATTAAAAATACATGAAATCCTTATTTATCCTACTTCGCATTGTGAATTCACACTTTTATGAATTGTATACAATTCTGGACACCACCGTTTTAGAATGATATTTACAGATTAGAACAGAATATGTTCTAAAAAGTGTGAAAAAAGTAATACAGAGACCCAGGATATGCCTAGGACAATCTGGAAAAAAAAAATTGGGGTGACATATCAGCATTCAGATAATTGAAAGAATGCCACAGGGAGAATGAACAGGATTTGTTTTCTTTGTCACAGAAACTAAGGCCAGAAATAAGGGTACAAATTGCTCCACATAGAATTTATTTAAATAAAAGGAAAAAAAATCCTGATTATAAGATCTTTACATTAATTTTGGTTTTCTATATCTGGAAAGTTTTAAGAAAACATTGGACGGCTATAGTATGTTTTGAAGATAGTTTAATTAGTTCTCTACATGCTGCAGAAAGTTACACAAATTGATCCTTGTGGTCCACTCCAATTTCATAGTTCTATGTTCCATTTTTTTCTACCTAAGAGGTAGAGAACTAGTGTTAAGGCACCAGCCACGAGTGACATTTATAAGATCACTAATTGAGAAATTGTGGCAGTTATAAATATAACCACGGAATAAGTACATCAATAAAATTTCAAGTTCTCAATATGCAACAATTTAAATAGCTACACATCAAAATGCATTTCAATTCTACATTAGCGGCAGAAAAGGCCACTAATGTATGAAAATATGTCATACATTTTCCATTGGCAAGATGATTTTCCTTGACTAGATCTTGTATGATGGTATAGCAACATTGGCTTACACTTTTTCAGTATTAATAGAATAGGGATTTTTCTATCATTAAATTTGCATTTATAGTTTTTTTTTTTAATACAGAATGAATCTACATGTTGCTGTACTTGAATTTCTGTAGCACAGAGTATCCTACCATACTTAGATCCCAACCAACATAGGAATTAAGAAATAATTTGAACCAATTTTGGTATAACCCCAGAATATAAATCCTGAAAAAAAACTTATTTTGTATGCTTCTCATGTTCCTATTGCAAGAATGAGTTTGACTCACACATTGTATGTCAGTAGGTTTGACAACAATAGTTTGAGACAGGAAATCAAATTTAAAACCAATTTCTTCATGAAAATGGAAACAACAATTTAAAAGTCAAACATTTGTTAGCATCCTTGCAGGCAGTTGCAATCTTATTATGACTGACATTTGAATATAATTCTGGTCAATCATGTTGTTCCATATAAGTGACTGGAGAAAAAAGTATCAGATTAAAAGTTTATGACCAATCATATGCAACCAAAACCAATGGAAAAGTTTTGCAACCAACAAAAAGAACCATCAATACTTGAGTAAATAAAATGAATGTGATCATGCTGCTACAGCAAATTAATTCACAAATGTATGCATCACTTTTTCCAGGGCCACACATTTGGGAGTAAACTGATATATAAAATCCCAAGTAAATTAAAAACTTTTAACAATTTTAAAATTTAGATTTATTATAAATAACAATCTGGTACATTTGTAAAAACTTATCAACAGTAATCCAGAATAAAATCCTTTACCTAGTCCATTTACATTAGGCAAAACTGGGACTAATCTGATTAATTTGCAACCTCTTAATAGAAATAATTCTATAAAGCTGTGGCATAAATTCCTAAGCACATTGTTTTCCAATTTCCTTGTTCACTTTGTGATAATATGCATTACTTTAAGGACCCATTCCGTCCCCCTCCCCCATATATTATTTTTAACTATTCACAGGAAGAGCAACATCCATTGGGAATGATTCTATATGCAACAATTCACTACAGAATTTATGAAATTTATTCCAGCATCACCACTTGTTTAGGCAAGGTAAAACTGCCTGATGTATTTAATTTGTGGAAGAAATAGCAAATGCTACATATGAAACTTATATCAGATACCTTCAGGACAATTTCCCCCCTTACCAATTAATTTAAAGAAGTCTGAGATTTATTATACATACGTTAACATTTCAAACTGTGTTACTATATTCTAATGATAAATAGGGAGTGGCTTTCACAGGTTCCTTTAAGAAGAAAGCTTTTATAACTATAATGTGCTTCTCTGTTAGTGAGTCTGTTAAATTTCCAAGTGAAGGAAATGAAAGATCCACAATTCACATAAAGTCAATTGTTTAGACTTTAGCATCTAAAGTACACCAGTTTTTAATTGCCAAATGGAAGAACTGTCAGAAAAAACATAACAAATGACTTGCCTCCTAAGATAACCTTAACCATCTTGGCATACTCCTTCGCATGAGTTCTACATTTGCAATTACTGCTTTAGACTGTGCTACCCTGTACATGTAGTCCTTAACCTACAACAGTTTATTTAATGAGTGTTCAAAGTTACAATGGCACTGAAAAAAGTGTCTTTGACAGACTTATGTTGGATTTTTACACTTACGACCATTGCAGTAGCCCCATGGTCATGGAATCAAAATTTGGATAACTGACTCATATTTATGACCGTTGCAGTGGCCTAGGGCCATGTAATCACCTTTTGTGACCTTTCGACAAGCAAAGTTAATGGGAAAGTCAGATTCACTTAGCAATTACTAAAAAAAAATGTGGCAAGAAAGGTCGTAAAATAGGTCAAAACTCACTTAACAATTTTTTTCACTTAGTAACTTAAATTTTGGGTTCAGTTGTGGGTCGTAAGTCAAGGACTACCTGTATAGAACAGGTGGAATGGCAACTGCTGTTGAACCTGTTGTCAAAGCATCCTCACCTCCCAGAACAAAAATAGCAGAAGATTCAGTAGATATCTGATGATGCTGGCTGCAACTGTTGACAACTTTCTTAATAAAGTCATATATTTCACATAGCTTTGATTCCTATTTCGGTTTTTATTCTAGCTTGCAATTACTGGTTTGAAAATTGTTTTGTGCTGCTGGCAAAAAAAAAAAAAAAGGAACAATCAGCATGGACCTAAACAAAAAGATATTGCAAAATGAAAAAGCTCTGTAAAGTAGTTCAAATGTCTTACTTAGCAAAATAAATTTTGGGCTCAATTATGGTCGTAAGTCAAGGACTACCTGTAAAGAAGATACATCCCAGACACCTTCTTTTAGTTAATGAAATTTCTGATCATAATTTTTCAGTCTTCAGATTTTTTATATGCATTTATAGCAATGATATTAAGAAAAATATGTTAGTCTACTGCCCTTTGGAAACTCTTCTCTCTGCTATGCCAGAGTTGTCTCTGTTTTCCAAACAGTATTGCAGTTGGATGGATAGCCAAGTGGGTATCAATTAGATTAATTTAATAATGGTGATGTTGAAATCACATGTTTTACATGCAGAAATTCACAGGTTTAATCCTTGGTATCTCCAAATTAGGCCTAAAAGAGGCCAGGGAGAAGTGATTTTAGTCAGGGTAGTCCATATTCAAGTAGATACAGTAATGGACTAATGTGGAATAAAGCAATTTTCAATATATTGATTTCCAGCATGTACTCTCTGAGGATTCCTTGTGACAACAACACCATTAGCAAGGTCAGACAGTATCAATTTATGGCAGATAAAGATGCCTCAGTTGACGGTTTCCCCACTGTGTTATTTCCCTGCAGAGAAATGTTACAATGTTTAATTTCTCCATGTTATGTGTTATGTCAAATCCCAATCTGTATTTTGGAAAACAGTAGTTTAGGGAAGGGTAAAGTGATAAAGATTACGGAGTCAACAGACATGAAGAACAAAAACATGTTCAGTAAAACACATCAAAGTATAAATCTATGAAGGGAACTAGAAAAGCAAGTGCAAAGTAAACAAAACAAAGTAGTATTAGTGGAATTGGAATGTTATGATGTCAAATAGAGGAAAATAGTCATAATTCAAAATGTAAATTATTTAGTTGATATAAAAGGTAAACTGAATGATTGATAAATGATGTAATATTGGTAATTCATAAATATTTATGCTCTTAAGTCTTTCTGTTCCCCTTGATTAAAAAATTGCTAGCCTATTTCTTGCTAACTATATAATAATTTAGTTTGAAAGAAATTCCTATCGCCCATCAATATTTCCAGAAATGATATAAACATTATATAGAAATCTAACAAATAACTAATAATCCAAGCAGGAAATACAGTATTCAACAGATGTTGCTAAGAGCTTGTAAATATATCCCTATCCAGAAATGATATAAACATTATATAGAAATCTAACAAATAACTAATAATCCAAGCAGGAAATACAGTATTCAACAGATGTTGCTAAGAGCTTGTAAATATATCCCTAGCCAAGAAATGTTACTGAAAATTTCCTTTAAAAAAACCATCAAAATAGAATCATGGCACCAAAGGATCAGACAGCTCAAGCTGGAATCTACTATAACAACTTCCACCATAACAGTTTTTGTTGTAGAAAAGATTTTAAGATGTGAACTGAGCCCATCTTTTTATAGTTAAAGATGTATAGCATTCAGCAGTAGTTCTTTGAAAGATACCTGTCATCTGTTATCTATATTTATCTATCTAGCCATCTATTCTCATTCTCTTTCCCTCCCTCTCTCTCTCTCTCTCCCTCTCCCTCTCCCTCTCCCTATTTATCTATCATGTATCTATTTCTAGGAAAGTTCAATTCTTTAAAAAAGAGTATTTCTGTTAAAAATAAAAATGTCTATATTTTGGAAGTAAATATTTGAAAACATACTTAGAGACATTTAAACAAACATAGAAATAATAAGATGAAAGTGTGGACTCATTGACTCCAAGTTCCTATTCATTGCAGGAATGTAGTTAAGGAAGCCTGACACATTTCAGGACAATTGATTCCACTATTGTAACAGTGCTATCATATCCCTCTTTGCTGTTTTCTTTTTTTCCATGGCTAGATATTCCCAATTAATTTGGTGTCTCTTCATAGGATTTCATTTTGGTTACTTGATAGCCATGACCGTTTCTGAAATTAAATTTGTCAGAATCTTTCTTAAAACATGGCACCCAAAACTGGGCCACAACATGCAAGATAGGATATGATTGATATAGAATGAAGTGGAAATATTATTTCCATGATTTGGGAACTATATTACTGTTGATGTTGAAAACTGTATCCGCCATTTTTTGTAGCTATATCACACTGCTGATTCCTAATTCCACTGTAATAAGATCTTTTTCACAAGTAACACCATTAAGCTCGATATGCCTACCTTATATTTCTGAATTTGGTTTTTGATTTGTGGGAGTAACCTATCATAGAGTTCATTAGAATAACAGGAATCTGAGTAACCAGGAGTTGAATTTACTTGCTACATTATCTGTATCCAAGAAAGGAAATAATTACTATAATGTAGTAATAGATATAATAAGATCTGTAAAACAGCAGCAAATCATAGCACTAAAAAAAAGACAGTCATTGAACATTCAGATGTAGAACCAAATTTAATTGGGGGATTCTAAATCACACTGAAGTGAACAGTTGCTTTTTAAACTGCCAAATGAAGTGCTGACTCAAATTTTTACTTAATTCTTTATTTTTATAACAAATAAATAATGTGATCAATAAGGTATATTTCCAAAGAATAGATAGATAAAAACAAAGAAATAGTTCCAGTATAGATGTAGCGGATCAATCAATTTATATCTCCAACTACTTCATATGTTTTCTCCTCAATTCCATTTTCACATTAATCTGTGATTCTTTAAATCTGGTCTATATACAAATTCAGACAACTACCACCATCTAAGAGGCTTTTCCAACATTGTAGTTCACAAAATAGAATCTCTATCTCTAGGGTGTCACAACGTCTCAGACGGGGAATTAGTGGGGCTCCTCGGAGCCCCGCAAAAAACCCCGTCTGTTAAGGCGCTGCTGGCAGGTCGATAGACCTACCCTGTCTTGTAGGGACAGGGTGATAGAGAGGGACCCCTCGGATGACTGAGAGGAATGGGCAGGTTCCTTGGGGCCGGAGGATTGCCCTCTGTGCTGGCAGCGATGGATGCGGCAGCCATGGCGGCTGCCCTGAGATCGTGACAATCGGAACAAAAGGATGTGCAGGAGGAGAAGTGGAGAGCGGAGCAGGGAGTTTGAAAGCCGGGTGAGTGGAATGCTGCCCAAGCGGGAACTGCCCGTAAAAGCTGGATTATAAATAAGTATGCCCCAGCGTTAATAGCAGCTGAGAAATATTGGGGCAAAAAGACTCAAATGAATAGTGGAGAAAAGACCTGTTGATAGATAGCGCTAATTACAGATTTCTTGGAAATGACTTTATTACAGATTTGGTCTTCTTTTTTCTTTTTCTTTTTGTGGCTAAACGAGACTGGATTATGTTTGAGAGAGAGGAAGGAAAAGAGGAAATAAATGCGCTTTTAAAAGTAAAGACAAAAGACAAATGGAGATGGAAAAAATGGCTGCCAGCTGAGAGTGAAAGTGTAAATTCCAGACTGTTTGTTTCTTGAAAGAGAAACTTTGTTGCTTGTTGCTAAAAGTGGATTATTTTGAGAAAAAATTCAAGAGGCTTGACTTTGGACATATAATCTGTGTAATGGAGGATTTATTGAAGATCAGAAAGAAGAAACTAAATGGAATAATGAAAACGGATTTAATAAGTGTGGCAACAAGAGAAAAAGGGCGTGGCAACAAAAGAAGGACATGATGATATTATATATGGAATAGTCAATTCAGAATTAACTTTATAGAACTTATAACTTTGAGGACATTGAAATGGAAAATAAATATACTCAGACAGATTGGAGAAAGAAAAAAATGGAATATATCATGTAACAAGATAACAAAATACCATAGTTTGAATTAAATGGATGTAATGGTGTCTGGGAGTTTGATGTTTGAATAATCTTAGGAGATACTTTCCTTCTTCTCTTTGCTCTTTCTCTATTTTTTTTCTTTTTCCTTTTTCTTTTCTGTTTCTTTTCCCCTCTCTATTTTTTCTAATTCTCTTTTCAATTTCTCTTGTTATATTTCTATTCTCTTTCCTTTTTATTTTTGTTTCTCTTTTCCTTTTTTTATTTTAACTATTATTAATATTGTTACTATTTTCTCTCTTTTTTCACTATTATTTTTATTAAAGTTGATTTTATGAATATACAAACAATTTGATTAGAAAAAAAAGAGTATAAATGATTGAAAAACATGATTTTTGGATGTCTCAATACCCTTTTAAATTTGGAATTTTTAAGCTCTATTTACAGACTTAATAATTTAGAAGAAAATGTTTTTTAAAGTGCTGGACAATAAAAAGAATTATTTACAGATTTAATAATTATAGAAAATTGATCTTAAAGTGATTTAAAATGTTGATACTTTTTGGAAATAAGCATGGCATGGAGGAAAGCCTAGGAGAGAATAGGAGTTAAGATATTTTTAAAGTGCTGGACAATAAAAAGAATTATTTACAGATTTAATAATTATAGAAAATTGATCTTAAAGTGATTTAAAATGTTGATACTTTTTGGAAATAAGCATGGCATGGAGGAAAGCCTAGGAGAGAATAGGAGTTAAGATATTTGTTGATATACTTTTTTATCTTAAATCAGTTAAAGATACGGAGGAGAATGGATTTAAAAATAAATATGAGTAATACATTGTGAATTAATTAATTGTAATTTAATTTAATTAATTAAAATAAAATGCTATGAATCAGTTAAACAAATGAAGTTAGGAGTGGAGGGAAGCATGATTCTGGAGAACAGTGAAAGTAAAGCAGTGATTTAGTCTTATAAATGAGGTAGGAGTGGAGGAAAACATCATACTGGAGAACAGTTAAAGCAAAACTGGGAACCAGTTAAAAATAAAAATAAGAGTTAGGAGTGGAGGAAACACGTGCTGGAAAACAGCTAAAGTAAAGCTGTGAACCAGCCGATAGAGTTAGGAGTGGAGGAAAGCATACGCTGGGTAACAGTTAAAGCAAAACTGTGAACTAGCCAAAAAAATAAAAAGTTAGGAGTGGAGGAAAATATACCTGGAGAGCAACTGAAATACAGTTGTGAACCAGTTAAAAATAGAGGTTGGAGTGGAGGAAAGCACTGCTGGAAAGCAACTTTTTGAGCTGCGAACCAGTTAAAAAATAAACCTAGGAGGAAGTGGAGGAGATAATACTGGAGAATAGTTAAGCCAAACTGTGAACCAGTTAAATAAATAGAGATAGAAGTGGCAGGAAACACTGTTGGGAAATAGCTATTTAAATTATGAACTAGTTAAATATTAGATTTCAAAATAAAGTATTTTGGGAGTGACAAATCTTAGATGGAAATGTTGATCGATTTAAAATTATTAAGAGAGGAGGAAAATATTCTTTGTCAAGATTATGGATACTAGCTGCCATTTAAGAGAGGTACAATATAGATTTGATGTAATGGGTCTTAGAAATGAGGAATATATATGAAATATTGATTGTTAAAATGACAAAGATTTGGAATGATGTCTATTTGGAAATAATTGTCTAGAATTTAGGGTGACATAGTAGAATGATAAATGTTTAGAATAAGATTTTTTTTCTTTTCTTTTTTAAAGATGTAAATGGATAAAATTTGGAACAAAATTCGTTGAGGGAATGTGAATATTTGTATTTACTTTATACCGGATCAAATCTTGCTCTAAAAAAGTGTATTTTATGTTTTATGTTTAAAAAAATAAAAAACTTTTCAAAAAAAAATAAAATCTCTAGATGGGCAATTTTTTTGCAAAATAGACTTTTACAACACATTTTGATACTGGTAGAATCAGTGGTGGGATTAAATTTTTTAACAACTGGTTCTGTGGGCATGGCTTGTTTGGAGGAGTGGCTTGGTGGTCATGTGACTGGGTGGGCGTGACTTGATGGTCATGTGACTGGGTGGGTGTGGCTATGTGCATAAGGACAACTCAGAGGGCTGAAAAAAGTCATTTCTGACTGGTCCTCGCACTTTTGACCAGTCCTCACACTTATGACAATCCTCACATTTATGCCCATTGCAGCATTCTTAACAACCATGTCACTCATTTCTCAACTGCTTCTCTTCACCACAGTGACAAGATAGGGCATAAAACTTAAAATGTGAGGACAGTCATAAGTGCGAGGACTGGTCAAAAGTGCGAGGACCAGTCAGAAATAACTTTTTCAGCCCTCTGAGTAGTCCCTATACACATAGGGACTACCCAGAGGGCTGAAAAAAGTGATTTCTGACAGGTCCTCTCACTATTGACCGGTCCTCGCACTTATGACCAGTCATCATTTATGCCTGTTGCAGCATTCTTAACAACCGTGTCACTCATTTCACAACTGCGGTGCTTCATGTGACCAGGTAGATGTGGCCAGGTGGTCATGTGACATCACTTCTTTGCCCTAATGACAGTTTGCTGCAATGGTCGTAAGTGTGAAAAACAGTCATAAGTCACTTTTTTCAGTGCCATTGTAACTGTTGTAAGTCAAGGATTACCTGTACAAAAATACAAAAAGCTTCTTTGCTTGCGAAAAGCTGTCCTAATACCAATCATTAGATTAGAAATACCTGCAAACTGGAGTTACAAATCAGTCAGGGTGGCAGAGAACCTTGAGGAATTAAAATAGTTAAAATGCAATAATAACTATCAGCAGCCAACTCTTGCTCATAAAGTGAAACCCTTTAGCAGAGAGGTCATTTAAGCTCTCCAGAATGAAGCAAAGGAGCAAACAGAGTATCTGTTGCTTGTTAAACCAATTGCCAGAACAAATAGACACAGAAATTAGTTGTCGAGCGTCTAACAGCACTCGACACCACGCCCAGCGACGAAAGACAGCAGTGGGCCGGGGCCGGGTTGCGGCGTGGGTCTGGCAGGCACAGGGTGATGGTGGTGGGGCTGTAGAGTGCGACTAGGCGTTTGGGGCGCACGGGGGGATGGGGTAGTGGGGCTCGCGGGTGGGGATTCTGACCGGTGGGGCGGTTGGTGAGTGAGCTGTAACGATGTCGGCGGAGGACGATCGAGGAGATCCGGCTGGCGGTGATGATGTCATTGGCATGTGCCCGGAAGAGAGTGGCGGGATATTTAACTGCGACCAGCTGTCCTATATGTGCCACTCTTTAAATAGAGGCTGCCGGTAACCATTGATAGCCGCGTCTTTACTTTGCTCAGCATTTCCGGCCATACGGCTGTGCTGTTAACTCCCAGTAAACCACGTTTTATGGACGGTGTGAGTGTGTTGTGGGTTTATTGGTGCGTACGGGCCACCGAATGCCGAGAGAAAGACGCGGCTCTCTATCCGTCTTTGCTGTTTGCTGGCCACGCCGGTTAAACGTTATGGCGGAGGGGGTTGCAACGGGTGTGCCGCCAGAGGAGACGGAGGAGGAGGCTGCAGAGGACACGGTCATCGAAGTGCTTGATCCAGATGTGCAGCCTGTGGTGCGACCAAAGCAATTGAATTCCCTGAAGGAGGTAAACATCGAGCCCCGGGGGGCGTCAGGACTTGAGGATACGCATGGTTGTGGGGCAGCTGCCCCTGCTGGGACTGATACCTGGTGGCATAGTTCAGCAGTGACCGGTAGCCGGGTTCAGACCCCCCCTCCATTTACGGGAGCCCAATTTCAAGGCTGGAGGGAACGTCAATGGGTCGAAGAGGAGGAGGGGGAATGGAGTTATTCCACCGGCCCTGGAGCGACCACAATGGATGTGCTGCGGGACAGGTTGGGGAGGCTAGCTTTCGAGATGCGCCTTCTTGGCAACCATGGGCGCCTAGTGTAGAGTCGACTGGGTCATGGCAAGGGACTGGGTGTGAAAGCAGGCTTCGTCTTGCCAGCCCGAAGTTCAAAGTGGAACGGAGGCCAAGCCATGCCAGCAGTGAACATCTCCCAGTAAATACCGGTATTGGGTTATCCTTTGCCGGGGATGGTGCCCGTGTTATACCAAGATCGGCCACTCGACCTGGTAGGGAGAGAGGAGGAGTAGACATGGACAGGCAACGGCCTCTGGGGGGGGAATTAGACCACCACCACCCCAACCTCGCCAAATGGATCCAGTACCACAATGGGGCCCCGGTATGTGGCTCCCACAGAACTATTGGGGCCTGCCTCCGGTACAGGCTACGTTTGATGGAGCATCGGAGAAGGTTGCGTTGTTCCTTAGTCAGGTGATTAGTCATATGGATATGTATGGCCGGTTATATCCATCACAATGGTCCATGGTAGTAGCTGTAACAGCAGTGCTCACAGGTGAGGCCGCGGACTGGGTCGCTGATCTCCACAGCGAACATGCCCGTGAATTGACAAATCTTGGCCTATTCCTGGAAGCGTTACGAGCTCGGTTTGAGGATGAAACCCGAACCCAGGTGGTTGAGGATGAACTTGTGGGTTTAAGACAACGGGGACAGCCTGCTAAAGACTACGTTAAGGAATTTTGCAGTTTGGCGGGAAAGTTACGCTCATGGCCGGAGCATCTTCTTATTCATCAATTCCAATCCGGATTAGATGGGGAAATACGCCAAGCATGTGTGTACCGGGGTCTAGGACCTCGCCTATCGGAATGGTATAAGGCAGCGGTGGCTTTAGATGTTGGACTTAGGGAATTTAGACCTAGGGGTGTTAGTCAGGTTCAACAACAAAAGAGGGGTCCCGGTGGACGGCCAATTGAGAAAGCCCTTACTAGACCAACTCCGTTTAATGGTGAGACAGGTCGACGCCCATTCTGCTGCTTCCGGTGCAATCAAGAGGGGCATAGGGCGGCTGAATGTCTTGTACCGCCACCACGAATGTCCACACCAAGACCGCAGGGACCGAATACCGCATCCAGGGAAAGACCGGGCCGTGCGCTGGAAAGGTCCAGAGCAGCAATCCATGACTCCCTGGCAGAGATGACGTCACGGTCGAATATGAACGAGTCGTCTGGGACGGTTTGCATTCCCGAAACTACGGGGATCAGCGAGGATGATGGAGATATCTTGGACCCCATGGTAAGTGATCCTGTATATCCGTTTTTGATACCCATTACGTTATGTCATCCAAGGACGAAATGAGGGTGTAAACAGATGGCCCTGATTGATTCTGGGTGTACCAGATGCCTGATTCGTCGTATTGTGGCAGAGGAGCTGGGACTTGAGATAGTAACTTTGCACAATCCCATCCGGTTTGAACAAATGGATGGGACTATTCTCGGCGGTAAACCGACTACCCATATAACTGAACCGGTTATCTTAGAGGTGGGTGAACATCGTGAACTTATCCGTTTTATAGTTGTCCCCCAAATGGTAGAAACTGTAATCCTTGGGCTTGCATGGTTGGACAAATGGGAACCAACCATTTGGTGGGAAGGGGGTTTCCGTAAGTTACGGTTGCCGATGACAGTGGAACCTTGTGCAAAAGTACAACATGGGGTGGCGGATGTTCAGGCATACCCCCCGGTATATGAAGATCTTGCCCGAGTGTTCAGCGAGGACGAATGTGATGTATTACCACCACATCGTGATACGGATTGTGGTATTGATTTGGTTCCCCGGGCGAAATTACCAAAGCCTCGGATGTATTCAATGACACCAAGGGAGTTGGATGAGTTAAGGAAATATATCGACAAAAACTTGGGCCGGGGTTTCATACGCCCCAGTCGATCACGTTTGGCTGCTCCAGTGCTCTTCCGGGAAAAGAAGGATGGAGGGTTACGCTTGTGCGTGGATTATCGGGGGTTAAACGCTGTTTGCGTTGAACCGTTATACCCGATACCTTTAATAACGGACCTGTTAACGACGTTATCTACCGGGAAGATCTTTACTAAATTAGATCTTCGTGAGGCGTACTATCGGGTACGTATTCGTTCCGGCGATGAATGGAAGACTACTTTTAACAGTCCTCTCAGAAGTTTCCATTTCCTGGTGATGCCATTTGGGTTGAAGGGGGCCCAGCAGTTTTTATGCAATTAATCAATGGGATATTGCATGAGTTTTTATATCGTGGGGTGTTAGTCTATTTGGACGATATTCTCATTTACTCAAACTCTCTTGAAGAACATGTCCAGCTAGTGAGGCAAGTCCTTACCAGGTTATTGGATGCATGACTGTTTGTGAAGCTCTCAATGTGCGAGTTTCACCGGACAGAAATAGATTACCTTGGATTCAGGATTACGAATACAGGTATACAGATGGACCCGAAAAAGGTGGAAGCGGTAATAGCCTGGCAAGCCCCAAGGACACGGAAACAATTGCAAAGTTTCCTGGGGTTTGCAAACTTCTATCGACGTTTTATTCCTTCATTTGCGAAAACGGATTTACCATTAACGAATTTGTTGCGAACGAAGGGGCTGTTACCGCCTGGCATAAAACCAAAACCGGGGCGTGTGTTACCCTGGACTCCAGCATGCCAAAAGGCATTTGAAGATCTTAAGGGCCTGTTTTCCAAGGAGCCTATCTTAAAACATCCAGATCCGTTATTACCTTTCATCGTACAGGCTGACGCTAGTGATGTGGCTGTTGGGGCAGTCCTCCTGCAGAAAGATACAGCAGGTAATTTGAGACCCTGTGCATATACGTCGCGTAAGTTTACAACGTCGGAACGAAACTGGGCTATTTGGGAGAAGGAGGCGTTTGCCGTGAAATGGGCGTTGCAGACTTGGCGACATATATTGGAGGGTGGCTCATATCCATTTGAAGTGTGGATGGATCATAAAAACTTAGAGGCCCTCCAGGTACCACGGAAACTATCCCCGAAACAGGTGCGGTGGGCACAGTATTTCAAACGGTTCCGTTTTTCATTGAAATATAAACTGGCAGGGAAGATGTTTTTAGCTGATGCCCTATCTTGAATGCCGCAGTATGGAAGCAAGCGAGTTAATTCCTTACAGGCATTGATACCGTCTGTACACACTGAAACGTGTGCCGTTGGCGCCCGAGATAATGATGGATGGCTGCAGAAAGTACGAGACGCTTCAACCTCTGATGATTGGCTACGTAGCCGTGGGTCGATATTGACTCACCGAAGTGGTGTGGCATGGTGGGGAACTAAACTGTATGTTCCTGCTACGTTGAGACAACAAGTTCTAAAGCAGTGTCATGATGTAAAGTCCGCAGGGCATTTTGGTTTCCTGAAAACATTGCACCTGGTCAGGCGACAGTTCTGGTGGCCCAGGATGCGACGGGAGGTTGAGGAGTATGTCCAAAAGTGTCATGTTTGTGCGTGTTCTAAACCACGACCTGGGAAGCCTCTAGGATTGCTCCAAACTGTAGCGGAACCTACTCGACCCTGGGAAGAAATCTCGATGGACTTCATTGTAGACCTCCCGAATAGTAGAGGTCATACGGTAATATGGACGGTATTAGATCTTTTTTCAAAACAAGCACATTTTGTCCCCTGCAAGGGGTTACCATCAGCAAGACAATTAGTGAAATTGTTTTTACAACATATTTACCGTTTACATGGGGTACCCAGCAGATCATATCAGACAGAGGGGTGCAATTTACGGCTCGGTTTTGGAAGGGGTTTCTTCATGATATTGGAGCTACTCAGGGATTAAGCTCTGCCTATCATCCCAGTACGAATGGGGCTGCCGAGAGAGCGAACGCTATGATTGAGCGATATTTACGCTCTTATGTGTCTGAGCAACAAACTGACTGGGTGGATTTGTTGCCGTTTGCTGAGGTAGCCTATAATAACACAGTACATCGCAGTACGGGGTATTCTCCCTTCCAGATCGTTATGGGACGGGAATTTACAGCTATCCCCGAGCTGGAAACCCACAAGTTCGTCGAGACCACCCCTCAGGATTGGTCCCATAAGATACAACATATGTGGCCACGAGTAAAGCAAGCCCTTGATAAAGCATCGCAAGAATATAAACATCAAGCGAATAAAAAGCGGGCTACCTGCCCCTCCTTTAAGATAGGAGATCGGGTGTACCTTTCTACCAAATACATACGCCTACGACTTACAAGTCGAAAGTTAAGTCCCAAGTATATAGGACCATTTCCGGTATCGCAGATCATAAATCCGGTAACAGTTAGATTGAAACTACCCCCGTCATTAGGAAAAATCCATCCAGTGTTTCATTCTAGTTTACTTAAAGTGGTTGGCAACCCTGACGTAGTTAATGATCTCCCTGGACCTATAGAAGGGTCGCATTTTGAAATTAATGATATCGTTGATTCTAGATATCATAGAGGACAACTGCAGTATTTAGTTAGGTGGACAGGGTACCCCGAGTCGGAATCGTCCTGGGTCCCATTAACCGATATAAATGCCCCAGAACTGTTACGACGATATCATAAAAAGAACCCCCAGAGACCACAACCAAAACCACAACGTGGTCGCTAATAATGTGTTTTTCTGTTTTCCCTCTTCCCTAGACGGACACCTGGTAAGGGGAGCCGCCTGTCGAGTGTCTAACAGCACTCGACACCATGCCCAGCGACGAAAGACAGCAGTGGGCCGGGGCCGGGTTGCGGCGTGGGTCTGGCAGGCACAGGGTGATGGTGGTGGGGCTGTAGAGTGCGACTAGGCGTTTGGGGCGCACGGGGGGATGGGGTAGTGGGGCTCGCGGGTGGGGATTCTGACCGGTGGGGCGGTTGGTGAGTGAGCTGTAACGATGTCGGCGGAGGACGATCGAGGAGATCCGGCTGGCGGTGATGATGTCATTGGCATGTGCCCGGAAGAGAGTGGCGGGATATTTAACTGCGACCAGCTGTCCTATATGTGCCACGCTTTAAATAGAGGCTGCCGGTAACCATTGATAGCCGCGTCTTTACTTTGCTCAGCATTTCCGGCCATACGGCTGTGCTGTTAACTCCCAGTAAACCACGTTTTATGGACGGTGTGAGTGTGTTGTGGGTTTATTGGTGCGTACGGGCCACCGAACGCCGAGACTAGTCAGATTTCCGAAGCTGCTTCTTTTCAGGAACAGAGATTAACATTTTTCCTTCCAAACAAAGCTGAATAGGGAAAATTATCTCATCATTAAACACAGGATTAAACATCACCAAGCACAGAATTAAACTTCACCAAAAACCAGTTTTAGACAAAAAGTCAGAAAGAGTATGTAAACTCACGTTTGAATGTCAATCTTTCTAGCTAGCCAATAAGCCTTGCTGAATGTCACTCATCTTGGTTATTTGTCATTAAAAGCGGAAGCATTTTAATGCTTCTTCAAACCACTTCTTCAAAGTGCTGATCATTGCACCCTGGCTGGAAGAACTCCAACAGGGGAATATTTCCTCCCAACAGCGGTGTAAAAAGCTTAAAACAACCCTTCTCCTTTAAGAAAGTCAATCCCCTTCCCCCCATAAAACCTCTGAGAAGATCCAGAACCGGAAGCGACAGTAAGTCTAGGTGTACTGCCAAGAATGTAAATAAGGGTTAACGGAGAGGCAGTTTCTGTAAGCAGGGCTGTTATGTATTGATACTTTTCAGCGGGAGTTTCAAACCTGCCTAAGTTTCTGATTGGCTGACAGTCCCTCCAAGATTGTATATAAGGAGGGCTGCAGCCTCTGAGTTTTTGCTGAAGTCTCACTGTATATTAAAGAGCTGTTGTCACTTGCTTGCTTGTGCCTCTCGTTATTCCTGAACCACTTCATTGGCGACGAGGATGCGATCCAGGCCACAAGAAGCGAACCAGTGAGACCACGAGCTTCAGCTAGGCGACGAGGCGAACTACAGGAGGCATACCGAACATGTCTGCCTACGTTCCGCCCAAGCCTTTTGATCCGACCCGCGAAAAATGGGTCTCGTACCTAACGAGGTTCAAATGCTCGCTTGAAGCCAGCGACATGCAGGGCCTCTCCGCTAATCGAAAGAGAGCCCTTTTCCTAAGCCACTGCGGACCGGACGTGTTCGAGATGGCCGAGTCACTGTGTGAACCAACGCCGGTCCAAACCGTCTCCTGGGACACCCTGATGGCAACTCTCCGGGCTCACTACCCGTGCCCTCCAAGTTCGTGCAACAATACCAACTCAGACAGCACGTTCAATGAGAGGGAGAACCGGTCAGTGCGTACATGGCCAGCCTGAGAAAAGCCACAACTCATTGCGACTATAGGGACTTGGACGATGCATTGCTTGAGCAACTAATCTGTGGTGTTCGGGACATTAGGCTACAATGGCGCCTGCTCGCCAAGCCTGATTTGACGCTTGCTGGAGCCCTAGACGAGGCCAGGGCTCATGAAGCTTCCACAAAAGCTGCAGAAACGCTGCAGCGTCCGCTGACCAGCAAAGACAGCCCCAAGTCCACACCAGTGCACAGGGAAGATGCCGGATCCAGCTCGGAGTCCGAGTCTGATGAGGACGTCTTCCGAACAGAGCACCACAGAAAAGACGCAGGCAGCCTTCGGCGAAACTGCCCCAGCTGTGGCGGGCACCATGATAGACTGTCCTGCAAATACAGAGAGGCTATTTGCAGGTGTTGCGAGAAAAAAGGGCACTTGGCGCGAGTCTGTAGAGCCATTCTGCCCAGAAAACACCAACAACCTGAGCGCCGCAGCCAACCAGAATCAACGCGCCAGAAGCATCCAATGAGAGATGGCGACGTGAAAAAACGGCGCGAATTCGAACCGTGAGATGGCCGCAGCATACACATTGACCAGGCCAGCACGGCGATCGAGGACAAAGTCAGCACGGTGGTCGAAATCAACGGCAAGCCATGCTCAATGGAGATCGACACCGGATCAGCTCTCTCCATAATGTCATGGGCGACCCTAAAGACCCTCCTGCTGTCGTTCCGGAAGGACCAGCTCTCCAAGCAGAGACTGCGCATCTTAGACTACCAGGGGAACCGGGTCCCCCTCGAAGGAGTAGGCACATTCCGAGTCACCTACGGAGACTTCGAAAAAGACCTGCCGCTGACCATCGTCACGAAGCAGCTGCCTAGCCTTCTAGGCATGGGGTGGTTCCGAGCCCTCGGAATGGGCTTCACCGGGGTCCACCAGATGTCCAAGCCATCACTAAAGGACAGTCTCCTGACCGAGTTCCAGGACGTCTTCGGGGACAAGTTGGGCAAGTATGTGGGGACCCCTATCTCCCTTAATTTAGACCCCAACATAGCCCAAATAAGACTCAAAGCCAGATGGGTGCCTTTCACATTAAAACCAAAGATCGATGCGGAACTGGACAAATTAATTAAACAAGGGGTGTTGGTTCCCGTTGACCATGCAAAATGGGAAACCCCCATAGTGACCCCAGTAAAGTCTGATGGCTCAATTAGGATTTGCGCCGACTACAAGTGCACGATCAACAAGGCTTTCCAGCCGAGCGCCTATCTGGTGCTGATCATGCATCATCTACTACACTCCCTGGGGCCCGGAAAAATTTTTGCCAAATTAGACCTGGCTCAGGCCTATCAACAATTACCAGTCAACGACGCCACGGCAGAGGCGCAAACAATTGTAACTCATAGGGGTGCATTCAAATGCACCAGGCTCCAATTTGGGGTGAGCATCGCACCCGGCCTATTTCAAAGCACCATGGAGCACCTTCTGCAAGGGCTCCCCGGGGTGGTGCCTTATTTTGACGACGTTCTAGTCAGCGCTCAGGACGAACATCAGCTAGGGGACAGAGTAAGGAACGTCCTTTCTAGATTTAGAGAAGCGGGACTCAAATTGAAAAAAAACAAGTGCATGATTGCTGTCCCCGCTGTTGAATTTCTGGGGTACAGGGTGGATGGCACAGGCATCCACCCTACCGAAAGCAAGGTGAGAGCTATTAAGAGCGCACCTGCCCCCAAAACCAAAGCGGAGCTCCAAGCCTTCCTTGGATTGCTCAATTTTTACTCAATGTTCCTGAAGGACAAGGCCACCGTCGCAGATCCCCTACACAAACTTTTGGGGAAGAATGTACCATGGGTCTGGGGGAAACCACAAGCAGCCGCTTTTGAGGCAGTAAAGAGACTTCTATCTGAAGACAGTTTCCTAATCCAAGACAACGCAGCGCTACCGCTTGTATTGGTTTGTGACGCCTCCCCCGTAGGAGTTGGTGCCGTCCTAGGCCATAGACTGCCGAACGGCCTAGAGGCGCCCATTGCGTTTTACTCTCGCACCATGTCAAGCGCAGAATGGAACTATAGTCAGTTGGACAGAGAGGCTCTGGCTGCAATTGCGGGGGTTAAAAAGTTCCACGAATACCTCTATGGCCACCAATTCGAACTTGTGACTGACCACCGGCCCTTGCTGGGACTTTTGGCAGGCGATAGGCCCACCCCCGCTGCTCTGTTCCCACGTTTGACCAGGTGGGCCATCTTTCTGTCGGCCTACTCGTACCAGCTTGTCCATCGACCCAGATGGACTTTGGGCCACGCGGACGCCCTCAGCCACTGCCCCCTACCTGACCTACCTGCCAACCCCACGCTGGAAGCCCCCGTTCTTCTGCTGGACACTTTGACTTTGGGACCTATCTCCTCTTGCGAGGTGGCAAAAGCCTTGGCTAGAGACCCAGTCATTCGCACTGTAATGGGTTGGGTCCTTAACGGGTGGCCGGTTAAAGTGGACGGGGGGAATACCAAGGTTATGTGAACAAACGTAACAAACTATGTATGCAAGGGGGTTGTTTGTTGTGGGGTAACAGGGTGGTAGTACCAACGAAACTAAGAACAAGGGTCTTAGAATTACTGCACGAAGGGCATCCGGGCATTGTCAGAATGAAAAGCTTAGCCCGCAGTTATGTTTGGTGGCCCAACATGGACCAAGTCATCTCCGAGTGGGTGGGGAAGTGCAGACCCTGCCAGGAGTCTCGTCCCGATCCCCCGGTAGCGCCCATCCGAGAGTGGGAGAAACCAAAAGGGCCATGGGGGAGGATCCACATTGATTTTGCCGGCCCCTTTCACGGGCAAACATTTTTAATCGTAGTCGATGCCTATTCAAAATGGCTCGAAATAATCTTAATGCCTTCAACCACAGCCAAAGCAGTTATCAAGGTCCTGAGGAAGTTGTTTGCCACCCATGGCCTGCCGGATACTCTGGTATCTGATAACGGCCCTCAATTCATGGCAACCCTGTTTGAGGGCTACTTGGCCGGACTGGGCATCCACCATGCCCTATCGGCCCCGTTCCACCCAGCTTCTAACGGATTGGCCGAACGTTTCGTAAGAACGGCCAAAGAAGCACTGTCCAGGCTAGATAACGGGGACTGGCAGGCCAGGATAGACCAATTCTTAGCTGTCCAGCATGCCACACCATGCACGGCCACAGGGAGAAGCCCAGCCGAGCTCCTCATGGGCAGGAAGCTTCGGTGCATGTTAGACAGGCTTCACCCTAACTACTCGCACGAAAATTTTAAGGGAGAGACCTCTGGGCTAAGACAGTTTCAGGTTGGGTCCCCGGTGTTCGCTCGCAATTATGCCAGCGGACCTCTATGGGTTGCAGGAACCATAGTGGGCATAACAGGCCCAAAATCTTATATGGTTGATGTAGGGGTAGACAGACTCTGGAAGCGCCACATAGACCAACTTAGAAAAAGGGTAGTCGGCAAAGCAAACATCAATTTAGACATCTCCGAACCTAACTACAACAACTTTCCCAAAACAGCTAACTCAAGCCCGGGTTCGCGAGAATACTTAGCTGACAAGCCCTGGTTCCCGCGCTGCCCCAGCGAGTCACCACTCCCAACCGGGGATAACCACGCCCCGGACAAAATCCAGGAGGTTCCATTGGCGGAGCCGGGAGAGACAGTAAGTCCCTCTGACCAGCTCGACGCCCCACCAGACACTGAACTGCGCAGGTCAACTAGAACGAGAACTCGTCCTGGGCACCTGCAAGATTTTGTGTGTACATATGTAAATTTTTGAATGTTAGTGCCTTCTGGGAAGGGAGGGGTGTTATGTATTGATACTTTTCAGCGGGAGTTTCAAACCTGCCTAAGTTTCTGATTGGCTGACAGTCCCTCCAAGATTGTATATAAGGAGGGCTGCAGCCTCTGAGTTTTTGCTGAAGTCTCCCTGTATATTAAAGAGCTGTTGTCACTTGCTTGCTTGTGCCTCTCGTTATTCCCGAACCACTTCAAGGGCAATAAAGATTAGGCTAGGAAACAACAATTCCTTACAGGATTAACTCTGTAAAGAGGAAAAAAACAAAAGGAGATTTCTTCCAACAACCTGTTCTCCGAACTGCTTATCTACTTAACAACCGGTTCTACTTAACCGGTGTGAACCGGTAGAATCCCATCACTGGGTAGAATCACAAATTGCATTGTCACATCCATGTAGTTCTATTATGGTCTTCACATTCATTAGAGAAATATAAATCAGGTCAGTTCATAAGAATGAATAAAGAGTAAGCTTCTTAAGCATTCTTAATATATCTGGGGGCAAATGATCAGGGCCTTAAGGAAAATCTTGAAGAGCTTTTTATCTTGAAAATAAGTATTGAAATCAAACCATAAAAACTACCCATTAAATAATATTACATTCAAATTAAAAGAACTTATGGCACCTTGACTATTTATGATACCCACAATAATAGGTAATGAATGCATTTTGATGAGTGTTATTAAAATTAATTCATAATGTATTACTAAAGATTAAAACATAAAATGAAAGTCTCATAATGTTAAATGACTTGTCATTATAAATTCATAAAGAAATGTCATAACAGTAGGTATCAAAGTGGTTTGTGACAAAATCTAAGTAGAGCTTTGATAAATGCTTTTAATTTTCTGTAATATAAAGTATCATTGTTTTATAATAGAACTTTTAACAGCTATAACCTATGGCATTTTATTTTACCTTAAACATTAGAGGACTTATGATTAAAATTCTAAAATATGCAGGAAAAAAAGTATCTTAATTCTTAGAGATAATCTTTTTGGGAAACTGATTTAACATACACGCCATTAGATAAGGAGAAGAATTTGAGTTATGACATGGCAATGCCCATGTGGTTAGTTTTCTCCATTGTATTCCTTTGGTGACTGGCCAGAACTGTGACAATGTTTTGTAACAAGCACTGAGCACCTCCAAGGCTGGATCATAAGGATCATTGCCAAAAGAGGACCAGCTTCATAGTAGCAGACTCACAAAATGCAGTTGATATCCCACTATTTCTTGCCCTAGACCAGTGGTTCCCAACCTTTTTTTGGCCATGCCCTACCTAAGCATCTCAAAAATCCTGATGCCCCCCTCCTGTGACATATAACTCTTACTATTCAAAAAAGTGAACTCCTACTCAGAGGAGGAAGCCTAAAAGGCCATTAACTTGGTTTAAACAAGGTTCCAATTGCCCCAGTGGTGAAATCCAAATTTTTTTATTACCGGTTCTGTGGGTGTGGCTTGGTGAGTGTGGTGTCACTTGGTGAGCGTGGCTTGGTATGGATAGCCGGAAATGGCTGAGACTCTGAATTAACCATTTGCTTTGGAATGTAAATGTCATGTCAGCTATTGTACTATATTTTTTTTAGGTTTTGTAAGAGCAGTTTGTAATTCTTAAGTTCTTTTTAAATAATTTTGTTTTATTTACTAATATACATAAATATATGTCTATTTGTATATATATATATTTGCATTGCATTTGTATTTTATGCTGTTATTTCAAAGTTTATATTATTCTGATCAGTGGTGGGATTCAATTTTTTTTACTACTGGTTCTGTGGGTGTGGCTTGGTGGGCGTGGCGTGGCTTGGTGGACATGGCTTGGTGGGCATGGCAGGGCAAGGTTACTGCAAAATCCCCATTTCTTCCCAATCAGCTGGGACTCGGGAGGCAGAGAATAGATGGGGGTGGGGCCCGTCAGAGGTGGCATTTACCAGTTCTCCGAACTACTCAAAATGTCCACTACTGGGTCTCCAGAACTGGTCAGAACCTGCTGAATATCACCTCTGATCCCGATTGCTAGTTTTAATTTCTTGTTGTTGCATATGTGTAGCCTAAACATAGGCTTGTTGCATATGTGTAGCCTATTTTGATTCAATATTGTCTTTTATCCGAATATTTTTTTGTTCGTATCTACTTTCCCTAACATGGTCAATTTAGTTTTTGATATTTGAATATCAGTTCTCTTGTACTGACTAATGACCACAGTAAAGTTAAGTAAGTAAATATAAACCCCCACCTCCTCATGTTCAGATGGCTTAAAATTAATACTTTAATATAAGGACTTGTGGCTGCAGCAGTTCTGTTTTAAATAAAATGAAGGCATGATTTTAACTACCTGTTGTTGAAATAACATTAAAGAATAAGGAGACACTTATTGAAATGGTTTATTGCTAATAATTTTGTTATGTAAATAGGTTTGTTTGGCAGGAAGTTCGAATTAACTGACCTTCAGCCGATTGGCTGACCACCACAGCTGTAAGGTATATAAAGGGAGCTGGCTCCCAGGGTTAGTTGCTGGATTCTCACTATACAATAAAGAGCTGTTGTCACTGACTACTCTGGCTTGCTGCGTCCTCATTCACCCAACTTAACATTGGCGACGAAGGTGGGATTTTGAGGCCAGAAGCAGAGAAGAGCTGAAGCCACACTCGAGAGAAAAGAGCTGAAGCCATGTTCAGAGAGGGGACCGGAGACCGCATCCTGAATCCAGCCAGGCGAGTGAGCGGAGCACAGGAGAATCCCAAAACGATGTCTGCCTACATCCCGCCAGCACCTTTCGACCCCAAGGAGGAGAAGTGGGGATCCTACATGTCCCGGTTCGAGTGCTTCATGGTGGCAAACGACATGCAAGGGCTACCGGACGTTCGAAAGAAAGCCCTGTTCCTGAGCCACTGCGGACCACGGGTCTTCGACACAGCCGAAGCATTGTCGGAGCCGAATTTGGTCCATAACATTTCCTGGTCGATGCTACAGACCCTGCTGAAAGACCACTATGCACCAACGCCATCGAAATACGTCCAGCGGTATGATTTCTGGCAACGGCTCCAGCAGGAGGGCGAATCGATCAGTGAGTACATCGCTGCCCTGCGTAAGGCCGCAACCCAGTGTGAGTACCGAGACCTGGATGAAATGCTCCTAGAGCAACTAATTTGCAGAGTGAGAGACAGCCGACTCCAGAGAAGACTGCTCGCGAGGTCAAACCTGACCCTACACATCGCCCTGGACGAGGCAAGAGCGCAGTAATCGTCAGTAAAGGCTGCAGAAAAACTAAAGAGCTCCCACCAAACCAGAACAATGCAGAAAACGGCGCCTGTGCACCGAGAGGCCGTAAGCACCGCGAGCGAGGGGGAGTCTGAAGAGGAGGTCTACCGCACCGAGCAGTCCCGCACAGCCCGGAGGGACCCCAGAGATGGATGCGCCAGCTGCGGAGGGCCCCACTCACGACAAAACTGTAAGTTCAGGGATGCAATTTGCCGTTCCTGCGAGAAAAGGGGCCACATCGCTCAGGTCTGCAGGTCCAAGGCACACCAGAGCTACAAACCACGTGGCCAAATCTTCCAATCCGAAGCAGCGCCACACCGGAGGCCCAACAAAGATGGCAGCAGCTGGAAGGGCGCAAAATTTGAAGATGCTGGGGCCTACACCATACGCATCGCACAGACCTGCACCTCGCCCGGAGAAAAGACCTACACCATGGTCGAAATCGAGGGACGGGAGTGCCAGATGGAGATCGACACGGGATCGCCAATATCCATCATGTCATGGGAGAACCTGAAGAAAGCCATCCCCAGCGTACACAAGCGACAGCTCCAGCCACAGCAACGCAGACTGAAGGACTACCAAGGGAACTGCATACCAGTCGAAGGAAGAGGCGAGTTCCAAGTACAGTATGGGGAGTTTACCGAGAAGCTACCCCTCACCATCGTCAGCGACAACCTCCCAAGCCTCTTGGGCATGGACTGGTTTAGAGCCCTGGGCATGGGATTCACCGGAGTAAGGAACGTTCGAAGCACCCTGAAAGACGACCTGCTGCAGGAGTTCCAGGACGTGTTCAACGAGCGGCTTGGCAAGTATGTGGGGACCCCGATCTCATTTAACCTCAACCCCAATATTGCACCCATTTGTTTAAAACCCAGGCGGGTACCGTTCGCTCTGAAGCCCAAAATTGACATTGAACTGGACAAACTAATCAAACAAGGGGTGCTCGTCCCAGTCGACCACGCCAAATGGGAGACCCCAATTGTAACTCCGGTAAAGCCGGACGGATCAGTGCGCATATGCACTGATTATAAATGCACAATTAATAAGGCCCTGCAGCAGAGCGCTTATCCCGTGCCCATCGTTCACCATTTATTGCATTCCCTGGGTCCCGGCAAGATCTTTGCAGAACTCGATCTTGCGCAGGCGTACCAGCAACTGCCGGTAGATGGCGCTACCACAGAGGCACAGACTATCGTAACCCACAGAGGGGCCTTCAAGTGCACCCGCCTGCAATTTGGAGTAAGCATAGCCCCCGGACTGTTCCAAAGCACCATGGAGCGGCTACTACAGGGAATCCCCGGGGTGGTGCCCTATTTTGACGACGTGCTCATTACCACCGACAATGAGCAACAGCTAGGGGAAAGGCTGAGGGAGGTCCTGAGGAAATTCAGGGACGCGGGACTCAGAGTAAAAAGAAACAAATGCATGATTGCAGTCCCCTCAGTCGAATTCCTAGGATACAGGGTAGATGGCACCGGCATACCCCCCACCGAGAGCAAGATTAGAGCAATCCAAGAAGCCCCCACCCCCAAGGATAAAGCGGAATTACAAGCTTTTCTGGGACTATTAAACTTTTACGCCATTTTCCTTAAAGACAAGGCGACAGTGGCTGAACCCTTACATAGACTGTTAGCTAAAAAGGCCATTTGGAAATGGGGGAAGACCGAAGACAGGGCATTCGCCGACATTAAAAAACTGCTATCAGCTGAGAGTTTTCTAATCCAGTACAATGCAACGCTTCCCCTTGTTCTAGCATGTGATGCGTCCCCGTTCGGAGTGGGAGCCGTCCTGAGCCATAGACTCCCAAATGGCCTAGAGGCGCCCATCGCCTACTACTCCTGAACTCTGTCAAGCGCTGAGAGAAATTATAGTCAGCTCGACAAGGAAGCCCTTGCCGCCATCTCGGGAGTAAAAAAATTCCACGAGTACTTGTTCGGGAGAAACTTTGAATTGATCACCGACCACCGACCACTCCTGGGTCTCCTCACGGGAGATCAACCAACACCGGCAGCACTATCACCCAGGATGACACGCTGGGCCATCTTCCTTGCAGCATACTCCTATCGCCTGGTACATCGACCAGGGGCGGACATGGGCAATGCGGACACACTCAGCCGATGCCCACTACCCGACAACCTAGAAGACCCCACACCCAGCATCCCCATCTTGCTGATAGACGTATTGGACTCGGGGCCCATCACATCAGCAGAGGTTGCAAGAGCTTCAACCAAAGACCATGTGATCCGGACAGTCGCAAGTTGGGTCATGAGGGGGTGGCCAGAAAGGATTGGGAGCGGGGAGTTTAAACAGTTCTCGGGAAAACGGGACAAATTAACAATGCAAGAGGGTTGTTTACTATGGGGCGATCGGGTTGTTATTCCCTTGTGCCTACGGGAAAAAGTTTTAACATTGTTGCATGAGGGGCATCCTGGGATTGTAAGAATGAAGGGGCTAGCCAGGAGCTATGTCTGGTGGCCCAGCATGGATACAGACATTACCGAGTGGGTGGGGAGATGCCAGCCCTGCCAAGAGTCCAGATCAGATCCACCAACGGCACCTGTGAGGGAGTGGGAAAGACTCCAGGGACCCTGGTCCAGGATACACATTGACTTTGCTGGCCCATTTCATGGACAGACCTTCATGGTCGTTGTAGATGCATTCTCCAAATGGTTGGAGATCAAGCTAATGAAGGCCATGACCACCGACACAACCATCAGGGAGCTAAGACAGTTATTCGCCACCCATGGGTTACCGGACATCCTAGTATCAGATAACGGGCCACAAATCACCGCGACACAATTCGAGGGGTACTTAGCGGAACTAGGGATCAGACATGTCCTTTTGGCCCCGTTTCATCCGGCTAGCAATGGTCAGGCTGAGAGATTTGTGAGGTCAGCAAAGGAGGCCCTTTCACGATTAAGCCCCGGAGATTGGCAGGAAAGAGTAGACAAATTCCTAATAGCACAGCACTCCACACCCTGCACAGCCACAGGCTGAAGCCCGGCAGAGCTATTAATGAGGCGGAAACTCTGAGGAATACTAGACAGGCTTAATCCCAATTACTCCCCAGAAGTTTTCAAGGGGGGGGGGAGAGGAAGCTTAGAGAGTTCACCATAGGAACACCAGTACACTCCAGGAACTACGGACAGGGCCCACTCTGGGAGGCAGGGCCCATCACAGAAATCACGGGGCCCAAATCATACAGGGTAGATATGGGGGACAGGAGAGTTTGGCGCAGACACATTTTTATTTTATTATTTATTTATTTTATTGAATTTGTATACCGCCCTACTCCCGAAGGACTCAGGGCGGTGAACAGCCATGGAATAAAACATATAAATACAAAATTTAAAATAGATTAAAACGAAATTAAATAATTTGGCTGAACAAATTTAAAACCCCAATAATTTAAAACCAAATTTAAAATTTCCATTTAAAAAGGGGAAAGACTTAGGTCAGGCCATTGAGAAATAGGTCATTGACCAACTGAGAAAACGAGTAACCGCAGACACCGACAACAGATTTGATGACCCAATCCCTGACCATGACTACCAACCAGAAACACAAACTACAAGTCCGGGTAGAGCGGAAGACATAGCTGAGGATTCTGGTATCCAGCGCCGCCCCATCGAGGTAGTCCAGGCTGCTGGAGAAGTCGCCGCCCACAAGGAAGTCCCAGAGGCCTCATTGGCAGAGCAGGGAGAAACAGAAAGTCCCTCCGACCTGCTCGACGCCGCCCCTCTGACTGAACTGCGCAGGTCAACTAGGACTCGCACACGCCCTAGTCACCTGAGAGACTTTGTATGCAAATAACACCCTAAGTGACTTCTGGGAGGGGAGGAGTGTTATGTAAATAGGTTTGTTTGGCGGGAAGTTCGAATTAACTGACCTTCAGCCGATTGGCTGACCACCACAGCTGTAAGGTATATAAAGGGAGCTGGCTCCCAGGGTTAGTTGCTGGATTCTCACTATACAATAAAGAGCTGTTGTCACTGACTACTCTGGCTTGCTGCGTCCTCATTCACCCAACTTAACAAGTTTCATGTAATGTTAATCAAGTACAATCTTCTATGAGATACAATTTTGATGATGCTTAATATTCAGCTGACATATTACTGCATGGGTATGACTATGTAAGGCAGGATACATTATCTTTTGGCAGCTGGAGGTTCTGCTCAGTTTTTTGGTACACAAAAATTATATTTGGACAAGGGATGATGAAAAGTGAGTGAATGGGACTGAATCAGATATATCAGCAAAGAATTTGTTATGACCTGTTTACCTTTTCTTTTGCAGCCTTCAAATCCCATTGGCTTCCATCACCAAAAGAGAAAATCTGAAAACGAAAGGTTAATTCCTGAAGTAAGCATTGAATAGCTACAAACAAAATATAAATGCAGATTCTATTTTTGAGAAAAAACAGCTGAATAAGCATCATTAAAATTATATCTCAAACATTATTGTACTAGATTTATATTGCTGGTGATCCTTTGCTAAAGATTTTCTGTTCCTGTTTTAATGCCTTTTGTAAGTGTTCTTCCCATATCAAATAAAGTACTCTTTTTAGCAATTATTACCATACATGCAGAAATTGTAAAATATCCTGTCTGGTTTAGATGATGGCAGACTTGAGATGGGCTGATAATGTCTGCTTTGCTGCTGCTGCTGAACTTCCTTAATGATAACATGTTGGGACATCACAACCTTACCAATATTGCATTTGCTCTCCCCCTCTATGGAAGAAGCACATCAAGCTTAGAAATTTCTCTATCCTGGTGTATAATTAATAAAGATGGATGCTCTTAAATTTATCTTTTGTTAACTGGGAGATTATCCAAGGGTGGAATGTTATGTCAGGACATCTAGCACTGTATTTTTTTCTCCAAGACAGTGAGAAATCCTGAAATCTAACTACCTTTTCAGTCTTATTTTCTTCTATTAGTTGAACAGAATGGTATTACATCGGCACAGAAGAATGTAAGCAGAAAAGCCTGCAATAATTCCAAAGATACTGTCTCATGCAACGGATGACCACAAAGAATTTACTACTCAAGATTTAAGATGAAATAACTGCTGCTCTGAGTATCTAATGACCTATAAGAAGGGAAGCTATGAGCTGTAGCTGTCCCTCCATGTGGCTTGATGGTTGGCTGCCCTGTAAATATTCTCGGTTTCAAGGACGCAGGGCAAAAAGATGCTCCTAAGCATTAAATTTAGCTGAAGCAACACTGAAACAACCATTCCACATGATGGATTTGGCCTAATTTGCTATTTTGCCACACTTAACCAAAAGCAAATTATTCTATTAACAACTAAGATATTCAGGTTGCCAAATTCTAGTCTTTGACATTAATCTTGCTTTACTCAGCAAGGATAATTCTCTTTCCTGGCCAGGCAAAACTTTTGTCAGTAATAAAAGTCCATTTCCTTCCCTTTATTTTTAATTGAAATCAGAGAAGAAATCTGCACCAATTAAAGCTCACACCTAATTTAACAGAAACTTTAATGATTTTTTAAAAAGTTCTTAAGAAATATAAGCCACTTTAAATCAAAGTTTTAAAGTCTGTTCAAAACCTTGGTTCTTTTCTGGGGCACAAAATCTTGGCATATTCCCTGAAGCAGACAAAAAGTTCAGCCCCTCAAGGGCAGGATGTGCCTCATAAGTTTTTTTTTTTAAAAAACTGCAAAAGGAAAAATGAGGAAATTTTCTTAAATTAACTAAGATGTTAACATGCAAATAGTGTCTTTATTTTTTTAATATGTTTATTTAATTTATTTATTTAAATATGTCACATTTTTCTGATTACTTTTTTCAATGATTTTATGTTCACTCAACAAATGGAATAAAAATCACCTTGTCTGCCTCCTCATCTGCTTTTCCCATCATTGCTGTGCCAAATGACATGTTATTAATTTAGTATCAGTACATAACTTTTAAGTCAATCTGTGGTTAATCTGGAATTCTGATGTCCATGGCAGCCTTCTTCATATAAAGAGATGACTGCTTTTTATTTTGAAATGCAACTGAAGTTATCCCTAAGCAGGCCTCTCTGTCATCCTCCTCTACTTCCTTTTAGAAGCAGTTAGAAGCAGATAATTATTCACAAAATATGAATATGCAAATTAGTAAATCAGAAGTAGATTTGCAAGAGGGACAATGGACTTTGCATATATTTTCTTAACTGGATATGCCTAATTTAATTTTTATCTGATGTTTTCAAAGAGAGAAATAATCAGGCCTCCGGATGTTCTTCTATCCTTATTCAATTAAGTCATATTTATAAAATCTATTTTTTTTTCTAGGTTCTCATCCACTATATATGCATTTCTGAAATATATCCTGTCTCCTTATAATCTTACTATGTTGCAAAAAATATTTTTTAAAACCACATTTATATCTCTCTTCAAAAAATGTATTTCTGTGTTTATACTTTCTATGTAATTTGATTAAATAAATCAAGGATAACATTGCTCTGTTGTTCAGGTTTTAAAGATTCTGATCCTTTTTCTTTTTTTACTAAGCTACCTGGTATAATGAGTTAAAACCAGGGGCTCCATTTCATACCTGAAGGAAAAAATTCAACAGAGCGTTGATAAAGAATATTTGAATGCAAGATCAAATATTAAAATGGTAATTAATTTGAGGCTCATGAAAGTGTTATTACATATTAATAAATGTGATGGAGTTTGAAGCTGAGGAGAGAATTTTTCTTATGATGAAGAGAAATAGAGGCCATGTTTAACCAAAGTTATTCTCAAGGTGCAGTGGTTCTCTTGCTGGACATTTATATTTTTTGTTGAAGAAATATGATGAAATTTCTTTTCTTTCTTGAAAAAAAAATATTAAAAGTTTTAAAGAGAACATAAAAACTAATACAAATCAATACAATGTGAGGAAAATAAAGAAAGAGAGAAGGAAAAAAGAAAAACAAAGTGTAGTGAGAAAGAATAAAAAGAAATAGAAAGAAGAAACTTCCTATTTCCTCTGCAGCAAATGTAAGTATGATTACAATATTACAAAACTCTTACTTTATGATTTTAAAAAGCTCACTTTTTTTCTATTAGCCATTTTTTCTAATTATCAAAACCCCAAATCATAAATGCATTTTTAAAATACAATTTTATTTTCTAAGAACAAAAGAATGAGGCTCAGAAATCTTGCCCCTTTTATATCTATATTGCTTTAGAAATGGAACAAGCACAATTTCAGGGCATTGTATCTGTAAATTTACAGCTTGTTTTGGAACAAACAAGCTGGTGATGCTAAAGATAGTCCTCGATTTATATACACAATTAAACCCAAAATTTCTGCTGCTAAGTGACACATTTGTTAAATGGGTTTTGCCCCATTTTACAATCTTTCTTCCCACAGTTGTTAAGTAAATCACTGCAGTTATTGAGTTAGTAACACAGTATCAACTGACCCATTTGACCCACCCCAAAAAAGAAACTCCTGACATGTAGCAACTACCAAGAGTAAAACTTTATTGAAAGATCCATTTAGGCTCAGCAGAAATCTGAGGTTTGTCCACGAAAACCCATATAGGTAAAAACCACCCCTGGGCTATTTTCCAAGGCATCTGATGAACAGACAAGGAATAATGGATGGAAACTGATCAAGGAGAGATTCAACCTAGAAATAAGGAGGAATTTTCTGACAACGAATCAATGGAACAGCTTGCATTTGGAAGTTGTGGGAGCTTCATCATTGGAGGCTTTCAAGATGAGATTGGACTGCCATTTGTCAGAAATGGTGTAGGGTCTCCTGCTTGGGCAGGGGGTTGGACTAGATGACCTACAAGGTCCCTTCCAATTCTGTTAATCTATTAATCTTTTGGAGTAGGACTGCCCCTATTGCTACATCACTGGTATTAGCCTGTATTACAAATAGTTTCTCTGGTTGGGATGCTTTAGGACTGGTTCTGCAGCAAACAGGCATTTCAGCCTGGCAGTCAAAGGACTAATCCAGGGGTTGGATGAATCGTGGTTCACCCCACCCCCAGTTTTCAGCAGATTGGTGATTGGCAGGTTATCTAGGTGAATATGGGAATGAATCAGAGGTAAAAGTTCATGAAGCCTAGAAAGTTCTGTAACTGTCTACTGGTTTGCAGCAGTTCCCATTCCAATATGGCTTTCACTTTGCTGGGGTCCATTTCCACTCCCTCAATAAAGATACAGTACCCCAGATAGTCCAAGCAAGTTTTGTGAAACTCACACTTGGATAGCTTTGTATAGAGTTGGGCTCTTTGAAGTTTCTTGAGTACTGCTCTGACTAACTTCATGTGCTCTTCAGCGGTTTCAGTGTATATTAATATATCTTCCAAATACACCAATACCTCTTTGTATAAATTCTCATGCAGAACTTCATTCAGTTGCATGAATATGGCAGGAATCCCCTGCATCCCAAAGGGCATTACTTGGAACTGGTAGAAGCCAAGGGGGCAATTGAATGTGGTTTTCCACTCATCCCACTCTTTAATCCTCACTTGATAGTACACCTCTCTCAAGTCCAGTTTAGTGAAGATTTTCCCCTTTGCCAAATACCCCAGCATGTCACTCATCAGGGACAGAGGGTACATGTTCTTCACAAATATGCAGTTTAGCCCTCTGTAATATATGTACAACCTAAGGGACCCGTCCTTCTTTTCTTTGAATAGCACCAGGGCCACCATCCTTCATTTCGCCATCTGGATGAATCGTCTCGCCAAATTCTTGTCAATTAACATTCGGAGCTCATCCATCTCTCTGGGGGTCATGGAGTACACTTTCGGCTTGCATAATTTGGTTCCCAGCATGATCTCTATTGCACAGTTGGTGGGTGGGAGTACATCTGATTCTTTTTTGCTGAAATCCTCGGCTATGTTATGATACTCTGCTAGAATCAGCAGCTTTAACCCCTCACCTCCTTTTAGTGTATTCACAGCCTCTGCTTTCACTTTCCTAACCATAGGCACATGGCCAGCTCTCTGTGCTCTCCCTAGCTCTTGCTGGTTGGCACCTCTCTTCGTCTCAGCTCACAGACAGGTTCTACTTTTTCCACTATGCCAATCCCAGGACCATGGGTTCAGTCATCCCAAGGACCACAATAAATCTAATAATTTCTACATAGTCCCCACTATGAGCTTTACTGGTACTTCAGGCAAGTACCTGGCATATCCCCTGTTATCAACCTGTCCAATTCGGAAAATGCCATGACTGTCTTAATTTCCTCAGCCTCAGTGCTAGTTTTTCCACCACCTGAGGGCTGACTACACACTGGGTGTACCCTGACTCCAGCAATGCTGTGATGGTTCCCCTCACCCCCAAGGAGAGCATCATGATCCCAACCCTGGCTGTCATAGGGGTGATGGTGCCATTTACTATCAGTTCATCTTCCCCTTTGCTGTTGCTCTTGTAGAAGGTTGGACCTGTTTGGGTGATGGTTGAAGTTCCCTCTTCCTCACTGAACTGGGGAGAGAACTAAAAGACCTCCTGCCCTATGTGCATCTTCTCCTTCAGCTTTGGGGGAGGGGGGCTTATGGTCCTTTTGGAATGACTGGCAGGTGGAGGAGCAGACTCTGGTCATGGTGCGAGGCACTTGGCTGCTCGAAGGTCCTCCTTCCCACAGAGGAAACAGGGTCTCTGGTTCTGGCGAAGCTTGTCTTCTTTGGCTGGGGTTGCACCCCCTTTGCCCTTCTGGAACCAGGCTGTCATTTGGCCACTCTCCATGGACAACTGTCCTATGAGGCATGCTGTCAGAATTCCATCAGGTTGATCTCTACCTCGCTGGCCACTTGGAACCACACTTGTAGGTTACACGGCACCCCTCAGAGTATGCAGTTTTGGTATAGCTCTCAGTTCAGCCCTAAGTTGAAAACCAGCATATACTCAGGCCAGTCCACTGTCAACTGTCCCATTTGGCACATCCAAAAAAAGAAACTACTGGCATGTAGGAACTAGCAAGAATAAAACTTTATTGAAAGATCCATTTAGGCACAGCAGAAGCAAAGTCAGCTCTGAGGTCTTCAAATGAAAATCCACATAAGTAAAATTTCCTTTTCTCTCCTGGGCTTCCCACAGTTTACTGTCCACCAATTACACTCAGTTACACTTTGGGAAAACATTGTGCATCGGCTGGTATATCTGAGAACTTGGCCTTGGTGGGTATCTCCTTTCCAGCAGCAGAAGGGTCTTATGCAGGGGTGAAATGCTCCTGGTTTGGACCGAATTGCCCGATCGGTAGCGATGGAAGTGGGTGGTTTGGAGAACCAGTAGCAAAAATCCCTGCTCCCACTCCCCCCATGCCCAGCTGAGCCGCAGAATCATCAGAAGCTTTCTCTTTTAATTTTTAAAAGCATTTTTTCTACAACTTCTTCGGCTGAAAAAATGCTTTTAAAAGTAAAAAGAAAACCTTTGATGATCGCGCGGCTCAGCTGGGATCATCAAAGGGATTGTGAGCTGATGATCCCAGCTGAGTTGCCTGATCGGCAGAGACTTTTTTCCTTTTAAAAGCCTCTGACGATCCAAGCTGAGTTGTCTGATCGGCAGAGGCTTTTAAAAGAAAAAAAGCCTCTGCTGATCAGGCAACTCAGCTGGGATCATCAGAGCCTTTTGAAAGCATTTTTTTTACAACCTCTTCGCTGAAGAGGTTGTAGAAAAAATGGTTTTAAAAGAAAAAAAAAATTGGCCATGCCCACCAAGTCACATTACCCCACCACTACCAAGCCATGCCCACAGAACCGATAGTAACAAATTTTAGATTTCACCACTGCTCTCATGCATTCCTTAGCCTCTCCCCACCCTAGGAATTTACCAACCCCTCCCATTTCTGTTTGGCAAACTGTGAGCTGGAAGTTGATGCAGGCAATGAAGAAAGCAAGTCAGCTTTGACACACAGTTGACTTTGCTGATCAGAAGGTTACAAAATGTGGTCACATGAACCAGGACATTACAACCATCATAAATATGAGTCAGTTGCCAAGTATCTGAATTTTGATTGCATGACCATGGAGATGCTGCTATGTCACAAGTGTGAAAAAGTCACTTTTTTCAGTGTCATTGTAAATTTGAACGGTCACTAAATGAACCATTGTAAGTCAAAGCCTACCTGTATTAAACTTACATTTATTTTAGGAGCTTTTTAAATATATATTTTTGTATACGTGTTTGGGCACATGGGAAGACTTTTTAAAATTAAGCAAAATCAATTTGTAATGCATGACAGTCAAATTGCTATATATAAACATATTAAACATGCAGATCTTGAAATGCAATATGTTCCCACACCCAAAAAACTATTCTAGTTCACAGACATTAGAAGAAATATGACAAAGTGACAAAATTAGTGGATCAGAGAAATGCTGAGGACATAATTTACTTGGACATCAGTAAGGCATTTGATAAATAGACTGTTAGATTGGGTGAGTGAGGAGCTAGGAGCCAGGTCGAAGTGAACAACTCTTTAATACACAGTGAGAATCCAGTGGCTTTACAGTAGAACAGCTCTCCTTATATAGCTACTTGCCAAGTGTGTTAGCCAATGATCATCGAGCTTTTTCCCACTCTAATTTTCCCTCCAAAATTAGATACATAACATAGACTACAACCCATTATTTGATAAGATAGAAAGATGTGGGATGGACAGCATAAACAAGTGATGGATTTGTAACTGATTGACCAACCTATAGTCCTTAATGGAACTGCATCTATATGGGGAGAATTATGCAGTAGGATATCCCAAGGTGTGATGACCCAGGGCATGGCACAGAGATAACACAATCAGCTGGCATTTTAAACAGCCCCTTTATTGCTCCAAATCTCTCCAAATGCTCCCACATTACTGGCAAGTCCTAAAGCACAGTGAGAACAAACCCCCACACAAACCTCAAACAGCCTCTGGTTGCAATTAGTCCAGTCCAGTGCTGTCTGCACCCAGGCTGCATGGCAATAAATCCCAAATGTATTTGGCAAAACAAGAGCCAAGCAAGGAGTTCAGGGAGCAGAAGATCTAGATAATTAGTCCAGAATGTCAACAAGGAATGCAAGGACTTTTGGCAAGTTCAAATGACGACACACAACACTTCAGGAACTCAGCATTCGTTCCCAACAAATGCCCCTCCCCACAGCATCTCCTTAAGTCTCATTTCCAAGGTGTTCCTAGTGAAGCTGGGCATGGCACTCTCCTAACACATGGCCTTCTCTGCCTGCACTGATCCTGCCTTCTCTGCACTCTCCTAGTCCTTGCATCAGGAGGGGATGGTTCTTGCTTCTTGTCTGAGCCCTGTCTCTCCTCCCTGCCTGCAGGCCTTGCTAATTCCGAACAGCCTTGCCTGAACTGACTCTGCCTTTCCCCAGTTTCCTCCAAGGCCAACGGAGCTGCCCTCTCACTTGTTGTCAGTTCTTGTTCCAGCTCATCTTTTTTTTTTCTTCATTATTATTAAATTTGTATACCGCCCTACTCCCGAAGGACTCAGGGTGGTGAACAGGCACAAAATAAAATACATAAATATAAAAGTTAAAACATGATTAAAAACTAATTAAATAATTTTTGCCCGAGACAATTAAAAACACCCAATAATTTAAAACGAATTAAAATTTCAGTTTAAAAATTTAAAAGAAGGGGAAAAAATTAGGCCAGGCCGGCCTGCTGGAATAGGAGTGTCTTCAAAACACGGCGGAAAGTGCGCAGATCCGGGATCTTCCATCACAGATTCAGACTCCGATGGGGGCATGACACAAGATTCTGTCTTAGGCCTGGTATCTTCATCTATGATTTAGATGAGGGGATAAAAGGGGAACTCATCAAATTTGCAAATGACACCAAGCTGGCAGGAATAACCAACACTCCAGAAGATAGCAAAAGGGAAACACTCCAACACTCCAGTAACTGCAAAAGGGAAAGATAGTAAATTTATCTTAATAGATTTTGCATATATTTTTTGTATGTTCGTACATATATGAAGAATTTTGAACATCACTGATTTGGCTAATTTAAAAATTGGAAATTGGAATGTATTACCAAGTTGTTGTTTTTTTTTAATTTGATTTATATGCCGCCCTTCTCCGGAGACTCAGAGCGGCTTACAATGTGTTAAGCAATAGTTATGAAATATCTTTTTATAGGCAGCAAATGAAGACAGACTCAGCAAAAATATATTTTTATTTGGAGTAACAATAAAACAAAATACTCCATATCTATTGATACGATACTATGCAATTTTTTTTCACTCTTGTAATTTAATCACAATTAAGTAGGATTCACCATTTAATTAAAACTTAGTTTAATTCATTATTCAATTGCTGTTTAGAAGAAAGATACTATTTTCCAGACTTTTGACATGAGGCAAGGAGAATTCTTCTGTGTTGGAGAGAGGGAGGGAGGGAGAGAGAGAGGGGGTGGGGGGTGGGAAAGAGAAGGTAGCACCCAATGACTAAACTGTTTTCTATAGACTCTCCCAAGGCTGTAGAAGCTTAAATTCACATTGTAAATTAAATCAGAAACTCTTATAACAATGTCATTGTTCTTGTCACCTGATCAAATTCATGTTGGTGGAAAGAAAATATGCCAGTATGTATTCATCATATTTTTAGTTTGTATTCCATTTCATTCTACAATCAAAATATGAAAACGTGTGAGGGCCTAAATATGACAGCCAACTGTAGAAGATAAAAAGATGAAGGAAAGTAAGGACAAGCATTGCATTAAAACTGAATAACTAATACATTAAAAAAAGGAAGAAAAACTCACTTACAGTACATATATACTATGTGTTAAATAAGAACTAACAATTCAAGTGTACCTGCCAAATATTTGATGCATAAATATTAAACTTCGTACTTTCTCCCCTGAAATGTGAAAGTAGTTTTCTATCAGACACCTTTTAAAAAACTATACATTTGCTTAGATGACGAGTATAAATAGAAATTTCTTTTTTTTTAAAAGAAACTTTTCAACATCACTCCCCAGCTTTCAGAAAAATCATCTTCATGCTCAATATGTATGTGTTAAAATATGCTATTTCTGTTTTTATAAAAGGAAGATAAGCTGGAATGGCCTATTTACCGAGAACAGAATGACTATCTACTGTTTGGCATACTGTATCGCTTATGAAGTAAGACTACATGATCCAGTCACCTACTCCTAAATTATTAGGAGGACCTATAGATTTCATATGTAGGTTTCTTGGCAAATAGTTTCAGTATTTGCCCACCCATCTGTCTTGAGTACTTGTCTCAATATCCCAAAGGTTAGCCTTTATTTAACCATTATTTCACTAAAATTATTAGGATGTGTGAATATAGATTTCATAAAAAGTTCAGCCCATTCACTTCTTCTCTTCAGGAACCCTCCCTAGTTCTTTAAATGTTATTTGAATCTAATGAATAAAATCTTCTGCAGACTCAGATAACTTCATGTTTTCAGAGAAATCATTATCAGCGATCAGTAGATTTTTTTTAATCAAGGAAACCATTTGTCAGTAATTATATGCAGAAATTATATTTCAAAATTTCATTTATTAGGTCAGTTAATCATTTTAACATATAGAATCAGGCATCACATGACAGTGCTGCCTTTAGCTATTGTTGGAGGAGATTAGACTCTGAGATATACTTTAACCAAGTAGCCTGCATGGCTCCAGTGAAAATTGTGTATTTGAGGGGAGATCCCTGCTGATTGTAGCAATGACTGTTATTACTTACCTACTATTGTAGATTTTCTAATTATACCATGTATACCTACCATATGATGTTGATTTGCAGTATTTTGAGTAAAGAAGAAATCTTTTCAGCACAATACATATGTGCACACCAGTGATGCTAGCACAAGAGCTTTGTTTAGGAAGGCAGCACTGTGGACAACTCTTCCACACCCCAAACATGGCCGCCATTAAAGTATACTTCAATTTTGATAATATATATGTATGCACACACACCTCTCTATGTGTGTCTCTTTCTCTGTGTATGTAGGACAATAAAACTAAAATATTAAATTAAAAGAATTTATACCAGTATTTGCATTTCACCACATCTTCCCATTTCTTGGGATTGACTTCTATGGACTAAAAACAATGGATAGAAACTATTAAATTGAAGCAATGTGAAGAAATGGAAGGAGGTGCAAATTAACCTTCTGCATTAGGCCCTCGAAAGATCTACAGTTTTTGACAGCTATATATGAGGTTAAAAATGGAATGTTGATATTTTCTAAAATATTTTGTAAAAAATCAAGTTTGTTTTTGAGAAATACATTTCCTTATAAAATATAATGCCATCTCACAATGGACTTGAACATGGTTCTGAGGATTTGTCTAATCCTCCAATTACTCCAAATTAAAATACCCTGTGACATTGATGTACCACATCATAACATATTGTTATAACCTTGCAAAGAATTCCTGGCATTAAATTATATGTGTTTATTATTTAACGTCCAAAGAATTTTCATGATTATTATATGCATAATAGTTTTTTTTAAATTATTTGTATCAGTTCATTTTATATCTAGTAGCAACACTGTCTACCTCCATTCTCCACAATCCCAGCAGACCCTGAACAAAAGTATTGGAATTTGCAAGTGGTTACTACCATAAGACCAAAACCTAGTATGATAATCAAACTATATATAAATTTAAGAGGGAGAGAATAAAAGATTCAAAACATGAATATTAACTAATTTATTGACCTGTATATTGTGTGGGTCAGAAGGAGAGCCAAGAAAATATCTACATACTCCTCACATGCTGGACATGAACTGTTTCAACTCCTTCCCTAGGATGCTGCTACAGGGCATTTCATGCCAGAACAACAAAACACAAGGACAGTTTTTTTCCCTCATGCCATCAATCAATCATCTAATTCTCATAGTACTGTCTTATGTCTAAGTATATTTACCCATGTTGTGTGGCTGTAGTAGTATTATCCTTATCTTTTTTACAATCCCCTCTTATTGGTATTATTTTTATAATGATTATTACTACTTTGTTGCTTTGCATATACACTGAGAGCTTCTGCACCGGGGACAAATTCCTTGTGTGTCTAATCACACTTGACCAAATAAAATATTCTATATTACAGTCCTGTGTCATCTGCACGTATGGTGAGCATCCCTTCTATCCTCTCTACTAAATCATTTATGAAAATGTTGAACGGGATTGGTCCTGCACAGACCTTGAGTTCCTTCACTGCATTGGAAAAGAGGCTCACGGTTCAAAAGAATCTTGAACAAGGGACCCTAGCCACAAAATATTGTACAATAGTAAGAAATGCAAGGTTCTAACCTTAGGAAAAACCAGATACACAGGTACAGGATAAGTCATATGTGGCCAAGCAATTGACTTCCATAGACATCTGGCCAAGCAATAATACTTTTGAAAAGGATATGAATATCCTGATAATTATCCCACACCAGTAGTGTGATGCAGATTCCAAAAGAATCAATGCAACATTGCCTGGAGGTAGGATAAGAATCACCATGGGACAGACAGAAATCCAAATTTGGCATAAGGCATTTCCTGACCACAGGCTCTATTAAGAATTGAAACAGTTCGCTGCCTAAAGTTGTGGATGTTCCATGGTTGAACGTTATCGACAAAAGATTAAACAGCCATTTATCTGGGATGGTCTGATTCCTGTTTTTGCAGGAATCAGGTCCCTTCAAATCCTATAATCATATGATTATCCTTTTGGATGTCTCTCATTTCTGTCATAATATTTTCTTTTCTCATTTCTCATTCAACACAGATTCCTAATTTCATTAGGAATTAGCAGATTTTCCCATGGGATTTTTAAATATATTAGATAGTTTAAACTTTGAACTTTAGAATGTCAAATGAACCATGTTTGAACATACCTGTATGAATAGAACAGTTTATTGTGAAGGAAAAATAAAAGCTTAAAGCATGAAATAAAATCAAGAGGAGCCCGGTAGCTGAGACCTGCTAGATGTGTTGACGAAATTCAAATATGAAATTATCAAAACCTACCAAAATATAAAAAGAAACCAATAATAACTGCTTAACGTCGCCTTTAAGACCTTATGATGATAGTACAGCTGTTACTTTAGTCACATTAGCACATGGAAAGTGACAGCTACATGTCGTGGTACCCTAAGAAATAAATTTTAGCTGCAAAGCATCATCAGAAAGCATTGCTAGAATTTTAATGCAAATATACAGCTCTGCTAAGACAGAGGAAATTTGTCACAATTGGGTTAAAACATATAGGTTGTCCTTATTAGCATAAGATAGCTGTTACTTGCATCCTAAATGATCCAGAGCACCACACAAAAATATTGACTAATCCAAATGCAAAAATCATTGATGTGTGATGTAATTAAGGAACAAAATTTGGCAGTAATCATTAAATATTTTTTTTTAAATCATACTTTCAGGTGGGTTCCTTCAATAATACAATCTGTGCAGCAGATGCAATTGTTATCTTAATGATTTCAAGACATCATGTCAAGTCAGAGAAAGGTATAATCAGCTTCCATAATATGCATCTGATTAGTGCTACATGAAGGGAGTTAGAAGACGTTAAAGTAATTCTAAAGTACAATACCTTTATTAAGATCAGTCATTGGAACAAATGGCTTCTGAAAATTCATAGCCAGTTGAGTTAGTGTTCTATGCCAGTTACACTTATTCCAGATGAAGTGTCACACCTGACTTTTGTATGATACACAAGGGTCACTCTTCAAAATGAATAGAACAGAACAAACATTAAATGTGATTTGATCTATATTTACATGCTCATCCTCTAGTCTTCTATATTTTCCCAATTCAATTTATAATTTAAAATATTAGTGTTTAAAAATTTTGAACATTTCTGGGAGAGGAGAGCATATTCAAGACTTTTAGGGACAGAATACTCTTTTGGATTTTCAAGTTCTACACCCATACTAGGTACTTGCTTAGCTGAAGCAAGCTCCATTAAACTATTGGGATGTGTCTGGGACTTCATTACCTCTTAACTATGACAGATACTATCATATTTTATAAAGTATAAGCATGTGTGTATGTTTGTTGGCAGTTCATAAATTACATTTAAACATCTATATTTAAAAATAAAACAGCTGTATGTTGCAAAAACTTTCTGAAGCTTGCAATGGAAAGCAACAGTTGGGGGGAAGAGAGACACAGATGGGATAGAAAGTGAATAATAAAAAAATGCAGCCAGTTTTGCATAAATGGGCTTCTTCAGAAATGTAATTAAGTATGAATAACATGCTCAGCATGTAAGAAAGGGAAAAACAACCGTCACCCTGGAGAGTCTACATGTTTCCTTTCTGGAAACTTCAAAGCCAAACTTTCTGACCATGACTGCTATAATATGACTATACCATCTCATTCCATTTTGAAATGTGGTATCTATGAAAACAATAATTTATGCCATAGACACGTTGTATCCAAGCTTAAAAAAATTAAGTCCCTAAATTTTCCCCTAAATCCTTCCCACTTTCATGAGTGATATGGCCCCACTGAATTTTGGACCTTCACCAACATTTAAAAGAGCCCTTGCTCATTAAAAATGAGTTTCAGTTCAGTTGTCTGGACTGAGGCTCAGAACCTTGGAAACGGCTAGAAAATGTTTATGAATGCACACTTGAGTAATGAGATAACCTTTTAACACTCTGTCCTTGACTCAGTGGTCTTGGCCAGATTATTGAATCACGCTTTTCTATCCAAAAATGTTCTCATCCAAACTTTAATTTTTTGCAGCAGATGAAAGATATTGTAATATATTGATTCTTTTGGATCTCATGCAACCCTCCCTGGGAGAACCTGTCTAAAATAGGAGTATGGCTGCTTATTGTGAAGAACAGCTGAAGAATATATGGAAATCCTAATGTTTGAGTCACTGATAACAAATATTATGACACCTGGTTCTATCTCTCTTTCACTCCAATATAAAAACCCAAAGATAGCTTGGAGACAGTGAGACCCTAAATGAAAGCTATTAAAAAAAACTAATTCTATGAAAATAGTGTGATGATTGTTCAGGAGAATGGTTCACAAGAAAATGTTCAATTTTTGGAGGGTGGGGGGATGATTTTCCTGCTTGGTAAAGGATCATGTTCCTAGTCTAGGAATATTTATTGATGTATTAATCATTGGCAGGAAGCCAATGGTTCAATGGTTAAGGCTGTTACAAAGACTAAAAGTAATATCTGAGTTGCTATTTGTCTGTGTATTTGATATCCAGAACAGGTCATTTTTTTAAAGAAACCCTTTTCTATGCAACAAAATTATTTTCAGTTATAATGATGGCTTGACTCAAGTTATAATAATGGCCAGAAAAGAAATGCAAATATTAAATCTTTTTAAACTGAACTTCATATATACAATATTGCAAGTAAATAAAAAATAAAGTAAATATTAGAGTACAAAAACATGTACTATGCCAAGCCATCCCTGCTGAAACACTGGTACCTCCAGTCTAAAGAAGACAATCACTGCCACCTGATGATCTTCTATGTCCATTGACTCCTCTCCTACAACTGCATCCTGAAGCTCTGCAAGTTCCATCTCTATCACTGTTCCTGTATCTAAGATGACTATTTCATTTCCCGAGAACGGGATATTGAATTTAACCTCATTTATGAATAATATCTTTAGTTTTTACTGTTTGATGTGTTATCTCTATTGTTATTTAGGTTCTTTCTTGCAATTTGTTTTATGGTGGCTTTTAAAAGAATAATTCCAAAAATCATGTTAGAAATGTTTATTTGAAAAATAACATAACATGTTTTTAATTAAAAAAAAAACAATTCAAAAAAGCTATGTGTGTTTACTGAATTTTAATAAAATATTAATTTATAAATGGGGAAGTGAAAATTTAAATTTATATTTTAATTGAGTAATTTTTTTAAAAAATCCCCAGTTTAAGAAATAAAATAAAATAGTTTTCTTAATTAAGCAGGAACAAGATTAGAATTGTTTTTTTCATAATTACTTTAGAATAAACCCAAATTCTTATAATAGCTTATTGTTTTAGCACTATCTACCTTTCCATCTATCTTTCTGCATATTTTTAAAATGTACAGGTAACTTTTTCTAAAGGCTTAGACATTGTATTTCGTCTCTTATTCATGGCTGGGTAGCACTGCCTATTTGATCTTTCTCTAAATTAAGGTCTAAAATGAAATGTTCCATTTCAATCAAATGTTGAACTACATGGTAATTTTGAGCTGACCTCATTCCAAGTTGGGTCTTGAAAAAGTCACATTTTTATATGCTATATTGTTTTTGCAATATAACAGAGGTTACTAGAACATACTTTGTACACTTTAAATGCAGTAAACCTTGTTATTAAACTATAAATCTAATCCTCTTTTTCTCTCAACTGGATAAATAAATATTTCCTTCCTTTCCACACCAATACTCCTTCAGAATATTTTCCATATATCTATGTAATATAAGCTGCAAATAGCATTTGAGTAAATTTCATAGAATATTACAAACCCACCAAATATATAAAAAATATTACTTCTAGTCAATTTTTTTAGCAGATAAACTTTCATAGTAATTTTGGCTCAAGACTTTGAGCAGGTTCTAAATATTTTGAACAATGAATCTACTTTGGACAATTCAGTGTCGTTAATTAGTATATTATCCAAATCTCACATGATAGTACAGGTCTTCATGAACAGTGAATTAAATACTCAAAATACCAGCTATAAATACACTTCTTTTTAGAACTAAGAGATCAACCTTGTTACAATTGAAAATACCTAACCTGTTTTTTGTAAATATGTATATTTTTATATGTTATTGTGTGATGTCACTATACTCCTTGCCATTGGTCCCTACTTACCTTTTGCCCTGCCTCCTCTGTATATAAGTCGTTGCTCCTGTCAGAACCTCAGCTGTCCAAATGTAATCCTGAGGAAGACAAGAAATAAATAAATACCTTTGTTATAAGAAAGGCTTCAGTCTATTATATTGGGCCTAACCAGAATAATTAAACAAGTAACAAATTGGTAGCAGAGGATGGTTTGGTAGGCCCAACCAACCTAAAAATGCAAGAATCACAAAAAGAAATATATAAAAGAATGGCAGCCCAACTGACTACTGAAAAAAAATACACTAACTGAAGAAATGCAGAAATATACACAATTACAAGAAAAGGAATTCCTGACAAACTCCAAACAATCAACAGATGAAACAGAAGTTGCTCCCTCAGCCTCAAACAGGGAAGGTGACATAAAAAGAAAAATACTAGACTTAATACAAATGACTCCAGATGACTCAAGTCTGATCGTGAAACTCCACAGCTTAGCAAACAATCACGGAGCAGCATCAGATGAAGAGATCAAACATAAAAAATCCACGGTAAGAAAGTCAACTCCTGACTACAACACTAACAATGAAGCTAGCAATGGTTTCCCGCCTTTTTCATGGTGGCCATCTTATACATCTATTCCTTCTAAAATGGCTGACCAATCACTAAAAGACTTGCGAAATTCAAATTACCAAGCGGGAAACAGAACCTACAAAGAAAATAACTCACCGATTTCAGAAATAAATAGAAAACAATTATGGAGCAAATATACTAACCAACCTAATGAACTAGAGATACATAATGCCATGCAGGTGTTAAACGCAGCAGTCAAAGCTAAGATAAAATTATCAAACTCTCAACCAGAAGAAAAACTAACCACCCAAGAAAAAACGCACTGGCAACCATACCCTGAAAAATACTACCAGAGGCCCACACAGGACAACCAAGAACCAAAATTAAAAGTACCATACTTACCGGACTTCCAGTCTGGCTTCCGCTGCCGCCAGACAGTCCTTTGAGACCGCCAGCCCCGATGCCTGTAAAGAGCCGCCTTTGCACCTGAAAGGCAGCTCGAAAAACTCCATTTCCTGATGGAAATGTGAGTCAGAGCAGGCGAGGGCAGGTAGAGCCCTCTGCAAAGTCCCCAGAGTTTTTTTTAACTCTTGGGGACGAGCAGGTTGTGGCTCCCTATTCCTGTTCGCCGCTGCTCCAGGCTTCGGGAGAACTCTGCCTTTTTGCAGAGCTAGGCGCTGGAACCGGATCAATTAACGAATCTAACAGATGGATTAATTAAAAAAGATGAGACTTGGACTTGGGACCCTAAATCGCAAGTATCCTTAATGAATTTACAAGCATTTTAGAGTGAAGGAGAAAAAAACTTTAAAATGGCGACTGCTGAGGCTTGGGAAGTAGAAGAAAGCCGAAAGTGAGAGTCCTTCCGTAACAGCTACAAAGTAGCGGAATAAATAGTGCTGGTTAGAATCTGGAAGAAAAATAGTTATTTTAAGTTCCTTTTTTCTTGGAGATTTGTACTTGATCTTGTTTGGGGAAAAGTTTTCTTTTTTTTTTTTTCTTTTAAAAAAAGAGTTTGTTGGCAGGATGGCATTAAAACTTATAAAGCCTGACAAACAAGCAGTGGGGGGGTGTTCCCCCACTTGCAATTATGTGAACAAGCTTTGAGCTTACAGACTCAGCAGAATGGCTTTGATTTAAAAGAATTTCTTCAGGAGGAAATGGCTAGGTATCACGAGACTGTGAACCAGAAATTTGAAAAATTTAGGCAAGAAATTAAAGAAATGATACAACTAAAGTATGATAATTTGGAATGAAAGATCGTAACAGTGACTAATGCTTTTTCAGAAGTTGTTATAAAGATGGATACAAATATCAAGTTATTAGAGTCTAAAATGGAGGAAGTTGATAACAAGATTTATACTTTGGACAATAAAATACAAATAATTGAAAAAGATTTGATAAATATTCAAGACAAAAGTTTAGAAGTAAAGTTTAAAAAGGAAGCTGGTCATGAGACTTACAATGCACAAGATATAAAGCAAGGAATTGAAAAAGAAATTATAATGATGCAATACAGGCTTACAGAATTTGCGGTCAGAATGAGAGGGTTACAGGAAAATAATAGTAATGATTTAAGAAAAATATTTGCTCAAGTTCTGGCCAGGATTTTAAAGATTCATCCTGAGGAGGTATCTTGCAAGATTGACAAGGCTTACAGAGTAAATTCTTGGATTGCAAAGCAAAGGCAATTGCCTAGAGATGTGGTGATTTATTTTACAGATAAAGAAATAAGAAATGATATTGTGCAAAAATCTTTCAACTCTACTTTACAACTGTATGGAAGAAAGATCTTGATATATAAAGAGTTGCCGCCTAAGATTCTAAAAGATAGAAAGAAATTTGGATTTTTGGTGAATGAGCTAAAGAAACAAAATATTTCATTCAAGTGGGATGTTCCAGTTGGTATAATATTGAGATATCAAGGAGAAAGATATCAGTTAAATACTGTTGAAAAAGCGGAAGAATTTTACTACAAGGTTCAAAAGCAAAACCAACAAGAGATAGAAATTCAAGATAAGCAAAAGGAGCTGGAAGTAATGGAAAAACAACAAGTTACAGAGGTTCTTCCAGATGAGCCGCTTTCGGATTCTTCCTTAGAGATCTCAGCTGGATCATTTATAAATACAAGAGAGGCGGCTCTGGATTCTAAAGTGATGACTTACCAAGTTACAGACCAGCACGGAAATCAATCAGTTGATATACAATTTATAGAACCAAAATAGAGATTTAAGCCACAAAAGCAAAACCAACAAGATCAAGTTACAGATCAGCATGAAAATCAAATAGCTGATATACAATTTACAGAAAGAAAATCAGGATGGAGATCCAACCCACAAAAAGTCAAGAAAAGAAGAAGTAGGTCTCACAAAAACAAAAACTTTTAAACTACAACAGTGTAATGCCAGTTATTTAAGAGATGATTGAATACATGATAAGATAATCGGCAAAGTATTGGTTTATATTATCCTGAGGAGAGTGACAGACCTCTGCAGTGCTGTATTTTCGGGATGTGGAAAGGGCCTTAAACTGAATGGATTGGAATTATCTTTTTTTTTTTTTTGGATTCTTTGATAAATATACTACGTTTATGCTGAGTCACAAGGCAAGAGTGTTATGGAATTGGGGTACGCAGATGATCTGGCTGTTACCCAATTACGGTGGTTGGAATTAATAATCTGGATAAAAGACAACTCTACAAACACAATATGGAATACAAATATAAAGTTGCCCGGGTGGTTGTTTTTTTTTTTCTTATTATGAAGATATTTGCTATTGATGGGGGCAGATGGTAATTGAAGATACCGAATTGGAATTCGGTACTGTTGGAATTAGGATGTGATGTTACCCTAACATGGGTGATGGAGTTTATAATCCAGCTAAAAGACATTACAGAAGATATTATATGGACTACAAGCCTAAAGTCTTTTTAAGAGGATTTTAATTACATAAGGGAATTTTTTTTTAGTGGAGTGGGCAGAAGAATAAAGATATTAAGATTTATTAAGTATGGTAGTCTTGTAGGAAAGTGGGTGGAGACAGGTTAGTTTATTGATTGTTTAGTTTAAGAAAAGGGATATTATGTTTAGATATGAATATATGTAAAAGATTTGAATTAAGAGATATAACGATGGGGGTGAAGGAAATGGGTAGACTATGAACTGAATAAATGTTAAATTAGGATTTATTATATAGTTTTATAGTGGAAGGTTGCTTTGAAATGTTATATTAATATTCATAAAAGATATGACTTAAGAGATATATGTATGGGGGGTAGAAAAAGGGTAGATTATGAGCAGAAATCGCTAAACTGGGAGATATAATAATATTATTATGTTAAATTAGGAGTTATATAATGTTATAGTAGAATGTTATTTTGAAATGTATAGTATAAGGGGGATATGATAATTTTATTAGAAAGAAAGGGTCAGCATATGGGGATGGAGTAAGTGGATGGTAAAGTATTATATAATCTGTTATGAATTTGAGTTTTATTATGAAGAAGTCACAGGGGGGAGGGTGAGGGGGGTTAGGGAGGAGGGGGGAAAAAGGGGAAAATTTGTATTTGAAAAACTTTTTCAATAAAAAAAAAAGTACCATACTTACTTGCCACAGAACACCTTGCTGAGCGACCTGATTTCACCGCCAATGATGATCCGCATCGAGCTCCGCTTTCCAGCCACGTCGAAAAACATGGCCACCAGGCCTCCGATGAAGTTCTCTCTGATCACCGCAGTTCCGGAGACTTCCCGACGAGCTGGACGGCATCCCAGACATTCTTCAGCCACCAGAGGCCTTCCGGAGACAAAGCCAAAGACCAGAAGGCCAACTGGGACTTCATCCCGGGAGCCGCAAGCACAGGATCCTCTCTCGTCGACTGCTGGGGAAGAATGAGGTCTGAGCATGCGCAGAACAAAACTGCAAAGAAAAAAGAAGACATAAATACAAGTCAGCACAGATCCAGCCAAAACATAGAAATAAGTAAATACAGACATGCCTCTACCATAACTATGCCTTATTGCGAGTATGCTAAGGTTTTAAACCATGGACAGCTCCTGAATGTAAGTAATTTCTCACAACACTCTGGGACACTACCTACAGACTTATAAAATTAAAATTAGATGGAAGCAACTTAATGGAATGGAGCCAGTATTTACAAATTATATATTTGAGGGAAAACATTTTATTCTTTATTGATGATCCACCAGACAAACCCTGGACTTATGAAATGGACTGCCTCCATCATAAGGCTTATTATATACTAATTGCTTCTATATCCCCAAGTATTTTTCTTAGTCTTGAACATAATCTAACTGTATCTGAAACATACCAAAAATTATTTAATTTATTTTATAGCAAAAGTGTAGCCACAACTACTAGAATTTCAAGAGAATTCTATTCTGCCAGACTAAAACATGATACATCTATGAGCGAGCATATCCTAAATCTGAATGCAACCAGAGCAGAGCTCATCCAAAGGGGGGAAAATATATCTGATGGCACTATGAAAAGCATTATAATCAATTCATTAGACACCAGCTGGGATAACTTTACTTGATAATTTAAGTTTAGAACATCTTACCTTAGAAAACCTTATCAATAAACTTATAGCTGAAGACAAACTTAGAAGGGAATGATCTGTACATCAAAGGGAAGGCAGAAACAAAAAAAGGACAGATTTCAGAGTCAGAGACAGATACCCACATGAATGCTCAATATGTGGATCTAAAAGACATCAAAAAAGAGACTGCCCCTAGAACGCAGGATATAGAGATACATATTATCACAAAGATAGATCAGATAGAAGAATACATTTCTCAGATAGAACTTCTCCTGACTACAGATATAAACGCAGGGAATCACCACATTCAAAAGAAAAGAAAATATACAGAGACAACCCTAGGGAAAACAAAAATGGATCACTATATGGAATAAAAGACAGTAATACATCAACATCAGATTCACTCAACACATGGCTCATCGACTCTGGAGCCACAAGCCACACAACTCACAATAGAAAAATTCTCAACAACTTCACAGAAAGGGAATATTACATAAAAGTAGCAAATCAAAATGAAGTTCTAGTAAGAGGAGTAGGTGACACGCATATAAAAGGTATAGGAAAAATAGAGGGGGTACTATTTATACCCAAAATTCCGAATAATATATTGGCAACTCTAAAACTAAGCATAGAAAATGGGGTAGAGACCACATTCAAAAATGGAAAGGTATTCATGACTAAAAACAACAGGAACATAGACAAACTATTCACTAATGAAGGACTAACATATCTACTACCACAAAATAACGAGTTAATCTGTGCACACTATCAATTAAAAAATAAAGAGGCAGAGTCAGATAGTCATGAAGGGGGTAATAATATACCAACTGTTGAAACCACTATATCAGAAAAATTACACAATGGTAAACCTATACACGACAACTGTACCCATTTACTTCACAGAAAGCTAGGACATGCAAGTTTCCCTGTTATACAGAAAATGTTAGAATGTTCTGAAGACATAAAAATAAAAAATTGTAAAAATTATTTGGAATGTTCCGTATGCAAATCATCCAAGCTCAAAAACAAACCTAAACCCAAAAAAGCCACTTGCACCACACAATCAATTTTTCAGTTAGTTCATATGGATGTTGTAGGCCCAATGAAACCTTCAATCAAATATAGAAAAAGATACTTTCTAACTATAGTCGATGATTACAGCAGGTTTGGGTTCGTGTACACCCTTAACCATAAAAGTGAAGTTTTCAAAAAATTCAAGGAATTCTTTAAAATGGTAGAAACTCAACATAATATTAAAATCAAACAAATAATGACCAACAGAGGGTCAGAATTTTTATCTAACAAATTTTCCAATTGGCTAAAGGTACAGGGAATATTACACTTTAAATCTTGTCCCTTCTCACCCTTTCAAAATGGAGTCTCAGAGAGAAAGAACGGTTTGCTACAAACCATGGTTAGATGTGTGCTAGACGATGCTGGTTTAAACCAATCCTTCTGGGCTGAAGCCCTCACTTACTCTAATTATACTTTAAACCGCTTATGGTCAAGTGCAATCAACAAAACTCCATATGAAATCATGTATGGCAAAAAACCAAAAATTGGGCATCTACACATATTTGATGTAACTGCTGATGTATATGTACCTAGACAATTGAGACACAAAGGAGAGAAAGTATCCAAAAGATTAATATTCATGGGGTACGAATCAGGAACCAAGGGATACCGCTTCATTGATAAAAATAACCATTTCATTGTGTCTAGATCTGCCATGTTCCATGAACATGCAAATTGGTCAAAAATACACCTCAACGAGCTATACCCAGAATCAGAAAACACTACACACACACACAGAGAAAACATTATTCACCAGATATCAAACCCAAAATTATAACAACAAACAAACCCAAATATCCAAAAATAATTAATGATGAATGGAAGAAAGGACATCCTATATTGAAAGTAGACCCACTAACTGAAAGGGAAGCTAAGTATATGCATAGCAATGAACTACCTCCTGATAGACCCATTAGATCAAATAGGGGTACAATTCCAAAAAGATTTGATGACTACATACTATCTCTCCATGCAAAAAATCTGACACCCGATACATATGATGATATACTTAAATTACCTCTAGAAGAGAAAACTAAGTGGGAGGAAGCTATGAAAAAGGAGATGGATAGTTTAAAGGAACTAAACGTGTACTCACCAGCAGATCTCCCCACAGAAAAGTCCCCCATTGGTACTAAATGGATATTTAAAATCAAAGAGCTAGAAGATGGCAAATTCCTATATAAAGCTAGGTTAATAGCTCAAGGATTTGCCCAAAGATTCCCTGATGACTATGAAGACACATACTCTCCTACTGTTAGAGCAGAAAGTGTAAAGACTGCGTTAGTACTAGCTTCCATTTTAAATTTAGACGTGTATCAGTTTGATGTACAAACTGCATATCTACATGCTAGTCTTGATAAGGAAATATATGTAAAGGCACCCCCAGGAAAGAATACAAAAAAGGGAGAAATTTGGCTATTAAATAAGAGTCTTTACGGATTAAAACAGTCTGGTAAACGATGGTATGAATGTCTGTCAAAAATACTTAAAGATATGGGTTTAATAGCTACTTCATCGGATCTATGTTTTTTCACTAAAAGAAAGAATAATTCTATTGAATATGTACTGATCTATGTTGACGACATATTGTATTTTGGACATGATAAAATCAAATGTGATGAATTTGCTGAACAATTGGGTAAACATTTCAACTTAAAAATATTAGGAAAGTTAAACAAATATCTAGGAGTCCAAATTGATAAAACCGATAAGGGGTTCAAATTGTCCCAAAAAGAAAAAAAATATAGAACTTATACAAAAGTGCAACATGATAAACTCAAAAAGTTGCGAGACACCCATGTCAACTGACTTCACTAGAAACATGCACAATGAACACGAGCCATTTAAAGAAAACACCTTGTATAGATCTATTATTGGATCATTACTGTATATTTCTAATTGGACCAGACCAGATATCACTCTTGCTGTTAATCTGTTGTCAAGACACGTAAGCAGCCCTAGCATATATCATTGGGAAGGAATCAAAAGAATGCTAAGGTATCTAAAATTTAGTGCTGATGTCTGTTTATATTTAGAACCATTCATTTCTGAAAAGCCAACTTTGACCTGTTATGCTGATGCAGATTGGGCTGGAGACCCAAAGAGCTGAAAAAGTACCTCTGGTTACGTTTTCCTTATAAATGGTTGCACGGTACATTGGTATACTGGCAAACAAAATTTAATTGCCACCTTTACAGCAGAAGCCGAATACGTTTGCCTATCTAAAGCAGTCAATAACCTAACCTGGTTTGATGATTTGTTGTCTAATATATGGGCTGAACCCATTTATCCCATTATCATCAATGAAGATAATAAAACAGCAATAGATATATCAGCTTCCGAGGCAATAGGCCAAAGATCTCGACATATTGATATCAAATATAAGCATGTGAGACAATTATCAAGTATAGGATTTATTAAAGCTGTTCATTGAGATACTAGTGAGCAAATTGCTGACATTCTCACTAAACCCTTAGCAACCAAACAACATATATATTTAACTTCTAAATTTAATGTACATATATAAAATTAATAATTTACTATTAGTTAGGTATTTTAGAGGGGGATTTATTACAATTGAAAATTCCTAACCTGTTTTTTGTAAATATGTATATTTGTATATATGTTATTGTGTGATGTCACTATACTCCTTGCCATTGGTCCCTACTTATCTTTTGCCCCGCCTCCTCTGTATATAAGTCGTTGCTCCTGTCAGAACCTCAGCTGTCCAAATGTAATCCTGAGGAAGACAAGAAATAAATAAATACCTTTGTTATAAGAAAGGCTTCAGTCTATTATATTGGGCTTAACCAGAATAATTAAACAAGTAACAAACCTTAACTAGGAAAATGAATGAAAGTGTGGATTTTATCTCTTCAAAATATTAGTTCATCGATGAAAAACCTAATTTTCCCAATACTGCCATGACTCTCACCAGCAACAATTTTTGAACTTCAATTCATACTGTTCCAGCTAAAAGTACTTCCCTAAAGATGATAAGAAATATTTCCACTGTTTATATTGTTCTTCTTGAGAATAAGTAATGTTTATTATAGAGGCTACCTTTAATTATTCACAAATAGGAGATATTCCTCAAAGCAGTGTTAATTTTTAGTGAGAGTGTAAAGCCAATAAGTTATGGTCACTTTTTAAAAGCTGGACTTCACATGATTTTAATTTATGTGAACTTAATTTTTAAAAAATCAAGAGTGCACTCTCTATGATGCAAAAAAAAAAAGATTAACGTTGGTATGAATCATGTGTGCTTTATAATTACTTAAATTTCTTAATAAATGTGACTGATTTTCATTAAGCTTCTAGTACTTTCAGTCTTGATATAGCAAGTCAAAATCAATATTGCACAGAACTTCCTTTTAAGCCTATAATCAATATTCACCGATTCCAAATAAGTATCAATTATTAATAATGAATGTGGTTTGGCTTGTTTTACTTAGGTTTGCTTTTAGAGTACTTGCAAAGCAATGCTATTGTCAAGTTCATCCATTAAACTATATCCCAGCTTCAAAAGCAAGCAGAAATGGTTACTGTTTTTTATAGTAATTTTATTTAAAATAATAATTAAAACAATTAAAATATAAGCTAAAAGATAAAAAGATAAAAATAAAATTAAAATAATAAATTATATATTAAAAATATCAATAATAAGTAAAATGATAAATAGGTGCAGAAAAAATAGAACAATAGAAAATTAAGAAAGAACAAGAATATAGAAGAACAAAGAAAAAGAAAATAAATATATAAAGTTTAGTTTTTTTATATTCACAATTGTTGCTCTCAGTTTATGTTATCATGTACAGCAAGAATGTTTTAGCTATTACCATTATGATTTATCACACAGACAGTTAAATATTTAGACTGCATTTGGCATTTTTATCCAACTATCAACACCTTCCCAAGGACCAGGGATAGGCAGATGCTGTTTGATGGTATTGTTGCAAGATATAAACTGTTCCAAGTAAAGCTGCCTTTTGCAATTGACTGATTTTGTCAATGCCAGAGTTTTTCAAGCACAGTGCTCCAGTTATTTAGGGATTGTACCCATGATGCCTATCAATATTGGCACTATCTTTGCTTTCCTTTGCCATAGACGTCTTTCTTCTATTTGCATGGTTTTATATTTTGTGATTTTCTCCAGGTTTTTTTCTTCCATTCTGCTTTTTCCAGGTACTGCCACATCCACTATCAAGACTTCTTTATCTTTCTTGTCAAGAAATTACTTGCTGGAGTGTTATACGACAGGTGCTTGTCCCAGAGCACTTTAGTTTCTTTATTTTCAGAATCAGAATCAGAATCGAGCTGGAAGAGACCTTGGAGGTCTTCTAGTCCAGCCCCCTTCTCAAGCAGGAGAACCTATACCATTTCAGATAAGTGACTGTCTAGTCTCTTCTTAAAAACCTCCAGTGATGAAGCACCCACAACTTCTGAAGACAAGCTGTTCCACGAGTTAATTGTCCTCACTGTTAAGAAGTTTCTTCTTAAGTCTCTCCTTGATCAGTTTCCATCCATTGTTTCTTGTCCTGCCCTCTAGTGCTTTGGAAAATAAATGGATCCCTCCTCTTTATGGCAGCCTCTCAAATACTGGAATACTGCTGTCATGCCTCACCCCAAGTCCTTCTTTTCTCTAGACTAGATTAAGAGGAAGGGACCTTTATAAATCATCTACTACAACCCCACACCCAAGCAGGAGACTCTATACCATTTCTGACAATCTGGCAGTCCAATCTCTTCTTGAAAGCTTCCAATTATGAAGCTCCCACAACTTCCAAAGGCAAGCTCTTCCATTGGTTGATTGTTTTCACTGTCAGAAAATTTCTTCTTATTTCTAGGTTGAATCTCTCCTTGATCAGTTTCCATCCATTATTTTTTGTCTGGCCTTCAGGTGCTTTGTAAAATAGCTTGAGCCCTTCCTCTCTGTGGCAGCCCCTTAAATATTGGAACACTGCTATCATGTCTCCCTTGGTTCTTCTCTTTACTAGACTAGCCATGCCCAGTTCCTGTAACCGTTCTTCAAATGTTTTAGTCTCCAGTCCCCTAATCATCCTGGTTGCTCTCCTCTTCACTTTTTCTAGAGTCTCAACTTCTTTTTATAGTGTGGTGACCAAAACTGGATGCAGTATTCTAGGTGTGGTCTTACTAAGGCTTTATAGAGTGGTATTAGTACCTCATTTGATCTTGATTGTATCTCTTTGTTAATGCACTTTAGGATTCCATTGGCTTTTTTGGCTGTCGCTGCACACTTTAAGCTGATATTTAGCTGGTTGTCCACTAAGACTCCAAGATCCCTTACACAGTTACTGCTATTAAGCCTGGTTTCACCCAGTTTATATGTGTACTTTTGGTTTTTCTTGCCTAAGTGTAAGACTTTACTTTTCTCTACATTGAATTTCATTTTGTTAAATAGAGCCCAGTGTTCAAGTCTGTCAAGATCTATGTGGATCTTGAGCCCATCTTCTAGAGTGTTAGCTATTCCTGCTAGCTTAATATCATCTGCAAATTTGGTGAGTTCCCCTTATTTATATGCTCACTTATAAAGCAAATATTATGGACAAGGAACAACAAGTTTACATGTTTTTAGAACATTAGAAAGATATTTGTATATAAAACAATATTTTTCTAAGTCTGTTTGGAAAATCAAAATCTCACCTGGAGATGGAAATGGAATTATCCAGTTTTGATTGACCTTATAACTCCATATATTGCTAAAACTAAATTGATAAATTAACAGTGACATATCCAGAGTGACTGATACACTTCACTGTTCTGTTTTTCATATTATGTGAATAGGGACTTGTTTTAAATATCATTCCAGATATAATGTTTTTTGATCTCCCAAAGTTAGAAGATCTACTGTCTCTTTATGTATTTTTAATACCTTTGCATTCTGTTTGACAAATGGTCAGGTCGAAAGTAATTAAGCTGTACTTTGTTCACCATTTCTTTCTGGATGGTCCTTCTCCTATTAAATTTCTAACTAGTATGAGCACAGTAAAGATTGTGTTCTGTTGGAAAGATATTGTTTCACTTCTGCAAAGTTCAGCAGGGATGAAGTACATAAAAGTTCCAAGCATGGGAATCTTTCAAACAGCTACAAACAACTACATAACATGATTGTGGTATTGATTTTTTCTGTTCAGTGGACTAATTTTTCTCAGTTGTTCGTCCCACTTGCTGTTTTATATGTCTGTGAATCAATCCTAAGTGGTTTAAAAAAAAAGAGCTAATGATTAAAAATAAAAACATAACTAATTATTAATGTTCACTGTGATAGTATTATTAGCTACTATTACTTTTAGAATCATATAGTATTATTAGCTACTACTACTTTTAGAATCATAGACTGATAGGTTTCAATTATGTTAAAAAATGCACAATTCATATATGTGTGTGTGTGTGTGTGTGTGTGTGTGTGTGTGTGTGTGTGTAGAGAAATACGTAGGTTACGTAGGGAAAACCTGGCTAGAAGAAAAACACACATAAACCCTACGAAGAAGTAAGAAATATATATATATATATATGTGTGTGTGTATATATATATATGCATATTCTTTCTAGCCAGGTTTTACCTACGTAAACTAAGTTGTTCTGCAGCCCTGGTTCTGTGAAATCTCATTCACAAGCTTCTGGCCCTTTTTTTCTGTTGACAAACTGCAACTCTGTGTTGCTCTCTGGGAGAGCAGAACCAGGGCTGCAGAACAACTTAGTTTACGTAGGTAAAACCTGGCTAGAAAGAATATGCACATAAAAGCCTACGAAAAAGAAAAAGACACACACACACACACACACACACACACACATATATATATATATATCTGGCTTGAGTATTGATTCGTCAGAGTATAAAATCACCATTGAAGAGCTGCTTGCTTTATGTAATGCTGATCAATTTGGTCATTGCGCATGTAACAGGCCCACACCCTTGCCTTCCCCCTGTAATTATCTTATTTTCTGCCTTAGTCATGCTGACAGATGACGATGCACTTTCCCCTGCCTCCTGCCCCATTGGTGATTTTATACTCTGACGAAGTCGGTAGGGGTCGACGAAAGCTTAGCACAAGTTTTAAAATAAAAATTTTTAAACTTTTAAATGTTCTGGAGATCGTGATGTCTATCGCTTCTTCTACAACTATACCTGGAACTCGCATCTTTAGGACAATTATATATATATAATCATATATATTATATATGATATATATTATATTATATATAATATATATATTATATATAATCAGGGAGGAGGTGGGTGTGGCCTACTGACGACAGCTAACGAGCTAGAAATGGATCTATTTAGGTCTCCCACCTAGCAGTCAGAGCTTGCTAGGTGTTAGAAAGGAAAAAAGCCCAGAACCGAGTAGATGAGATTCTACTGAGCTGGAGCTACAAAAAAACCTTGGCTACGTAGGGAAAACCTGGCTAGAAGAAAAACACACATAGACCCTACGAAGAAGTAAGAAAATTGATACTATGCCTTTACAGGGAGGAGGTGGGTGTGGCCTACTGACGACAGCTAACGAGCTAGAAATGGATCTATTTAGGTCTCCCACCTAGCAGTCAGAGCTTGCTAGGTGTTAGAAAGGAAAAAAGCCCAGAACCGAGTAGATGAGATTCTACTGAGCTGGAGCTACAAAAAAACCTTGGCTACGTAGGGAAAACCTGGCTAGAAGAAAAACACACATAGACCCTACGAAGAAGTAAGAAAATTGATACTATGCCTTTACAGGGAGGAGGTGGGTGTGGCCTACTGACGACAGCTAACGAGCTAGAAATGGATCTATTTAGGTCTCCCACCTAGCAGTCAGAGCTTGCTAGGTGTTAGAAAGGAAAAAAGCCCAGAACCGAGTAGATGAGATTCTACTGAGCTGGAGCTACAAAAAAACCTTGGCTATGTAGGGAAAACCTGGCTAGAAGAAAAACATATATATATATATATATATATATATATGTGTGTGTGTGTGTGTGTGTGTGTGTGTGTGTGTGTGTGTGTGTGTATTGTTCTTTTTTCATAGGTCTATATGTGCATTACTGTTCTAAAACCCTGGCTAGAACAGTAATGCCTATCTATCTATCTATCTATCTATCTATCTATCTATCTATCTATCTATCTATCTATCTTCAGGCTGGTATTTTCAGCTTCGTGCTTCTAGGAGCAATGTGTGATTGCAGCTGTTTCTTTCTTTTAACTGCCAGTGGGGGTGTGAACTGATTGGGTGGGAGCTTGGCTGTGTTCTGATTGGGTGGAGGTGTGTTCTGATTGGTTGGGGGTTTGGTTGTGCTCTGATTGGATGGGGGTTTGGCTGTGCTCTGATTGGATGGGTATGTATTCTGTTTAGGTGGGGGCTTGGTTGTGCTTGGGTTAGTCTGAGTTGCAGAGGGATTTGAGCTGGTGAGCTGCATTGCTGTTGTTTGGCTTCACGTTCGTGGTCGTGCCACATCTTCATGGTGGGTGTCAGTTTGCTTCATGTATGGATTGGAGGGGTTTAAAGTGGCTAATGATGCAGCTGCAGTCTGGCTTCTGGTTTGTGGTCGTGCCTCATCGGTGTGGGTTTGCTTTTTGCGTGGATGTGTGGTGGTGACATCCTGTGTGGCCCTTGTGAGTGTGGGTCTGGTGTCATTCTTTCTGTTAGGGACTCATCTGTCAATGAGGGCAGGTTTCCAAATGGCTGGTAGGTGGGAGGTATCATCTCGTTTATTCATGCTGTGTGGGCGTTTTTTTATCTCAGTGGCTTCTCTGATTATTCTGTTAAAGTGTTCAGTTTTGGCAATAGTTCTGGTCTTTTTAAAGTCAATTTCATGTCCTGTGGCTTTAAGGTGTTGGACCAGGGAAGAAGTTGTTTCCTCTTTTCTAACTGAGTTCTTGTGTTCTTCAATGCGTGCACTTATTCTTCTGTTGGTTTGTCCGATGTATGTGGTGGGGCAGGTGGTACATGGGATTTCATATACTCCTTGATTTTCTAACTCAATTTTGTCTTTGGGGTTTCTTAGGATGGTGGATATTTTTCGGTTTGTGCAGAATGCTGTCTTGATGTTGTGTTTGTGGAGGATCTTGCTGATTCTGTCTGTGGTGCCTTTTATGTATGGGAGGAGGGCTTTGCCATTTTCTTGTTCTCTGTCTTGGATTTTAGTGGGGGTTTCTTTTTGGATTAGGTTGGTAAACTTATTTCTTTGGAATCCGTTGGATGTTAGTACATTAGTGAGAGTGTGTACTTCATTTTAGGTGTTGTTTGTCAGCTAAGCATTTTGTTCTGGAGATGAGTGTCTTGGCTACAGAGTTGATCTGTGCTGGGTGGTGGTGTGAGAGTGCGTGCAGATAGCGGTTTGTGTGTGTTTTCTTCTGGTAGATGGTGTGTCCTAGGGAGCCATTGGATTTCTTGTAGACTAAGACATCCAGGAAGGGAAGTTGGTTGTTAGCTTCTGTTTCCATGGTGAACTGTGTTTTGGAGTGTAGACTGTTGAGGTGTGTGAGGAAGTTGTCCAGTTTTTCTTTCCCGTGTGGCCAGATTATGAAGGTGTCGTCTATGTATCTAAACCAGAGTTTGGGTTTGTGATCAGATTTTTCTAGAGCTTGGGTTTCAAAGTGTTCCATGTAGAGGTTAGCAATGACGGGTGAGAGGGGTGATCCCATGGGTGCTTCGTCTATCCAAAACAAATATAACCCCTCCAAGCATATCCTAGATCTGACCAACAACTGCCTATCCAACACATACTTCATCTATAACGGACAAAAATACAAACAAATAGAAGGAGCACTCATGGGATCACCCCTCTCACCCGTCATTTATATATAACTTTGCACCCAAGATCTTTTTGTGGTTACTATGAATCTATGCATCCAGAATTGTGACTTCTTTTAACACCTAACTGAATCAAAGTTTATTTCTAAGTTTTTTTAATATATGCTTATAAAATTTGATAATTTAAATCTGATAGATTACTTGATTTATGGTAAATATGTTCTTCCCTAGTTCCTATGTAATATTAGGATGTTTGCCATGTTCTTTTGTACTTATCTAAATGGTTTTGCTTCAAGAAAATTAAATGCATACTCGTAATACTTCTAACCTACTCTATATTCCAATTATTACTCTAGCAGCAATGAATCTTAAAGCAGCTGAAAAAGACCATGATTTTAATGTTTTGACAATTTATGAACAATTGCTTTTCTTTACTATGTTGCATCATCATTTGCATTTAGCAGGTTTGGCAAATGCTTTACTGCAAATTTCAGTACATGCAGGTTTAGATCTTGTAAACATATTTTTAGTGAGTTTATACAAATATTGAGCCAAGAAAATGGAGCCAGTGTGCATTCTTTTCTATCCCTATATCCTTTGGAATTGAATTGGAGACTTGCCCAACCTGGTGATTCTATACTTTAAGTCTTGTATTGGTACATTGCTTATAAATCAGAAGTAAATCAAAACAGGCAGTCTGTCAATGGAAGAGTTTAGCTGTTCCCTGAATGGGATTTGGAGATCAAAGCACAGACTGCTTTAAAATCCACAAATGCCACAAATAGTGGCAAATTTGATTTATATGGACATCTGTCAGCTAGGTGCTGCAACCACAGCAGAGATTTCTGCTGCATTGACTCCCTTTAAAACGTGCTTGTATATGATCAATAATGTTTCATTGTTCAGCTTCTAGCGTGGATATCTTACATACAATTTACTCATTGTACTTATTGAACTGTTAATTGGCTATAATTTGCAGAGTCATATCTAGTTCATGCTTTTAAAGTAAGGGGGGGGAAATTCCTCCAAAAATTACACTCCCACTCCTCAGTCATCTGATATACACTGTGCAGTCTAAGTAAACCATGAAGCCAGTATTTGGCTTGTAATAACTCAAAGGCTGCTATTCTGACCCACCTCCCACCTGCCTTGTCATGTATAAATGCCTCACTCATGTTGGATGAAAATAATATTATGGGACAACAAGAGTTAACTCATTCTATCCTCCCGAATGTATCATTCATAAGCCACTCCCTACCTTTGGATCCGCCTTCCTAGTATAAAGGGCAAAGCACGCTGCCTCTTCTTGCTTCTTCTTGAAATTATCCTGTGGATGAAGAATGATATCTGTAAATAAACTGTTCCTTGTTTGAATCACAAAGAAGTCTATGTCTGTTATTGAGTCAGATCCTCGAATTATGGCAACAAAATGGTAGCAGAGGATGGTTTAATGACTCAATAAAAAGCAGACATGCCAAAGAAAGAAAACTCCAGAAGCAAGAAAGAAAGACCCAATACCAGGGCGCACATCAAAGAAATGGAAACAGATCGAGATGTGATCAACAAAGTCCCAATGAAAATGACAGAAGAACTCAAAAACCTCACAACAGACGATGAAGAGGCAATCGATGAACTGAATGACCAGGAAATAAGCGTGCCCGAAAGTAACACTCTGAGATCAGAAATAATAAAACTACTAAGGAATCAAAACAATGACAAAAATCTCATCGCGAACCTCCAGAACATCATAAAAGACAGGGGAGCAGCGAGAGAAGAATACGTCGCCACACCAGAACCAAAAGATCACGAACTGGTAAGCGATTTACCCCTAAATGAAAATCTAACCGAGACAGAAGCTAGCGATCCCACGCAAAATTTCAAATGGCAGCCATCTTTGATCTGCCAGCCTGCCAAAATGACTGACCAACAACCAATCAGAAATCGAAATTCAAAATGGCCAGCGCGAAAAATTCCTTCCACTACAAAAAATACAAAAAACGAATCCTATTGGTCAGAAGAATCCGATTCAGACCCTGAAGAAACTCCAACTGAACACCAAGTCGAAGCTGCTATGAAAACGCTTTTCGCAGCTTTCGGCCCAAACCTAAAATTTTCAAGAAAACCACTAAAAACGCAAAAGGGAGCCAGCCAAATGACAAAGAAAAAAGAAGCCGTACATCCAAAAGAAGAAGGCACCGAAATAAACCCACAGACATCGCAACATCGTTTAAGATCAACTCCGATCCGACCGACAAGACCGCGAACGCCAGAGCCCAGAGGATCCTGCAAATACTCACCTACACCGCAGACGTACCCGGGAACCGAGGACCTCCGCCATGGCGACATCGAGAGAGAAAGACAGGCTTCACTTCATCGCTGGACCCCCAAACCCGAACCAGAAAGCGACTCTTCAGAGGAGGACCACTACGAGGGAGCTGCAGCAGCAAGATCCTTCCCCGACAGCTTCAGAAACGAAATGAGCTTTGCGCATGCGCAAATACACCTAGACGAACATAGAGACAATAAAGCACAGAAGGAACCATTCAGACTGGTTGCGAGCATCCCCACACCTTTCTGCAATTACCAGCATATCCAGCACCACGGACAGCCACCAGCTGTAAGTAATATAGCTAATAACATTGGAAATCTACCTAATGATTTCCCCAAATTGAGAATGGACGGTGTTAATTTGTTAGAGTGGAGCCAGCAGCTCCAAGTTGTTTTTCTAAAAGAAAATTTACTGTTTTTTATTACTAACCCTCCTAAGAAACCATGGACACTCAAATTGGACTGTTGGCATCACAGAGCATTTTATTTACTAATCTCCAGTATTTCACCTGCCATTTACCACAGTATCAAGCATAATTTAACTGTTTCTGAAATAATTCAAAGTATGTTTAAACTGTTTCATAGTGAAAGTGTAGCAACCACAACCAGAATGTCTAAAAATTTCTTCTCAGCTAGGATTAAACCAGGAATCACTATAAGTGAACATCTATTATCATTAAATGCCACCAGAGCAGAGTTACACTTAAGGGGAGAGATTATATCTGACCAGACAATGAAAAGTGTTATCATTAACTCATTAGACTCATCATGGGACAACTTCATATCACACCTAGATACACTTAATTTAGGCTATCTATCTATTGAAAGTTTATCAAACAGGCTAATTGCTGAGGATAATTTAAGAAAAAATCGTTACAATACATACAGAGAACACAGGCCCACCAAAAGGGTAGTATTCCAAGATAGGCATCAAGATACAATAGAGTGTTATAACTGTGGATCCAAAGAACATTATAGGAGGGACTGCCCCAAGTCCTCTAAAGAAAGACACAGACAAGATACCAGAAGTAGACATTATGATAGACAATCATCAACTGACAGGTACAGACGTAGGGACTCCCCAAACCCTAGAGAATCAAGAGGGATCAGAGATAACTCAGGGGACACAAGATCTGGATCGTTATATGGAATAGGAAAACATACAAAACCCAAAAATCAGAATATAAAGGATAATGCTTGGCTCATTGACACTGGAGCAACCAATCATACAACTCACGATAGAAAAATATTATCATCTTTTAATGAGGAAAAATTCTTAATTAAAGTAGCTAATCAAGACGAAGTTCAAGTTATAGGAAGAGGAAATGTAGAACTACCCGGATTAGGAAAAATAGAGGGGGTACTACTGCTACCGAAAATACCCCACAATATTCTCAGTGCAATCAAATTAAGCAGAGAATCAAACATAGATATAATGTTTTCAGAGGGAAAGGTCACATTAGAGAGAAACAAAAGAAACATAGGTAATGTAATGATCAAAGGAGATCTACCATACTTGAGTATAGAAGAAAAATGGCTACCCAGCAAAAACACAAATGTAGAATCAAACACTGACATAGAAGTAGAAGAGGGTAGAGATAATGACAATGATGAAAGTGAAATAGAACATAATGATGAAGTTGTGCTAGACAACAATACACACACAAACAGGAAACCCATAATAGGAAAGCCAATACATGATGAATGCGCACACATACTCCATAGAAAATTAGGGCATGCTAGTTTTCCTGTAATACAAAAAATGAGTAACCATGCTGAAGGCGTCAAAATAAAATTACTGTGAAAATTACTTGGAATGTTCAGTATGTAAATGTTCAAAACTAAAAACCAAACCCAGACCCAGGAAAGCAATACGATCAACTAGTCACATCTTCAATTTAGTACATATGGATCTAGTAGGTCCATTAACACCATCAATCACATACAAAAAACGATTTTTCCTCACAATTGTAGACGACTTCAGCCGCTACGGTTTTGTCTACACATTAAGGCATAAAAATGAAGCCTTCCAAAAATTTAAAGAATTTCATAAACGGATAGAAACACAACATCACATACAAATCAAACAAATTATGACAGATAGAGGGTCTGAGTTCATATCGAAAGAATTCTCTCAATGGCTTAAATCAAAGGGAATGTTACATTTTAGCTCTAGCCCCTTTTCGGCCTTCCAAAAGGCATCGTAGAACGATGAAATTCCACACTACAAACTATGATTAGATGTACATTAGAGGATGCAGAATTAGGCAAACATTTCTGGTCAGAGGCCCTGGTATATTCCAACTACACCCTCAACCGACTTTGGTCCAGTGTCATAAACAAAACACCATATGAATTGATGTATAATAAAAAACCTCAGATAGCACATCTACATGTGTTTGGAGTTACTGCAGATGTGCATATACCTAAACAATTACGGCATAAAGGAGATAAGGTGTCCAGAAGGCTTAGATTCATGGGCTATGAGACAGGTACAAAAGGATATAGGTTTATTGACAATAACAACAAATTTATAGTATCTAGGACCGCCGTGTTCCACGAACAAATGAATTGATCCAAAATACATCTCAATGAGATACAACCAATATCAAGACCCAGCACTAATCATCGAAATAGAACAGACAAGGAAAAACAAATGCACAGATCACAGGAAGACATCACCAAGGTATGGATGGGAAATCACCCCAAAATTAAAATAGATTCCCTTACCCAAAAAGAAGCAAAATACTTACACGATAGTAATAGCACATCAGAAAAACCAATTAGATGCAACAGAAATCAAGTGCCCAAACGATTCAAAGATTATGTAATGCACATACACAATGAAATAGTCACACCAAACACATATGAAGATGTATTAAAACTTCCACTAGAAGAGAGAACCAAATGGGAATCAGCCATGTCTAAAGAAATGGATAGTTTAAGAGAGTTAAACGTATTCACCCCAGCTCCAGTACCAAAGGATAAAACAATCATAGGCACCAGATGGATCTTCCAGATGGATCTTCAAAATTAAAACTTTAGAAGAGGGCAATACACTATATAAAGCACGATTGGTAGCTCAGGGATTCGCCCAAAGATACCCTGAAGACTATACCGACGGATACGGAGGATCCCGGATCTGCGCTCCTTCCGCCGTGCTATGAAGACCTTTTTATTCCATCAAGCAGGCTTGGCCTAATCTCTTCCCTTTTTAAATATTTAAATTTTAATCTGTTTTTAAATTATCGGGGTGTTTTAATTTGTCTGGGCCAAATAATTTAATTTGATTTTATTGGGTTTTTAAATTTTGTGTATTTATGTATTTTATTGTTGGCTGTTCATCGCCCTGAGTCCTTCGGGAGTAGGGCGGTATACAAATCAAATAAAACTAAAACTGACACATACTCCCCTACAGTGAGAACAGAGAGTGTTAAGACAGCTTTAGTAATAGCCTCAGCACTTAATCTTGAAGTTTTTCAGTATGACATACAGACAGCGTATCTACATGCAAAACTTGATAAAGAGATTTATGTAAGGGCTCCACACAGTAAAAACACAAACAGAAATGACACATGGGTACTTAACAAAAGTCTATATGGATTAAAACAATCCGGAAAGCGTTGGTACGAATGTCTGGTTAATGTACTCAAAACCATGAAATTTAATGCCACAGCAGCAGATAATTGTTTCTTCATCAGAAAAGAAGATGAATCACCAGAATTTGTATTAATATATGTAGACGATATTCTGTATATTGGTAAGCATAAAGATAAAAGGGATATTTTTGTCACTAAATTAGGAGAACATTTTTCGTTAAAATCACTAGGAAAGATAAATAAATATCTTGGAGTGCACATTAATAAAACCGATAAAGGTTTCAGTTTGTCACAAAAGGAGAAAATAATTGAACTCTTAAACAAATGTAACATGATTGATGCTAAGCCTTGTGATACCCCCATGCAAACAGATTTTTTAAAAAATATGAACGACTTGTCTCCAGAATTTAATGACAATACGCTTTACAGGTCAGTTATTGGTTCCCTTTTGCATATCGCGAATTGGACTAGGCCTGACATCACTTTACCACTTAACTTATTATCTAGGCATGTAAGTAAACCATTGGTGTATCATTGGGAAGCAGTAAAAAGAGTATTAAGGTATTTGAAATATAGTTTAGATTTTTGTTTATTATTAGAACCAGATGATATTGAGAGGCCTATTCTTACTTGCTACGCTGATGCTGACTGGGCAGGTGATACTAAAAGTAGGAAGAGTACATCTGGTTACGTATTCTTTCTCAACAACTGTCCAGTCCACTGGTACACGGGAAAGCAAAATTTAGTAGCAACTTCAACTACGGAAGCTGAATACATTTGTCTATCCAAAGCTACTAATAATCTCGTTTGGTTCAATGATTTATTAACAAACATCTGGAAAACTCCATCACAGCCTATTATCATGTACGAAGATAACAAGGCTGCAATTGAAATATCAAGGGCAAACGCTATTGGACAACGATCTAGGCATATAGATATAAAATACAAACATGTAAGACAATTTTCAAAAGATGGTTTCATTAAAACTATACACTGTGACACCAAGAATCAAATAGCTGATATATTAACCAAACCTTTACAGACTAAACAACATAAATATTTGATGTCAAAGTTATGTGTTCAACCTTGGCCTACATTTGAATGTCATTATTGTTATGTACCAGCTCGGCATTTAGAGGGGGATTTGTCATGTATAAATGCCTCACTCATGTTGGATGAAAATAATATTATGGGACAACAAGGGTTAACTCATTCTATCCTCCCAAATGTATCATTCATAAGCCACTCCCTACCTTTGGATCCGCCTGCCCTATAAAGGGCAAAGCACGCTGCCTCTTCTTGCTTCTTCTTGAAATTATCCTGTGGATGAAGAATGATATCTGTAAATAAACTGTTCCTTGTTTGAATCACAAAGAAGTCTATGTCTGTTATTGAGTCAGATCCTTGAATTATGGCAACAGCCCTAATTCCTGTTATCTCTCCATATCTAGGGAGGATGTTTTAAAAGATATTGTGATAAAATTCTTACAAGGATCCAGCTGGAACTTTAGCAAGTGTATTCCTCTTTGAAGATAATCATCTTTGCTACTTTCCTAGTTTAGGAGTCATCGTTCGGAGTGCTCCTACCACTACTAGGACCACTTTGGCCTTTACTTTCCACATCGTCTTTAGTTCCTCCTTCAGACCTTTGAACTTCTCTAGCTTCCCATACTCCTTCCTGATATTGCTGTTCCCATACTCCTTCCTGATGTTGCTGAATTGCTACAGATTGTCCTGCATTTAATGACTGTTCAAAGTTACAATGGAAGTGAAAACAGTGACTTACCATTTTTCACACTTACAACCATTGCAGCATTGTCGCATGATCAAAATTCAAATGGTTGGCAATTAGTTCATACTTATGACAGTTGCAGTATCCCAGGATCATGTGATCACCTTTTGCAACCTTCTGATAAGCAAAGTCAATGGAAAAGCCAGATACACTTAACAACCATGTTATTAACTACTGTAATGATTCACTTAACAACTGTGGCAAGAAAGATCATAAAGTGAGGCAAAACTCACTTAAGAAATCTCTTGCATAGCAACATACATTTGGACTCAATTGTGGTCATAATTTGAGGACTACTATCACCATCACTGTTTTCTGTTCAATGTCTTCTACCACAAAGCCCCACAACGGGGGCTCCCATGTGACTCCTCTCCTGCGCGAGCTGCATTGGCTTCCGGTGGACTTCCGGGTGCGCTTCAAGGTGTTGGTGATCACCTTTAAAGCGCTCCATGGCTTAGGGCCAGGGTACTTACGGGACCGCCTTCTGCCACCAATAGCCTCCCACCGGCCAGTTCGCTCCCACAGAGAGGGCCTCCTTAGGGTGCCGTCGGCCAGACAATGCTGGCTGATGACCCCCAGGAGGAGAGCCTTCTCTGTGGTGGCATCTACCCTATGGAACAATCTACCCCCAGAGATACGAGTGATCTCCGACCTCCGGATTTTTCGTCGGGCCCTAAAAACTTATTTTTTTCAGTTAGCCGGTCTGTCTTGATTTTAGGGTTAGTTTTAAAATTTTAATATTGATTTTAATTGACAAGTTTTAAATTATGGGCCAAATTTATAAATTATTTTAACTTTATTTTTTAACTGTGATGTTTGTATAGATGTTTTTTATCTGGCTGTTCACCGCCCTGAGTCCGAAAGGAGAAGGGCGGTATAGAAATTAGAATAAATAAATAAATAAAATCGTATCCCTCTTATTTTCCATGATTTTTTGTGGATCTTTCATCTGTACTTGGTAGGGTCTAGCCTCTACACTTTGCAGATGTTATACTTTGCATCTTGTACATAGCAACACTGCTATGAACTGAAGCTAGTATACTATGAAAGTTTATGGAATACTGGAAAGGTAAAATTGGTCTTCACAAAAGACCAGATTAAATAAGATTTGAGTGGTTCTAACATTTCAGCTGTTAGTCCATCTGTTCCCGGAGCCTTACCTATTTTTAATTGTTTAATTGCCCCAACAATTTCCTCGGAAGTTATTGGCTGATTCAATTTCTCTCTCTGTTCCAGCGTTAATTCAGGAATCTCCATCTTTAAATATCTATCAATATCAACATCTTGAATTACATCTTTAGCATATAACTTTGTATAGAACTCCAAAAAAGCCTTTTTTATTAAATTCTGTTGATAAATCTCCTTACCTCTAAATTCTATCTTGTCTATAACACGTGATTTTTGTTTTTTTCTCATAGTGTAAGCCAACCATCTCCCAGGTTTATTAGCATTACAAAATGTATTATGTCTGGCATATTGTATGCTGGTTGCTACTTGCCCAGCCATTAACATATTAAATTGCTCTCTTAAGATATTAATCACATCTTTTGCCTTTTTATCTCCCAGGTTAATTGTAAGCAATTGTTCTTTCTTTTTAATTTCCTCTTCTATCTCTTTCCGTCTGTTTTGTTGTTTTAGTCTATATTTATTATTCAAGAAAATTAATGTTCCTCTCATATATGCCTTACTCGCATCCCATACCATCTCCATCGAGGTTCCTTTATTCATATTGTTAACAAAAAATTCTTTCATTTGTTTTTTAAGTTCACTCAAGTTATCTTCATATCTAAATAAATTCTCATTTAACCTCCAAGACCTCCTTTCCCCTCTTTCCTGCTCTAGTTCCACCCAAACCGGGCTATGATCAGTTAAAGTTCTTGGACATATTTTCGTATTCTTCACCCTAGAAAAAAGATCATTTGTGGTTAATATAAAATCAATCCTAGAAAAAGATTGATGCCTATCTGAAAAAAAAGTAAAATCACTTTCCAATACGTTTCTTTCTCTCCAAATGTCTCTGAGCTCCATATCCTCCAAAATATCAAAAAAAGATTTAGGCAACTTAGCACGCATGGGTATCTTGGAAAGACTTTTTTTATCTTTCTGGGTATTTATTACCCCATTCCAATCACCCATTAGAAGTAAAGATCTATAATCCCATTGTAGTATTTTAGTATGTAAAAGTTTATAAAATTTGTCTTGTTGTTGATTAGGTGCATATACTCCAATTACAAGCAGCTTCCCATTCTGTGTTGTTAATTCGATTGCAATATATCTACCTTGAGTGTCAGCCTCAATTAAATTGGCCAATAAGCCTCTTTTAACATATATAACTAGGCCATTTTTCTTCTCTGGTGCTGATGCCACAAAATGTGTACCTAATTTCGAATTTATCAAGTACTTTTGATCTGAGGATTTAATATGTGTTTCTTGCAAACAAATGACATCATTCTGAAATTGCTTCAAGTAGTGAAATATTTTCTTTCTTTTTTGTGGAGAATTTAAACCGTTGACATTCCAAGATAAGAATTTATTTGCCATCTCTGGGCCCTCCAAGCTTTGAGAGCATCAGCTGAACCTTCTCCGCCATTTTAGACTTTGGCCTAGCTCCTCCCACTGCTTGTGTTTTTTGGACTTGTTGGGTTGAATCTTGAGGCTGTCGTGCCAGATGTTGTTTGTAAGTAGCTCTTGTCAATCGTTGATCTTTTGGCAGCTCTATCATCTTTAATGGCTCAAGGGTTGGTGGTGGACCCCCACTCAACAGTAAATCTTCTTCCAAATTAAAAAGAGATAAAGAAAGGCAAAAAAAAAAAAAAATACACGGCCAGTACATTAAAAGAAAAAGCCAAGCAAAAGAAGATAGTAATAAGACCTGGCAACAGCTAAGAATAGGAAATGAAGAAATAGATAGAGGGCTAATTCTGGCTGTACAAGACCAAGCCTTAAGAACAAATGCATACAAAGCCAGAATTGAAAAGATAGCAACAGACAGCAAATGCTGTGTCTGCAAAGAAGCTGAAGAAAATAGTGAACCACCAGGTTAGCTGTTCAAAAAGATCCCTCAGACTGATTAAACACAATGGCATGACAAAGTAGCAATGATGGTACATTGGAATATCTGCAAGAAATACTATTTGCCTGCAAGCAAGAACTGGTGGGACCATGAAATAGTAAATGAAGTAATAGTAAATGAAGAAGCTACAGTGGGAATTTAAATTTTAAATTCAAACAAATATACATCTGCAACATAACACCCAAGATTTAACAGTTTTGCAAATTAGATCCAATCTTATGCATATCAGTTGAAAAGCAAGATAGTGCATGAGTAAAAAAATGAAGAATTTACCATTCTGTACTTTTATAAAAAGAATACTTATTCAGCTTCTTTTTAAATGTTTAAACTGGATTAAGAAAGCAAAACAGGGCACTGCACAGCTATGCAATTGCTTTCAATTGTACAAGTTGAATTCAATGGAACACATGTCTAAATAATTTATTCCTTTGTAATAATATAAGCAAGTGTGTTATTGATCTTATATTAATAATGAATGTGACAGATTTATAAATTTCCAAAATATGAATGTGTCAGCCTAAATAACAGTAGTAAATTATCAAATTTAATTTCACTAATGCATCACTTTAAATTTTGCTCATATTACAGACAGACAGGAGTTCTGCATAATTTAATCATAGCAAAGAATTTTGCTGAGTAAGAATAAAGTTAAATGTGCTTTATTAAAGTGAACTCTTCTAATGAGAACTTTCAGTGGACTTAGTTTGTAACAAACCTAAAATTAGGATATAATCTACTGGAATTTGAGGAATTTTAAATCTAATTGATTCCAATAGGTTAAATTTGAAGCATGCCTTTAGTTTATCCTATCCTCTTCAAAGCCTAAATGTATCAAAACTTAATCTGGCCCAAATTTAAACATTGATATATGATATTTATCCTTCTGCTGTATTTAAATTTTATCATATTAATACTTAATACTTAAAAAGATATGTTAAGGATGGAAATAGTTGCAATAGCAATTCTTATATATTCAGAGAAGTGATTGACTAAAGGTTCTAGACCAGGGGTGTCAAACTCACATCATCACGGTGGCATCATGTGACATACCGGGACTTTTTTCCCCTTCTCTAAACCCGGCAGCCCTGTTCTAAACTATCTTTATTTTCTTCAACTTTATCCTCATACAACATTTTATAAATCTTGTCATAATGCAGCTTTTCTGCAAGGAAATATAAAATCATATATCAAATCTATCTGGTTTGGGAATTATACCAAATTATACTAGACTTGCCTAAAGATTTATGGGTCTTTCAAACATCACTAATTAGCATCAGAGAATGAACCATGTCTTCTACATTTTCCCATTGTCTTTCATAGAGTATCCAAGGTAAAGAAGGAATAAATAGTAGTGCCAGGATGTTGCTTAATATTACTGTCACAAGTAAATGCCTTATTCTTGAATGGAGGATATATATATTCATGGGGTATCAAGGGTTAATTTATTCTTTCCTTCCTAATGTATTCATATGTAACCACTCCTACTTCTTAACCCCACCTTAATGATATAAAAGGAGATACACTCTCCTCCTTCTCGCTTCTTTCTGCAATCACTCTGTGAATAAAGAATGCCTTCTGTAAATAAACTACCTTCTGTTTGAATATAAAAAGTCTGAACCTATTATTGAGTCTGATCCTCGAATTATGGCAACAAGCTGGTAGCAGAGGATGGTTGGCTGACTCAATGAGAAACAGACATGCCAAAGAAAGAAAACTACAGAAACAAAAGAGAAAGACCCAACACCAGGGCACACAACAAAGATATGGAAACAGATCAAGAAATGATCGATGAATCGACAAAAGAACTCGAAAATCTCACTACAGACAACGAAGAGGTAATCGAAGAACCCAGCGACCAAGAAGCAAGCGAAACGGAAAACAACACACTCAGATTAGAAATACTGAAGTTACTGAAATGTCAAAAAGACGACAAAAATCTCATCGCAAACCTCCAAGACATCATAAAAGCCAACGGAGCAGCGAGAGAAAACTACTTCAACGCGTCAGAACCAAAAGATCGCAAAATGGTAAGCAGATTGCCCACAGAAGAAAATGTAACTGAAGAAAAGACCAGCGATCCCGCGCAAAATTTTGAATGGCAGCCATCTTGGTTTTGTCAGCCCACCAAAATGAATGACTCACAACCAATCAGAGAGCAGAGTTCAAAATGGCTGGCGCGAAAAGCTCTACACAACATAAGAAATAAAAAAGAAAAATTCAATTCATCAGAAGAATCCGATACAGACACCGAAGAAACATCAACCGAACTACAAATAGAAGCGGCTATGAAAACACTCTTCGCAGCCTTCGGCCCGAATCTAAAAATCTCAAGGAAATCAACGAAAGTACCAAAGACTGTAAATCGAATAACAAAGAAAAGACAGACTGCACAATCCAAGGACAAAGATACAGAAACAAACGAACAAGCGTTCCTGCTTCCATCCACTCCGAATCGATCAACGAGAGTGCTAACGCCTGAACCCAGAGAGCCTTGCAAGTACTCGCCCACACCGCAAACGATCCCAGGAGCCAGAGGCCTCAACCGAGATGACCACAATAAAAAGAAGCAAGCACCGATCCACACCTGGACGCCTAAAGTCGAACCGGAGAACGAATCATCTGAGGAAGAGCAATACAAGGGAGCTGCAGCAACGAGAACCTCTCCCGACAGCTCCTGGAACGAAATGAACAGCGCGCATGCGCAAACACACACAAACGAACACAGAGACTTTGAAGAACAGAGAGAACCATTCAGACTAGTCGCAAGCGTACCTACACCATTCTGCAGTTACCAGCATCTACAAGACCATGGACAGCCTCCAGTTGTAAGTAATGCAGCAAATAACATTGGATAACTTCCTAATGATTTTCCAAAATTGAGAATAGACGGTATTAATTTACACAAATGGAGTCAGCAGCTCCAGGTTGTTTTTTTAAAAGAGAATTTATTGTTTTTCATAACTAACCCTCCCAAAAAACCATGGACTCTAAAGTTGGACTGCCTACACCACAGAGCATTCTATTTACTAATATCTAGTATATCTCCTGCTATCTATCATAGTATTAAGCATAATCTGACTGTATCAGAAATAATTCATTGCATGTTTAAATTGTTTCATAGTGAAAATGTGGCAACCACAACAAGAATGTCTAAAAATTTCTTCTCAGCCAGGATAAAACCTGGAACTACTATAAGTGAACATTTGCTATCTCTAAACACAACTAGAGCAGAACTTCATTTAAGGGGAGAAATAATATCAGATCAGACAATGAAAAGTGTTATCCTTAATTCATTAGACTCATCATGGGATAACTACATAACTCACTTGGACACAATTAATTTAGGACACCTATCTATAGAGAGTTTATCAAATAGATTAATAGTTGAAGATAATCTGAGAAGAAGCCGCTACAGCGCATACAAAGAACACAGACAGACCAAAAGAGTAGTATTTCAAGACAGATACTCAGAACCAATTGAGTGTTATAATTGTAGATCCAAAGAACATTATGGAAGAGATTGTCCAAAACATCTTAAAGAAAGACAAGACCACGACACTAGAAATAGATACAATAACAGACAATCATCTATTGATAGATACAGATATAGAAACTCACCAAACTTTAGAGAATGTAGAGGGGGCAGAGATAACTCAAGAGATAGAAAGTCTGGATCATTAAATGGATTAGATAAACACACCATAGCCAAAAACCAAAATTCAAAGGATAATGACTGGCTCATTGATTCTGGGGCAACAAATCACACAACACATAATAAGAAAATATTATCTTCCTTCATAGAAGATAAATTTGTAATCAAAGTAGCTAATCAAGAGGAAGTCCAAGTCATTGGAAGAGGAAATGTAGATTTACCTGGTTTAGGGAAAATAGAGGGGGTTTTATTAATACCTGAAATACCTCATAACATTCTTAGTGCAATAAAGTTAAGCAGAGACTCCAACATAAATGTAATATTCTCAAAGGGAAAGGCAATTTTAGAGAAAAACAAAACAAACTTAGGTAATGTGATTATCAAAGGAGATTTACCATATCTGGTCACAGAGGAAAAATGGCTTCACAACATTGATTCAAACATGGAAGATGACACTAGCATAGAAAATGAAAATAACAGTAACAGTGACAATGAGGAACACGAAACAGAACATAACAATGAAACCACATCTGTAAACGATACACATAATAACAAAAGGCCAACTATTGGAAAACCAATTCATGATGAATGTGCACATATATTACATAGAAAATTAGGACATGCTAGTTTTCCTGTAATACAAAAAATGATTGAACATGCTGAAGGTGTCAAAATAAAAGATTGTAAAAATTACTTGGAATGTTCAGTATGCAAGTCCTCAAAACTCAGAACCAAACCCAGACCAAAAAAGGCAACAAGATCATCAAATCACATATTTGATCTAATACATATGGATCTAGTTGGTCCATTAACCCCATCAATCACATACAAGAAACGATACTTTCTTACTATTGTAGACGACTATAGTCGTTATGGCTTTGTCTACACTTTAAGGCACAAAGATGAAACATTTCAAAAGTTTAAAGAATTTTACAAACGTGTAGAAACACAACACAATGTAAAAATAAAGCAGATCATGACAGACAGGGGATCTGAATTCATGTCAAAGGAATTCTCCCAATGGCTAAAGGAAAAAGGAATGTTACACTTCATTTCTAGCCCTTTCTCTGCATTTCAAAATGGAGTAGCAGAACGAAAAAACTCGACACTACAAACCATGATTAGATGTACATTAGAAGATGCTGGTTTAGGCAAACATTTCTGGTCAGAAGCACTTTTATACTCCAATTATACCCTAAACAGAATTTGGTCTAGTGTCATAAATAAAACACCATATGAATTGATGTATAGTAAAAAACCCAAAATAGCCCACATGCATGTATTTGGAGTAACGGCAGATGTACATATACCAAAACAATTGAGATGTAAGGGAGATAATGTATCTAGAAGGCTCAGATTCATGGGCTATGAAACAGGCACAAAAGGATACAGATTTATTGACAATAATAACAAGTGCATAATTTCTAGGACAGCTGTATTTCACGAACAGGCCAATTGGTCTAAGATACATCTTAATGAGATACTCCCAACAACAAGACCAGACATTAAAAATCAAGATAAGGCAGAAAGAGAAGAACATAATCACAGTACACAAAAGGGCAACAAAAAAACATGGATGGGAAACTGTCCAAATATCAAAACAGATTCATTAACACAAAAGGAAGCAAGATATTTACACGATAACGATAGCAGGCCAGAAAGAACAATTAGAAGTAGCAGGAACCAGGTACCAAATAGATACAAAGATTACATAATGCACATAAATGACAATACATCAAGACCCAATACATATGAAGAAGTATTAAAACTTCCCACAGAAGAAAGAAAAAAGTGGGAATTAGCCATGGCCAAAGAAATGGACAGTTTACGAGAACTAAAGGTATTCACCCCAGCTCCAGCACCAAAAGACAAAACAGTTATTGGCACTAGGTGGATATTCAAAATTAAAAATCTGGAAGAAGGAAATACATTATATAAAGCAAGACTAGTTGCACAGGGCTACGCTCAAAAGTATCCTGAGGACTATACCGATACATATTTCCCCACTGTAAGGACTGAAAGTGTTAAGACAGCTTTAGTAATAGCATCAGCCCTTAATCTTGAAGTTTTTCAATATGACATACAGACTGCATACCTACATGCAAAACTAGATAAAGAAATATACGTGAGAGCCCCTCATAGCCAAGACACAAATAGAAACGAAACTTGGTTACTAAACAAAAGTTTGTATGGATTAAAGCAATCCGGCAAACGTTGGTATGAATGTTTGGTCAACGTACTCAAAACTATGAACTTCAATGCCACAACTGCAGACAATTGTTTCTTTGTTAGAAGAGATGGTGATTCAATAGAATTTGCATTAATCTATGTGGATGACATTTTGTATATTGGTAAACATAAAGAGAAAAGAGATACATTCGTAACCAAACTAAGTGAACATTTTTCTTTAAAATCATTGGGTAAAGTAAACAAATATCTTGGAGTTCAAATCAGCAAAACTAAAAAGGGATTTAGATTATCTCAGAAAGATAAGATTATTGAACTCTTAAACAAATGCAATATGAATGATGCAAAGCCTTGTGATACACCAATGCAAGCTGACTTTTTAAAAAATATGAATGAATCATCTCCTGAGTTTAATGATAATACACTTTACAGATCAGTTATTGGTTCCCTTCTGTATATTTCCAATTGGACCAGACCGGATATTGCCCTACCCCTTAATTTATTATCCAGATATGTAAGTAAACCCTTAATTTATCATTGGGAAGCCCTTAAGAGAATACTAAGGTATTTGAAACACAGCTTAGACTATTGTTTATTGTTAGAGCCCAACAATGATAAAGAGCCCATTCTCACTTGTTACGCTGATGCAGATTGGGCAGGTGACACTAAGTGCAGGAAAAGTACTTCCGGCTATGTATTCTTTCTTAATGATTATCCAGTCTACTGGTATACTGGAAAACAAGATTTAGAAGCCATATCAACGACTGAGGCAGAGTATATTTGTTTGTCTAAAGCTTCTAATAACCTCGTATGGTTCAATGATCTATTATCAGATGTTTGGAAGACTTTATATTATTGAAGAAATTATACCAGATTCAGTGCTGAATTGCTAATGCAATGCTGTAGTAAGAAGCAAGTGCCTTGAAACTGGAATAAAGTGGTTCAACATAAATAAATTACAGTTGAAATTAAAATTATGCCAAAATGGGAGATCACTGCAGAGGAAGTTTTGCCCCTGTGGAAGGGTGTCCACTTTACAGTTTAGTTTGGCCTTGATTTTTTGGTTTGAATTACCTAGCAGGGCTAATACCAGTATGATGTTTCTGATATCCAAGTTAATGACATGAAGCCAGAAATATTTTAAAATTATTATCATATTCAAGTGATACAATGTTTTTAAGATTGACACATTCAGTTGTATAACCCCAAAAATCTACCAAAAAAGAATTGTTCAAATTATTGGGACTGTGTAGAACTATAAATTATATTTCTGCACTGGAACTGTGCATTTAAATGTGGCTTTTCTTTATTTTTCTGGTTGATGACTGTAATAAAGATATCCTTTCAAGTTGATCTGGATCTTCTTGAGAATATTCTAAACTACTATATGTGTACTTCATCCATTAGATATCTTAAGAGTGTTTTGAGAACAGGATTCCATACAATACACATACAATTTTGTTCAGTGCTTTACACAGCTACACCTTAAGTTGCAATGTGGGGTCCTTGGTGTTTTCTGAACTTGGTTGTTTTCTTGCAGTTTACTAGTTTCATTACCAAACTAGGTAACTTCATCAAGTTACAATCTTTTTCCAATCTAATTCTCCTGTTCAAACTCTTCCCAGGTGATTGCAAAGCAGACTGAAAGTTTACTAGCATTTCAAAAAATACAGAACATGAAACAACTAAAGCAAGAGAGGACAATGTATTTGTTCTATTTCCCAAGACCAAAGAGTATTTTGTCTGGTTAATGGCTTGCTATATTTCAGCCCATCTTACAGATCTGGCCTCCTTATTACCAGTCTGGTACTTTTACTTGCCCGACTATTTTATTTGATGTTAAAACAAATGTACAGCATTTGTAGCAATCAAAATTAATTTGGTGATGAGCAGCATTCTTCCACTATTCTATTTTTCAAATAGAACAAACTACATGACTGTATAATTTTTTTAAAAGCCCAATAGTCTTATTTTAAAGAATTATCTTAATGGCTAGTGAACATCTGGAGTAAAGGTTATTTCAATGATGTTTAAAAATGAACCTTTTGTTCATGAACCAGGATTAGACAGTGTGATAGCATATGGATTAATACTTTTTCTTAACACACTTTCTAAACATTAATTAGAGGATTGTTAATCTTACTGAATTTTGCAAATGTCAAAAACGTTCTAAACTATTTTCGCTTACGTTTATCTTTTGCTAAGATGCAAAATTCTGAGGCAGCATCTCTCATGTGCTTGTGAAAAAAAGTAATTCCAATTGAGGTTTCGTTTTGTACAGGACTGAAATCTAAGACTTTAAGCCCAGGATCTAGGAATTACCATAGCATCTTAAGTAGATGTATGCATACATCTACTGAAAAATGTTTTCAAATTACACTTTCAGATAACTGGAATTCAAATACAAACTGTTTGACTCGATGCAACTTTTTATGAGATGGGTATTCTGTACAAATAAATCATTAAAATTATTTCTAGGACTGTGTCGAGTAGAAGACAACACAATTTAAGGAAAAGTTAAAGTACATACAAAATGTTTAGAGTAGGATAGGTAGACTGGAAACAAATGAAGGATGAGGGAGATAGATATGTTTAAACTTCAGAAAATATGACTGAAAGAAAGATGATAGCATCTTCAAATAACTGAATGGATGTCATAAAAGACAAGTCAAGGCCTGTCTTTCTCTCATTCTTTTCTTTTATGTGGAGTAGTGGATTTAACTTATAGGAAAGCGGATTTCAATTGAATACAAGAAAAAATCTCTACTTCCTAACTGTAAGAATTCTTGGCAATGGCACCAATTATCCAGAATATGGATAAACTTTATTTAATTGCATATGACATCCATGAGCTTCTCTGGTCTGGATAGTCTCAGTATGGACATGGGAATTCCTGAGGCAAGAAATTTCTGATTAACAGAAATTCAAGCCATTTATGCATTGATTTGAATCCCCAAATTGAATATGGTTTAAATGGCCCTTTCAATTCTATAATTCAGTGAATTCCTATACTTCTTTTGACTTTTATTTTGGACTGGCTTACCTTGTAATTATCTTGACTCTTCTTAGTCCTACAACCTGACTGTAATACTACAACTTGGTTGTACTTGGTGAGATTTCCCTAATAATCATGTTGTCTACTCCCTGATTTTATAAATGTATTGCTTGTATCCTTGCAACTTTGATTAGATGTCAGCTAACTGAAGTGCAAAAGTGATCAGAGAATAATCTGTTCAGCACAGTTGAATTACATATGACTTTTCTACCTTCATATCATTATCAAGCAAACCAAATCCAACATGTGCCCTGCTGCAATCATAGGCTATGTAATAGTTAAAGCAGAATGATGGAGGACAACATCCATGAGCTGCTCTGTCCTGGACAGTCTCAGTATGGACACTGAAATTCCTGAGGCAAGAAACCTGGGATAACCCAAAACTATGCCTAAAATCACTTCAAGCTTCCAAAAGAAAAAAAAAGGAAGGAAAATGTTTATTGCAGCTGTTAATAGTAATAAAAGAGTAAAGCAATGCTGGAATCATGAATACATAATAATTACATGTTAAGGCCTACAAATCTACTCTCTAATAAGCAAATTGGTTTCAGGAAAAAATTGTCATGTAATCTGCAACTCATACACTGCAAAAACATTTGGACCTCTCAACTTGACCAGGGTAGAGCAATAGATGCAATCTACATAGACTTCTGCAAAGCCTTTGATTCAGTGGTACAACTTCTGTTAAAACTAAGTCCTTATGGCATTTCTGGATCTTTGCACAAGTGGATAGCTACATTCTTATCAAACAGGCAACAAGTAGTTAAAATTGGAAACGCTATATCAAACCCTGCACCAGTTAACAGTGGTGTTCCCCAAGCCAGTGTTCTAGGATCAACACTCTTTTTGCTTTATATAAATGATCTTTGTGATCATATTATAAGCAGCTGCATCCTCTTTGCTGATGATGTAAAACTATTTGACACCACTGACAATTCTATTACCCTACAAAATGACCTGGATTATGAATCTAAATGGTCAAACAATTGGCAACTCCAAATCTCTGCTAACAAATGCTCAGTCTTGCACATTGGCAATAAAAATCAGAACTTCAAATACAAGCTGGGGGGAAATGATCTAAAAGATGATCCGCACTCTGTCAAAACATCTAAGCTCCAGAGCTCACTGTAAAAACATTGCTAAAAGACATTAAGAGTTGTCAACCTTATTTTGCAAAGTTTTGTCTCTGCTAACGCTATACTTCTAACTAGGTCATACAAAACCTTTGCCTGACCTATCCTTGAATACTGCTCACCTGCCTGGAACCCACACTGTATTTCAGACATTAATACATTAGAGAGGGTCCAGAAGTATTTTACAAGAAAAGTACTCAACTCCTCTGCTCGCAATAAAATTCCTTATACCACCAGGCTTGAAATTTTAGGCCTGGATAACTTTGAACTATGCCGTCTATGTTCCGACCTAAGATTAGTACACAAAATTATCTATCTTAACATCCTACCTGTTAATGACTACTTTAACTTCAACCGCAATAACATAAGGACTATCAATAGATACAAACTAAATGTAATCCACTCTCATCTTGTTTGCAGAAAATACAACTTCAGCAATAGAGTAGTAAATGTCTGGAACACTCTAACTGATTGTGTTGTTAGTTTCTCTAAATCCCATACCTTTTACCTTAAACTGTCTACCGTGGAACTTACACATTTCTTAAGAGGTCCCTAAGAGGGTGTGTATAAGCACACCAGTATGCCTACCATCCCTGTCCTACTGTCCCCATTTATATGTACTCATTTTATGTGTTTATGACTATGTTTTGCTTATTTATATCCATTTATTTGTGCCATTTTTTCATGTGTCCATGTCTATGTCTATACTGATACTTGTTTCCTTGTACTTGTTGCCAAAATAATTAATTAAATAAATAATAATAAATAAATCTTGAACCTTTGTCCTCTAGTCTCATATTACTGTGCTGAAAGTCATTATTACTGTTAAAAGAAATAATGCATGCCCAACTAAACTAACTTTGAATGAACTGATAAACTTTTTTCATTGAAATAGGCAACTCAGAATTATGCAAATAGAATTTCTCTTTAGACTTGCAGTTTGGAGGCAGATTAAATTAGTGTTTTCCATCTCTGATTATAGAACTTTATAGTATTCGTTTTTGAATGTCTGGTGGGAGTAAATGTAATTGAACTAACAGATCTAATAAAGCAAAGGGGAATAATCTAACAATAACAATTGAAATATACTCCTCAAAGACACTTGTGGAGACCACAAGTCCCTGCTATAGCTAAACACTGAAATAAAGGTTAATTTTGTGTCAGCAAAAGTTAATTTAAAACCTCCTCTGTGGAAAAGAGCCACCAAATTATATTGTACAGGCGGCTGATTGGATTGGGAATCAGAGGTCATCATAATTTTGTAGTATAATAATAGAGCTGCTAGTTATAGAAGTACATTAATTACACACCTGGATTTGGTTTTATCTATATTAATTTAGTTTTGTTAACTGAGCACTAAGCTTGGCCTAAAAATGCTATCTTTCGGCACCATTAAGCTTCTTTGCATAGCAACTATCACTTTCAGCTTTTTAATAGATTCCACAAAATACATGACTATTCAAAATATGACTGTGTGATATCTATTCATGGTTTTTCAATTATTCTTCTGATTTAGGAGCAGTAAGAATGGCAAGATACCACATGAATAAATAAAAGTAAGAATTAGAAGGGAAACGGTAACTATTGGAAAATGTAAATATTTAAATTTAAATATATTATTAGATATTTCATAATATCAAATAATGGAATGTATCAACAATTAATAAAGTTAAATAGCTACCAATATCTGATTATACTGTGTTTTTTTTTAATTTCTATCTGAGATTAAAGAGCCCATTAAGTAAAGTGAAGATCTCGCTGCCATTTATTTCTGCTTGTTTTCTGGCCTAAATGTCCTATTGTTCAAAGAATAAAGGCATACAATTCTCTAATGAAGAACAATTTATGACTCCCATGGATTGGACATCCATTACCAATTTTGAAAGGGCCTGGCATAAATGTTAAATGGCGATTAATGAGTTGTCAGTGTCACTGGAAGGATTGTATTGATGTCCAATAGAACAGTAATTAGATCCTCACCTAGGTGGTTAGTTCAATGCCTTTTAAAGACTGTCATCTTCCTACATCACCAGCTAAAAACAGTCTAATGTCAAAAACAGAAAGGAAAGACATCAAATGAGGCACTAGAAGATTTCTGTGATAATTTGGAAGGGAAAATAGAGTATAGAACTGGCAAGTACATGAAGCATATAAGTTCTGAATTAAATATGATTTATCTAGAATAGAGAATGTTGTGGATATACCAAATCAGCATACATAACTCCCAACAAACTTTGTATTGGTCACACAGGGGCATTAAACAATAGATAATAAGAGGGAGGAAAGAGATATGAAATATAGTTTAATATAAAAATTCTTATTGAAATATTAAGAATCTTTGTTATATGAACTCTGGTAACTCAAAGCTGTTAAAATGACACAATATGTCATAGTTCTATCTTTGTGTCATATTGTCTGTGTAAGGTGCTGCCCTTACATGATAATATCATCACAAATGTCATAATTTACCCCACTTGTGTCCCCTAAGAATGCTTATTATGGGCACTAAGAATGAGTACAAGACAGAATGGGAAAGAGATGCATCCATGTTGGAAAGTGAAATGGGGCACTCAGGCAAAGAAGAGAAAGGGCAGGGACACAACAATTTATGAGCAACATGGGACCAAATTCATAACTGGCCAATTTACTGTTGAAAATATGGAGGAACACATAGAGATTGATCAAATTGGAAATGGCATCTATGTTTTATCAGGCAATAACTTTTGTGAACATATTGGTGTTTACTGCATGACTTATTTATTTGGCATTTGGCACTATCTGACTGATGAACAGCTTAATGTAAAAGTCATGCTAAAATGAACTTTTTATTTTCAAACCTGACTACTGAAATAAGTCACAGCAGAATGAATAGGAAAATAATCCAGGCCAGGCTAGCATTGTATCAAAATGCGGATAGATTAGTTAAAAAAACATGACCCCATAGCTATAATTCTAATTGCTATGAAGATATTGTGGAACATTGTTATTTTCCCTTCCAGAAAGGGAACAAAACGAATAATTTGGACTGATTGAAAATAGATGTACACAGTACAACACATTGTTTTGCTGAGTAGTACAATAAGGGTGAGAAAAATGCTAGTCATTTCAGCTCTTTATTCAGTTCTCATATGAAGTGAATATAGAATTATAGTTTCAGAAAGATGCATGTTTAATTTTAAATAATCATTTTCTAATTTGTGGAATCCAGATGTGCTAGGACTGTAAGTGTCTAAATCCCTGGTCTAAAGTCTGGCAATTTTAATCCCAATACATTCAGAGAACCTTTAATTACAAAAAATAAGATGATTTTTCAGTAGGATTATTTCCTTTTTAATTATTATGTATTCATTTGGTACATTTCATGATAAATATGTGCAATATTTTGAAATCTAAAATCTCTTTATTAAGCAAATGCAATGCAATCCTAGGCTGCATTAATAGAGGGATAGAATCAATAATTAATAATTAATAGAGGGATAGAATCATTAATAGGGGGAGAGAAGCATGTGAAGTTCTAGTATCGCTTTACAAAGTCTTAGTAAGACCACACTTGGAATACTGCATCCAGTTCTGGTCACCACAATATAAAAAAAGCTCTGAGGCTCTGGAAAGAGTGCAGAGAAGAGCAACAAAACTGATTAGGGGGCTGAAGGCTAAAACATATCAAGAACAATTATAGGAATTGGGTATGTCTAGTCTAATGAAAAGAAAGACTAGTGGGTGACATAATAGCAGTGTTCTAATATTTGAGGGGCTTCTACAAAGACAAGGAGGTCAAACTATTTTCCAAAGCACCAAAAGGCAAAACAAGAAACAATGGTTGGGATCTAACTGAGGAGAGAAGCAACATAAAACTAAAGAGAAATTTCCTAATGGTGACAGATATCAACCAATGGAATAGCTTGCCTTCAGAAGTTGTGGCTGTTCCATCACTGGAGGCTTTCAAAAAGAGACTGGACAACCATTTATCTGAAATAGTATAAGGGTATCCTGCTCAAGGGTTGGATTAGAAGACCTCTGAGGCCCCTTCCAACTCTATTCTATGTTAAAATTGTTATTCAAAAAATGGTGAAAAGGAAGGGGGTGTAAGACTAACATAGTACTAAAATCATGAAGTTCATAAGTATTAAAATCTAAGGTGGAAATGGGAAGTGATTGCAGGCATTTACATTGGTTTCTTCTTGGTGCTATGATTATTTTCGGTTTATTAAAAATAAGGCAAATTTGGTGATTAAAAAAAAATCCACATTTTTTACTTACTTACTTACTTGTTTGTTTTTATAGCCAAAAATCTCAACAGGTGGCAAGCATCATAAAATTTAATTTAAAATAAATTTAAAACAATTAAAATTGGAATTGGGTATGCCTAGTTTAATGAAAGGAAGGACTAGATGTGACATGATAGCAGTGTTCCAATATCTAAGGGGCTGCCACAAAAGAGAGGGAGTCAACCTATTTCCAAAGCACCTGAAGGCAGGATAAGAAGCAATGGATGGAAACTAATCAAGGAGAGAACGAACCCAGAAGGGAAAATTTCCTGATAATTAGCAGTTTGAAAGCATGCAAATGCAGCTATATTTGCAAATAGAATCAAGATATAAAACAAATCGGGCACAATTCGGATTTCAAAATGAACCAAATGAATTAGATAAGATATTACAAGGTACAGATGAGAAAATGATAACCAAAATTTATAAGTATCTAATAAGCCTCCCCTATCCTATCCCCTTCTCTCCCTCAGCCTTGCCCCACAGAAGCCTCCCCTATCTTCTCCCCCCTTCTCTCCTTCAGCCTTGCCCCACAGAAGCCTCCCCTATCCTCTCCCCTTCTCTCCTTCAGCCTTGCCCCACAGAAGCCTCCCCTATCCTATCCCCCCTTCTCTCTCTCAGCCTTGCCCCACAGAAGCCTTCCCTATCCTATTCCCTGATTGGTGCTGTGAAAGAAAACTGAAACTTCTCTCCTCTCCTCTTCTTTGTTTGTGTTTTGCATTTGGAACAGATTTCTTTTCAGGTGGGGAGGGGGAGTAGAACTCCTTAGCATAAAAGCATGTTAATAATAATAATATAGGAAATACTAATGCTCTATTGGTCATTTCGAAAAATCCTTTCTTAGTGAGTACCTAGAAGCCAAGAGGAACATACATGGCAAATTTGTATATATATTGTGGAAAGTTGGTAGACTAATATTTTATAAGGAACTTGATTGTTCCAAAATCCTTGAAAGTAGATTTCAAGATATATTAATACTTCAGGAATTTTTTTGGCATAGAAAAATATGCAGGAAGATTTCTTGGCTACATAACATAAGATCACACAATGTTAAATAATATTATGCAATCTAGGAAGTTGCAGAATGAGAACCCATTATAGATTTTGCAAGAGAAATAGAAACCCCATCTCCGTATTGCCCTTTTAATAAAGGAAATCCATCTGCCTTACTGTTCTAAAGGTGCTTTTTCAAGAGGCAACTGGATTTCTTGTTTTTCTTTGAAGACATTTTGCTTCTCATCCAAGAAGCTTCTTCAGCTCTGACTAGATGGTGGGGAATGGAAGGATTTATATTCTTTGCAGACACTTGGTCATTTGCATTCTTTTAGACAGTCCTTGAGGCCATTTGGAGGTTTGTTTGTATTATCAGTGTCACCCAAGTAGTGCAAATCGATGTGGAGCCTTCTTAGAACTTCTGAAAGGACTGTGTTGTGGAGCTGTGTTTTCTGCAGGATGTTTTCTGCCCTGTGTCCCTTCACTGTTGCTTTACTTACTGCTTATGCAAATTCCTTACTACTTATGCATTTTTTTTCCAAATTCTTCCATTGCAACACTGAAAGCTGTGTTTTCCCAGCACAATACCAAAACCTGAAGAAAGTCCCTCAATTTTTTCAGCTGTAGCCTAGATCTATGAAAGTAAAATGGCCTGCTCAAGATTTAATTCAATAATGAAAAAATATAAAACCATAATCTAGTAGTGGCACAAGCATGCAGATTAATATCGATAAGCAAACTGTCAGTCAGCACCTGGAGTTTGGAAATCATCTATCTTCTCACAGTGTACAAAGAACAAAACAGATGGAACAGGATTTAGTGGTTCCAACATTAGACAGAACTATTATGTTAATAAAGACTAGGTGGCTCTCAAGGCCAGCAAAAGAATGTAAATGCAGGCCACAGATGGATGTGCATATATGAAGCTATAACTATAGTGTGCTGCACAGGCAGATTTATGTGCATATGGTTTTGTTCTTGCCTGGAATTAAGAAACTATTTAACCATGACATATGTAGGCGTTCTCCAATTAAACAATTCCTGAATAAAGATTAGAAACTGAAGAGCCCTACCTATATGGTGTGACATATGATACCAATATAATGTAACCATGTACATTGCAGGAAAACATAGCAATGACTCTAGGTTCTGTTGCTTGTATTAAGTCTTTCAGGGGATTACTAACTTAGAATTCATCATACGGACTCTGCATAAGGCTCTTCAGAGCTTGTTCTGCTCTGACTAGCATTTGCAAAACCTGGTGTCATTTGAACTGGGTGTGCATTGTTCTGTTCAATAGCTTTTAAAAAATATTTTATTGTCTTGTATTTTGATTATGCTTTTGTATTTAATTGTAAGTTGCCTAGAACCTCCTGAATGGCAGCATATAATATAGATGGATGGATGGATGGATGGATGAATTCATGTTCACAGAAAGATCCTTAAGCCATCTCTCTCTCCTCTATTTCTCTCCCTTTCCTTTTCTTCCACATTCAGTTATAAAGAAACTATCTTCCATTACCTTGGCTTAAAACGGAGTGTAAAAGTAAAGAATAGTTGTTAATGTAGAAACAGATTTAAAAGGAAGATGCCACAGGTAATTGGTCTTGTAATAAGCATGCTAAGGTAGTGCCTTCAGCTCCCCTAGAAATTAAAAAAACAAACAAACTAACTTTGGTGCATCACGAACACTGCATTCACTTAAAATGCAATAATTTCCTTCCAGCAGGTGCCCAGTGGGGTTGCTTGAATAACACATTTAATGTTTTTCCTGCTTTACAAGCTAAAACAAATCAAGATTAAATAGGAAGATGCAAAGATATCCAGGGGAGGAAGATTTAACATTCTCTGGAAAGTCCCTATTTTATTATACAGTAAATAGGGATAAAGATGGGTTTGGCTATCTTTTAATTGTTTCTGTAAAACAAAGAATAGGCAACTCTACAGATACCTACAGAATGTTAGTTCAAACAAAGATCCTGAACCTAAAGCTAAAAAGTCATGTTGCTGTGGGAACTGCAAGTGATCAGCACTTCTTAGAGTAATGGATTAGGGGGGACACACACACATACAGAGAGAGAGAGAGAGAGAGGGAGGGAGGGAGGGAGGGAGAGAGAGACAGAGACAGAGACAGAGACAGAGACAGAGACAGAGACAGAGACAGAGACAGAGACAGAGACAGAGAGACAGAGAGAGAAACCTCAAAAATTTAGGAAGTTTTATTCAAAAGACTGCAACTTCAGAGCAATCAAATTAAGAACATTTTATTTATTTATTTATTATTATTTGTTCAACTTGTATGCTGCCTTTCTCTGAAGACTCAAGGCGGCTTACAATGCATTTAACAACCATATATAAAATATTAAAAGTTAAACCATTAAAAACAATTAAAACCCATTCACACCATTCATGGCCGGATCTCGCCAAATCGCAACAGCGAGATCAATGGCCCCAGGCCTGCCGGAAGAGCCAGGTCTTCACCACTTTTTGGAAGGCCAATAGGGTGGGGATGGTCTGGACCTCAGGAGGTAACTGGTTCCAGAGAGCTGGGGCAGCCACAGAGAAGGTCCTCCCCCGCGGGCCCACCAGCCAGCATTGTTTAGCTGATGGGACCCTGAAGAGACCAACTCTGTGGGATCTTACCGGTTGCTGGGAGCTATGTGGTAGAAGGCGGTCTTGAAGATACCCTGGCCCTGAGCCATGTTGGGCTTTAAAGGTAATAACCAACACCTTGAATTGTGACCAGAGACTAATAGGGAGCCAGTACAGCTCGTGGAGAATTGGTGTAATGTGGGTGTACCTAGGTGCACCCATGACAGCTCTCGTGGCTGCATTCTGGACCAACTGTAGTCTCCGAACACTTTTCAAGGGTAGCCCCATGTAGAGCGCGTTGCAATAATCTAACTGTGAGGTGACAAGAGCATGAGTGACTGTGGGGAGAGCCTCCTGATCCAAGTAGGGTCACAATTGGTGCACCAAGCAAACCTGTGCAAAGGTCTCCCTAGCCACAGCTGACAGATGTTGCTCTAATCTTAGCTGTGAGACTAGGAGGACACCCAAATTGCGAGCCCATTCTGAGGGGGACAATTTCTCCCCCCCCCAGAACCAAGGATGGACAATCAGCATGGTCTTTAGGAGGCAATACCCACAGCCACCCGGTCTTGTCTGGGTTAAGTCTAAGCCTGTTGACTCCCATCCAGATCCTCACGGCCTCCAGGCACCGGCACATCACATCCACCGCCTCACTGAATTGATGCAGGGTAGAGATATACAGCTGGGTATCATCAGCATATTGCTAATACCTCACCCCATATCGTCGGACGATCTTGTTTTGTCCTAATGCATTGAAACCTTTAAATAGAATACATCTCATGCCTACCAAAGGTTGTTTGATTGTTTTAAAAAGTAGGAATGAGAAATCATATATTTTCTAAGCCACTCACTAAGATACAGGGAAAAAAGGGTTAGATTAGATAGGTCAATATGCCTCTACTTAAATTACAATATCATAGTTTTATGTTCCCTCATCTGAGTTTCTAACTGAATACCCGGAGACCTTAATTCTGAGTGTGCATATGGATATAAAGCAAATTGCATTGTATTATTTTTCAGGATAGACAATTTTTTTGGTTACAATTACATGCAAACTGACATACACCTACACACAAAATGCTATAACATAAAAATTAAAAAAGATGAGGCTCTGTTTTAGTAAAAATGTGACTTGCATATTTTTGCTTTATAACTCTCTATTTGCTCAGTGCAAATGTATTGGGAGAACTAGCTTTCTTTCTTTGGAAGAATATCAGCTATGCTCTTTTGAGATATCCCAGAACAACTAACATATGTAAGCCAACTGTCAGGTCTGCCATCTTCAGCTTGATGCCTCACTGGTTTCCTGCCAACAAGGGTTAGGGAGGAGGGAACAAATGGGCATAAATCTGTATGGGTATGTGATGGGAACTAGGGAGGGGGGAATGACAGCTTGTTGAAAAACAAAGAAGCTCAGAACCAGTTTGTGGCAGCGTTCAAGACCAAGCACCCTGAGAAAGAATGCAAATTACCCCAAACATCTCAGCATTCTCAAAACATCTAGGCGGATCTTCATTGTTTTAGGAAAAAGTGGTCATTGGGGGAGGGCCGGGATCAAAGGAAACATTTTGTATCTTTTTTGCATGGGCAGCTTAGTTCTAGCCTGACTTTGATGCAACAGTATCCTTTAGTAAAGGAACCTATCACTTCAATCAAATGGAGTTGATGGTCTTTCTTTCCTAAGGGACTTACCTTAGGAACCGACACCAACTGCCTGGATGTAGTTCAGCATCCCACCCTTTTCAAAAGAAAAGGCTTTCATATACATTCCTTTATAGCTGATGGAACACCTGAAGGCTGTTCTTTCACTAGTGGCTTTTCTTATAAAGACATTTATTATCTATTATCTGTCTTTATGCCTGTCTTTCTTTTTTTCTATCTATCTATCATCTATCTATCTATCTATCTATCTATCTATCTATCTATCTATCTATCTATCTATCTATCTGTCGACTCTGGGTGGTGCACAACAGTCCAATAAAACAATAGATATTTAAACATTATATAGTGATTATTTTAAAAATATTAAAAACTACAGAATCAGAAAATATTAGCTGGAGGAGTGTTAATAATAACTGAGCCATCTCTCAAGTTCAGCTATCCCCTGGAGTGCCCTGGGCTATTGATGTAACTAGGTCTTGAAATCTCAGGAGTGATGAGACCAACCACAACTCAGGAGGGATAAGATTCACCATAGCAGAAAAGACCTGCCAAATGATGCTAACTAGACGATCGAACCTGTGAAATGCCCATTTTGTTGGATGTGATGAGATGTACAGATGAAAGACAGTCTATCAAATAATCTGGTCCCTTGCCATGTTGGGCTTTAAAGTCAACCCCAACACTTCAAATTGGCTCCATAAACAAACTGGTAACCAGTGTAGCACATGCAGCAGAGTTATAACATGTAGAAATAGCATAGCTTTTATGCTTATATACTGCCCCATAGTTTTTACAGCACTCTCTGGACAATTTACAATGTTGTCATTATTTACATATTGCCCAACAATCTGGTTCCTCATTTTACTGACCTCGGAAGGATGGAAGGCTAAGTCAACCTTGAGCCTAATCAGGATCAAACTCCAGGCTGTGGGCAGTGTTTGCCTGCAATACTGCATTTTAACCATTGTGCTACCAGGGCTCTTAACACACACATAATTGCTCACACTGCTGTATTTGCACCAGCTGATGTTTCTTAATGAATTTTAAATGCAGCCTCATGTAGATTGCATTGCAATAATCCAACCAGGAGATGACTAAGGCATGAGTGACCATGTGAATATGTCATTTATATTGATCATGGCTTACTACTCTTAAGGCTAACTAGATATTCTATATGTATGGAAACAGTATGCATCTCCTCATATTTTGTTATCTAAACTACTCTTATAGAATTTAATTAGATACTAGAGAATAATGAAATTCTATTAGATTAAGAAAACAGAATGCCACCTTATTTCAGAAAGTGTAGCTTGAAATATCATGAAACTTATATTTTCACTTGATTCTCAATATATATACAGTATATTGGAAATACTATAGGTGATGAGAAGATAAACTTAAGTGCAGCTGGCAGGCTATTCAGGAAATATACATATTTATTTATTTTATTCAGTTTGTATACCGCCCTTCTCCTAGTGGACTCAGGGCGGTGCACAGCCAGAATTAAAATACATACCAATACAAAATTTAAAATTATTAAAAGAATTACATAACTTTGGCCCAAATTTAAAACAATTCAAATTAAAACCCATTGACAATTTAAAAGCTAAAAAACTAAAAAAGACTAAAGAAGGGGGGGGGGTTCACGCCAGCCTTGCTTGATGGAAAAGAAAAGTTTTCAGGGCACGGCGAAGGACCCAGAGATCCGATATCCTTCGTATCTCCGGGGGTGAATCATTCCAGAGGGCAGGAGCTGCCACAGAGAAGGCCCTCCCCCTGGGGGTCGCCAGCCGACATTGCCTGGCTGACGGCACCCTGAGGAGTCTCTCTCTGTGGGAGCGTACTGGTCAGTGGGAGGCTATCGGCAGCAGAAGGTGGTCCCGCAAGTACCCAGGTCCTATGCCATGGAGCGCTTTAAAGGTGGTAACCAACACCTTGAAGCGCACCCGGAAGACCACTGGAAGCCAATGCAGCTCACGCAGGAGAGGTGTCACATGGGAGCGGCCCCTCGCTCCCATAATCCCCCACGTGGCCGCATTCTGCACCAGTTGGAGCCTCCGGGTGCTCCTCAAGGGGAGCCCCATGTAGAGAGCATTGCAGTAGTCCAGGCAGGAAGTGACGAGTGCCTGAGTGACTGTGTGTAAGGAGTCCCAATCCAGAAAGGGACGCAACTGGCGAATCAGGTGAACCTGATAAAAAGCCTCCCTGGCCACGGCCGTCATATGCTCTTCTAAAGACAACCGTGTATCCAGGAGGACGCCCAAGTTGCGAGCCCTGTCTGTGGGGGCCAATAACTTGCCCCCAATAGCCAGCGATGGCACCAGCTGGCTATATTGGGACGCCGGAAGCCACAGCCACTCGGTCTTGGAAGGGTTGAGTTGAAGCTTGTTACTCCCCATCCAGATCCACACAGCCTCCAGGCACTGGGACATCACTTCAAGGGCATCATTGGGATGGCCTGGGGTGGAGATGTACAGCTGAGTATCATCAATGTACTGATGGAACTCCACCCCAAAGCCACAGATGATCTCACCCAGTGGCTTCACATAAATGTTGAACAGAAGGGGCGAGAGGACTGACCCCTGAGGCACCCCACAAACAAGGCGCCTCTGCCCCCCGCCAACACCGACTGCGACCAGTCGGAGAGATAGGAGGAGAACCACCGCAGAACGGTGCCCCCCACTCCCAACCCCTCCAACCGGCACAGCAGGATACCATGGTCAATGGTATCAAAAGCTGCTGAGAGATCTAACAGGACCAGGATAGAGGACCCTATCCCGAGCCCTCCAGAGATCATCCACCAACGCGACCAATGCTGTTTCCGTGCTGTGCCCAGGCCTGAAGCCAGACTGGAGTGGATCCAGATAGACAGCTTCATCCAGGTACCCAAGAAGCTGTCGCGCCACCACACTCTCAACAACCTTCGCCAAGAAGAGAAGGTTGGAGACTGGACGGTAGTTAGGCAAAACAGCCGGATCCAGAGCAGGCTTCTTAAGGAGGGGCCTCACCACCGCCTCTTTCAAGGCGGATGGCAAGACACCCTCACTCAAGGAAGCATTGATAATCCCCTGGAGCCAGCCTCACGTAACCTGCCAGGAGGCCAGCACCAGCCAGGAGAGACATGGGTCCAATAAACATGTGGTCGCGTTCAGCCACCTCAGTATCCTGTCCATGTCCTCGGGAGCAACAGGGTCAAACTCCTCCCAAATGGCAGTCTCAAGAGCGGCACCCATCATCCCATCTGTACTTACCCAGTCAGAGACCAAGCCTTCCCGAATCTGAGTGATTTTATCGTGCAGATACTGACAAAATCCTCAGCACGACCCTGCAAGGGATCCTCCCGCGCTCCCAGATGGAGGAGGGAGTGGGTCACCCTAAACAGGGTGGCCGGGTAATTATCTGCTGATGTGATAAGAGCAGAAAAATAGTTACATTTTGCCGCTTTTATCGCCACTAGGTAAGTCTTAATATGAGATCTTACCAGTGTTCGGTCAGATTTGGAGCGACTAGATCTCCAACTGCTCTCTAAGCATCTTTTCTGGCACTTCATCTCCCTCAGCTCCTCAGAGAACCAAGGAGCCAGGTAGACTCGGCGACAGGTTAGAGGCCGCACAGGCACGACTCGGTCCAAAGCGTCAGTGGCCGCCCTATCCCAGGCGGCCACCAGCTCCTCAGCCAAGCCATGAGTCAGAGCCTCAGGAAGTGGCCCAAGCTCCATCTGGAACCTATCAGGATCCATCAGGCGCCTGAGGCGAAACCATCTGGTCTGTTCCGCCTCCCTGCGATGGGGTGTGGCGGTTTGAAAGTCAAGCCTAAGAAGGGAATGATCTGACCATGACAAGGGCTCAATCACTAACTCCCCTATCTCGAGATCATTCATCCACTGTCCAGAGACAAAAATCAAGTCCAGAGTGTGTCCTCCCATGTGAGTGGGTCCATGAATTAATTGGGTCAGGTCCATGGCCGTCATGGAAGCCATGAACTCCCGAGCCACCTCAGACGCTTCGCCAACAGATGGCAGGTTAAAGTCCCCCATGACCATAAGCTTGGGGGTCTCCACCACCACCTCGGCAATCACGTTGAGGAGCTCGGGCAGGGCCGCCGACACATAACTAGAGCAGGGAGAGGAGTGAAGAATCTTTGCTGCCATGAACTTTCTGAAAGTTACTATTTTAGGATCTAAGTTACTTAAATGTAGAATTGTTATATAAAGGAGAGGATACTAATAACATAGATAACAATTATAGGATAAACTGTATTCCAAGTTCACTGAAACTGCAATTCCAATTTCCTTTATTCAGAGATAAATTTCATTTAATTGTTTGGAACTTATTTTGACGTGGAAGTAGTTGGTTGTAATGCAAAGCATTTTCCCCCCTTCTATTTAATTGTGTCGGATTCTCAGACACTGCATGGATAAGTCCCTGTAGTTTTTTTGGCAAGGTTTTTCAGAAGTGGTCTGTCACTTCTCCTTCCTAGGGCTGAAAGAAAGTGACCGACCAAGGTCACTCAATTGGCTTTGTGCCTAGAGTTTATGGGCTCCCGGTTTCTAGTCTGATGCCTTAACCACTGCACCAAAGTGGCTTTCCTAAAGCAAATTTACTTTGAAGTAAATCCTATTGAAATCAGTGGTATTTTCTTCTAACTAACCTGTGAAATTCAGACAATAGGTAGACCCCACATGTTTGAAACAGATAACCAAACACAGCATCACCACTGGAAATGATTTCCAGAGCATGGCATTCTCTTCATTAGTTCTTTATAGCTCTTTTTAAATAGATCTCTTTAATTGCTTTAGTGAAGTCACTACACTACAAGTCAGTGGAAAAGTTCTATGTCATCCTTTCTCTTGATATTTGATATAACAGGCCTTACTTTGTCCATGAGAATGAAAGTATAAATTTTCCCCTATCTTTTCATTAACTACCTAAAGTCCTATTGCTAATATTAACATTACTGGTTCTTTTAGTGTTAAAGATAAAAATCTCTGTAGCTTTTAAATTTCTGAGGTAGGTTTTTATCATTCAAGTAAGGAATAAAGAAACACAACCTCATGAAATTCCTTGTTTTGAATTGTTGATTTCTTTTATATGATACTGCTGCAAGACATAACATGAGACATAAAGAATGATGTATAGGGATTTCTCTCCCAACTTGTGTTTCCATGACTTTCATCACACCATTAGTGCTCCACATTTTTTAAATTTCAGCAGCATTCATTCCATGGGACAAAAGAAAAAAAGAAACAAAATCTCAAAATTGAAGGATGCTAAACAAATGTGGACGAAACTAGGAGATTTTTAGTAGAGGCAAATACTGCTAAAAACAAAATTGCACATTGCATTGTACAGAGTTGGGGAAAGGGAAGGGAGGAGTAGGATTTGGAAAATGGGTTCTGCCCATACAAACCAGCATGTAAAAAATAATGATCCTAGATAGTCCTAATTTATCAGCCTTGTTTTGTACAGAGGCAAATTCACTTAAGCTCTGTGGCTTGAGTGAATCAGGACCATCCATTAGGACTCCACTTTATCAAATATGTATGAATATCAAGGCAGACTTGGGATGTAGAAGTCTGCCCTTTCCTACTGATAGCAGATATATGGCACTGTAGCATTTCAGTTTTATCTCCAAGGATCAGGTTATGGTAGTACTATTTGCACCAATACAATGTAAACAACTGAACATATCACCTCATTTCAAGAATCCACCACAGATTTGCTATAATACAGAGGAAGAAAAAATTTATCTCAATCAGTATAGCAGAAAACACGTATAAATGCAATTTACTGGTAGAAATCAACACTTTCCTTGCTTGCTTGCTTGCTTGCTTGCTTGCTTGGTTTTATACTTACAGTATCAATGCAAAATTTCTTATACTAGAAGTAGGTTTCTGAAGTCTTGCATTGGGTAAGAGGCCCTTAAAATATTTTTTTATGGCAGAGAAAGTGGGGTGGTAGAATTTTATTAACACTTCATAAACTATTTATAAATAGACATCACAAGGGGCAATGGAATCTTGGGAGAAATACTGCACTGATTCCATTACCAATTGTGATGTCATTTTTAAACATTTACTACAAAGAAGATACTATATTAAATTACCATACTCTTCCTTTATTTCTGATGTACTAAACTGACAAGGAGAAATAATCTGATGCTATAATACTATTACTGTCAGTAATAGTCTGTAAGATCATTACATTTCCGTCCTCAAGTCTTGTTTTGAATTCTTCCAAATTTCTCCCATTGAGTGTAATCCTTATCTGATGTGAGACATCATAGGCATATCATGGTATTTCTGTTTTTCGTCTTTTGATTATATTCCATCCTTGATCTTCCGTCTAGCCCATTTGAACTGCCTAGTTGTCTATCCAATTATTTGGGGGCAGGAAAAGAAAATCCTATATTGCCAGCTGTCCAAAAAAATTGAGAGTAAGGTACCAGGGGGTTGGACTAGAAGACCTCTAATAACAGAATAACCTCTGTTATTCTGTTAAATCACTATGAATGAAAACAGACCAGTTGCACAATGCTCCTTGCAAAAATCAATCTTTTTTTCTCTTACTTTGAGTATAGCTTCCATAGCACCACTATTTCTTCATGGGGAACTCTGCAATGACCAGTTAGGAATGAAGTTTTTGGGAGCTTCTAAATCAAGATCCAGGGTTAATGGTTTAGGTAAGTAAAAATAATTCTCACATTGATTTGATTTGTCCCAGATTTGGAATTTATATAATACATGTCTTGCATCCAAAAATAACAAAATACTATCTCAACAGTAATCTTTCTGAGCCAAGAATTATGTAAAGTTCTACATAGAATATCTTCTCTTTTCAATGCTAGTTTGATAACCACACAGTATATAGAAGCATATTTTTATATTAATATCCTTCATAGTGTAGGATACTTTCCCTTTAAAGAAGGTCTGGTACCAATGCTTGCAGTGTTTAAGTATAATGAACCAGTTTTTGTTGGTTTGGTTTGGATTGGATATCTTTTACTCTTTTTTTGTACTGTCATTTTAAAATTATGCTGTTATATACTTTGGTTTTATTTTTAGCTATCTGTATTAGCCATTTTGACTGTATTTTGATAGAAAAGCAGTGTGTTAGCTTCATAGAAGACATGCTAACACTACAAGTGTTTTAACATTTAATAGAGCATGAATTTATTTGAATTAATTCATTTAGGCATGAATTTGTCAATTCTCTATTCTTTGCATAAGACTATTACTGTTAGCAATGAAAAGAGGATAAGTGAGCTATAGTAGAAGCAAAAATATGTAGGTTAGATTACTGCAGTGCATTCTACAAAAACCATTTGAAAGCTTCATTTGGTCAAAAATGTAGCAATCTGCATATTATCTAGCACCATTGAGAAAACATTAAAATTGTCCTATAGGCCCTGTGCTGATTTCCTATAACATTCTAAGTGCATGCTAGTAACACATGCTAGTAACACACACTGTGTTAATGTTAAACTATAAAGTGCTGTATGGCTTGATTCCATGTTACTTTCAGGAGTGCGATACTTACTAAAATTGGCTTGATCTTGGTAACAAGAAAATGAGAGGCAGGGGCTGATATATGGAGGCACTTATTTTTCTATAACAGTACCAGCCCTCTAGAAAGGTGTCCCATTGGAATGTATATTGGTCCAACTTTACCTGTCTTCTAGAAGCAATTGAAGATGGAAGTCTTCTGGTAAGCACTTGAGATCTGATACGTATTTTTCTGGCTTGTTTATCAGATTTTCAAATTTTTCTATTTTATAGGATTTTTGTTATTGCTTTAACATATGTATTCCTTTAAAGCCTTCAAGAATCCTATAGGATTACAGTGGGCTTTAAATATAATTAATAAATAACATATAATATTATAATATAATTAATACATAAACCTTTGTTTATTCACATTAGTAAGAATTTAATCCTTTTGATAAAAGTAGAACTTAATTTACCTTGAATTAATAGAATTGAATGTGTATAATTAGCCTATTATTCACATACAAATATGTGCATGGTGATTTGAAAGCAGATATTTTTTTAGTAATGCATTCAAATCTAGGTTGCAAAAGTATAGGCAACCATTAGCAATAGCAATAGCACTTAGACTTATATACCACTTCATAGTGCTTTACAGCCCTCCCTAAGCAGTTTAGAGAGTCAGCATATGGCTCCCAAAAATCTGTGTCCTCATTTTACTGACCTCAGGATCAGTGGTGGGATTCAGCCAGTTTGCACCACTTCGGGAGAACCGGTTGTTTAACTTTCTGAGCAGTTTGGCAAACTGGTTGATGGAAGAAATCATTAGGGCAGAGAACCGGTTGTTAAATTACTTGAATGCCACCACTGCTCAGGATGGAACAGTGAATCAACCTTGAGCCAGTGAGAACTGAACAGCTGAAATGCTGGCAGTCAGCAGAATTAGCCTGCAATACTTCATTCTAACCACTGTGCCACATGGCTCTTACATATGATCAGAAAGATTAGGAAAAGTCTTTTTGCTGCCTTGTAATGATCAGGTGGATTTTGTGGCCCAATGGTAGCCCTACTTCTAATAATAGAAATATTAAAGTAATAGAAAGTAGCTGAAATAAGCCCAGCCATTATTTTTTTCTAGTCTGCTGATGTCCCCAACAGCATTAATAAAACAGAATATTTTTATTTAATTTCAGTAACTTGTTTTTAGTAATGAAACTAGATTGTGACAGTTATATCCAACATATAAGAACTTGTCTATGGGAAACAGAAAGAAATGAAGCCCAAACCAGGTTAATGGATATTAATTATACATATAGAATACATTACAAACACCATGTCTTAAAAAATAAGGTCAGGTTTCAAATATTCCTTCTGCCTCAATTATTTAGACCAGACCATTATTCTTTCTATTTGAAGTTTGCCTTCAGTCTTTCCAACAGTTTGTAATCTTTTATATGGTTTTCCAAAGATATAGAATATCTGCCAAGAATATACAATGAAAAGTAAGCATAAATAAAACAATATTTATGAAGCTTGAAAGGTTTTTCTCTTTTTTTCCTGACCTCTTATTCCCTTATGTCTACCTTTCTTCAGTTTATTTCTACAATTATCCAACTTTTTTATGCTTTCTTGTTTTTCTTTTGTTAGTCCAGTGAACCAAATATACAGATTCCCACAGGTAGCGATGGAATGTAAGAAGCTGTTAAGTACGCATATTTCTTTTGCCAGAAATCAAAAAGTTTGGTATGCTTTATTATGCTATTTGCTAACTTGTTCCTTTGTTTTTCAACTTTCTTTTCCTTTTTTTAGCTTAAAGTTTAAGAAATTTAGTTGCAGCTATCAAAGTGTTGTTTATGTTTATTCTTTAAGATATTTACAAACTCCCTATCAAAAATATTATCCCATGAAAATCAGATGTAAAAAGATAAAAACAAAAAAGCAAGATTAAAAACATATGACAATAAAATGTATCTATATGGTTATAATTTTCAATCCACATTGCAAATGTAGTTTAATAAATGTTACATTTATAATTGTCAAACTGAGCACTGTTTGACAACTGAATAGCATCCTATTCATGTTTCTGTTCTCTCCATGGGATTTGCTTCTGCAAAAATAGATAAAGTTAAAGAAAATTTCTCATTTGGGTTTCAGTGCCTCTATTACTGTTTTAATAGCAAAGGGTAAATTTGTCCTTAGAATTTAAAAGGACTGAAGAAATGTCTGCAGGCAGCTGAAACATTTACAGTGTGCATGTCCTGGTTATGATAATGCTTACATGAGGATACCATCTTATGACTGAAAGGCTTGGGAGAAAATATTACTATTTGTTAATGGCAGCAAAAGCAATGTCTGCAGCAGATAGTGTGGTGTTGCAAAGAGTTTTAAGGCATTTTAATGTTAATATACTTATTTGCTTTTCCTGAGTTACTCATTTTCATGAAATTTCTAACAATGCATGTATGAAGTATTGCTGTTTTTTTTAAAAAAAATCCTACTATAATATTTTCAATTAATTCAATTATTTTGATGGCCATTAAATACACATATTTTAATTATCTCTATCATCTCTACTATTATTTCTATATTTCATTCTGTATCCATATCACTCTTAGTCACTCTATTGCTATTTACTTTATATGTGTGTGGATTTTCTATTCTCATAGGAACCTCCTCATATTTTCTGAAGTCCTTTTTAAAGTTTACCTTGAGCTAAAACAGGTTTTCATGTAGGAAACAAGCTTTCTGGGGTTGTAATACTTCTCCTTGCCCTCCTCTCTGCTGGGTTGGCTTTAAAAAAACAAACAAAAAAAAACATGTAAGTATGGGATGTGTGTGTGTGTGTGCGTGTATGTTTCTGTGTGGTTAGTTATGCCATTTAACATAATGAAGCATGAAGCAAAAATAAATTGAATTATTAACAAAGGGCATTTTAATCCTATGCATGTTTTCAAGAGAGTAAATTCCTATAGTAGCACTTATTTGTAATAAAATATTCATAGGATTGTGCTATATATCAGTTAATTATTAAGTTATAAGAAGCACATAGTTATAGGACCTACCTATTGTTGTTGCTTATCTTTATTCATAAGTAATCTTCTCTCTCTCTATCTCTCTCTCTCCCTCCCTCCCCCCCACTCTCTCGTCACACAACAAAAAACTTTCCTCTAATAGATGTTAGCCCTTTGGGGCATATCCAATCAGGAAACAAACTCTGTTGGAATTCTGCAACTATACTTTATTGAAATAGTCTCTTCTGAGTCTCTTCTGAATAGTGTCTTGTTGCCAAGGTCTTAAGGCATATTTGTCGCTCTTTATTTATATAGCAGTTCTTGCTTATTCCCTTCAAAGTAATCTCCCTAAGGCTCCATTACAGATAATACGATTAATCCTAATATTCATTATTGCTAATATAAATGAAGCACTAAAAGAAAAATTTTTGAGTCAAATAATCTGACTCGTATAACAGCTGTGTGATACCCTAGGCCTAGTGAGTCTTTGTCTGCCATGTATTACCTCCTCTATGTGATCAATGTGCTGCACTAATTAGGTGACCCCATAAACAGCTCTTTCCAGGATCAAATATTTGAAAGAAGAACCACATACATACAAAACTTGATGTTTCCTAAAACGTTCAGTCCTATGTTCAATTTTAGTTTAGGCTGAAGGATTAGAAATACTGGAAATAAGGAAATAAGCATATGATCCATATGCTAGGTTACTTGATTACTGTAAAAATACATATTTTTATCAGCGTTTTAGCAATAGTTGAATCATGTAAAGATGTTCAGACTACTTCCTATGGGAATAACTCTTTTACTACTAATCATGCTAGTGGAAAGAAAGCACCCTGTTTCCTCCAAAATAAGACATCCCCTGATAATAAGCCCAATCGGGCTTTTGAGCGCATGGCAATAAGGCCAAGCTGTCAGGTATGCCTCCTTTCAACACTCAAGAAAGAAAAAACCCAATTCCATTTTCATAGAGAAAGATACTTTTACTGAGTATGAACTGAATGCAACCAAAGAAAAGCAAGGTCTGAGGCAATAGGCGCAAAAATCACATATAGAAAGCATCCTTAAAACCCTCCCCGTAATTGTCCAGTCAGGATTATCCAATCCACATCCTCCAAGGGGTCATGTGGGTTGCAGCTTCCGATGGCTCCACCCTCCTGGTATGCCATGATGGTTGACCTTGAGTGGTTATCAGCGCGCTTCCCAGCTGCAGAGAAACGCTGAGGAAAACTTTCTCCCATTTACTCCACCAGCTCACTCCCCCCGCCGACATCCAGACAGCTCCCCCCTCCCCCCATTAAAATGGCAGCCGAGCAAGCAAGCAATATAAAGGCGGAGGCACTTATTTCAGGGTTCAAAAAAAATATAAGACAGTCTTATTTTCGGGGAAACACAGTATTTATGCTATCTTGTGATTTTAGTGTATGTTGAGTAAATTCATCAGTTTTTCAAGCAAACTTACAGATTGGTGGGGTAATATATTTTCTGAACAGCCTTTGCAACATTTATATTTTTCCCCTTTTCCCAGGTAGAATATGGAGAAAATGAAATGCATTTCACCATTCTAAATATCCCCTGCTTTTAGGACAATTGGACTATAGAATTGTTCTGCCCATCTTTGTTATAATTTCCACAGTTGCTTTCACTTTTAGGTGATCATTTAGTCTGAAGGACAAATTTGTTATACAGAAAAGATAACTATTGTTTCAAAGAATTGCATTATGCTAGCTGTGTAGTCTGAATTGAGCATTTGTCATTTATCATTCATATGAATCTAAACAAGCTGACCATTTTGTTTACCTCCACCCAGGGGTGAAATCTAAATTTTTTTGCTACCGGTTCTGTGGGCGTGGCTTAATTAGTGGGTGGGGCTTGGTGGTAAGGTGACTGGGAGGGCATGGCTTGTTGGTCAGGTGGGCGTGGCCAAGTCAATGTCACTTCTTTGCCCTTTTTTAACCTACAAAACACAACACAACACAACTGGCTCACCCACAATATAAAAGCAGCTGTGCTAGACCCAAAATGGCCCCTGCAAGAAGCAGGAACCTCACATAGCCACAAAAAGCCCAAAAAACCAACTTTCACACTTCACACACACAAAATTCCACATACAGCTTTGTGAGATTTTGTGTGTTTGTGTAGCTAGAGTGAAACACTACAGAAACACACTAAATCTCAGAAAGCTGCACAAATAATATTTTATTTTATTTTTATTTTTATATAAAAGCAGCTAAATTTAAAACCTCCCTAAACTTTAAATGGCTAGGTCTAAAAAAAGAACAACTAAAAAAACCCCCAATTAACTATTTTTTTAAAGCTCCCAAAGGGGAAAAAAAACTTACCCAACTGAACAGGGGTCTCCAACCTTGGCAACTTTAAGACTTGTAGACTTCAACTCCCAGAATTCCTCAGCCAGCTTTGCTTTGCTGGCTGAAGAATTCTGGGAGCTGAAGTCCACAACTCCCTGCCTGCTTGATTGCAGGCAGGGAGATTCAGTTGCTTGCTGATGCAATTGATTGCAGGGATTACAGCAAGGCGTTGCGACCAGCAGCTAAAGTAAGCAAGATGGGGGGGAGGGGAGGGATTTTTGCTACCGATTAGCAGGCAGAGCCATTTAAAAGGAAAAAAGTTTTTTTTCTTTTACATGGCTCTGGCGATCCAACCTCAGTTGCCTGATTAGCAGGCAACTCAGCTGGGATTGTCAGAGCTTGGCTGGTCAGAGCCGTTTAAAAGAAAAAAAAAGGCTCTGATGATCGCGCGACTCAGCTGGGCAAGGGTGGTGGGGGCAGGGATTTTTGCTACCAGTTCTCCGAACTGCCCGCCACCATCGCTACCTACTCGCCCGAGCCGGTCTGAACCGGGAACATTTCACCCCTGCCTCCACTGCTATTAATCAACAGTTAAACCATAGACCAGCAACTGTTTATTGTGCATACTGGTTTGAAAAGATATTTTTCTATATTTATTGGTTTGATTTATATGCCGCCCTTCTCCAGAGACTGAGGGCGGCTTACAATGCGTTAAGCAATAGCCTTCATACTTTTGTATATACCTGCTTAGTAGGGCTTTCGGGGCCCCCTAAGCGGTGTTCTTTTATATATATATACAAAGTCAGTTTATTGCCCCACAATCTGGGTCCTCATTTTACCTACCTCGAAAGGATGAAAGGCTGAGTCAACCTTGAGCCTGGTGAGATTCGAACTTGCAGTAATTGCAGGCAGCTGGTGTTACTTAACAGCACTTTAATCTGCTGCGCCACCAAGGCTCATATATGAAAGATAAGAAAATCTATACTTTCTCATAAGCTAATAGAGTCCTGTTTTTCTCAGAAATGTGACCTACCTTACTTACAATGCCTTGTTAGTCCTGCTGATCTGGTTTATGCTCTTTCATCTAAGCAGGAAAAAAAGAATCAGATAGGATAATGCTTCATAAACTAGAAAGAATTGCTATTGCTAGAGTGGAAACATGTTTAATGTGATTGCTTGGAAATCATTTCATTTTCAATGGCTCTTCATTTCATTTTCAATGACCCTTCAATGACCCTAGAAAAAGAGCTATAATATTTCCTTATTTGATATTTAATGTAAGTGATGTCCACACAGCTGTTTTTCCAAGATGAATCCTACAGCATGCTGAAAACAGACTGGAGAAGGAGCAAATAATGAAAGAACAAAGAGCAGCTTCAGAAGAGGCATTTTCTCAGAAGCAAAATGAGTATGGAGAATTTTAATTTTTCTTTAAAAAATTGTGTAACATTTGGTTTAGTTCTTAGATGAGCTTGGCCATTATGTTTCTCTTTAAACATAATTAAGAATTGGTGTAAAATAAAATTTACTGAATAATGAGATTTCAAAAATACCTAGATTTTAAAGAATTAAACTTCTGTATATTTTATATTAAGATTCTACTGTATGTATTAATTATAAGCATTTATGTCCTACTTGTCAAAATACGTGGAGCATGCTGATGTTTCAAGGAAAAACAAAGATATCCAGCTCCGAGCTTGGGAAAAATAAGTTCTCAATATATGCTGTACATAACTCTTTTTATTTCTAAGTTAAAGTCTAACATACCAATTTGCAACTCTGCTTCCTCATACTGATTATCTGATTAACTATCAAATTGATTGAACACTATTGTTACTACCTGATTCATGGAAAACAAGAATAAATTATTCTCTAATAAGTAAAGGTTAAAAATTCAACAAGTCGGACTTCCGGTTTCCCCGTCTTCGGCGGCGACGGTGCTTTCTTTTAGCACCGCCACCCCCGCCGCTTGTAGAGCCGCTTCCCAATCGTGAAGCGGCTTGAAATCTTCAAAATCCCCAGGATTAATGAAGAAGAGGCAGCAGGGTACAGGTAGAGCCCCTGCAACCCCCCCCCAGGGAATTGTTTCTGGGGAGGAAACAGGCGCGGCTCCCTTACAACCTGCTGAGACTCCGGGCGGCGTGGGACGTCTTCTGCCTTTGCAGAACAAGCCGACTTCAGGAAACCTTTAAAGAGCGAGGAAATAAGCCAAATAAACACTTGAAATCCACTTGAACCCTGAAACTCTGAACTGCAAGTATTAGCCCTTTGCTGATTTTTTATGCTGAAGTGAAAGTTTCGGAATGAGTGAAAGTGACTGAAAAAAATATGGCGCTCAGCAAATGAATCAGTGGGTGTGGATTGGTGAAGTTACCTTGTCTTCTATAAAGTTAAAAAGTTGCTACAAAGTTGCTCCGGCTGTAACAGAAATAAGAGGAAAATCTCTCCCTTTTACTTGTTTTTGCTGCACTATAGTTTTGCTTTGAGTAAATCTGGGGGACTTTCTTAGAAGGTTTTGTGGAGGTGGCAGAAGAGGCGGAACCTCCCTTTTTAGAAAAGCCAGCTTACGTGGCAGGATGGCTTCAAAGAAGCAGGAAGGCAAAACAGGGGGGGATCCCCCCCACGTAAACAGAACACGCAGTCACAAGCTCAAAAAAAAGATCTGGACATGGGAGATTTAAAAGAATTCATTTCAAATATTTTGGATGAGAAATTTCAAGACATGGATGATAAAATAAATAAAATAGATGAAAAAATCCAAAAGTCACAACAGGAAATTATGCAGGAAATGCAGCAGAACCAAAAGATGGTGACCAAAAAAATAACGGATGTGGCGTCTGGCCTGGCAGGATTTATTATGAAAGTTGAGTCAAAAGTGGATGAATTTAAATTAGAAGTTAATGCTAAGTTGAAAAATAATGATCATAAATTTTTTGATGTTGATGACAAGATGCAGAGAGTTGAGAATGACATTGTTATGATGCAATTCCGGGCAATGGAATATGCTATACGGCTTCGAGGAATTAGAGAAGAGGAGAGACAAGATTTGAGACAGATTTGTGCTGAAGCCCTAGCTGTGATTTTAAAAACTGATCCTGAGATGGTCTTTTGCAAAATAGATAAAATCTACAGAGTTAACTCGTGGGTGGCCAGACAAAGACAATTGCCCAGAGATGTGGTCATATATTTTACAGACAGAGCAATAAGAAATGATATCCTGCAAAAATCTTTCCTCACTTCTGTGCAAGTGAGCGGATCCAAGGTTACAGTTTACAAGGAGCTCCCACCCAAGATGTTGAAATCCAGAAAAGAATATGGTTTTCTTGTTAAAGAACTGCAGAATAATCAAATCCCATTTCGTTGGGACGCTCCAACTGGCATAATTTTGAGATATAAGGGAGAGAAACACCGCTTGAATACTGTGGAGAAGGCGGAGCAATTTTATACTGACATCTTTAAAGAAAGAACACCATCCCCATGCACATCTACAGTTTTGGAGATTAGAGAGAGTGATAAGAAGCAACCTCAAGAATTGCAACAACAATCTAAGCAGGAATCAGAGGAGTTGAAGGGCGCTGAAGGAGGTTTTCTGGATGAGCCCTTGCTGGAACCTTCTCCAATCTTGGAGCTGGCTTGGGCGGCTGAAGTTAAGGACCAGCGTATAACCCGAGCAAAAGCCAAGGAACTTAAACAAAAGTTACAGCAGGAAAGGCGAGATGAAGCTGGGGCTGTGGGGAATGCAGGACAGAAGATTTCGGATGAAATCCTAAGGTTCTGCGCTTCGCTCCAGAAAGAGAATGATGATGATTAAATGTTTATCTTGGAACGTAAATGGGCTGAATGTAACACAAAAAAGGAAGAAAGTATTTACATATTTAAAACAACATAATAATGATATAATCTGCTTACAAGAAACGCATATTACAGCTCAAGATCAAAACTATTTGAAAAATTCCAAATTAGGAACACATTTTATATCTTCAACTAACCAAAAAAAGAATGGTGTGGTTATTTATGTAAATAAAAAACTAACAGCCAAACTTATAGAAGCTGATCAAGATGGTAGGTTTGTAGCAATTGAATTGCTTTCTGCTAATAATCAAATTCTTTTGATAGGAATTTATGCTCCTAACCAACAACAGGACTATTTTTATAAAATGCTGCATACTAAAATACTCCAATGGGATTACAGATCTATTTTAATTATGGGAGATTGGAATGGAGTAATTGACTCTAAATTAGACAAAAAGACTTTGGCAAAGTCAAGAATTAGATTACCACAGACTTTTTTTGATATGAAAGAAGATCTGGAATTAAAAGATATTTGGAGAATACATAATCCAAAAGAACTGGACTATACTTTCTTTTCTGACAGACATAGATCTTTTTCCAGGATTGATTTTATTTTGTTGTCTGATGATCTATTTCTTAGGACAAAAAGAACAAAGATTCTGCCAAGAACTTTGACTGATCATAGCCCAGTGTGGATAGAAATTGAGACATGCAAGAATGAGAGACGCTCTTGGAGATTAAATGAAAACTTGTTCAGATATGAGAAAAATATAATAGAACTTAAAAAGTATTTGAAAGAGTTTTTTGAAATGAATTTGAATAAAGGCACCCCAATGGAAATTGTGTGGGACGCAAGCAAAGCTTATATGAGAGGGGTGCTTATATATATGAACTCCAAACATAGGTTGATTCGACAAAAGAAAAGACTTGAACTGGAAGCAGAAATAAAGAACAAAGAACAGTTACTTATTAAAAATCCAACAGATGAAAGAATACTTAGTGTTATAAAACTTTTGAAAGACCAATTCCAAATGCTTATAGCGGAACAAGTTGCAACAAATTTACAATATGCAAAGCATAATACATTCTGCAACACTAATAACCCAGGCAGGTGGTTGGCTTACACATTAAGGAAGAAACAGAGCGCACGGATTATTGATAGTGTTGATATTGGGGGGAAAGAAGTTTTTCAACAGAATTTAATAAAAGAAGCTTTTCTTCAATATTACACTAAACTATATGCCAGAGAGGAGGTGCAGAATGGACTTATAGAAAAATACTTAGACAACAAAAGAGTTACAAAAATTACTGAGCAACAAAAGGAAAGAATGGATTATCCTATAACAGAGGAGGAGATAATTGCAGCAATAAAACAATTAAAAACAGCCAAAGCTCCTGGAACGGATGGTCTGACAGCAGTGTATTATAAAACTTTGCAGGCAGAAATGGTGGAACAACTTAGAGACTTATTTTGTAATATACAACAAGGGGGAAAAGTACCCCCATCATGGACTACAGCTTATATTTCTTTGATACCAAAAGAGCAAGCAGGTCCCAAAAAACCGGAGAATTACAGACCAATATCTCTTTTGAATACGGATTATAAAATTTATGCAAAAGTATTAGCCAACAGACTGATGCCAGTAATTCAAAAGGTGATTCATGATGACCAAGCGGGATTTATTGAGGGTAGGCACATGAAGGACAATGTAAGGCAAGTAATAGACTTATTGGAATATCTTGAGAAGAATAAACAGATTCCTGCAGTGCTGGTTTTTCTGGATGCGGAGAAGGCCTTTGATAGAGTGGATTGGAATTTTCTATTAAAGACTTTAAAAAAGATGGACTTTGGGGACCAATTTATACAGGCGGTATCAGCAATTTATCAAGAGCAAAAGGCACAGATCATTATCAATGGAAGCTTGACAACAGAGTTTAAAATTGAAAAAGGAACAAGACAGGGATGTCCACTGTCCCCATTGCTGTTTATTCTAACACTAGAAGTCTTGTTAAATACAATAAGGGACTCTAACACTTTGAAAGGTATAATGATAAGGCAAGAGGATTACAGAATAAAGGCATTTGCAGACGATCTGGTTGTTACCCTAGCACAGCCAATGGAATCGATAATCCAGATGAAGGACATTATACAAGACTATGGTAAAGTTTCAGGTTTCAGATTGAATCAGAAAAAAACTAAGATGGTAGTCAAAAATATGACACAAGATCGTAAACTGGAGTTAGAAAGGAGGGCAGGTTTTGAGATTGTACCAAAGGTAAAATATCTAGGAGTCCAGGTTGCAGAATCAAATATGAAATTGTTTCAAAATAACTATGAGGTGTTGTGGCGAGAGGTGCAAAAAGATATGGAGACTTGGAAAAAACTGCAGCTGTCTTTACTTGGAAGAATAGCAGCAGTTAAGATGAATATTTTGCCAAGATTTCTTTTTTTGTTTCAAATGATCCCGGTGCTCAGAAATGATAAGCAATTAAAAGTATGGCAAATTGGTGTGAACAAGTTTGTCTGGAACGAGAAAAAGCCAAGAGTAAAAATGAAAATTATGCAAGACGTTCCAGAAAGGGGAGGTCTCAAACTTCCAAACCTACAATTATATTATGATGCAACAGCTTTGACTTTAGTAAGTGATTGGTTTGGAGGAAAAAAGACTGGAATATTAAACGCAGAAAGTTTCGATTTGGAATTTGGATGGCACGCTTACTTATTTTATGACAGTAAAGTGGATAAAGTTTTTAAAAGCCATATACTTAGAGATTCTTTGTTGAGAGTTTGGAAGAAGCACCGAAACAAATGGAATTATAAAATACCGCTATGGCTGGATCTTGGTCATACCTTGTGGAATACAAATATAATGTCACTCGGGGGGTTTTTATATAAAGAGGTTCTTTTTACAGATGCGGGCAGATGGCAGCTGAAGACATTACAGACATTGTTGGCTGAAGGGATCAATTTAACCTGGTTACAATATAATCAATTGCAATTGAGATGGAAAGAGGACCAAAAAACTGGTATTATGATGTATGAGGAAGAATTAGTTAGACACATAAAAGAGAAAGGACCAATGCATATTAAAAGACTTTATAATGTTTTGTTAGAAAGGGATTCAGAATCTGAGCTAGTTAAAGACTGCATGATTAAGTGGGCACAAAATTTTGAGGAACCAGTGATGTTGGAAACATGGGAAAAAATTTGGGTTCAGAATGTTAAATTTACACAGTCGCAGAACCTGAGGGAAAATTTCTATAAAATGTTTTATAGATGGCATTTAGACCCCAAAAAATTGTCGTGTATGTATCCTAATGTGCAGCCTAAATGTTGGAGATGTGATTGCCTAGACGCTACATATTATCATGTTTTGTGGACCTGTAAGAAAGTTAAGGCTTTTTGGATAAAAATTTGGTGGGTCATGCAGAATGTTTTGAAGAAAAAAATTCAGTTTTCTCCACAACTGTTCTTATTGGGTATAGTTAAGGGTTTTACATCGGGTGAAACAAAATTGATATTGTATATGATAACTGCAGCAAGATTGTTGATAGGCAAATACTGGAAAAATAAGCGCTGCCTACGATTGAGGAATGGACTTTGAGGATGGCCAGTTTTGCAGAGATGGCGAAGATTTCAGCATATTTAAAAGATTGTTCTCAAGAGACTTATGAATGGGAATGGAAGAAGTGGATAAATTATGTTCAGCATAAATACCAAACTAGGAAGTACCAAATAGCTTTTATTTGAAAATGTTATATCAAGATAGAAATATTTTAAGGTCGAGGGTGAAAATTTGTTAGAAGATGTTATATTAAGACAGAAATATTTTTAAGGTTGAGGGTGAAAATTTGTTAGAAAATGTTATATCAAGATAGAAATATCTTTAAGGTAATCAGGATGAAAATTTATTTGAAAATGTTATACTAAGATAGAAATATTAATGTTAATGTAAGGAAGATGAAAATTTGTAAGGGGGAGGGAAGGGTTCAAGTTTTATATACAAAGGAGGGTTTTTTCCTTTTATCTGATATGAGTATACTAGGAAGTCTGGGGGGAGGGGAGGGTTAGGGTGGGTTAGGGAGGTTGGGAAGATTGGGGGGGTTGTTGGGGGGGGAAAAAGGGGTGAAAATGTAACTGTAAAACTTTTGCAATAAAAAAAATTCAACAAGTCATTTTGCCAAATTAATTTCAATATCTCTTGATACAGGACAGTTGCTAAGAGAATAAAGCAGAAGATATATGCCTATGTTAAAGTATTGTACACCAGTGTGAAAAGGCAGGATATAATAAGTATACCGTATATAAATAAATATAGAAGTAGATTGTGCTAAGGATCTATAATATGGATGGATTTCGCTTGGGAACCATACCTTTTTTCTGAGTTCTAGTTTAACCTGTTCTAATTTTTATTTATGCTTCTTTTGTCAGGGTTCCAAGTAATAATTCCATATCAAGCAAAACTCCCAGGCAGGTGAAGTCCTCAAGGAATAACTTTATTGAAAATATCATATTGGCACAGACCTGGTGAACACTGACTCTAAAAGTTCCCATGATTTTCACCTAATTAAAAGTGAAAGTTTGTCAGCTTCCGGTCTGGCTTCCGCTGCCGCCAGACGGTCCTTTGAGACTGCCAGCTCCGATGCCTATAAAGAGCCGCCTTTACATCTGAAAGGCGGCTCGAAAAACTCCATTTCCTGACGGAAATGTGAGTTAGAGCAGGCAAGGGCAGGTAGAGCCCTCTGCGAAGTCTCCAGAGTTTTTTTTAACTCTTGGGGACGAGCAGGTAGTGGCTCCCTATTCCCGCTCACCGTTGTTCCGGGCTTCGGGAGAACTCTGCCTTTTTTGCAGAGCAAGGCGCTGGAACCGGATCGATCAACGAACCTAACAGATGGATTAATTAAAAAAGATGAGACTTGGACTTGGGACCCTAAATTACAAGTATCCTTAATGAATTTATAAGCATTTTAGAGTGAAAGAGAAAAAAACTTTAAAATGGCGACCGCTGAGGCTTGGGAACTAGAAGAAAGCCGAAAGTGAGAGTCCTTCCGTAACAGCTACAAAGTAGCAGAATATATAGTGCTGGCTACAATTTGGAAGAAAAATAGTTATTTTAAGTTCCTTTCTTCTTGGAGATTTGTACTTGATCCTGTTTGGGGAAAAGTTTTTCTTTTTTAAAAAAAATAAAAAGAGTTTGTTGGCAGGATGGCGTTAAAACTTATAAAGCCTGATAGACAAGCAGTGTGGGGGGGTGCTCCCCCACTTACAATTGTCTGAACAAGCTTTGAGCCTACAGACTCTGCAGAATGGTTTTAACTTAAAAGAATTTCTTCAGGAGGAAATGGCAAAATATTATGAGACTGTGAACCAGAAATTTGAAAAATTAAGGCAGGAAATTAAAGAAATGATACAACTAAAGTATGATAATCTGCAACGAAAGATTGTAACAGTGACTAATGGTTTTTCAGAAGTTGTTATAAAGTTGAATACAAATATTAAATTACTAGAGTCTAAAATGGAGGAAGTTGAAGATAAGTTTTATAATTTGGACAATAAAATACAAAGAATTGAAAATGATTTAATAAATATTCAAGACAATAGTTTAGAAGTAAAGTCTAAAAAGGAAGCTGGTCACGAGACTTATAATGCAGAAGATATAAAGCAAGGGATTGAAAGAGAAGTTGTAATGATGCAATACAGGCTTACAGAATTTGCGATCAGAATGAGAGGTTTACAGGAAAATAACTGTGATGATTTAAGAAAAATATCTGCTCAAGTTCTGGCTGGGATCTTAAAGGTTCATCCTGAGGAGGTATCTTGTAAAATTGACAAGGCCTATAGAGTAAATTCTTGGATTGCAAAGCAAAGGCAATTGCCTAGAGGTGTGGTGATTTACTTTACAGATAAAGAAATAAGAAATGATATTGTGCAAAAATCCTTCAATTCTACTCCACAACTGTATGGGAGAAAAAATTGGATATATAAAGAATTGCCACCTAAGATGTTAAGAGATAGAAAGAAATTTGGACTTTTGGTGACTGAGCTAAGAAAACAAAATATTTTATTCAGGTGGGATGTTCCAGTGGGTATAATATTGAGATATCAAGGAGAAAGATATCAGTTAAATACTGTTGAAAAAGCGGAAGAATTTTACTACAAGGTCCTTAAAAAGCAAAATCAACAAGAGATATAAACTCAAGAAAAGCAGAAGGAGATGGAAGTAATGAAGAAACAACAAATTATAGAGGTCTCCACAGATGAGCCACTTTTGGATTCTCTGTCAGAGGTCTCAGCTGGACTATTTAATATAAGAGAGGCGGTTCTGGATTCTAATGTAATGATTTATCAAGCCACAAACCAGCATGGAAATCAATCAGTTGATATACAATTTATAGAACCAGAAAGATTTAAGCCACAAAAGCAAAACCAACAAGATCAAGTTATAGATCAGCATGAAAACCAAATAGTCGATACACAATTTACAGAAAGGAATTCAGGACGGAGATCTAACCCACAAAAAGTTAAGAAAAGAAGAAGCAGGTCTCACAAAAAAAAAAAAACTTTTAAACTAAACAACAGTGTAATGCCAGTTATCTAAGAGATGATTGAATATATGAAAAGATAATGGGCAAAGTATTGGTTTATTTTATCCTGAGGAGAGTGACAGACCTCTGCAGTGCTGAACTTTTGGGATGTGAAAAGGGCCTTAAATTGAATGGATTGGAAATATCTTTTTTTGTTTTTTGGATTTTTTGATAAATATATTACGTTTATGCTGAGTTACATGGCAAGAGAGTTACTGGATTGGGGCACGCAGAAGATCTGATTGTTACCCTATTATGATGGTTGGAATTAATAATCTGGATAAAAGACACCTCTATAGACATTATATGGAATATAAATATAAAGTCACTCGGATGGTTGTTGTTGTTTTTTTTAATATGAAGATATTTGTTACTGATGGGGGCAGATGGTAATTGAAGATACCGAAAATACTGTTGGAATTAGGATGCGATGTTACTCTAATATGGGTGATGGAGTTTATTATCCAGCTGAAAGACATTACAGAAGATATTATATGGATTACAAGTTTAAAGTCTTTTTAGGATTTTATTTACATAAGGGAATATTTTTCTAGTGGAGTGGGCAGAAGAATAAAGATATTAAGAACAATTAAGTATGGTAGTCTTGTAGGAAAGTGGGTGGAGACAGGTTAGGTTATTGATTGTTTAGTTTAAAGAAAAGGGATATTATGTTTAGACGTGAATGTATGTAAAAGATTTGAGTTAAGAGATATAATGATGGGGGGGAAGGAAACGGGTAGCTGAATTGAATAAATGTTAAATTAGGATTTATTATATAGTTTTATAGTGGAAGGTTGCTTTGAAATGTTATATTAATATATATATAAAAGATTTGATTTAAGAGACATGTATGGGGGGTAGTAAAAGGGTAGATTATGAGCAGAAATCGCTAAATTGGGAGGTATAATAATATTATTATGTTAAATTAGGAGTTATTAGATAATGTTATAATAGAATGTCACTTTGAAATGTATAGTATAGTATAGTACAAGGGGGATATGATAATTTTATTAAAAAGAAAGGGTCAGCATATGGGGATGGAGTAAGTGGATGGTAAAGTACTATATAATCTGTTATGAATTTGGGTTTTATTATGAAGAAGTCACGGGGAGGGGAGGGTGAGGGGGGGTTAGGGAGGAGGGGGGAAAAGGGGGAAAAATCTGTATTTGAAAAACTTTTTCAATAAAAAAAGTGAAAGTTTGTCACTTCCCCAAACCCTCAGTCACATGGTCCAATCAGCATACAGTCCAGTTGCTAGATGACCTCAGTCTCTTCCTTCTGAACACCTGCGGCAATGTCCTTGGTTCCCATTTTTTTTTGGCTACAGCACCCCAGCTATCTCTAGTCCTCCCTCCCTATCCCTCAGCTCCAGTATGTGTCAGCACTGAAATGGAAAAATTAAAAATGGCCTCAGTTCAGCCAACTTCAGGGTTGACAGACTGCCACCCTTGGTTGAAGAGAACTTTCTCCATGGGAGAAAAAATGAAGTACAGAGCGGTTAATTGAAACTCAGCCTAACCTCCTCTCTCTCCCCCTGGAGGCCCCTTTGGCTTCTGGGGGTTCTTGTCATGAAACTGTTTGACTAATCTATCTGCCTTCACTTTCCAACTCTTTACCCACATAGCTTCAGAGAGGGCTACGCTTTCCATTGCACTAATTACTGCAGTACTGCAACCTACCTCTATACAGCCTCGAGTCCAAAATCCTTTTTTATCTCATAATGTGTCTCCCCTTCCAGCACAATTGCCTTTGGAAGCACCCAATCTACTGGCCTGATCTGGGAGCCTATAGCCGGCTTCAGCAAGCTACTGTGAAAGACTGGATGCACTTTCCCTAGCAAGCTGGGGAGTTTAAGTTCCACCATTATGGGGTTGATCACTTTCACTATAGGGAAAAGTCCTATAAACCTGCAGGGTAACTTTAATTTTAAGTACTTAGTGGAGAGATAGACCCTGTTTCCCACCTAAAATGGTGGCTGTGGGGAGTGGTGTTTGTTGGTCTGAGTCTTATAGGTCTTCATCGCATCCTGTAGTGCTCATTTGGTATTTTCCCATGCTACCTCCAATGAGTCCATCCACTCATTTAGTGTCATGGATGAGGGGGCTTCCCTAAGTAGCTCATGCATGGGGATAACTCCATGCCACTAGTGATTTGGAAAGGGGTGAGCCCAGTGCTGCTATGCACCACATTGTTGTATGCCACTTCAGCAAATGGCAGCAGCTCTGCCCAGTTAGACTGGGTAATTGATATAGCATCTCATGTACTGTTCTACCATGGCATTAGTCTGTTCCACCGCCCCATTCATATTCAGATGAAAAGCCAAGCTGAGCCCCTGGAAAGACCCAATGGACAGCACGAACTCCCTCCAAAACACAGGTCTGAACTGGACCCCTCTGTCAGAGATAATTCTGTGGGGGACCCTCTGCAGCCTATAAATCTGTTTTATCAATAGCTTGGCTAATTTTTTAGTGGATGGGGGTCCTGAGCAAGCAGTGAAATGGGCTTGCTTAGAGAACAAATCTACTATGGTCCAGGGGTGAAATGCTACCAGTTTGTGCCAGTTCACCTGGCAGTAAAAAACGCTACTGGTTTGCCAAGCCGGTAATAAAAAAATAAGTTCCGACGATCGCACATTACTCAGCTGATCTTTGGAACTTTTTTTTTTTTTACTTTTTTTAGCATTTTTTTACTTTTTTACTAATTTTTTACTAAAAATGCTTTTAAAAGGTAAAAGAAAGGGAAAGGAAGAAATGCACCTAGAAATACTCATAAACCGCTTTTGGAAAATAACTTAAAATGTGTTCTAGATGGAAACAGCAGCATGGTTATTGATCTGAAAGCTGCTTTCTGAAATCACTTACAAAATACCATTATCAAGCAAAACTGGAAAAGTGAGAGACTTGCTCCAATTTCTTGCATAACTCTCCCTCTGGTCTTTTCCTGCTGTTGGTTACAAGCCTGCAACTTCCCCCTTTCTGGTGCAATTGATTTGCTCCTGGTGATCCCCCCCACACTAAGGTTAGTAAAGGAGGTGAATTGGAAGATGTGGTTTTTTACAATCCGAAACTTATGGTAGAAACCTGAAAGCCCCAAACTTCTGTTGTTGCTCTTTCTTTGGGAAACACCATAATGAAGCCGCTTCTCAGCAGCCTCCTGCAGCTCTGGCCATGAGGATCTGTTTCAGTGAGTGTTAGCCACTTCTGCAGGACTTAATCATCTCCAGTTAGCTTTCCTTGTTGAGCAAGAATTCTTCCCAAATGTCCCGTTTGCTCCAGTTCTCTTATACGCTCTTCCCAAAACTCCTGTTGTGACTCCGGCTCCCGAGCCTGTCCTCACGGAGGAAGATGACTCTAAAAGTGATGGGGAGGAACTGACAAGGCTTCCCTCTCCAGGACCCTCCTTTCTGGCAATGCCTCAGGTTCCAGCTGAAGGCCACGAGGGAGGCATGTCGGAGCACCCAATAATAGGAGTGATGAAGATCAATCTTGGATTGATCCCAGACAGCATTGGAGGGAGAGGCGTGTGCAGCAAAGGAAGAGGTGTGGAAGGGCCAGAGATTGCTGAGTCACTGAGCCATGCCCCACAGGTGATAAAAGGGGTGGGGTTGCTCTTCAGGCTCTGTGACGGACAAAAACTGCATATCATGAGCTTCGGATGGGATATCTTTCAGAATTAAGGCTTGGACTTTGTGAATGACTTCTGACTGCTCTTTTGTGCCTTGTGAACTGTTGGTTGCACCAGCAACTGACTACAGATATGCTGACTCCTGTTTCTAGAGGTGATAAGAAACTTGGCAGGCATTTGGAAAGTAGCTGCCAGCACTTCTAACTGCCAAAGGATTCAGGTCAGCTTGTAAAAATAAATTACTGGTAGACGTCTTTTGCTCATGTGTCTGCCTATGTGAGGTGGGGGGACAGAACAAATCCCTTCCAGATATGCAGTGCAATCTTTGGGGAAAATCTTTCAAGGCAGAAGAAAACATCTCTTTTGCAACATGGATTCTTTTTCCAAGGTAGCGTTTCTCAACCTTGTCCACTTTTAAGATGTGGGGACTTCAACTCCCAGAATTTCTCAGGGACTGGGGAACTCTGGGAGTTGGAATCCACACATCTTAAAGTAGCTGAGGTTAAAGGGTCCAAATATGCCTGTAAAGCATATTTGGACCCTCCAGCAGGTTCTGAGAACCAGCAAATGCCACCTTTGGCTGGCCCCAGAGTGGGGAGGGAATGGAGATTTTGCATAATCCTTCCCCTGGAGTGGGGTGGGAATGGAGATTTTGCAGGATCCTTCCCCTGGAGTCGGGTGGAAGTGGAGATTTTGCAGGATCCTTCCCCTGGAGTGGGGTGGGAATGGAGATTTTGTAGGATCCTTCCCCTGGACTGGGGTGGGAATAGAAATTTTGCAGGATTCTTCCCCCGGACTGGGATGGGAATGGAAATTTTGCAGGATACTTCCCCTGCCATGCCCACCAAGCCACATCCACCAAGCCACACCACACTCATCAAGCATGCCCACAGAACCAGTAGTAAAAAAAATTGGATTTCACCACTGGTATGGTCCAAATGACCATATTACCCCCGCTCTCAGGGAGCTCAACAATAAAATCTATGTCACTCTCTTCCTACGGTTGGAATGGGGCTGCCACTTGCTGGAGCAACCCAGGAGGCTTTTCTGGTCTTTTTTCATGGCTGCACAAGTGGCACAGTTTTTTACATAGTTCTCTACATCCTTTTTCATCCTTGGCCACCAGATTGCTTTCTGGCCAGGTGCAGGGTTTTCAGGTAGCTGAAGTGCCCTGCCTGTTTGGAATTTATTTATTTATTTATTTATTTATTTATTTATTTATTATATTTCTATACCGCCTTTCTCCCGTAGGACTCAAGGCGGTGTACAGTCAAGAAAAATATAGACACACAAACATCATAAAATTGCTAATTAAAATTATTACTTAGTTTAGTCAATTATGAATTATGACTCTTCTGAAGTAGTTGGAGCTGCAAATTGCTGGACCCATATATTTTGAGCCCTTCCAGTCCAGTCCATCTTTGAGGGTCACTGCATCCTTGTTGTCTTTGTCCCAGGGGTCCTCTGGCATTTTGTCTTTTAGGGTTTTGGTCATCCCCCCTCCCCCCATGGTCCTCCATCGCTGGGCTTGCCCTCTGGTGGTGGCTTGTGAAGCAGGCTGGGAGGGGGGAATTATGGCGTGGACCACCGCCTCACATTTGGCAGCTGAAGTCTTCCTCCATCCAGTAGTGGGTGGCCGGTCTCTTGGCGTAGACCTTGGGCTGGGCGCCCAACTGGCACTTGACCTCTGCCACTGCCATGCACTAGGGCATCGGGGGGAATTGCAGGCTCTCCTTGATGCCCCCATAGGCTCCGCCGGCACTCGTCATCTCCCTGGTTTCCTTCTCCATCTTCCCTGAATCTTCCCGCTGCCCAGGTAGACTGGGTAAGTGGCTGGGGCTCAGGACCCCAGATAGCAGATAACACTTCCGATTGGAGTGTGAAAGTTTTTTTTAGGAGAGTCAGTTTAATGTCAGAGTTCCAAATAATAATCCCATATCAAGAAAAACTCCTAGGCAGGTGAAATCCTCAAGGGATATCTTTATTGAAAATATCATATTGGCACAATCCTGGTGAAAACCAACTGTAAAAGTTCTTATGGTTTTCACCTTATTAAAAGTGTATGTTTGTCACTTTCCCCAAACCCTTAGTCACATGATCCAATCAGCATACAGTCCAGTTGCTAGATGACCTCAGTCTCTTTCTTCTGAACACCTGTAGGAATGTCCTTGGTTCCCAAGGGAAAACATTTTGTTTTGGCTACAGCACCCTAGCTATCTGTATTCCCCCCTCCCTATCCCTCGGTTCCAGTATGAGTCAACACTGAAGCAGAAAAATAAAAAAATGGCCTCAGTTCAGCCAACTTCAGGGTTGACACCTTTATTGTTTAAAATAGTGAAGTTTGGGAACTACATCATCTTAATCAGGGGTCCCTCGACTGTGGCCCACCACCGAGTTGTGGCCTATTCATAACCAGACAATGTGAGCAGCGGTTGGCAGGCATGCAGAAATGATCGCTTCTCCGGTGTCGTACATGTGATAATTTTAGATTTAAGTACTTCTTCTTAGTTTATGTATCTTAGGTCTAACTGTCACTTTGTATTCAGAAGTACATATTTAACAGGATTTACAAAGATATAGTATCAGAATTAGTAATAGTTTTTAATCTTAAGAATTATAGTACTAGCTGAAATAAATATTTTGTGTTATTCTATTATTTGACTTACTTTGTATTCAAGTCCAACATTTCTGGTTTTGAATATTTTATTCTAATCAAATTTTGGGGCTAATTGTATAATGCTATGCTGTCAATCAGTGAAATAAAATATTTGGTTTACCTTAGAAATCCAAAAGGTTTCCTGCAATAGCATTCATTCAATCTTTCATGAAAAATTAAACAATGTTTCTGATAATAGAAAAATATTGACATGACCTGATGGAATGATAGCTCTATTTCAACTTTTAATTAGAATGTTTATGCTGATTTTTTCTTGAATATCTCATTTGCCAACAGTCATATCAATGCTAATTATGCATGAACTTTTGACAGAGATTTTGCTAAAATACAAAGCCAATGAGCTATAAACTCACATAATATTTGATGCTAATATCATATGTAATCCACTTAGGTGGGAGCAATTTAATTGGCTGCTCTGAAAAAGTTAACATCTGGTTAGCATTTGAATGGAAAACTATCAAGATGTCAAGGCAGTAGGTTATATTTAAGGAAATACTGAAGAATTACTCTGTACTCTTTTGCAGAAAATTACATGAATATATCAATAAGATTGTTAGGGCATGAGCTTTTCTCAAGAAACTTTATTTTTACTACTTTATATCAATGCCTTATGTCTGATACAATATCTCTATGTATGAATTGGTTTCAGTGTTTAATGACAGTTTTACCAGGAATCACTTAAATGCTCAGAAAGCATTAATCTGAAAATGTTTATAAAGGACATGTTTGTCTTTGTTCTTCAAAAGTTTCTCCTCTTTTATCAATTTAATTGGTCAACGGTGACTTCTCAGTAGACAGGCAGTTAAGTGAAAAGTATTCAAACACAACCAGTCAAAGAAAAAACATAAATTGGATCCCTGTAAGCCAACTTGGCAAACCAACTGTGCTTTTACTCAAATCTTGACTAAAACAACAAAAGTCAGCACTTAATGAATTTATATAACATTTTAAAGACCTCTTAAAGATTAATCTACCTGTTCTATTTTAGAAATTATTACTATTTCTTCTGTATCTTTTATCTGTTTGTGTCATTTGTTGATTTATCTCCTCTATTCTTTCTTCAGCTCCTTCTAATTTCTCCTCTACTTTCTGAATTTTTTGTTCATCTTTCTATATCCTATATCAATTTCATCATCTCCTTGTCATAGCTTCCTGAATACATTGAAGCATCAATAGTATTTCTTTTAGATATGTATTTGTTTTTCCCTGTTGAGATATTTTGCATTAACTTTACGGGTTGAAAGGTATTCAATAATCTACCAAGATCCCAATGTCCTAATTGTCCAGAAATACCAGAAAAGTCAATATTACTAAAATTTGATCAGTTCTGGAACTGTTCCTACAAAATTTATAGTCCTCAGAATTTTCCAATTTGAACCTTCTAATTTAACCAAATTTATAAGTCTTGTTTAATTTTTCTACTTTCTTCTTTCGCCTCATAGAATGTTCTACCAGATAGTATTAATAATCCAGAATAGCCCACCAAATTTCCCCAAATCTCATTAATCCACAGAGTCAAGTATTCAGGGTAATTCTTGTTACAGTCCACACTGCCTTAGAAATCATCAAAAGGCTCACCAATTACTTCCAAGCAGCCAAAAAGCAAATAGATATGGAACCAAAATAAAAAGGCCTTCACTATTTCCTTTCTTCTTCTCCTTGTTTTTCTTCTGTTATAAATCCTAATTTTCTTTCCGAGGACATTTCCCACCACGTAGTATCTCTTTTTCACCAGTACCCAGCATCCTCGCTGGGTTTTGCAGAGTCCCACTATCCCATGTAATATGTTAATATGGCTCTGCACTACATCCTACAACATCTTGAATCTCCAAAGACCTACGCAAGAGTCCTTTTTGTAGACTTTAGTTCAGCATTCAATACCATCATACCAGACATTCTTCTAACTAAACTAAATCAGCTAGTGGTACCTGAACACATTTGTAAGTAGATCACCAGCTTCCTAACAGACAGGAAGCAGCAGGTGAAGCTAAGAAAAATCACATCAGATACCTGTACAATTAGCACAGCCCCACCCACAAGGATGTGTGCTTTCTTTACTTCTCTTTATATACCAATGACTGCATCTCAAACAAACTATCTGTTAAACTACTGAAGTTTGCAGATGATACAACATTGATTGGTCTCATTCGAGACAACGATGAATCTGCATACAGATGGGAGGTTAAACAACTAGCCTTGTGGTGCGACAATCTGGAACTGAACACACTCAAAACCATAGAAATGGTAGTAGACTTTAGAAGAAACCCTCCCATACTACCACCTCTTACAATGCTAGACAACCCAGTATCAACAGTAGAGACCTTGAAATTTCTAGGTTCTATCATATCTCAAGACCTAAAATGGACACCTAACATCAAAAAGTCATCAAAAAAGCACAACAAAGAATGTTCTTTCTGCGCCAACTCAGGAAGCTCAAACTGCCCAAGGAGCTGCTGATACAGTTCTACAGAGGAACTATTGAGTCTGTCATCTGCACCTCTATAACTGTCTGGTTTGGTTCTGTAACCCAACAAGACAGACACAGACTTCAGAGGATAATTAGAACTGCAGAAAAAACAATTGCTACCAACCTGCCTTCCATTGAGGACCTGTATACTGCACAAGTCAAAAAGTGGGCGGTGAAAATATTTACAGACCCTTCGCATCCTGGACATAAATTGTTTCAACACCTACTTTCAAAACGATGCTATAGACCACTGTACACTAAGACAACTAGATAGAAGAACAGTTTTTTCCCAAACGCCATCACTCTGCTAAACAAATAATTCCCTCAAACTGTCAAACTATTCACTAAGGCTGCATTACTATTGCTATTGATCTTCTCATCGCTCCTGTCATCCATTTCCTCCCACTTGTGGCTGCATGACTGTAACTTTGTTGTTTATATCCTTGCAATTTATATTTATACTTATTGTTTCCTAGTATGATTTAATTACTTATTGTACCATATGACTGTCACTGGGTGGTGTGCCTCATGATTCTTGATGAGTGTATCTTGTCTTTTTACATACACTGAGAGCATATGCACCAAAGATAAATTCCTTGTGTGTCCAATCACACTTGGCCAATAAAGAATTCTATTCTATTCTATTCTTAAAACACCTAGGCGGACTTTTATTGGCCAAAGATGAAATGGTAATGGGAGGAGGACTGGAATGTGGGGAAACTTTCTGTATCATTTGAACATGGGAAATTTAGTTCTAGCCTGACTTTACTGCAGCCAGCATCTTCTAGTAAAAGAACCTATCACTTTAACCCAATGGGAGTTGAGGGTATTTCTATCCTAAGGGATCAGATTGGGATGGGTCTGGCATTTGCTTTTCCGCCTACTATTTGATAATGCCTACGCTGGCTCTCCATTCTATCCAAAAGCTATATATTTTAAAAGTTTTATATTAAAACTCTTAACTTTACATTAAATGTATACTTATACATTAACGTATAAATGGCTTCTACTGTAGTTCTGGGATCAGCTGGGAAGCCTGATAACAAGGCTTTTAACTTTGTAATGAGTAATGCTGCTGTTTACTGTAATTTAGTAAATACTGTATTATATATACTAAAATATAGTCCAACAAATTAGTCCAGAAAGATAAGAGACTACAATCCTGTTACACTCCTGAAGTATGCAAGGATTATTAAATCATTAGAGCTTTCTCTTAATAGAAATGGCCCTAGCTACATGGAGGAATTTGTAGACTTTTTAAAAGTGTAGTTCAGCCATTTTTAATGGTGGCATAATACTAAAAACATGTGGGTCTCCAGTCCCTGATCTTTTTAGAACTGTCCAAATATCTTCCTTGAATATCACCTTTGATAAGCTATGTTCATTGCAAGAATTATAGAAACAAATCCAGCAGTTGCCAAGGGTGAAATATAATCTTTATTTATAATAAAAACCAGATTTAATTTTTGAACCTGCAGCACAGTGAGAACTGTTATGTACTGATTGGCTAGAATCTACATAAGTTTTCATGCTCGCCACAGATTGGCTAGAATCTGCATAAGGTTTTATGCTCGTCACAGATTGGCTAGAATCTGCATAAGGTTTCATGCTCATTGCTGATTGGCTGTCTGGACCGTGGGAGATTTAACCTGCTGTCATTGGCTGGCTGGTCTGCCTGGGGCTCCTTAAAAAGGCGAGCTCTGGCCGCCCAGCCGGCAGAGCACAGTCACACATTGCTGGAAATAAAAAGGTGCTGAATTCACTAACGACTCTCGCCTGTTGCCTTGCACCAATCTAACACTGGTGACGAAGGACAAAAGGGACCAGAGAACCTCCTCGTGAACCACGCAGCTGTCTTGAAACAAGGACCTCCGACCACCTGCACAAATGGCATCACAAGTATCGCCGGGCCCAGTGATCTTTGACCCGCAGACGGAAGACTGGCACACATACATGGGCCATTTCAGAATGTTCCTGGAGGCCAACGATTACCAGGACAGGCCGGACAACAGGAAGCAAGCGTTATTCCTGACCTACTGCGGCACCAAGATCTACAAAATGGCGCAGATACTGATCGCCCCAGCAAATGTGGAGACCATCGCCTGGGCCACCATGCAACATGCCCTGGAAGACCACTACACACCATCCGCCACTCCCATGGTCAGCCAAAATGAGTTTTACCACCGGCGCCAATGAGAGGGAGAAACCGTCAATGATTTTGTGGCCAGCCTCTGGGAGATCGCTACCAGATGCGAGTTCATAAATCCTGAAGAAATGATGAAGGACCGGATCACCCTGGGGATGAGGGACCTCGCTCTACAAAAGAAACTGTTGATAAGGAGAGGGGTCTCATTCAAGGACGTTGTTGAGGAGGCCAGGGCTGCAGAATCATCAGACAACTCAGCGGCAAACATAAGGAAGACCAGCGGGGTGCACCACACATATCGGGAGCCCGACTGGTCAACCGAAGTCCCTGAGAACGATGACGACAGGGACAACACAGATGACACCATCCACCACGTGTACCCAGAAAAGCGGCACAACCCCAGGGATGTGGAGAGCAGGCAGCCATGTTGCCCGGACTGCATGGGTTTCCACACAAGGGCGGCTTGCCATTTCCAGGACACAACATGCCGCCGATGCCAAAGAAAGGGCCACATTGCCGAAGCCTGCAAAGTGCCCCAACCCATTCCCTTTCAGCCAAAGCCTATAGCCCCATAAGGAAGACCAGGGAACCCTAGAGTAAGCCAACAACAGAGCAGATGAAGAGAGGACCAATACCAAGCTCCCAGAGAAATCCATCACACAACCGTGGGACACACAGATGCATATGAGCAGGAGAAATACCATGCAGTCGTGACCATTGAAGGGGAACCATGCAAGATGGAGCTGGACACAGGGTCATATTTTACAATAGTATCCTGGCAAACAATCAAGAAGTTGAACCCAGCTGCAAGCAGGAAGTTTCTGAAGCCGCCAAATATCCGCCTGAATGACTATCAAGGGAACTGGATAGAGGTACTTGGCAGAATGGAGATCAAAGTAATGTTCCACGAGTTCCAGGGCCGGCTGCCACTCATGGTCATTGGCAGCCAATGGCCATCACTGCTGGGAGTAGAATGGTTTAAACCCCTGGGCCTAGACATCACCGGACTGCACAGCATAACCACCCATGAACTGGACCAGCTGTTGGCAGAGTTTGCGGATGTCTTTGATGAGGGCCTAGGTAAATATACGGGGAAACCCATTTCATTTAACCTAGACCCCTATGTAACCCCCATCAGGCTCAGACCCCGTAGGGTACCATTTGCTTTGCGGCCCAAGGTCGAGGAACAATTAGACAAGCTCATTGCCCAGGGAATCCTCGTGCCAACCAACCACGCGGTATGGGAGACTCCCATAGTCACCCCCGTGAAGCCAAATGGGTCCGTCCGCATCTGCATGGATTACAAGTTACACTGAACAAGGCCGTCCAGCAGAGTGTGTACCTAGTGCCCGTGGTGAAACATCTGTTGCATTCCCTAGGAAACAGGAAGATATTTGCCAAGCTGGACCTTGCCCACGCCTATCAGTAGCTGCCAGTAGACGAAGCCACCACTGAAGCACAAACTATAGTGACTCACAGGGGGGCATTTAAATGTACCAGGTTGCAGTTTGGGCTCAGCATAGCCCCAGGACTTTTCCAATGCCTAATGGAGCGGCTACTGCATGGGATCCCAGGGGTGGTGCCATACTTCGATGACGTTTTTATATCAGGGGATTCAATAGGCCAGTTGATGGAACGTGTGCGTGAAACCTTGGGGAGGTTCCAGAAAAAAGGACTCAAAGTGAACCCTAGGAAATGAAAAATTGGCGTAAGGCAGGTAGAGTTCCTGGGCTACCTAATAGATGGATCGGGCATCCACCTGACTGACAGCAAGATGAAAGCCATTAAGAACACCCCCAACCCGAAGAATAAGGTAGAACTGCAAGCCTTCTTGGGACTGTTAAACTTCTACAGCACATTTTTACAACAGAAGGCCACCATTGCTGAACCACTCCACAAACTCCTGGGGAAGACGACACCGTGGACCTGGGGACAGAGGGAAGATCAAGTTTTTGCAGCAGTGAAAGACCTCCTCTCATCCGACAGTGTCCTGATCCAATATAACCACATGTTGCCAGTTCGGATCACCTGTGACACCTCCCCTTTCGGAGTTGGGGCAGTCCTCAGCCACTGCCTACCAGACAGAATGGAAGCACCGATAGCATACTACTCCAACACCCTGTCAGTGGCCAAGTGTAACTACAGCCAAATTGATAAGGAGGCCTTGGCCGTGGTGGCAGGGTTCAAGCGGTTCCTTGAGTATACAGTAGGCATTTCGAGATTGTAACCGACCATAAGCCATAGGACTCCTTGCCGGTAACCAACAAACCCCACCATACATGTTCCTGAGGATGACCAGATGGGCCATTTTCCTCACGGTGTACGACTACGAGCTGATCCACCGCCCCAGCAAAGACATCAGCCACGTCGATGCTCTCAGCCGCTGCCCTCTGCCAGAATTGGTGGAAGACCCTGGACCCACTGCCCAAGGGTTGTTGATCGACATCAACCCGGCCAGCCCAGTGACTGCCAGAGACATCGCTGAACAAACCCAAAAAGACAAAACATTAAGAAAGGTTCTGAACTGGGTGTTGAGGGGGTGGCCACAGGAGAACCTGGGGGAGGAGTTCAAGAGTTACCACAGCAAGCAAACCAAACTGTCAACCATTAAGGGCTGTTTGCTGTGGAGAGAAAGGGTCGTCGTTCCCCAAAAGTTTCGGAGGCGTGCCATGGACGCCCTGCACATGGGCCACCCTGGGATAGTGAGGATGAAGGCGTTAGTCCGGAGCTACATCTGGTGGCCCCAGATGGACAAGGATATTACCGAGTGGGTGGCCACCTGCAAACCCTGCCAGGGGATGCAACCAGCATCACCAAGGGCACCCACTCATGAATGGGAAGCAGCCAAGAGGCCCTGGTCCCGCATACATATTAACTTTGCAGGGCCAGTAGAAGGACAGACATTCCTGATTGTCATGGACGCATACTCCAAGTGGCTAGAAGTGATCATCATGCAGACAACCACGACAGAAGCCACCATCCGAGCCCTCCAATGGCTGTTCGCCACCCACAGTCTACCCGATCTCCTGGTTTCCAATAACGGCCCACAACTGACAGCCAAGACCATGGAGGCATTCCTCGCAGAGCAAGGGATCCGGCATGTACTCATCTCTCCTTTCCACCCAGCAAGCAACAGGCAGGTGAGCGAATGGTGAGACTAAACAAGGAAACCCTCACCCAAATGGGCCCAGGGAATTGGCAGGAAAAAGCCGACCAGATCCTCCTTGCTCAACACATCACCCCCCATGCGACCACCAACAAAAGCTCAGCGGAGTTGCTGATGGGAAGAAGGCTGAGGTTGCAACTTGACCGATACCACCCAGACTTCCTTCCTGAAACCATCCTGGACTCAGCACAGCCAACGCGGGCATTCAACATACAGGACCGGGTATTCGCACACAACTATGCGGGGTACCCGACCTGGCTGGTGGGCCGAGTCCTGGCTGTCACTGGCCTCAAGTCATACCGTATTGAGCTGGAGGTCGGGCGGATCTGGAGGAGGCATATCGATCAACTCAGACATCGCCTGGGGGACACCGAGCTGAGGAACCAGGATGGCCACAACCAGATGGCCAGAGCAACAATAGCAGAACCTGAGGTCTCCACACCGAGGAGCATGCTCAACCACTGGCTGGTAAGCAGACAAGCAGGAACCAGGCCTACTCAGTGTCCCAACAGGGGGACTACTCGCCAACCAGAGCCGTGACCATTCCTCGGGGATCGAGGGCATCCAGTGGGAAATGACAGTCTCGGAAGTCGAAGGAACCAGGCCGGAACTCGACTCATGGGCCAAGGAGCTCCAGAAGGTTCCTTCCCAGGCAGCTGGAGGAACACCTGATTCGACCGCTACAGCCAAGATCCTGGGGACAAGTGAACTGTGCAGGTCCAGTAGGAAGCCGGCGCGCCCCGCCTACCTAAAGGACTACGTCACATACGTAGGCAGGGGATTGGACACTGTTCATTCTAGGAGGGGAGAGGTGTTATGTACAGATTGGTTAGAATCTACATAAGTTTTCATGCTCGCCACGGATTGGCTAGAATCTGCATAAGGTTTCATGCTCATCACAGATTGGCTAGAATCTGCATAAGTTTTCATGCTCATCGCTGATTGGCTGTCTGGACTGTGGGAGATTTAACCTGCTGTCATTGGCCAGCTGGTCTGCCTGGGGCTCCTTAAAATGGCGAGCTCCGGCAGCCCAGCCGGCAGAGCACAGTCACACATTGCTGGAAATAAAAAGGTGCTGAGTTCACTAACGACTCCTGCCTTTTGCCTTGCGCTGATCTAACAAGAACAGTAGGAGAAGTGGTTACCACATGGATACTGATATTGTATCAGAGGTGTATAGTGTCAGGCTATTTGCTTCGGTCAGACCTGTGCCAAACTACAACTGTCTACAAACTACAAATATACACTCCCATTGTAAAATGAATGCTGAAATCCAAATAATCAATTTGTTTACATATTCTAAGACCATTAGTATGCAACCTTTTCCACTAGCAATATGTCATGTTTCAATGATCCCATGGATTCCTTTACATATTTCTTTTCCTAAACCATATCACAAAGGACCTTAAAAGCAGAATGCACTAAATCTTGTAATTTACTCATCTGCATTAGGATTAAACTTGGATGCAGGATGAATAGAATGCCATTATCTCATGTTCTTCTAAAAATTAGCATGTAAAAAACAAAGCTATTGTCAAGGTTCCGACTAATGAACCCAAGCAAATCAGAACTCTGAGACTAGGATCTCCTCAAACCTTTTCTTTATTGAGTACATCACATTGCCACAGCTTCAAAGAAAAACAAACTCTAAATCTTTCCCGCAGTTTCAGTATAATCAAAACAGGAAATAACCCCATCCCCCAAGTGTCACAGGTCACATTGGCCAAGTGGATTAATTGGTAGGCTCTCTCCAAGCATTCCTTCCCCAACCTTATCCAACTGTTGCCAGTAGAGATGACCTTAGTTCTCACAGGAAAGCTCTCTGTTGTGTCTTTCCCCCTCTGTGTGGCAACCGAGGAACAGAAAAATGGCTGCTGCCAGGTTTGGTTCAAAGTTGACAGCTATTTTTAATATAGGTGCTAGATAACAATGCATTTTTAAAGACTTTAGATAATTTGGAGCAAAACTCAGGATGTTCTGAGAAATTTCATATTCCAATTAGCTTACAACTTTGCAAATGGTTTTTAAAAAAACTAGCACCTTCCGCCGCACTCTAAAGACCTTTTTATTTCACCAGGCGGGCCTGGTCTAACTTTCTCCCTCTTTTTAAACAATTTTAATAATTTTAATATTTTTTAATATTTTTAATACTCAAAGTTTAAATTTATTTTAAATTGATTGGGGTTTTAATCTGTCTGGGCCAAACTATTTAATTCGATTTTAATTTTGCTTTTTAAATTTTGTATATATGTATTTTATTGTTGGCTGTTCACCGCCCTGAGTCCTTCGGGAGCAGGGTGGTATATAAATCAAATAAAAGTAAAGTAAAGTAAAGTTTATTAGCTCCACTTTCAGCCTATATTTTTTGACCTTTTCAATTTATGAGTCCAAATGTGCTAAATGCAGCATGTTCTAATATAGCTTATGAGGATTGTTCATAATTCATTTTGAGTCTTTGCAAATACTATCAGCTGCCTGAATCAGGAGGTTTTACTCTACAGCTCAAGCAAGCATATTGAATGGTTATTTTCTCCTCTGTTTCAACCTCTCTCATCCTGATCACCCCAATTCAGTAATTTTCTTGGATTGGAAGCAGTTATCTGGAGCCTTAAAAATACTAGTACTATTTCCCACTATATGGCAGGATACATTTTTCACAAATAATTGAAAAAAAAAAAGATGTGATGGTGATCTGGTTAGAAGGGTCACACCATCAATTTGGCTCCCTAGGTGGATGTCCCCTTTCTTCCTTTCAAAAGCTACAGCAATGACCATCTGAGACAGAAGAAGTTTAGTGGTCTTCAACTATATATAATAGCTTCTCCTGCTAAAACCTCCAATCCAAACTTCAGTCCCCGCTGCCCTTACATACACACTATGTATGCACATTTCTCGTTACCCAAGAATGAAAATGTGACGGCATTTAACTTTGTACAAGAAGTTACATGTAAACAAATTAAAAAATTCAAACTTAAGCTCAATGGCTTTGCCTAGCGTTTTGTAATGCTTTGTGCTGTTCCATAATTTGTCTGAAGCCGATTGGCCTTGGGGGGGTGAGGGGGTGTCAAAAAATCAACATGATAGCCATGTCCAAAGCCCTGTTCCTTATTAAATGCCTTGCACATGCTCTGTAGCCTTGCTAAAAAAAATTACTCACATTCTTAGATCTGAGAAATTCAGTGGGGAATGTTCCCTCCCATTAAAATGTCCTCAGAGTGAAATCAATGCATGGCTAAGTGGTTTCACTTTTGATTTCAAACTGGCAGTTTGCAGGCACCTGAGATAAGAATATCATGTGAGTATCTGAGATACTGAAGAAATGTTGAAGGAGGACAATTTTGGATACTGGACATTTGTCCCAGTGAATATTATCACTTAAGTTTTATGTTAGGTGTAACAACACATTGTTTATTTCTTTTTGCCTGTATGACTCTCTTTTAAAATTGCTTTTATCTTGGCTTTATTACACAGCTTGGATGTATATCAGTATAAATAAAAAGGAGAAGGTGGTAGTTGCATCTTCCCACTTATAAAGAAATACTTTCCTATTTAATCTTGAAACCAGTAGAGTTTCTTATCCAACCAGTGTTTGCATAGAGCAGGGATGTCAAACTCACATTGTCACGGCATCATCATGTGACATATCATGACTTTTTTCCCCCTTCAATAAACTGGGCGTGGGCTTGGGCAGTGTGTGATGCATCTGGTCTGCAGATTGCAAGTTTGACACCCCTGGCATAGAGGATCACTGAAAGCCTGTAAAAGGCTGACTTGAACTTTTTTTAAAAAAAAAACCAGGACAGTTGTGAACAAAACAAATGGATTTACAAATAATTCTATTGCCAAAGAAGTGTGGTGATGAGGGGTGGGGGGAACTAGCTTTAGTTATTTTATTTCATCATGACTTGTTTCAATTGTACCACCAGCTCCATGTATTTTTGGTCTATTTTTTGTAATAATGGAGTTGCATTAAAGAATGCAAATGACTAGCTGTCTGCAAGGAGTATAAATCCTTCCATTCCCCACCATCCAGCCAGAGCTGAAGAAGCTTCTTGGATGAGAAGGAAAACATCTTCAAAGAAAAACCAGAAAGTCCAGTTGCCTCTTGAAAAAGGCACCTTTGGGACTACAGGACATGATACTTCAGGACATAATAGGATTAATCCACTACCATTTAGCAGAAGACATTGAGTTCACTACATTGCACAATCTCCTAAGGGCAATTCAGACATTGCATAACCCCCCTAGCAGCATCTCTGAAACTTAGAAAACTCCATCTACTCAAAAAACCAATTGTTCAGCTGACCCAGAACTGCTTTTAGTTCTGTTAGTCATTCAACTTTCTTTCCAATCAGCCTCTGTTTTTTTTTTTTTATTCCCAGCTTAGACCTGAACCAGATGGATTTTCTTTCCAACAAGACAAAATACTATATAATATTACAGATTCATGAATTGGGGTGGGAGTGGGTGAGAACAGAGCAAAAAGGAAGTACAGTTATAGATGAAATTCACTGACACAAGCTGTGCCAATGGGCTGCTAGCTTACTTGACCTTGAAAGAATATTAGAATAATTCATGACGGCTAGTTATCAATATATCTTAGCTTTGACAATGTGATTAATAATAGCCAGCCATACCTTTCTCCAACGATAAAAGAAGTCACTTATTTTTGTTTTCCATTCCTTAATCAATACTCTGTGGGTTGAGCATACCTGCACTTTTATTAAAGCTTTTTACTAAAGTGCATTCTCTCTTTAAAGCCCTATTGATGACACATAACAAAAGAAGGATCCTTGGTGCTCTCTGAGCTTGGTCGTTTTTGTGAAGACAATTCATTACCCAAACTAGGTAACATCATCATTGCTAGGCCTGTGCTAGCACCTTATAAACTAGCACTGATGATGTTACATAATTGGGTAATGAAATGTCTGGAAGTAAACACCAAACTCAGAGAGTACCAGGCATCTCTCATTTCAACCCTGAGCTACAAACACTCTCCTTTATTGGTAACACATACAAATATTTTCTTCTTTTCCACAATCCTTTTGACTTCAATCCCCTATGAGTCTATTTGGTCTATAGCACTGTTTCTCAAACTTGGCAACTTTAAGACGAATGGACTTCAGCTGCCAGAATTTCCATGCTAGCAACATTTCAAGGCAATTTGGAACTCAAGTAAAGATCTGTTGCAACACATTTTTTCTACGGTTCTTGGAATCTTTGAATGACTACCTAGGTGAACAAGGAAAATTTGCTGTATCCATGAGGTTCATCTCTTTTTATTTGTTGATACCAACAACTATTTACTCCAACATTTAAATCTGGAAAAATACAGAGTTTGCATCTATGGCCCTCTAGAAATGTTTTGTACTGGAGTTTCCTGTCTCTCTGCCAACAGAGCAACACTGAATCAATACTGTAGAATCACAAAGCTTTTTGTTTGGTTGTTTGTTTAAATTAAGAGAACATAGCAACTGCTGTTGATACCACCATAATTACACCCTGCTGCAATGTAAAAACAATGGAAGAAGTGGTTCAACAGTGCTATATTTTAAAACAAAGTTAATGTCACTTTAAAGCAAAGTTTTAATTTGCTGTGGAAAAAATACCATTGTCTGACATTTAGAAAATGAGAAGCTACAATGTTCTGACAATTTTCCCTTTGACCCACTCTAAACAGTTGGTCTAAATGACTGTCTAATGATATAGGTGACATTGATTCCCTGCATTTACAATGAGAGGCTGCAGATACTTAAGCTAAAAATTTCTCTCCCAGAAATGAAACACAATATAGGGGAAGAGAAGGCAGAGCTGGAGTTAAATGTGCCATCAATTTAGACTCCTTTTATTTCTACAAGAAATCCAAATCCAGCCCTCGCGCCTCTGTGAATACCATTGACCTTTATTGAGTGTCAATTTAAGGCTGACTGTTAGTTGACCAGATTCTTGTGAATAAGCATGAATAAATCTATGCCGCAACTTTATGAATGGTCCTGATTCTGTGTGCCTGACACATAGCTACGACCTTTTGTATTTTTGGTGGGAGCCATCCTTAAAAAGAATTGTACTCATTGCACAAATATAGATATTGGTCTGGATCCAGTGAAGTTGTTCTCTTACATTCTGGAAGTGAGCCAAATGTTTGATATACATTGATATACATATTGTTTCTATTTTTATTACAATAACTGCTTGGTCAGATCTAGCTCTAAAGTTTTGGTACTTTTGTTTAGGAAATACATCCTCTCACTTTGTGATTTAAATTTGATATCCTTAGCTGTCTGCAAAAGTGAACAGTCCAGACACTTGCACTTTGCTAGGTTAGCACAAATCTCAAAAACATTTAGCAATATGTTGCAGAGCCTGGGTTTTTTCCTACATTTATTTTTCTGTATTGGAGCAGTATATTTCAGGGTTATATTGATTTCCATTCTGTGGGTTGATTAATGTTTTAGGAAAAAGGCAGGTGCATTAGTGCAAAGCTGAATAGAAATAGACATCTGTTTTTCAATTTTTTTTAAAAAAAACACTGATTTTTATTTCATTCTATATATGCACAATAAACTATAGTATAGACTGGTTATCAAAATGGTTTGTAGTCTCCTTCAACAATTTTTATTAAAAGAACAATGAAAAACCAGGACAAGCTAATAAACCAGTGCCCTTTTGGGAATGGAATTAATAGGCTCTTTCTTTAAAAAAAAGAAGAAGAAAAAGAAAAAATAAACTGGTTTCCAGGTTAAGTATTTTCACCTTATAAACTTGCTGCCCGGAATGAACGTTCTTCAGTAATTGGTTTTCATGGTAAGAAACTCCTTATTCATTTCTACATAATATGAGAAGGCCAGAACATTAAGAAAAGTCTGCACCATAGAAGCATTTTTCATTCACATCCCATTGAACCTATTTTTCTCCTAGCTGTGAGGCTCTCTCCTGTTTTAATATCTCAATTTTAAACTTCTGCCCATAACCATTTCCCTCCCATTTATATGGGAAATATTTTTATTTTAATTTTCCCCCCCATAATACCATGCACTGTGATCAGGCCTGAGTTAGCATACTGGTCAATCATTATGGGGGAGAACTATCAAGTTAACATATGGCAAGATGTCAGGGGGGCATGACCTCTTTAAAACAAGCATCTGCTAGGAGGTAGCTCTCTATGACAGTGGTTCTCAACCTTCCTAATGCCGCGACCCTTTAATACAGTTCCTCATGTTGTGGTGACCCCCAACCAGGGGTGGGTTCTAATTTTTTTTACTACCAGTTCTGTGGGCATGGCTCATTTTGTGGGCGTGGCTTAGAGGTCATGTGACTGGGTGGGTGTGGCTAGCTGGTCATGTGACCGGGTGGCCATGGCTATGTGTATAGGGACTACTCAGAGGGCTGAAAAAAGTCATTTCTGACAGGTCCTCGCACTTTTGACTGGTCCTCACACTTATGACCATCCTCACATTTATGCCCATGCAGCATTCTTAACAACCATGTCACTCATTTCACAATTGCTTCTTTTAACCATGGTGATAAGACAGGGCAAAAAACGTAAAATGTGAGGACAGTCGTAAGTTCGAGGACTGGTCAAAAGTGCAAGGACCAGTCAAAAATAACTTTTTCAGCCCTCTGAGTAGTCCATATGCATAAAAGGATACAGCAATAGAGAGAGATGAAGGAAGGGAAGGGAAATTAGAGTAGGTGTGAGGGTAAGAGAGGGAGGAAGAGAGGAGGAGAAGGGGAAAGGAAGAGGAAGTAGGGAGGAGAAGAAGAGGGGGAGGAAGAGAAAGTAAGAAGGAAAGAAAAGAGAGAGGTGGTAGGTTTGAGGAGAAAGATTGCTGTAAAATAAAAAAGATGAAAGGGAAGAAAGCCAACCCCAAACAAATATAAAGATATTAAGATAAAGAATGAATTGTTAAACTTTAAAGAATAAAAGAGAACAAATATGAATAAATAACAATAATTAGAAACACACATACAAACATACAATGTATTTTCTTTGAACAGAGTATTTGGCCGGTTCATAAATTTAAACAGTGTTTAGTCATTTCAATTAAATTTACAATTTCTATATTTCCTTTTTGCCATATTTATTCCTCATCTATTTTTGTAAAAAACCAATATTACCCTTCATCCTCATCTCTAATCTTAATCAAATTCAATTTTTCCCTTCTATTCTATATTATACCCTTTCCCATTGTCATCTATTTTTATATCCATCCTCACATTGGTTAATTATGTAATATTACAGTTGTTTAATATGAATTCAACATTTTAATATAAATCAATTAGTTATATAACTACCTTTTTTGTATATTAATCAATATGAACATGAATATTCTAATTATTTCCATGCAATCCAATTTCTTACAAATCAATTAATTATATTTACCAATAATAATAAACCAAATAATTTCCCCCATATATTCCTCCAAACCAGAACTTAACCATTTCTGTTTTCAACACAATATAGAATTAATAGTATCTCAATTATTACAATTCCCTAGTTAAATAGAGCTTTTTTTCTTTTGTGTTTTAAAATCTTAAACTCTCCACTTTTTCCCTAAATTTCCCATTGTTTGCACCTACCTTTTTTGGTGAGGAAAAAGAAAAGAAATCTGCCTGCCTAATTTTCCAACGTTGTAGCAACAGCAAAGCCAACAGCCTGCTTTACTTTCAGTTTCGTTTTTCAGCATAGCTAGGGGGAAAACAATTGCTCCAGCACTCTTTGCAAACAAGCAGCAGAGCCCTGAGCAAAACAGCTGAGAGCAAATCAGCTGAGAGTTGGGAGCCGATCTAATCAAGGGCTAATTAGCCTATGCTGAAGCTCCGCGGGCCAATTAAATTACAAAAAAAACACCAAACCATTTGTTAAATTGCTGGCTCGCCCGCCCCTTGCCCACCACTATTTATTGGCAATAAATAGTGGTGCGGAGGGGCAGGGCAAGCCAGCAATTTAACAAACGGTTCCCCCTAGAACCGGCAGAATCCCACCACTGGCTATAGGGTGGCCCTTTGAAGCCCCACGGCAAGAATTTAAACAGTTTTTTTTCCTCTAGCCATCAGCTGGGACTCAGGAGGCAGCAATAGATTGGGAGTGGGCGGGGTAAGCGAACGGCCGGCGATCCAACAGAGCAGAGAGTGAGGGTGAGTGAAGGCGGGGGGGCGAGAGAGGGCTTTGGCGACCCCTGTGAAATGGCCGTTCGACCCCCAAAGGGGTTGCGACCCCCAGGCTGGTGCAGGCCTCTCCGATCTGGGTGGCATAGGCCTTCCCGGCCAGGCTGGCATTGGCCTACCCCACCGGGGTGGCGGTGGTCGTCCCCTTCATGCTGTTGTTGTTGGGTTGCCCTCCTGGATGGGTGGAGGTCCCCCTTGCCGGGAAGTGGTGTGCCACCTTCACCTGCGTGCTGCGGTGTGCCCTCATCGAATGGTTCCCGGTCTACTGCTGCCCTTGGTTGGCAATCCTCCGTGCTCCGGGCCCGCTTGATGTCCCTGCCGGGTGGGTGGGGTTCGCTCTGGTTTGGAAGTCTCCGGTCTACTTCCCTGGAACGACGCTGCCCTGGCTGGTCGGGTCGTGGTCTCCCTCCCTCGCAGGGGTGTTGTCGGCCTGCCTCGGTGGGGTCTGGTAGGCCGACCTCGGCTGGGTGTTGTTGGCCCCCCTCGGTGGGGTGTCGCTGGTCTACCTCGACGGGGTTCTGCAGGCCTACCTCGTCGAGGTGTTGTAGGTCTACCTTGACGGGGTGTTGTAGGTCTACCTCGTTGGGGTGTTGTAGGTCTACCTTGACGGGGTGTTGTAGGTCTACCTCGACGGGGTGTTGCAGGCCTACCTTGTCGGGGTGTTGCAGGACTGCCTCGCTGGGTTGGTTTTGTCCTACTTCCCTTCACCTTTTCCAGAGCTGGTCGATGTGACGTCTACAGACCTGCCATCTTCCAGCTCCACTCTATAGGACTTTGGGCTGGTTGTGCTTTCTATCTTCCCCTTCAGCCACTTCGGAGAGCCGTTGAAGTTCAATGCAAAGACCGGATCTCCTATGCTGAAGGCGCAAAGTGGGCGGCTGGCAGTTGCGGTCACTTCTGGGCTGTATTGTGGGTGCAGCCGGTCCAAGGGTGACCTTAGCCTTCTGCCCATCAACAGTTCAGCTGGGCTCTTGTGGGTGGTGGCATGTGGCGTGATGTGTTGGGTGAGGAGGAAGGAGTCAATTCTTTCCTGCCAGTCGCCCGTGCCCATCTTGGTGAGTGCCTCCTTGGTGAGTCTCACCATCCGTTCAACCTGTCCATTCCCAGCTGGCCTGTACGGTGCTGACAGGGCATGGCAGATGCCCCTTCCGGCTAGGAATTCCTCCATTGTCTTGGACGTTAACTGGGGCCCGTTGTTGGAAACCAGGATGTCTGGAAGCCCATGTGTTGCAAATAGGCGCTGGAGCGCCCTGATGGTGGCTTTGGATGTGGTAGATGTCATGGGGACGACCTCCAGCCACTTGGAATAAGCATCTACTACTATCAGGAGGTGTTGCCCCTGCATCGGGCCCGCGAAGTCAATATGTACCCGTGCCCAGGGGCTGCTAGGTGTCTCCCACTCCAAAGTTGGGGCTTGCGGGGGGGTGGGGCGTACCTCTTGGCACGGGTCACATCTGGCGACCCACTCCTCGATGTCTTTGTCCATAGAGGGCCACCAGACGTAACTCCGTGCCAGTCCTTTCATCCGTACAATGCCCGGGTGCCCGCTGTGTAGGGTTTCCAGCGTCTTCCGTTGCAGGGCGCTGGGGATCAGCACTCTTTCTCCCCAGAGCAGACAGCCTCTCATTGTGGACAGCTCCTGCTGCTTCCTCGCAAACGGGTTGAACTTCTCGGCGGGTTTTTCTGTTGGCCAGCCCCTCAGGACCCAGGACATTACTTGCTTGAGTACGGGGTCCTTCTGGGTGTGGGCTGCCACATCTGCGGATGTGACTGGGCAGTTACTGTCGGTGTCAATGTGGAACAGGCTCATTGTGGGTGCGGGGTCTTCTACTGGCTCCCTGGATGGGCATCTGCTCAGCGCGTCTGCGTTTCCGATTGACTTTCCTGGTTTGTGGATTAGTCTGTAGGAGTAGCCCGCTAAGAAGATTGCCCAGCGTGTCATCCAGGGGGACATGAATGTCGGGGTGGGTTTGTCCCCTGCTAGCAGTCCTAGTAATGGCTTATGATCAGTCATGATGTTGAAAGTCCTGCCATAAAGGTATTCGTGGAAGCGTTTGGTGCCTGCCACGATGGCCAAAGCCTCTTTGTCCAGCTGACTATAGTTTCTTTCTGCGCTGGACATGGTCTTTGAGAAGTAGGCAATGGGGGCTTCCGAGACGTTGGGTAGTTCATGGCTAAGCACCGCTCTGACCCCATAGGGTGATGCGTCGCAGGTCAGGCGGAGGGGAAGTGTCTCATGGTACTGCATGAGTACACTGTCTGAGGAAAGTAGCTTCTTAATTGCTCGGAATGCCGCTTCTTCCTCTTCCTCCCATCTCCAGGAAACTGCTTTCCCCAGCAGGCGATGGAGTGGCTCCGTGGTTGTGGCTTTCTGTTTTAGGAAAACACTATAAAAGTTGAGTAATCCTAAGAAAGCCTGAAGCTCCGCTTTGTTTTTGGGGCTGGGAGCCTCATGTATGGCCTTAACTTTGTTTTTGGTGGGGTGAATGCCTGTGCCATCTATGAGATAGCCCAGGAACTCGACTTCCCGGACTCCGATGATGCACTTATCTCTCCGGACCCGCAGACCTTTCTCCTTGAACCGCTGTAGGACTTGCTTTAGCCATTCAATCAGTTGAGCCTGTGAGTCCCCTGAGATTAAGATGTCATCAAAGTATGGCACCACCCCTGGAATGTCTTGGAGAAGGCGTTCCATCATGGATTGGAAAATTCCTGGGGCTGCGCTGACCCCAAATTGGAGGCAGTTACATTTAAATGCGCCTCTATGGGTGACAATTGTTTGCACCTCCGCTGTTGCCTCATCAACTGGCAATTGCTGGTAAGCCTAGGCCAGGTCCAGTTTGGCAAAAATTGACCCACTTCCGAGGGAATGCAACAGATGTTGCACCACTGGAACTGGATATGCACTCTGCTGTAAAGCCTTATTAATTGAACATTTGTAATCAGCGCAGATGCGCACAGACCCATCATGCTTCATGAGGGTCACAATGGGGGTCTCCCATGTCGCATGATCGATCGGTTCCAGAACGACTTGGGTGATCAGCTTATCCAGCTGAGCATCTACTTTCGGCCTCAAGGCAAACGGAACCCTGCGGGGCTTCAGCCTGATTGGAGTAATTGATTTATCTAAATTGAAAGAAATTGGCTTCCCCACAAATTTGCCCAGCTTACCATCGAAGACTTCCTTGAACTCTTCGATGATGTTGTCGAGTTCGTCCTTCTGGATCTGATGAATCCCTCCAATCGTGAGCCCTAGTGGCTGGAACCACTCCACTCCTAGCAGGTTCGGGTGGCTGTGCTCTACTACTGTGATGGGCAGGCTGCCCTGGAACTGGTTGTAGGAGACTTGGATGCGGGTTCTCCCTAGAACTCCGATGGGGTTTCCCCCAAAATTGACAAGCTTCGAGTGCAGCGGCTTCAGTTCTCGCTTGCTGATGCTGGGTTTCAGGCACTTCAGCTGGTGCCAGTCCATAATGGAGTAGAACGAGGCCGAGTCTACCTCCATTGAGCATGGCAATCCTTCCACATGGACGGTCACGTGGAATTTGGTGGCATTGTCTGAGTTGGTGTGGGCGATGGTCATCTGATGGACCGCTCCGCTCCTGGAAAATTCTTCGTCTCCGCGTCTAGATTGGCCAGAAGACCGTTTGGATGACCTCTGGTAATCTTTCCAATTTTCGCAAATCCGGTGCCTGGGTGGGTCGGGGGCTGGGTCCGCGGCTCTGCAGGCCTCTGCGATGTGCCCCCTCTTCAGGCAGCGTCTGCAGATGGCATCTCTCCAACGGCACGATGCCTGGGCATGGTCCCCTCTGCAACTTCCACAACGCTCTCCCCAGTCGCCATGTTGTGCAGTTTCCCGCCTCGGTGGTCTGGACACTTTGTGGACGGCCATCTCCTCTTCGGACTCTGAAGCCGCTGTGGAGTCGTCTGTTGAGCTTTGGGGGTTTTTTTGGATTTTGTGTACCCCCTTCACTCTCATCATCGTGGCAGCCGCTTTTTCAGACATCTCCTCCACTGTGGCTTCCTCCACGACATCCTTGAGCAGCAACTTTTTCCTGCTCAAGAATTTCTTTTGAAGGGCTCTGTCCCTCATGCCGAAGATGATTCGATCACTGATGGCATTGTCAACGTTGTCAAATTCGCAATTTGCTGAGATTTGACGAAGTGCGGCCACAAAGTCTTTGATGGATTCCCCTTCCTTCTGGTCTCTTTGATGGAAGTTGAATCTGTTGGCGACTGGTGTCCCCGTGGGGGCATAGTGCTCCTGTAGGACTTGTTGTAGGTCAGCCCAGGGCATCTCTTCAATGTCCCTCGGAGCCATGAGGTCGACGGCCATCTCCAGGACTTCCGAGCCACAGTGAGCCAGGAACAGGGCTCTTCTGCGGTCATCGTCGAGGTCTCTGAAATTGTTGCCTCTCAGGAACTGCTGGAATCTTATCATATAAGATTTCCACTTCTCCTTCCCAGGTTGGAAGGGCGCGATGGCGAGCATTGCGGATTCGGGTGCTGCCATGCTGCCGGTGGCCTTGGTGCCGTGACTTCAGCTCTAGTTGGTTGCTGGTGTCTCAGGAGGGTCTTTGCCTTGGTTCTTGATCCTTCGTCGCCAGTGTTAGATCAGGCGCAGGAGAAAGAAGACATGACCAGTGAGATCCATTCAATGCTTTATTGAGAATAAAAACAGACTGCTGCTGCACTGCCGGAGCTCTCCTTTTAAGCACTCCGGCAGTTGCACCACCCAGCAGACAGCGGTTTGAATTTTCTCGCCGGTGGATTAGCCAATCCCCGGCGGATGTCCTTATAAGGACATAAAAGTTATCAGGGGAGTTAAGTTCATTCTTGTATAGTTCTTCTGTGTAATTTTGCCACTTATTCTTAATCTCTTCTGCCTCTGTTAGATCCCTGCTATTTGGTCCTTTATCACGCCCATCTTTGCATGAAACATTCCCTTCATATCTCCAATTTTCTTGAAGAGATCTCTGGTCCTACCTATTCTATTGTTTTCTTCTATTTCTTTGCACCGTTCATTTAAGAAGGCATTCTTATCTCTTCTAGCTATTCTCTGGAATTCTGCATTCAATTGGGTGTATCTTTATCTTTCTCCCTTGCCTGTTGCTTCCCTTCTTTCCTCAGCTATTTGCAAAGCTTCCTCAGACAGCCATTTTGCTTTCTTGCATTTCTTTTTCTTTGGGATGGTTTTAGTTGCTACCTCTTGTACAATATTGCGAACTTCCTTCCATAGTTCTTCAGGCACTCTGTCTATCAGATCTAATTCTTTAAATCTATTTGCCTGTTATTGCGGTTATCTTTTGGCTTCCTACTTTAGCATTTCAATCCCACATGATGATAAGGACATTGTTTTTTGGTGTTAATTCTATAAGGTGCTGCAGAGCTTCATAAAACCAATTTCATCCTCTTCAGCACCAATGGGTGGGGCATAGACTTGGACAACTGTGATATTGAATGGTTTGCCTTGGATTCGAACTGAGATCATTCTGTCATTTTGGGGATTGTATCCCAGTATTGCTTTTCCTACTCTTTTATTGATTATGAAGGCTACTCCATTTCTTCTGAGGGATTCTTGCTCACAGTAGTATAGCTGATGGTCATCTGAATTAAATTCATCCATTCCTGTCCATTTTAGTTCGCTGCTTCCTGAGATGTCAATGTTCAGTCTTATCATCTCTTGTTTCACCGTGTCCAGCTTGCCTTGATTCATGGTTCTTAATTCCAGATTCCTGTGGAGAATAGACCTTCCAATCTGAGGGGCTCATCTTCCAGCATCATATATTTTTTTTCCTTTTGGTACTCTCCATGGGGTTTTCATGGCAAAGATAATGGAGTGGGTTGCCATTTCCTTCTCCAGTGGATCACATTTTGTCAGAGCTCTCTGCTATGACCTGTCCATCTTGGGTGGCCCTGCACAGCATAGCTCATAGTTTCATTGAGCTACACAAGCCCCTTCACCATGAGAAGGCAGTAATCCATGAAGGAGTTTTTAGAGTAAAAGTTAGTAATTATCTCATCCAGTTTCAATGCTCTGCGAATTCTCATGGTCAGTGAAGTTCCTCTCCTTCCTTCACCATCCCTACAAGGTGGCTATGAGGTTCTCCCAACAGTAGTTACTGGCTGGATTTCGGCAGAGCCTGCTATTTTCCAGCCGTTTTCACTGTGACATCAACTGCAAGTCAAACTTTTGTAAATTCTTAAATTTTTAAAATTTCTGAAGTTTTTTTAAAAAGATTTTTTAATCTTTTGCTTCTAATTTTTCAATTTCTTTTTTCAATTTTCAATTTCTATTTTTAAATTCTTTTTTCAGGTTTTTATTTTTTCAACTTTTAAATTTCTTTTTAATTTCAAATTCCATTTTCAATTTTTAAACCTATTTCAGTTTTAAAATTCTTTTCAATTTTTTAAATAAAATTCTTTTTTCAATTTTTCAATTTTTCAATTTCTTGAAAAAACAATTATTTGGAAAAAAAGTTTACTTATTTTAATTATTTAGGAATTAATTTCCTTTAGGATTTTAAATTCCTAACAGTGAGAAAAATTAAGAAGTGGAACAGCTTGCCATCAGAAGTTGTGGATGCTTCATAACTGTAGGTTTTTAAGAAGAGACTGGACAGTCACTTTTCTGTAATGGTATAGGGTCTCCTGCTTGAGTAGGGGGTTGGACTAGAAGACCTCGAAAGTCCCTTCCAGCTTTATTTTGATTGATTGATTGATTGAGTGAGTGAGTGAGTGAGTGATTGAAAGTCAACGGAGAAGCCAGATTCACTTAACAACTAACTTTTGTGATTCATTTAACAACTTTGGCAAGAAAGGTCCCAAAATGGGACAAAATTCACTTAACAACTTTCTTGCTTAGCAACAGAAATTTTGAACTCAATTGTGGTCATACATTGAGGAATACCTGTAGTCTGACTGGGGTTTAATGGACTACTGTACTATATGAATTCCTATTTAAATATCTGTGTTTGGAAATAAGGTATTTAATTCTACACATTTTATAACAATTTTTAAAAATAAAATTTCATAGGAAAACAAGATATGGATTGCCCTATATTTTTTAAGGCATGAAGTTATTAAGGGAACTTTTCTATGTTTCCTTAACATACAACAAAATACATGCTTAGGTCAACTCCAGGTTTTTAAATTTTAGAAAGGAAAGGATTCACCCCAACGACAGATCATTTGCAGCGAAGAAGGAATAGTAGTAGCTAATGCTTTTTCTAGCTTCCATTGTCCTACTATAATTTTGTTTATAGTAAAATACTCATAATTTCTCTCATTAGGTTTTGAAATATGGATTAAAAAACCTCATTAGGTTTTTAAATCCATATTTCTGATCTTTTAAAGAAGTCACTGAGACCTATAGGGCAATATTATAAAAATATTTAACTACGTAAAGATTTTCTTTGTTCAATTTCTGGACTTAAGACAACTTGCTATTTTAGTTGTACACAGATCTCAGATTTTAATAGCCATTTTCCCAATTATATATTCATCTTAATGCATGAAGAGCTAGAAGTAAGGGCTGACTGGAAGCACATGTGCACATCAACCCACATCTCTACCTTGCATTTATTCAGGTGGAAAAGAAGGTATATTTGAATTGTGCTCAGGAATGAATAGCAACAGCATTTAGACTTATATACCACTCAGTAATGCTTTAGAACACTCTCTGAAAGCCAGATATCCAGGCTGAAAATGAAGATTCCTCTTTCTGAAATTGAATCAATTTAGGGAAGAAAGGACTTCTGTCACCCCAACTAAAGGTAGATGCCTCAGACTCTTACCTTGTTATAGATAACAACTGATGAAATGAGAGGTAACACTAAGGGGCAGCAGAGAAGGAAACTGTGGTGGCAGAGAGCGGGGCGGGAGAGTAGGATGTAATTTCTTCCTAGCACTCCTAACACAAATTGTCTGAAATGACTCTAGAGGCTTAATGAGGTCCTTAGGGTGTGGTGTGTGTGTGAGTGGGAGAAGCAGAAAGCTAAGCAAAAGTTAAGATCAAGTCAGATATGCTTTCCAATTATAATTAAGCCATAACCCTTTTTCCTGGGATAGCTGGCAAATTAATATTAATCCAAGAAATTTAATAGATTTTCTAAAAAGGTAAGCACCTTTTTATTCCTGGATACAACACACATGTACTTTGTGTGTTATCACAGCATACTTAAATATCTTCAATGAAATTTACCCCCCACTAGATTATCATTTTTGCATAGATTCCTTTATTCCTCTCACACAAATTGATTCTTCAAACAGCAATAACTTGTTTTATCTGACTGGTCCTCTATTTCAGATTCTTGAAATATGATGAAGTACTTGATTGTAAATTCACAGTGAAGCACCCACAGGGTTTCAGTTTTTTTCTAGTAAAGTTGAATCAGGATTGATTTTATTAAAACCAATAAAATAAACAACCTGACTTTAAGGATCATAGGTTCCTTACCTCTACCTTTCATGTGTTCAGTCATCTCCATTTTCCATGGACTGACAGGAACCAGTTCTGCTGAGTATATAGGACTCAGTAAAGTGTTATCTTGAAGGAAAGGAAAGCTATTTTATTACATAAATACCACATTTAGTTGTATCTCAAATACCCAGCATTCATTTCAATGAATTAATCATGTTCACAATTGATTACCCTGAAAGTTAAATTGGGCATTTGATCTTTGAAGATACTTCCTTTGAATAAATTTCTCTCCTGCCGAAGTAGACATCGGTAGTCAAATAAGCAATTATGATATACAGGTTATAAGAACTACATATATTACATATGTCCTGTAATCCAACAATTATATTTTACTGGATAGAGTAATATAATCCTTTCACACAAATTTCTTAGAGGTTTAATAAGTTTCAGGCAGAACTGAAGGATATAATTTATCAAGAGTTACTGGAAAAGGAAACTGTTGAATGCCTCTTCATGTTGTGCATATTAGACAAAGAAAATGTTATTATACTAATGGAGTTGAAAAATAAAATGAAAATATTCAGTGCTCTATTGATCAAATTCCTTGGCAAAAATCATCATTTTGAGGATGCAACTTAATTTGTAATTTCATACCAATGCATCGTAGATACATAAAAATTAAACTTGTCCGCTACTACTCTGTTCTTGTATGAAAAATAGCTTTGTTTAAAAAAGGCATAAAAATTGCATTTCTTTCATTTCTGAAAGTAATTAGCTCTGACATTCAGTGACATAAATCTTTGCTTTATTCGTTTTTGTCTTCTACTGGAACAATAAAATGGAATGTTTTTAAAGGTGATGATTGAAGCAATTGAAATTAACATCTGCTCTCCTGGTAAACATCCTGAAGTTAAAAGGTAAATGAAAGTTTGGATTGTTTATGTCTTTTATGTGTTCAACACAGTAGATTTTAGCTTTTGTAAAGAAAACCAATATTGTTTACACATTTCTTCTGCATTGAGCTTAACTGAAATTCAAAGATCTATGTACTTAGAGTTGCCTCATATTTACAATTCACTGGTAAATACAACATAGGATCATGCTATATGTACCTTAGAAAATAAAGTTTTCCTTCCTACTTTTCATCCAATTAAAGTGGGTTGAATACCAGGGTGCTGGTATTTTTTGTACAAAAATGATTTTTTGTAAAAAAATATATATTTTTTAAACAAACACACATACAAACATACAATGTATTTTCTTTGAACAGAGTATTTGGCTGGTTCACAAATTTAAACAGTGTTTAGTCATTACAATTAAATTTACAATTTCTATATTTCCTTTTTGCCATATTTATTCCTCATCTATTTTTTTAAAAAAACAATATTACTCTTCATCCTCATCTCTAATCTTAATCAAATTCAATTTTTCCCTTCTATTCTATATTATACCCTTTCCCATTGTCATCTATGTTTATATCCATCCTCACATTGGTTAATTATGTAATTTTTTTTAAAAAAATTGATTTATATGCCGCCCTTCTCCGGAGACTCAGAGTGGCTTACAGTGCGTTAAGCAATAGCCTTCATACTTTTGTATATTTATACAAAGTCAGCTTATTGCCCCCACAAACTGGGTCCTCAATTTACCTACCTTAGAAAGGATGGAAGGCTGAGTCAACCTTGAGCCTGGCGAGATTCGATCTTACTTTAATTGCAGGCAGCTGGTGTTAAATTACAGTGCTTCTGTCTGTTGAGCTAAACCAGGCTCCTTTTACAGTTGTTTAATACAAATTCAACATTTTAATATAAATTAATTAGTTATATAACTATCTTTTTTGTATATTAATCAATATGAACATGAATATTCCAATTATTTCCATGTAATCCAATTTCTTACAAATCAATTAATTATATTTACCAATAATAATAAACCAAATAATTTTCCCTATATACAGTATTCCTCCAAACCATATATAGTCAGTTGGTGCCATCACTGACTATTGGGGGTGAATCATTGGCCCCCACGGAGAGGGCACGCAACTTGGGCGTCCTCCTGGATTCACGGCTGTTTTTAGAAGAGCACTTGACGGTCGTGACTGGGAGGATTTTTCATCAGGTCTGCCTGATTTGCCAGTTGCGTCCCTTTCTGGATCAGGACTCCTTATGCACGGTCACTCATGCCCTCGTCACCTCCCGTCTGGACTATTGTAACACTCTCTACATGGGGCTCCCCTTGAGGAGCACCCGGAGGCTCCAACCGGCGCAGAGTGCGGCCGTGCGGGTGGTAATGGGAGCAACATGGCGTTCCCATGTAACACCCCTCCTGCGCAAGCTGCACTGGCTCCCGGTGGTCTTCCGGGTGCGCTTCAAGGTTTTGGTTACCACCTTTAAAGCGCTCCATGGCTCAGGACCTGGGTACTTGCGGGACTGCCTACTACCACCAATAGCCTCCCACTGGCCGATACGCTCTCATAGAGAGGGGCTCCTCCGGGTGCTGTTGGCCAAACAATGTCAACTGGCAGCCCCCAGGGGGAGAGCCTTCTCTGTGGGGGCACCTACTATCTGGAACGAGCTCCCCCCGGAGATACGGAGGATCCCTGATCTGCGCACCTTCCACTGTGCTCTAAAGACCTTTTTGTTTCACCAGGCGGACCTGGCCTAACTTTCTCCCTCTTTTTAAACAATTTTTAATATTTTTTAATATTTTTAATATTCAAAGTTTAAATTTGTTTTAAATTGATTGGGGTTTTAATCTGTCTGGGCCAAACTATTTAATTCGATTTTATTTCTGCTTTTTAAATTTGTATGTATGTATTTTATTGTTGGCTGTTCACCGCTCTGAGTCCTTCGGGAGTAGGACGTTATATAAATCAAATAAAAGTAAAGTAAAGTAAAGTAAAACCACAACTTAACCATTTCTGCTTTCAACACAATATACAATTAATAGTCTCTCAATTATTACAATTCCCTTGTTAAATAGAGCTTTCCCCTTATGTTATTCATTTTCACATCTTAAACTCTCCCAATAACCCAAAGTTTTGCCCATATAGAAAAATATTCCAATTATTATTCATTTCATTTTTACAATCATGATTTCCTATTTATTTCTTATTACTATTCATATTTCAATTCTACATATGTATAACATCTTTCTCTTTCATTTCTTTTTCTTTTTCTCTCTTCCCATTTTTATTTTTGCCTTTTTTCCTTTGTATTTTAAAATCTTGAACTCTTCTTTTTTGCCCTAAATTTCCCATTGTTTGCACCTTTTCCTCACCTTTTTTGGTGAGGAAAAAGAAAAAGAAATCTCCCTCTGCCTCATTTGCCACGTTTCAGCAAACAGCCTGCTTTACTTTCAGTTTCGTTTTTCAGCATAGCTTGATTAGCACAAGGGGGAAAAAATCTGCTCCAGCACTCTTTACAGCAAGCAGCAGAGCCCTGTGCAAAACAGCTGATAGCAAATCAGCTGAGAGTTGGGAGGCCGATCTAATCAACTTGTGCTAATTAGTCTATACTGAAGCTGGAAGGAGCTGCTTTTTCTTGCTGTTTGCTTGCAAGGAGGTAACTGATGCGAGGCACAGGCCAAAGGGTGGGGGCCAGTGGGTGGGCAGGGCTACATTCTGTGTATAAGATGCACCTAAGTTTTCATCCCCTTTTGGGGGGGGGTAAAAAGGTGCGTCTTATACTCCGAAAAATACGGTACATGTCATCAAGTCAGTGTCAACTCTTAGCAACTACACAGATAGATTTTCTTCATGATGATCCATCCTAACCTGGCCTTCACCAGTGTAACTGAGTCCATCCACCTTGCTGCTGGTCATCCTTTTCTTCTCTTTCCTTTCAATTTTCCCAGCATTAGAGCTTTCTCCAGAAAGATAGGTTTTCATATAATGTTTCTGAAATATGATAACTTGAGCTAGATATTGAAACAATAAAGAAAATGCAAGGCTGAACATGTGATTCTGCTATTGCCATGTATGTTGTAGATCTATGAAGGGATGTTATTGAGGAATAGCATCCACATTATTGCAAAAAATATTTTTAGGCAGCCTTCCTCAACTTCTGGGTAGTCAGATGTAAGGTTGGCTGGGAATTTCTGGACATTTAGCCATAGATATGAAGGATCGTGAGCTGCAGAAAATTGATATATGGAAGTTCTTTACAAATTAGCTAATCAGACAGCTTTCCCAAGAAATACCCCGGAGGTAACCAAATGTAGTTGCAGAAAAAAAAATTGTCCATGTTATAAAAATAAATATAGGAACTAAACAGAGAAATATTTTTAATTAGCACTGTTTTATTTTTAATGGATAGCACTGAGATAATTCTCATTGCAAAAATGCAAAATAACATTTATGCATATTTTCTTCCAATTAGCATTATCTTCTAAGCTTTCTGCAAATTTCTTATTAAAAAGGACTGCTGCTATTTATTCCATCAATGAGCACAGTTACCTTCAACAGGGTGATAAATTGTAAATAGTAAAAAAAAATATTGCAATTTTAACTTTTTAACATTTTTGCAGTTTAACTTCTTTCTTTATGAAACTGCAGTGCTTTGCATGTGCATTTTAATAATTGATAGTGTCTAGGGAGAGAAATTACGATATTGTATTTCAACCTTCGTAAATTCAAATTAAGATGAATAATGCAATCCTGAGCACCATAAAATTTTGTAAATCAGCAATACTTCGTACAATTTGGTAGACAAATTTTCGGTAGGTTTCATAGATCTTGACTGATTTAAAAAGTCTGTATCTTGTAGCAGAAAACCTTTTTGAAAAATCAATGCACTATTTACAGGAAATGAACCAGTGTAAGTCTAGAGGCTTACATCATCTAGTTTTCTGATGAAATGAGCATAAGCATTGACTGAATGTCTGATAGCCCTGTGCAAATCATTCAATGAGATGCTCTCGTGAGTGAAGAACTCCACAGGATCTGTGTCTCAAAGCAACAATATAGCCACCATTCTTCACAAGCTTGGACATCAGTTTCTGGACCTTCCCAATATCTTTTGGGAATGTATTATTTGCCAGAAGACACAACTCCTGGGATAGCCAGAAAAGCATAACATCTTAATGGTTTTCAGGAACAGATCCAGATGAACACTCTTCTTGCTGGCAGAGGGAAGCTCTGAATGATTTGCCGAGGCCTAATACTAATTAATACATATTTAATATGTCTCTATATTTCCAATAAATCACACAAAGAAAGTACGTATTAGCTTTAGAATACTGCTGAACAACTGTTTTATCATTTCTCTGGACAATAAGATCATAGAATGTGTAAGAACATGTTACCTGTGCATTTATTTCACATCAAAAAGAATCTGAATTACTACAATTATTTTTACAAAAACTGGTCTGCCTCCATTACCATATTGTTGCTGAATATTTAGTGGGAAAATCCAATATTTCTTTAGGATTAATACAGTATATTTTCAATTTAATAATCAAAAGGCCACATTTAATTTTGCAACAGATAAATGTCCCCAATTCTACCTGTTTGCCATATAGATGATAAGCATTTTCTTTCACAAAAATCAATATAATGCAGGTATGTCATACCAAATGTGTCTGTAAAACACTTAGCTGCAAATATTCAAATCCATTAGCTAAGCTATACATTAAAAGGAAAGACTGTTGCCTATAGTAACGCTAAACACTGGATTGTAATCTGTAGGAAAGGAAATTCTTGGCTTTGGAACACTATTAATTGAAAGCCAACCAAATATTGGGGGGGGGGAATCACATTTTAAAAATGGTTCCCTCCCTCCTCAATGCAATTTTTTAGTTGTTTTTTTCTAGCAATTGTTTTGCTTTGATTTTTCCTAGGGATTTCCCTGCTTGGTTGCAACAGCATCCCCTTGCTTTCCACCACATTCACTGAAGTTCACATAACAAGGCAATCAATGCATAATGCAATAAGTTTGATTTTACTTCTGCTTTGAGATACAGATCTTGAGCCAGATCTGATTTGGGCTAAGAGTGTGTGATTCATCCCATGGTCATCCAGCTGGCTTCCTTGCTTAAGAGATGAGAAGAACCTTGGTTTTCCAATCCTTGTTCATACCTAAACCTACCAGGATTATGGTTACTTTTTTTTTTAAAAAAAAGTACATGCATCAAAAGCTGTATTCAAATACAAATGGATACTGCTTTTTCTCTATCACTAGACAGAAAACAAAGTACTGAATATCCTGGTCTTCTCTTTATCACAATTTTACTCTAGAAATTGAGTTAAAAGCCTCCTTTAAACCAATAAAATTGGTTTATATGTTTTTATAATATTTTTCCATCAAACAGGAAAGACTGTTGACTGTCCAGTTCAAAAAGCCTCAGATAATAGCTTTTCTTGCGTCAGCCAATCAATACATGTAGAAATGTCTAGTTTACATACTTACTAGACTAGCTGGGCACTACTAATTGGTTGGGTTAAGTTTCTCTCCTATTTAAAAAATTAGGATTATTATTGATTGTTGCCTTTACTCTTGTAACTTTAGGTAACTGCAAGGACTGATCAAATATAAGTTAATTAGGTGGTGTAATCAAATTCCCAGTAAACACTTTTCCTAGTTTTGTGTTATGAGATCAATGTAATAGTTGTGAGACATTTTTTTCATGACAAAGAATTTGAAATAAACTATTCTAAAACAAAGAAATGTTTCTGTTTATAAACTGTCATGCAATCTTGTATCAATGACATTCAAATAGAACAGAGCAGCGTATTCTGCTCTTGCAAGTCTATTTTCAATATTTCACTTTGTGGAGATATCAATTTTGTGATCTCTAAATTTATGCCCAAATGAGTTGAAATGCCATGATGAGTTTTGGAAGATGTAACAGTAATTGTTTCAGCTGCTGCCAGGCTGTGCAGAGCGAAGTTGCGGAGTCTCCTGTTGTAGGCACAAGGCTTGAGGGCTCTGGAAGCAAATCAATCCAATTCTTTTTTTTTTAACATATTTTGTATCTTTTACTGGGTGCATAATACATTTGTCCATTTGGAGCTTTGTTTACCTTTGTTAATGTTCACATGAAAAAACTACTATTTAAAATATCAGATAAAATTAGTTTTCGCAGGTGATCCCGATTCAATCTTCTTTCTGAAAGATTATCTATTAAAATAGATACAGCCAAAGATTTAACTTATTGTGGCTTGTCAATTGAATCTCCAATCACCCTTGCCCTTGAAAAGCTTTATGAAGGTTAGCAGAGTCCTTGATTTTAATCTACAGAGAGGTAGAATTAAGGCCAAAAATCATTGCAATAGACACCTCTTTTCCAAGCTTCTCTCAGGATAGATAAATTACTTCCCTGTAGCAAGGCTTGATATCTTAACCTCTAGGGGTCTGGAGGGAAGATAAAATTGTGCCCCATTTTCAGAAAGTTTATGTTCATGCCTATCATAGCAACTGCTCATATATTGCAGCTCTATACTTTTTATGATTGCTGGAGCTCCAAGCCACTATCATCCTTCTTAGCATTTAGGTTAGTCTAAAGAAAAGGTAGTATACTTTCTATTAGACAATTGGTTTACTACTATTCCCACGAAAGTAGCTAAATTCCATTCTATTGCATTTCCCCCCAGAAAACACAGGGTTTTAACTCAGCTTTGTATGTTTTAGCCTTCAGTCTCCTAATCATCTTCTTTGTTCTGAGGAAATAGAAGCTAAATGAAGGGTCAATACCTTCAGTAAAAAAGTAGCAATGGGACCAGGGAAAGAAGCTACTTTGGGGGATATTCCGGGAAGTAGTTAAGAGCCATATAAAAGAACTATGTTTGAGTGTTGTCTTCAGTATCAGAGTGAATAATAGTGAACAGTGTGAAAGCATAAGGTTATTCTCCTGAAGTATTTTCCTGCTAGGTTTCACCCTTGGGCTCTAACAAAGGGAGAAGGCCTGCTTGATTCACTGAACAATTTCTTTCCTGATAAATTGGCCACCTTCTCTTTATCCATGTTGATTGTGTAACAGTCCTTTGCACAGCCCAAATTGCTCTCTCCCTTTGTTAATCATCATTGTGGAAATCTACTCAGATTAAATGCTGCAGGTTTATAGAACTGCTGCAGGTCTGTAGAACGACTGTAATAAAAACATTGGCCAGGGAATCATCCTGTGCATTGTATTGAGATAGGGGCTTATATTATTTGTGCTAATGTTAATGAAAAAGAAACCAATAAGGCAGAACAAGGCTGAGCACTCTGATAATCCTGCTAGATTGAGGAGAAAATATTACTTTATAAGGTGTATCTATCTTAAACATGACTGCAATGAAAGAAAATGAAATTCTATTTTCAACACTTACTAAAAAGAGAAGTACATATGTATTATCATTTCTGTTGCCCTTTTGTCAATGATGTTTGAGACTTTTTTTTTTTTTTGCATTAAGCTTTGCAAGGCAGAAATGCAAAAATAAATAATTCCCAATTAAATTGTTTTCAGATACTTGGTATTGTGGCCCTCCATGTTCTATGGCAGGTGATAGCCGCAGGAGTATAAACATATTAGTTTATGCATATAACCCAAATAAATCAATGCTTGTCACTAGCAATTGTTTTAGGCTTTCTAAAAGATGCCACTATAATCAAGTATTCTTATATATTTTCATTAAGAATTTTGGAATAAAGTCCTCCTAGAATGAATGAGAAAGGAAATTAGGATTCCCAGTTCAATACATTGCATTATTTCTTAATTTGGCTGGTTTGTGATTTGTCTTGATATTTGCACATTTTTACATGGATGGACAATCTTCTACAAAATCTAACAAAATGCACATAAGCTATTTTGAATGGGCAAAGATCTCAGAGCATGGCAGCTTTTTCTAGAATCTAGATGAATATATTCATTTGATTCAAAAGAAAGGAGAAAAAAGTTGATATAATCTAGCCGATTATTGTAATGAACATTGTGTGCATTGTTTGGAATATAAGATCCTTCCCCACCAAAATCTACAAAACTATTTGTTTCCTCATACAACAGTGATTTCGTCTACATATATTGGTTACTTGATTCCATAGTTGGGGGAGAGAAAGGAACTCCACTCTCTTAATAATAGTTCTTTCCTCCTTGTTTCATTTTTTTTTCTTCCTAGTGATCAATTGGCTGTACAAGGCAAACTATCAAAATTTGATCCTACAAAAGGATTTTTTAGAAGAAGCAGTAAGGCTGGTAGGGTTCTGCAATATTAGGGTTTGAAGAATGAGGCATTCATTCAGATTGGGAAAGAACTAGCAAATCCTTACCATGGTTTTCTGTTTATTTGAGGGGGTTAACTTTGTCTCACACTGAATTCAGATGGTTAGGATGGACCTGTATGGCTAGGAAGCAATGAAAATTCAAGAAAATGGCCAGTGTAGATATGCCTACGGGTCTAGAAAAACACACCATGGTCAACTCACCTGTCATAGCCCTGTTAGAACCTGAATCTGTGGGGGAAGATGAGCTGGAACAGGAACTGACAGAGATCGAGGGGGCAGCTCCGTTGGCTTTGGAGGAAACTGGGGAAGGGCAGAGCCAGTCAGACTCATAAAAGAGTCAGGCTTGGTTTTGCTGTTTGAGTGTATGAACTTCCTTTTAGATATTCTTACACACTTCCTTTTAGATATTCTTACACACTTACACACTGAAACAGTGTTGATTCCTGGTGACTGCCTGCCTAAGTTCCTGCAGTTTTGTTGGAAACAGTTTTCCATTATCTCCTTCCTATTCAATCCTAGGGCTGAGAGAGAGTGCCTGGTCCAAGGCCATCCACCTGGTTGCAGCACCTGAATTCATAATTTTCAGATTTTTAGCCTAGTCCTTACCTAGTGCCTACCACACCAAACTGGCTTTTTCTTATATGACAAAAGTGCTCCAAATGCTTTGCTATGTTTTTGTGTAAGTCTGTATTTTCATTAAAAATATGAAGATACGTGTAGCTTTGAACATGCAAAAACATGCACAAATAGATAAACTAAAGGGGAGGAAATTCAAAGGGAAAGATCTAAAAATGTAAAAAGGAAAGTTCATGCTATAATTAAGTTTTTTAATGTCTATTTTCTTGTATTGTAACTATTCATAATTTATAGTAAGATAATAAGTAAATAAACACTGTTAAGCCTGAATTTGATTGGGGTGTGGGATTGTTTGTATCACTGGGTATTCTGACATGAATTCAGTTTGACACAGTTTGAAGCTGGAGGAGGATAGAGCCTTCAGTCAATACATCATCCCTAGTCAATGAGTCAACCACATTCCAATGACTGTTTGACCTGAGGGGGAGGAAAGAAGTCACCAAACAACCAGTTCCTATCTTGGTTGGACAATGTGACAGTTTGTTTAGGAAACTGAAAGTTATATTGGGATGAAAAGCCTGGGAACTTCAATACTGGCTTTTCACCAGTAACACCAAGCTGATGTATCTAAATGAATTTGTTCTTTGAGGAAAAGCAATTCCTCAAAGTTCGATTTGTAATGGGTGCATTACTTGGAGCCTAACAAAGACACTGGACTGGAGATTAAATTTGCTACCATTATTCTTGAATTCTCTTTATTACATATTTTCTTTCATGTCCAACAACTAATGGAGAACTACTCAGTTGGTTGCCTTTGAAAATAATTATCCAATAATAGGTAACTACATGTACCAAAAAGCTATTTAATTTTTTTATTTTGTACTGTCCAGAAATCCTGAAAAAATAAACTAAACTAGTGTTCAATCCCTCTATGTTTTTTATCCTTTATCATTTTTCAGTGGTGAGAGGAAAATACATAAACATAATGACTGACTAAAGATGTTTGACAAGAGTAATAGATATCTTAGCAGAGACAATGTTTTCAGGACATTAATAGGATTCACTTCTGATCATTGCCATAATGATTACAGAATGAACAACTGTTACTCACTGATTTCTGCAGGCAAACAGTCCTTGAAAGTGACAATGTGATTTTTTTTTCAATTATACATAAAACAAATTCCGTTGAAACCAATGGAAGCTATTTTCAATCTTTATGTGGTTGGAAAAGTTGAAAAGTTAATAAATTATATATTTTCATCCTACAAACTTGGAAAGAAACGGATGGAAAGTACAAGATTATCTGAACTTTTGTGGGCTATATTTGGCTTATGGGTCAAATGTTTTTATGCTTTCAGAGTTCTCATTTGCTAATTCAATTAATTTGCTAAATTGACTTTATTTAATTTTTTTTTAAAATCCTAGTATAATAGACATGCTTTAAAAAGTAAAACTGGGATTTATATCAATGTTTATTATGCATTTCAGAAGTTCCCCTGGCTAATTTACTTAGTTCTCCTGATTTAGTAGAATATTTGTTGAAAAACAATTAAATAATATTTCCCCAAGCTCTGTAAAGAAAAATGTAGAATAACACTGTAATTTTCCAATGACTGAGCATGATCTACACTGAAATGAAAAGAGCTGAATTTTTAAAGAGTAATTTGTCCTGCATGAGCAGGGGGTTGGACTAGATGACCTCCAAGGTCCCTTCCAATTCTGTTACTGTTAAAAGTCCTTATTTCTGTAGAGAGTAACTAATATAATTCATTTTGCATAAGTTACTAGCTTATACCCATATTCAAGCATTTATTTGAAATTAAGTTTCACCATGTACTTTTTTACAAGCTATAGATTCAGAAAGCAAAAATGAAATTTGGACCTCTACAAGAGCAAGAACCATGGTCTATGGACCTTCAATTGTCCTAGGTATCTATCTAGTGTCGTAGAGTTCTCCATATGAATGGACATTCAGCAATACAATTAGCAAGGCCATATTGGTATGTTTATACTGAATTTAAAGCCTTTGGGATACCTTGGAAATTCTCTGTACTCTTCTTTTTTTCTTTATAGTCTGCCCATAAGTATGCTCTCCACCTTAGAATAGCTCTGTTGATCAAAATGTACTTTGATGTGGGGGTAATATTTTCCACTTTATAATTTCTTATTTCCTACTCATGACTTTATCAAAGATCCTGTAACCCCCAATATAGAAACAAAGATCACTTTTTCCAAAGAAAAGTATATAAGTTTGCAGTAATTCTTACCATATACAGTATAGGTAGTTCTTGTTTAGTGACCACAAGTAGGACCAGCAACTCAATTGTTAAGCAAAGTGGTCAATGTGAAATTTCAATTGTGCTTTTGATCTTGTGCTTCAACTTTCTTTTGCTATATAGGCCTGCAAAGGTTATAAACTTTGGTTTCAAAGCTACATTTTCATCATTGTCCTAATTGTAAACTGCTACTGTACAAGGCAGTCACTAAATGAGGACTACATTTTTTTAAAATAGATAAAGACAATTCAGACCTATTAATGACAAGTGTGTGGTTGTATTTCAGTGACTTGCATTCCAGATTCATACAGTGAAGTAGCATGATGCAATAAAGGATTTATCTCTTCCACCTGTCCAAATAAAGTAGCTTTCTACACTGAAGTAATGCCATATGTGTATCAGTGAAAATATTTTTTATATATTTTTATGTTTATGGCATAAGTCATCATCAGTTTTGCTAGCCTAGCCAATTGTACTACACTCTGATGCTTTCTATTGGCCAGTGAAGTAACTTTGACTTATGCTATTCATTTCTCATTTACAACTGGAAATATCAGTAGAGCAAAGGGAATCCAATTCACCACAAACAGAAGCTGTGTCTGCCTTTTCTGTGTCTACCATATTTAATTGCATTCTAGGCAACACCTTCCCTCCATCTGGACATTGTGCATTGTGGGGGAAAGCACTATCTCTCTTCCCATCCATGGTAGCTATCCTGTATGTCCATTTTATCCTGGGCTGCCTGCCAGGTAGCCTGGAAATACTTAGTTTTAAAAATTAAAAGTAGACAGTACCTAAAACTGCACTGTCTGGTCTCTATTCCTTTTTACTCACAATTGTAAATATATAGTGATCCATGCCAGTTTAGAATCACAATATTATCTTCTATTTAACTTCCTTTTGGGGATGGGGAATCACTCATACAAAAAGTTTATAAAACAGCAAAGAAAGGTAGAGAAGTATAGGGGAATAAGTGGAGAAGGAGAATAAATAGACATGCATGCCATTCCTTATCTGAATTGAACCTATATTCTTGGGAATATGATTTAGGCATAGAAAATGAATACAGATGCTCATATCATTTAATAAATGATATCTCTTGGCTTGAACCCTATGCATTCTCTTGAATTAGGGTTGCCTCATCTTTTCCCTGAAAGGATCCAAAATAATAGATAGTCCCAATATGGTTATCTGTCCATGTTAGAGTCAGCTGTAATTCAGATGGATCAGAATGTTATTTTATTTTTATAATTAAATGTTAATAAAAATCATACATTTCTTTATAAACAAGACCAAAAGAATCGTGGAGTTGTAGTATTTTAGATTTGAATGATGGAGAAACTAAAACTGACAGCTAAGGACTATTGAAGAGAGCCAAAGGTTGATTGCTTTCTTAACAGATATAGTGGAGTAGTGATCCTTCTCTTCTGTTTCTCTGCTGTGTAACCTGATGAAATAACTACCAGCTAGATAACAACTGAGGAGAATCAAAGGTCAAAAGTGTCAGACAGATAAATTGTCCTTTTTTCTCTGTACCAATTGTCATATAATGTTATATAAGCTAATTTGCTTTAAAATTCCTCCACAGAAGTAAAAAAAAAAAAAAATCAGATAAATTGTCAGTGGGAAGGGTAGTGTTCCTGTACTTATTGAATAATGAAGTGGCCAAAATATGTGTGAGAGAGATTGTTCTGTCATTCATTGTTCAAATTTTTTTCCTTCTCCTTCATACATTCAAAGAAATCATTCACCTGCCTTCTCTGTCCACAAATTGGTTGGAGTTTTTCAAAAGACTATCTGTACCTCTGTACCTAGTTCTAACTTAGGTACAGACAGATGACTGGGTTAAAATCTATTTAACTGCCTATGAGGAATTAGAAAAAAAAAATGCCATCATCAAATTGGCTGCTCTGATTCTTTGCTCAATAAAAATGTGAATGAGGCTTCCCTTATTTACATTTTAATCTGAAGGTAGTTAAGGATTTACATACTGAAGACTAGGTGATAAACAGAGTGATAAACAGGTTCTTCTGCCATGCCTTCCAACCACGACAGTAGCTGCTAGTGAAGCAGATGAAGCAGGAAATCAACCCAGCAACGGATATAGATAGTCCAGAAGGCAGGTGCACAGGAGAACAAGTAGCACAGGAAAACAAGAGAGAACTGTGTTCTGTCTGTTTAGTGTTCTTTCAGAAGAAGCTGAACCTGATTAAGAGCAGACCAGGAGTGTGAGGATGGTTGCTCAGTGTAGCAAAAGCTTTTTGTTATTTTACCTCACATCCTCACCCCTGACTTTAGCCGTTCTTTGAACTATTTTAACACCAAACAGTGATTTAGCTCAGAACTAAGAGAGCATTTAGAACATCTCTTTAGCTACTAGGTCTTTGCATTCATTTCCTGATTCTGTATAAAAGACAGAAGAAGTAGGGAGAGGTGGCTGTTTAACTGATAAATCTCTGATAGCAATAAGAGCAGAGAAAGGGAGGAACTAAGTTTTTAATCTGTCAGTCTTTGATCCCAGTGTGCTAATTATTGTGATTGGAAATTTGTGGGAGCGTCATCACTGGAAGCTTTCAAGAAGAGACTGGACTGCCATCTGTCAGAAATGGTATAGGCAGGGTCTCCTGCTGGGCAGGGGGTTGGACTAGATGACCTACAAGGTCCCTTCAAACTCTGTTAAACTGTCTGACTGAAATCTCTTGGGAAAAGCCAACTTTTCTTGATTGGAAGGCCAGCAAGCAAGTATTATTAAGATTTATTAATATTTCATATTTGTTCTCAACAGCTTGCAGACGTAAGGATGTTGTGGTCTAAAACACTAGAAACATACCATATTCAGTCTCTCTTACATTCCACTAATGAAACGCTGTTTGTACTGATCCAGGTCTCTGAGTTGAGAACCAGCTTCAGAATTTGAAGGATTCAGTAGGAAACTACATTTAGAAAGAACTGAACTTTTTTTCTCCTAAAACAAGATGACCTTGGAAAACATGCTCAGAGTTATGGATACAGTACAGTATAGCAAGATAAAATGACCAATGTGAGTTGGGCAGATCCCAATCCTTGACCACATTGTCAACTGTATTGCTGCCCAAGCATTCTAAATATTCAGATTGATGTTGACCATAACTCTAGTTCAGAGTATTCAACTAGGACAAGGGAGACACAGATTCAAAACTATGTACAGATAACAAATTTGCTGAATAACTTAGGCAGTTTCTGCTTCTCCTGCTGCCTTTATCTACTTCTAATGATAAAATTGGAAAGAAGGAAATAGTTTGTCCATTCATGATTTCCTGGAGCCAATTTGATGTAGTGGTTAAAGCACCTGGCTAGAAACTGGGAGACCATGACATCTCCCAGCACTGGGCACAAAGTCAGCTGGGTGACTTTGAGCCAATCACTTTCTCTTCCTAGGAAGGAGGCAATGGCACCACTTCTGAAAAACCTTGTAAAGAAAACTTGAGGAACTAGCCCAAGCAGTCCAGGAGTCTAAACTTACTCAAAGGTACACACACACACACACATGCTGGATCAGCCAGGTCATCTAAATATGGCCACCATAAGATTTATGCCCACTAAATAGAATGAGACTTACTTCTAAGGAAACATAGTTGACACAGAAAATGGTTAATTGCTTCTTTGCAAGGTAGTAAGCCTTGTATTTATTGCTGCACTCCAAAATACATTTATGGGAGGGGTGGGAAGCCCACATTAAATAGAGTGGGGTTTACTAAGTATACCCTTGTAATCAGTTTTAATTTCCCTCTGTACGAAATGCTACTTTATTTCTCTTAACTTTTTGTGTTCTTTATTTCTTGTATTTTTCAATTACTCAAATCTCCTATATTGCAAACCCTTTTGGGCCTGCAAACAATTTTTCTAATGTTCTAACCTTTTCTCTAAGGAAACATGCATTATAAATTATTTCTAAAATAATACAATTTACGTTTTAAGATATGTCAATCGCCTGAGGAAGAACTGATTTTTAAAGGCAAATTAAGCACCAAATACATCCACCAAGCTAAATAAATAAAAACTAAGAAATGCAATTGTTAAGTAAACAGTTAACTTAAACCCAGATGTGTTACAAACCTTACTGTAAAACAAGATGAGATTTTCTCCTTATAATGCAGAATAGTTCACAGTATTTAGAAGTACAAGGTAGATTTATGTTGAGTGTAGGTTGCATTAAGGTCACAATATTAATAGCAATAAAACATCTTGCCCACTTTTACAAGCAAAATATACTCACAATGGTATTTAAGAGGAAGATAAATTAGATTGCTAAAGGCAATAAGCAGTGTCTGTGTTTGCATTATTAAACATTGAATGCAAGAGACTTGTCTGGTTGTGGTTACCACAGAAACATATGCTCAGCCATCAGAAGATTGCTTCAATGTCTGAATCCCCCACTGCACAAAAAAGAAAAATGGTCTAAGGAAAATCATGTGGGAAGAAATGGGTTTTGGGAAGATGAATTGTCTTGCTGAATACATCACATACCCTGCTATAATTTCACTAGAGATAGATCTCACTCGCTTAATGACTGTCCTACTTAGCAGCTTTTGAAGTTATGCTGGCACTGAAAAAGTAACTTTACAACCAGTTCACTTCTACTTATGATGGTTCCTGCATCCCTGTAGTCACGTGATCGAGATTCAGATGCAGCATACACTTATGGGTATCTCAGTGTCTCATGATCACATGATCACCATTTGCAAAGTTAAGAGAAGAATTGCAAGTCATGATCATATCATGCTTTGCTTAGTGGCCACAGATAATTTGCTTAACAGCCATGCTTGAATTGATGTTGTACATACAAGCATGTATTTGTGTCTACAGTATCATGATGATCAATGATTTCCAAGAAGAACATCTTTTTCATGTGATAGTTTGAACATGGCTTTTCCCCATTTCCATATCAGCTTTGATGGAATCTCTTCCATAATACAAATTCTTAACAATCCTTGCTGGAAGGGAGAGCGCCCATTTGAACCAATTGATTCTTTTTTTTCTGCAGACAAGTGGCAACTATTTGATACATTTTCATCAGCATTGCAGCAGGCAAGAAATATTTATACTTTCTATTTGCACTAACTACTTAGAAGAGTGAGATTATTATGATACACTTTCAATACAACAAATTTGCATCTCATGTGACAAGTAGAGATATAGAAAATTCCAACCATGAATAAGATATGAATTGTGATGAAACTATTTGTGTCCCCATATATCTTACAAGGATTGAAGAGTTGGAGGGCAAAAGATAAAATAAATTCCAGGTTGATATCTATGATTTGCTGCTATACATATTAAGCATCTGGATAGAGGTTTTACAGCTTCACTTATTCAGTGACTGAAACTACATAGAGCAAATAAAAAAATATGAATCTGGTTTAAACTGAAACTAGGTATTTTATTAAGATCCTAGAATATGAAAAATATTAACTTTTTTTTCATTTCCTTCATTTGAACCAATCCAATCTAAAGATTATAAACCAATGTCTTATTTCCAGATGTTTTTAGCCATCCAGAGGGATGGGGTAGAGAAGTGAAGACAGTAATGGACAAAAAGTATTTTCAAAATTGTGCATTCACTATTCTCTTCCTACTGTGAATTTACAGATACTTAACAGATACAAAAACAGTTTTGTTTTGGAAGTGAACCACAGATAGCTGCTTTTCTAAACCCTAGAAGTGCACTCTTATTTTTCATCTGAAGGCCCCCTTTAGCCTTGATCTAAAATGATATGCTCTACTCAAAAACTAGTGGGGGGAGCCAGGGCAAAAAGTGCATTTGATTTGCATTTCAAATGTAATTAAAATTAAATGCGCTCAATTAGATGATTTTCCAGTTGGATATTTAACAATTTCACTTTAATTTTTCCATTAAAAATTATAATTTGGTAAGAACATTTTGGAGTATTTTGAGGGCTGCTTCAAGGCTTTTGATGCCTCAAACCATGCATCTCAGTTAAGTGTATTTTGTAAGAAGGAAGTTCAATTGAACATAGTGTGACTTTTTTGCATGACTGGACTGTAAATCTTGAATTTTATATTTAATCATCATGATACATGACAAAAATCAGACTATATTAATATTTCGACTCCCTAGTTTCTCCTGGCAAATTTCTTATTTTACAGCCTCCTCATCTGTCACATAATATGAACAAAGCTGAGAACTCTTCCTCAAGGCCATGTTAATGTGTATTCTTCCATTCTTGAATTTGCAGAAAAAGTATGCCAGAAATCATTGTTCATTCCCAACTTCTATTTTGCCTCAGTACTGAGAGTGAGGCGGTACTGTCTTTACAAATACACTGTGAGACAAGTTAAGGAAAGCAATTGGTGAACTCCCCTGTTTTTTGTTTCTTCTCCCATCAAACTTCTCAACTGGCAGGAAATACATTCATTAATCACTTTCCCTGGCATAGTCTGGGGAGAATTTTGAGGTTGGCTAATTTTGATGATTGATTTAAATTTCATATTTTCCCAGGGCATCACTCAGAATTCCCTGAAGATTAGATAGTTTATCCTACAACTATTAGTCTTGAGATTAACCTTGAGTGATGTGAATTTTATCAAAGTTTCAAAATCTGATACCAAGACAGGTGTAGTTGTATTTTACCCTACAATTTCTTTCTCGCATTTTCCACTGTTTTTAAATTTGTTTTTAAGAGTGTAATGCTTTTCATTTGAATTATCATATAAAATATCTTTACCAAAAAAGATATGAACATGCGAGAAGTGAATTTTACTGCTTTATCCTGATAGTAAAGAAACATGATTATGTGTTGAGAGAAAATAAAACCAATAGATTCATTCATGCCTAAATGAATTAGATTTTAGACTTTTAGTGTATATCAAAGAACAGAAGAATACAAAGGCAAAAGAACATGGCTTAGCTAGATAAACTAGTTAGATATACTATTAGAACTATGACAAGAACAAGAGCAATATATAATTATGTAGCAAGTTATAATTCACCAGCAGTACACAATTAGCTATTTCATATGAAATTAAATATTGTTGATTGATTCACCTGCCTTATTTATAAAATATGTATATTTAAATGTTCTAACTACTGATTATAGAATCTACAAGATTAGTTTGTCTCCCCTCCCCCCTTCCCCCCTCCCCCAGTTGCAGTGGCATTGTGGTGGGGAGCAGTCACAAGGTCAAAACAAGCAAGATGATGGTTGTGGCACATATCTGAAGTCTCTCTCTTTTGTACATGCACATGACATTCACATACATACCTGGATGAAGCTGTCTATCTAGACCCGCTCCAGTCCGGCTTCCGGCCTGGGCACAGCACGGAAACGGCATTGGTCGCGTTGGTGGATGATCTCTGGAGGGCTCGGGATAGGGGTTGTTCCTCTATCCTGGTCCTGTTAGACCTCTCAGCGGCTTTTGATACCATCGACCATGGTATCATGTTGCACCGGTTGGCGGGGCTGGGGGTGGGGGGCACCGTTCTGCGGTGTTCTCCTCCTACCTCTCTGACCGGTCGCAATCCCTGTTGACAGGGGGGCAGCGGTCGACCCCGAGACACCTTGCTTGTGGGGTGCCACAGGGGTCGGTCCTCTCGCCCCTTCTGTTCAACATTTATGTAAAGCCGCTGGGTGAGATCATCCGTGGCTTCGGGGTGGAGTTCCATCAGTACGCTGACGACACCCAGCTGTACATCTCCACCCCAGGCCACCCCAACGATGCCCTTGAAGTGATGTCCCAGTGCCTGGAGGCCGTGCGGGCCTGGATGGGGAGAAACAGGCTCCGACTCAACCCCTCCAAGACCGAGTGGCTGTGGCTTCCGGCGTCCCGATATAGCCAGCTGACACCATCGCTGGCTATTGGGGGCGAATCACTCGCTCCCGCGGAGAGGGCTCGTAACTTGAGCGTCCTCCTGGATGCACGGCTGTCGTTAGAAGATCATATGATGGCCGTGGCCAGGGGGGCTTTTTATCAGGTTCGCCTGATACGCCAGTTGCGCCCCTTTCTAGATCGGGACTCCCTACGCATGGTCACTCAGGCACTCGTCACTTCCCGCCTGGACTACTGCAACGTTCTCTACATGGGGCTCCCCCTGGGGTGCACCCGGAGGCTCCAGCTGGTCCAGAACGTGGCTGCGCGGGGGATTATGGGGGCAACGAGGCGCTCCCATGTAACACCTCTCCTGTGCGAGCTGCACTGGCTCCCGGTGGTCTTCCGGGTGCGCTTCAAGGTGTTGGTAACCACCTTTAAAGTGCTCCATGGCTCAGGGCCGGGGTACTTACGAGACCGCCTTCTGCCACAAATAGCCTCCCACCGGCCAGTACGCTCGCACAGAGTGGGCCTCCTCAGGGTGCCGTCCGCCAGACAATGTCGGCTGGTGACCCCCAGGGGGAGAGCCTTCTCTGTGGCAGCGCCTACCCTCTGGAACAACCTCCCCCCAGAGATACGTACAATAACAGACCTCCGGATTTTTCGTCGGGCCCTGAAAACCCATTTATTTCAACTAGCTGGGCTGGCTTGAGTGAATTTTAAATCGTTTTTAAATTGGGGTTCTTTTAATTTTCGGCCAAATATTTAATTATTTTAAACTGTTTTTAAATTTTGTATATATTGTTTTTTACTTTGGCTGTTCACCGCCCTGAGTCCTATTTTGGAGAAGGGCGGTATAGAAATTTTAATAATAATAATAATAATAATAATAATAATAATAATAATAATAATAATAATAATAATAATACAAAAAAAGTTGGGCTTGAATTGAGCTTCTGCCAGGGATGTAATGCTCCCAGTTCGGACCGGACCACCCGATCTGGTAGCGATGGAGGCAGGTGGTTCGGAGAACTGGTAGCAAAAATCCCTGCCCACCCCCCATGCCTAGCTGAGCCGCACAATCATCAGAGGCTTTTTTTAAACTTTTAAAAGCATTTTTTCTACAACCTCTTCAGCCAAAAAAATGCTTTTAAAAGTTAAAAAAAAGCCTCTGATGATCGCATGGCTCAGCTGTGATCGTCAAAGGCTTTTAAAAGAAAAAAACCCTTTTTTTCTTTTAAATGCCTCTGATGATCCAAGCTGAGTTGCCTGATCAGCAGAGGCTTTTTTCCTTTTAAAAGCCTCTGATGATCCAAATGAGTTGCCTGATCGTCAGAGGCATTTAAAAGAAAAAAAGCCTCTGCCAATCAGGCAACTCAGCTGGGATCGTCAGAGCCTTTTGAAAGCATTTTTTTACAACCTCTTTGCCGAAGAGTGTAAGATCCAGTGGGCAGACATAGACAGAGGCTTGGTTGCTGAGAACAATGACTTTATTAACATGAACACACAACAGCAACTGGAACAGTCACGGAGTGACGGGACGACAAACGCTGTCTGACAGCTACTTAAATAGTGAGCTGTCAGATGCGTGCACCAATGAGTGAGCAGCAATTTCCCTCCACTTCGCTGCTCGCGTCTGAACCAATCAGCATCGCCCGGCAACAGGCACGAGTGCCTTTAGTCATAACTATGAGGACTCAACACCCCTTCCCACCTGGACTGCGCATTCATAGTCCTCCAAATATGCGGGCCAACGACGGCACCGTGCAGACTGCTGCAGGAAGGGCGTAGGTGACGCTGCTGCCGGAACCACACCCTCCAACCAAGGAGCCGGTGGAGCCTGCGCATCACTTGAAGAACTGGAGGAACTCAAACTCGCCACCGGGCTTCGATGTTCAGGTAAGTCCTCCGCCGAGGACTCGTCGGGCCGAGGTGGTAGGTTGGGCTCCGGTCTGGCTGGCGTCACTTCAGGGTTGTGGTCTCTCGTGGTGGCGGCTGGGTCATGGGCAGGCCGTGGTTCTGCCACGTCCGTGGCCTGATGTCTCAGCTGTCTCCAAAGTCTCCCATCGGTGAGTTGGACCCTATAAGAATAGGGCCCCATTATTTGTGTTATCGCAGCCACCAAAGTTCTTTATCGAAGTTCAACGCGTAGACCAGATCCCCCACCCCGAAAACCCTGGTGGTAAACTAGCCCCCGGGGGTGGGTCCTGGGCGTAGTTTGGGTGCAGGCGGTCCAAGGTCGTTTGAAGCCACCTGCCCATTAGAAGCTTGGCAGGGCTGTGTTTTGTGGAAGAGCAAGGGGTCGAGTGTTGTGCCAAGAGGTACTGGCAAATTTTATGGTGCCAATCGGTAGTGCCCAAATGGCGTAGCACGTCCTTGGCTGATCTAATGGCCCTCTCCACCAGCCCATTAGCAGCTGGATGGGAGGGAGCCGTCTGGGCATGGGGGATGCCCAGCTGGGCTAAAAACAGCTGGAAGGGTGCCAAAGTGAATTGCGGGCCATTATCAGTGACTATAGTGTCTGGCAGCCCATGGGTTGCAAACAATCCCTCTAATATCTTAATTACAGCCGGGGAGATGGTAGAATGCATGGCCAGTTCCACCCATTTGGAATGCGTGTCTACCACAATTAGGAATGTTTGGCCCATGAAGGGCCCCGCCAGGTCCAGGTGGACCCTTGCCCAGGGAGCCCGAGGGGTGTCCCATGCCTGCACCAGAGCCGCTGGGGGAGCCGGCCATGAAAGTTGGCATTGCTGGCAACGGCCTACCCACTCCTCCACGTCTTGGTCAAACTACAGCCACCATATGTAACTTCTGCCGAGGGTCTTCATGCAGACAATTCTCGGGTGGGCATTGTGGAGATGAGTCAGAACCTGGACCCTAAGATCAGGTGGCACGACCACCCTGTTACCCCACAGGAGGCAGCCCTGTAATACCGCCAGCTCCAGGCGCCCGTGGAAATAAGGAAGGACTGCGGCAGACTCTGGGGCAGCTAGCCAGCCTTGGCGTGTCCAGTCTAGAATCTTGGACAGAACAGGTTCAGCAGCAGAAGACTTGTGAACGTCATTCGCCGACACCAGAGATGGTCGCTCATCCACCAGTAGGACAGATGTCGTGTGGGCCGGGTCGTGGACAGGTAAGGGAAGTGGGCAGCGGCTCAGGGCATCAGCGTGCCCTATTGCCTTCCCCAGCTTATAGATAAGTTGGTAAGAATAAGCCGCTAGAAACTCAGTCCAACGCGACATGCGTGGGGACAGGATCTGGAGGGTCTGCCTGTCACCCGCTAGCAGCCCCAGGAGGGGCGTTTGATTGGTGACTAGATAGAAAAACCTGCCGTAAATGTAGTCATGGAATCGCTTGATTCCTGCTACGGCCGCTAAAGCTTCCCTATCGATCTGGCTGTAATTCCTCTCCACAGCTGACAAGGTCCTGTAGTAGGCAACAGGAGCCTCTGCGCCATTGGGCAAGATGTGGCTCAGGACTGCCCCCACCCTATAGGGGGAGGCGTCACACGTCAAAGACAGAGGCAAGCTGCTGTCATACTGAACCAGGACAGCGTCGGAGGAGAGGACATCTTTAACAGCTTGAAAGGAAGTGGAGGCACGATGGTCCCAACGCCATGGGGATTTGGCATCTAGCAGCCTATGGAGAGGCTCCACCAAGGAAGCCTTATGGGGCAGAAAAACTGAATAAAAATTGAGAAGGCCAAGAAAAGTCTGCAGTTCGGCTTTGGATGTGGGGGCAGGGGCTTTTTATTGCCTCCACTTTGGTCAGTGCGGGTCGGATTCTGGAAGCGTCAACAAGGAACCCCAAAAACTCGACCCTGGGAACCCCAATGTGGCATTTTTCTTTCTTCAGTTTTAACCCAATGTCCCTAAAGCGAGTCAGGACAGCCCTCAGTTTGACGACAAATTCATCCTGATCAGCGGCCATGACCAGGACATCGTCAAAATAGGGCACCACCCCTGGGAGGTCATGGAGCAGCTGCTCCATGAGACTCTGGAAAATCCTTGGGGCCACACTGACCCCAAATTGCAGCTGGGTGCACTTAAATGCACCACGGTGCGTGATGATTGCCTGGGCCATGGCAGTGTCATTATCAACCAGAAGCTGTTGATAAGCTTGGGCAAGGTCCAGCTTTGTGAAGATTTTGCTACTGCCCAAAGAGTGTAGCAAATGCTGGACTACGGGCACTGGATAGTGGTTGGCCTGAAGCGCCCTATTGAGGGTGCCCTTGTAGTCGGCTCAGATCCTTATTGACCCATCCTGTTTAAGGGGAATCACAATAGGGGTCTCCCATTTGGAATGTTCAATGGGCTGGAGGACCCCCTGAGAGATTAACTTGTCAAGCTCCCGGTCTACCCTAGGCTGCAGTGCAAGAGGCACCCTCCGTGGTTTCAGCCAAATGGGTGCTACTTGAGGGTCCAAATTGAATGAAATAGGGAGGCTTGTGTATTTACCAAGTTGACCGTCAAACACATCTGCAAATTCACACATAAGCGCAGCAGCAACGTCAGAGTTTGCAGCGTGAATGCCAGAGAGACCGAGGCAAAGGGCAGAGAACCAGTCCAACCCAAGCAAACAGGGGGGGCTGTCCCGGACAACAAGCAGAGGCAGGGAACCAGAAAAGGAGCCATAGGCTACGTGAAACATGCCGCAGCCTAGGGTGAGTATGGGTCTCCCTTGGTAGTCCTTCAAGATGACATGACAGGGCAGCAACCGTCGGTGGGAGACAGTGAGTATCAAGGCCTTGAGGACGGGCCAAGCTATTAAGGACCTGGAGGACCCCATGTCAACTTCCATCTGACAAGGGGCCCTCTCCAGTAGGACGGTCAAGTAGATCTTACTATCAGGAAACGGGGAGGAGGCATGGCTAATGGAGACCGCTGCTACGTCGACATCGTGAGAGATCGCGAAACTCTCTCTCAGTGGCCTGGGCGTCGGATCTTCTGGCACTTGGATCCCGGCTCCCCTGCATCGTCCATGTCTGGGAAAATCGCACGGCATATTCTGGATAGATGCCCTTGCTTCCCGCACCGTCGGCAGACCGCGGATTGGAACCTGCACTAGGCACAATTGTGTGGACCCCCGCAGCCCAGGCAGCCACTCTGGGGTATCTTCGCAGTGGCTGGCCACTTCTTCCACGGAGTAGTTTTGAGGCGGCTCACCTCACCATCCATGTCATAGGTTTCATCTTCGTCTATCTCCCCATAGTGGACAGACTGATGCCCATTGGACAGGCCTCCGACCCCGGACTGGAATCGCTGGATTTCTGCCGAAGACTTGGCAGACATCTCGGCAGCCCGGGCTTCGTCTAAAGCGATTGGTAAAGTTAAGTCAGAACGGGCCAGCAATCTGTGCTGCAGCTTCAAATTCCGCACTCCACACACTAACTGGTCCAGGAGCATGTCATCGAGCTCCTGGAACTCGCAATGCAGGGCCACCGTTCTTAATGAAGTCATATATTCATTGATGGACTCTCCCTCTCTCTGGGACCTCTGGTGAAATGCATGCCGCCTCGCGATTTTGGATGGAGCGGGAGAGTAATGTTGTTTAGCTTTCCCAGCAAGGTCTCCCAGGGCACCTCAAACACAGGCTGAGGGGCGGCTAGAGCCCTGGCCGTCCCAAAGATTTCACGGCCGCACGAGCTGAGAAAATAACCCCTCTTACGAGCACTGGATATTTCTGACAGGTCATTTGCCTGCAGGAAGCACTCAAACCTTACGAGGTAGTCCTCCCAGGTCTCCAAAGCTGGCTCAAATGGGGTGAATGCCAGCAGCCCTGTCGCCATGGTTTATAGCCGCTCGTAATATGCTCACCACGAATTCGGTCCGGACTCAGGCTGAAGGATCCCATCTTCGTCGCCACGTGTAAGATCCAGTGGGCAGACATAGACAGAGGCTTGGTTGCTGAGAACAATGACTTTATTAACATGAACACACAACAGCAACTGGCACAGTCACGGAGTGACGGGACGACAAACGCTGTCTGACAACTGCTTAAATAGCGAGTTGTCAGACGCGCGCACCAATGAGCGAGCAGCAATTTCCCTCCACTGTGCTGCTCGCGTCTGAACCAATCAGCATCGCCTGGCAACAGGCACGGCGCCTACAATCGTAACTATGAGGACTCAACAAAGAGGTTATAGAAAAAATGGTTTTAAAAGTAAAAAAAAAAAAATATTTGGCCACGCCCACCCAGTCACATTACCCCCCGCCCCACCAAGCCACGCCCACAGAACCAGTAGTAACAAATTTTAGATTTCACCACTGGCTTCTGCCCTGTGCTTGGTTTGGATGCTCTTTCTCTAAGAAGCTGTGGCCAGGTTTTGCAACTGTGTGACACAAGGTTGGCCTCATGATATGCTTTTATCATGTTGATGAGAACATTAGACCCCAAACACAATTAACTTCAAAGCAAACCATCAGGAGAAAAAAGTGTTGTGGCTATTGAGGACGTAATCTCCCCAAGAAGTACTGAACTGGTAGACACCTGAGGTCACCATTTATTTATTTATTTATTTTTACAAATATGCAGTTTATTTGTTTACAATTTATCTATAGTTTGTCTACAGTTTATCGCAGTAACTTTTATACCCTATGTCTTAGATTCTTTTCTTCTCTTCTGCCTCTTTAGCATCTTGATTCTTCAGATAAAGATGATCCCTTATTATTTGGATAAGGTAATGCAGATATGAAAGGATGTTTTGATGAAAACAATGACAATTTGGTTTGGATTCCAAAATGATTCAGTCTTCCCAATCAGAAGGGATAACAATGACAAATAAATTGGGTAAGTTCTCAGTCCATTCAAAGTCAGTGTAAAAGAGTTTTTATTACAATATTAAAAGTCACATTTAACTATTTTGCCAGTTCCTGGATATTGAATCGAAGGCCTGCTTAAAATCAAGGAAGGCCACAAAAAAGAGGAATTTTTTTTATATACATATATTTTTTAACCAGTTGGTGAAGTACCAAGATATGATCCACCATTGATCTTCCTTCTCTAAAACCTGCTTGTTCATCTTTGATTATCCCCCCTGAAATTAGCCAATCCTGAAGTTTATAGTTTAGGTGTTTCGCATACAATTTACTAATAACACTCAGAAGACTAATGGGTCTATAATTGCCTGGGTCATTTCTATTACCCTTTTTATAAATTGGTATAATAATTGCTAATCCCCAATCTCTTGGCATACGGCCCATTTTATGTATAAATGTAAACAGAGATGCTAAAAGTGGAGCCCACCAACTGGCATTCTTTTTGATTATTTCTGGCAGGACATTATCAGCACCAGGTGCCTTATTAGCCTTGAGGGGATCAACTGATCAACTGGGATATCTCTTCTGGTGTAACAGAGAGCCTGTAAGAAGTTTGGTCCAAACTAATTTGGCTCTCCTTAGTTACATAGTCGGGGTCTGTATATAGCTCTCTAAAATATTCTTTCGAAGCATGAATCAGTACCTCACTAGTTGGGGGTAGGGGGGATTTTCCCAATCCTCCAGTGATTTACCAGAAAAGGGATTTATTTTTTGTCTTGACTGCAATTAATCTATGCCAAGACACACTTTTCTTTTCTTTTGGGAGGGTCTTATTTGTGCCTTCAACTGCTTTAAGTACTGAGTATGATCCTCAGAAGGGGCATTTTTACTTTTTCTGTACTCCCTGTTATATATCCTTTTCAGTTGCACGCAATCTCTATCAAACCATTTTTTATTTTTTAAAACCGGCTTTTTGGAGTGATCTAGTGTTCTGTTAGTGAGAACTGATTTCAAATTTGAAATTATGGTTTCAAACCCCTATAAGTATGATCCTTCAAACTTATTTTTTAGTAGAGATGTACTTCGTTCTATGGTTTCTGGAACTAACATCCATTTAGTAACATCCTTTGCATTTTGCTTGGTCCATTTAATTTTTACCTGGGTATTTTGGCTCTCTAACCTGGGTAGGTAGATTGAGCCAGCCCTTAAAAATTTCTGGTGTAATGTAAGAGTAAGGATTACTGTATCATGATTGCTTTCCAGTCATGAGTCTACCTCCATCTTCTGTAAGAACTTCCGGAGGTTGTATGATATTATCCAGTAATCAACTGTGGATTTTCTTCCTGTTCCTCGATAAGTATATTATGTTGGGTAGTCGCCCCATGTGGAACCATTAAGGATACAAAGATCCAAATGTATAGTCATCTGTTTTACACACAAAGCTGCCCGATTTGCTTTAGGGTCTTTAAATTGTCTGGAATGCAGGGGTTCTCCTGGTACATTCTGTTATGTCCTTATTTGGGCATCCGCTGGGGATTGGCTAATCCTCCGGCGGGAACTTTAAAGAACTGTCATTGGGCGGCTGAGCCTGCCGGAGCGTATTTAAAGAGCCCCGGCAGCCCAGCCACTCATCTTTTTCTTGTGCTTAATAAAGTACTGAATTGGACCAGAGCTGGTCGCATCTTGCTTCCCTGCACCGATCTAACACTGGCGACGAAGGAATAGAACCAAGCGACGAACCTCGTGGCACTAAGCCAACCTCAAGAGCAAGTCACTTATCAGCTGAAGTCACTGGTAGGCATTTCCAAAGGCATGGCAGCAGCTGAAGTCACATTGCCAGCCCTTGCTCCTTTCCGCCCAGGGAAGGACAAGTGGAAATCCTACGTGGTCAAATTCCGGCAATACCTGAGAGGCAACAATATCAGGGATGCCGACGATGACCGCAAGAAGGGCATTTTCCTGGCCAACTGCGGCTCAGAAGTCCTCGACATGGTCATCGATCTGGTGGCACCACGGGACATTGAGGAAGTGCCATGGACGGATCTGCTGCAGATTTTACAGGACCATTATGCCCCAACAGGAACACCGGTGGCAAACCGGTTTACCTTCCATCAGAGAGACCAGAAGGAAGGGGAGACCATCAAGGAGTTCATGGCCGCCCTACGCCAAATCGCAGCCAGCTGCGAATTTGACCACGTGGACAATGCCATAGCTGACCGTGTGGTTTTTGGCATGAGGGACAGAGGCCTGCAGAAGAAGTTCCTGAGCAGAAAAAAGCTCGTGCTCAAGGATGTGGTGGAGGAAGCTACCGCATCCGAAATCTCTGAGAAGGCAGCAGCCGCAGTGATTCGGGCAAAGGGAATCCACAAGATTCGCAGTGCCACACAGTCATCGACTGAGGAATCCACAGCTGGCTCGGAGTCGGAGGAAAAATCCGCTGTCCACAAGGTATCCAGACCCCCAAGGTGGGAAACCGCACAAAGAAACTATAAGGGGGAGCGCTGTGCCAGCTGCAGAGGGGACCATGCCAGGGCGAACTGCAAGTGGAGAGATGCGACCTGCAGATGTTGCAACAGAAGGGGTCACATCGCCGAAGCATGCAGAGCTGAGGAACCAGCCCCAGAACCCTCCAGCCACCGACCTTGTGAAAATCGGGAGGACAACGCAAGGTCATCCAAATGGTCCTCCTACCAGTCCAGACGGGGTGAGAGCAACGGGAACCGGAGGAGAGCAGTGCACCAGACAACCATACACCTCTCCGACGATGATGACACCACAACCAAGTGCCACGTGACCGTGCTGTTGGAAGGAACCCCATGTTCCATGGAAGTAGATTCTGGCTCCATCTACTCCATTATGGACTGGCAAAATCTAAAGCTCATCAAGCCAGACATCCTCAAGAAGGACCTGAAACCCCTGCACTCCAGGCTGGTGGATTTTGGAGGGAACCACATCGGAGTCCTGGGAAGAGCCTCCATACACACCTCTTACCGCAAGTTCCAAGGCGACCTCCCCATCACCATTGTCGAGCACAGCCGCCCGACCCTGCTGGGCATGGAGTGGTTCAAGCCACTAGGGCTCGGGATTGTAGGGGTTAATCAAATCTGACAGGATGAACTCGACACCCTCTTCGAAGAGTTCAAGGAAGTCTTCGACGGTAAGCTTGTCCAGCATCGAAAGAAATTACAGTCAGCTGGACAAGGAAGCCTTGGCCATCGTGGCTGGCATCAAGCGCTTCCACGAATACCTGTATGGCCGGAACTTCACGGTCATCACAGACCATAAGCCACTATTGGGACTTTTAGCAGGTGACAAGCCCACACCCGGGTACATGTCGCCCAGGATGACACGCTGGGCCATCTTCCTTGCTGGGTATTCCTACAAACTCGTCCACAAGCCCGGCAAAACCATCAGGAACGCAGATGCCCTGAGCAGATGCCCATCCAGGGAGCCAGTAGAAGACCCCACACCCACCCTCAACCTCCTCCACATAGACGCCGACAGAGACTGCCCAGTGACGTCAGCTGACGTGGCCGCCCACACCCAGAGGGACCCCATACTCAAACAAGTAAGATCCTGGGTCCTGCGAGGCTGGCCAGCAGAGAAACCAGCAGAAAAGTTCAGCCCGTTCGCACGGAAGCAACAGGAGCTGTCCACAACGAAAGGCTGCATCCTATGGGGAGACCAGGTGCTGATTCCCAGCGCTCTACAGAAGAAGACGCTCGAAACGCTCCACAATGGACACCCTGGCATCGTGTGAATGAAAGGACTGGCACGGAGTTACGTCTGGTGGCCATCCCTGGACAAGGACATTGAAGAGTGGGTTGCCAGATGTGACCCGTGCCAGGAGGTACGTCCCGCCCCCGCCCAAGCCCCAGCGTCAGAGTGGGAGATGCCCAGTGGCCCATGGGCACGGATTCACATTGACTTCACGGGTCCAATTCAGGGGCAGTACCTCCTCATAGTTGTGGACGCCTTCTCCAAGTGGCTAGAGGTCATCCCCATGGCATCTACCACTTCCGAAGCCACCATCAGGGCACTCATGCGCCTGTTCGCTACACATGGGCTGCCAGATGTCCTGGTCTCGGACAACGGACCGCAACTAACGTCCAGTCCATGGAGGAGTTCCTGGCCAGACGGGGCATCCGCCATGCCCTTACAGCCCCCTACAGGCCGGCCGGAAATGGTCAAGCGGAATGCATGGTGAGACTCACCAAAGAGACGCTCACCAAGATGGGACCGGACGACTGGCAGGAGAGGATTGACAACTTCCTCCTAACGCAGCACATCATGCCGCATGCCACCACCCGCAAGAGCCCAGCCGAGCTACTGATGGGCAGACGCCTGAGGTCACCCCTGGACCGGCTGCACCCGCAGTACAACCCTGAGGCGACAGCAACGGCCAGCCAGACACTTCGTGCCTTTGACATCGGAGACCCGGTCTTCACACTCAACTTCCATGGGTCTCCAAAATGGCTAAAAGGGAAGATTGAGAGCACAACCAGCCCGAAGTCATACAGAGTGGAGCTGGAAGATGGACAAGTCTGCAGACGTCACATCGACCAGCTCCGGAAAAGGTGGAGGGGAGCGGAAGGAAACCAGCCTGATGAGGTAGGCCTGCAACCCCCCGATGAGGTAGGCCTGCAACCCCCCGATGAGGTAACCCTGCAACACCCCAACGAGGTAGGCCTGCAACACCCCGACGAGGTAGGCCTGCAACATCCCGACGAGGTAGGCCTACCACACCAAGGCGAGGCAGACCACCCACACCCCGACGAGGCCGACCAATGCCATTACCATGTGCTGAACCGTCAACAGTCCAGAGCGGTAGACCGGTACCTGCGGCCTGAGGGACGGCGACACCAGCCCAGCGAGGTGGGCACCCGCCACTCCAGAAAGAGGGACCACCACAACAGCCGAGGGGTAGACTGGGAACTACCCAGGGAGGGAGAATCGCACCCCCCCAGCAAAGGCGACCAACAACACCCCAGCCAGGGAGACCTCCGCTCCAGGCAAGTAGACCGGGGACAACCAAGCGAGGGAGGCACACAAGACCCAAACCGAGCCGGCCAGCGACCGACCGGTGAGGGAGACCCCGACCGACATCCTGACCAGGTCGACCAGCACCAACCGTGCAAGGTCGACTGGCACCGTCCTGACAGGGGAGGCAAGCACCACCCCTTCCAGGTCAGACAGCACCACCCCGGCGAGGTCAGCCAGGACCAACCCTGCAAAGTCGACTGGCACCATCCCGGCAGTGGAGACGAACACCACCCCGGCGAGGTCGACCACACCCGACACCGACAGCAACGGGAGCCACAGAAGTCCAAAGAAACACCAGTAGACTTACCAGGCTTCGGACGGCACCCACCGGACAGCAGCGATGTCCAGCCGCGAGGTTCCAGAGACTCCGGGCGAGGGAAGGACCGGCAACACCAGCATGAAGTTCCAGACGTTGCGGCCGGAGGTGCTGGGATGGGTCCTGCACACTCGACGGCTGGAGCCCCGGCCACCCCAGCCGGGGAGCCGGAGAGGACAGGAGCTTCGTCTGCACAGGTCGGCGGCGAAGCTCAGACTGAACTGCGCAGGTCATTCCGGAAAAGCAGGCGTCCCGCCTACTTGCGTGACTTCGTTACGCACATTTACTGTGATAGACATTTTTCGGACTAAGGGGGAAGGAGTGTTATGTCCTTATTTGGGCATCCGCCGGGGATTGGCTAATCCTCTGGCGGGAACTTTAAAGAACTGTCATTGGGCGGCTGAGCCTGCCGGAGCGTATTTAAAGAGCCCCGGCAGCCCAGCCTCTCGTCTTTTTCTTGTGCTTAATAAAGTACTGAATTGGACCAGAGCTGGTCGCGTCTTGCTTCCCTGCGCCGATCTAACACATTCTCATCATAATGGATCTTAAGTTGATTAAATAATGCTCGATCGTTTGGGCCCATCCTAGTGTTTAAATCGCCCCCCCCCCAATAATTATTGCTGCTGTGGGGTATTTGTCTGAGCAGCCAAGGATAAAATCTTCTATGTCATCCCAAACCTTGTTGATCAAATTATTCTTATTAAGTGGAGGAATATAGATATTAAAAAGCAAAATCTCCACCTGTTTAATTAAGAGTAAGGTAGTCACAACACATGGCTGAAAAGGTGGCAGTGATAACATTTAAATTGCAGGGATGTATTAACTAATGTCACAATAACCCCTTTAGCTTTCCCACACGCCTTACTTGGGACAGCCAGGATAGAGTTAGCCCAATAACCATCTAACTGTATCTCTGCGGAGGCCCAGGTTTCCTGTAAGAAGAGGATGTCAAATTGTGATATATAGTCAAAAAAAGAGTTGGTCTTTTGATGGAACAGTCCAACCTGCTATATTCCAGGTAATTTTGCCAGTGAAATTATGTTATGTTCATTTTTTTTTTATTGCAAAAGTTTTACAATTACATTTTCACCCCCTTTTTCCCCCCCCACTACCCCCCCAAACTTCCCAACCTCCCCAGCCCACCCTAACCCTCCCCTCCCCCCAGACTTCCTAGTATGCTCATGTCAGATAAAAGGAAAAAACCCTCCTTTGTATATAAAACTTGAACCCCTCCCTCCCCCTTACAAATTTTCATCTTCATTACATTAACCTATTTCTATCTTGGTATATCATTTTCAGATAAATTTTCATCCTGATTACCTTAAAAATATTTCTATCATAATGTAACATTTTCTAACAAATTTTCATCCTTAACCTTAAAATATTTCTATCTTAATATAACATTTTCTAACAAATTTTTATCCTCAACCCTAAAATGTTTCTATCTTATATAACATTTTTAAATAAAGGCTATTTGATACTTCCTAGTTTGATATTTATGCTGAACATAATTTATCCACTTCTTCCATTCCCATTCATAAGTCTCTTGAGAACAATCTTTTAAGTATGCTGAAATCTTCGCCATCTACGCAAAACTGGCCATCTTCAAAGTCCATTCCTCAATCGAAGGCAGCGCTTCATTTTTCCAGTATTTACCTATCAACAATCTTGCTGCAGTTATCATGTACAATATCATTTTTGTTTCCCCCAATGTAAAACCCTTAACTATACCCAATAAAAACAGTTGTGGAGAAAATTGAATTTTTCTCTTCAAAACATTCTGCATGACCCACCAAATTTTTACCCAAAAAGCCTTAACTTTCTTACAGGTCCACCAAACATGATAATATGTAGCGTCTAAGCAGTCACATCTCCAACATTTAGGCTGGGCACTAGGGTACATACACGACAATTTTTTTGGATCTAAATGCCATCTATAAAACATTTTATAGAAATTTTCCCGCAGATTCTGCGACTGTGTAAATTTAACATTCTGAACCCAAATTTTTTCCCATGTTTCCAACATCACTGGTTCCTCAAAATTTTGTGCCCACTTAACCATGCAGTCTTTAACTAGTTCAGTTTCTGAATCCCTTTCTAACAAGACATTATAAAGTCTTAATATGCATTGGGCCTTTCTCTTTTATATGTCTAACTAATTCTTCCTCATACATCATAATACCAGTTTTTTGGTCCTCTTTCCATCTCAATTGCAGTTGATTATATTGTAACCAAGTTAAATTAATCCCTTCAGCCAACAATGTCTGTAATGTCTTCAGCTGCCATCTGCCCGCATCTGTAAAAAGAACCTCTTTATATAAAAACCCCCCGAGTGACATTATATTTGTATTCCACAAGGTATGACCAAGATCCAGCCATAGCGGTATTTTATAATTCCAGTTGTTTCGGTGCTTCTTCCAAACTCTCAGCAAAGAATCTCTAAGTATATGGCTTTTAAATACTTTATCCACTTTGCTGTCATAAAATAAGTAAGCGTGCCATCCAAATTCCAGATCAAAACTTTCTGCATTCAATATTCCAGTCTTTTTTCCTCCAAACCAATCACTTACTAAAGTCAAAGCTGTTGCATCATAATATAATTGTAGGTTTGGAAGTTTGAGACCTCCCCTTTCTGGGATGTCTTGCATAATTTTCATTTTTACTCTTGGTTTTTTCTCGTTCCAGACAAATTTGTTGATACCAGTTTGCCATGCTTTTAGTTGTTTATCATTTTTGAGCACCGGAATCATTTGAAACAAAAAAAGAAATCTTGGCAAAATGTTCATCTTAACTGCTGCTATTCTTCCAAGTAAAGACAGCTGCAGTTTTTTCCAAATCTCCATATCTTTTTGCACCTCTCGCCACAACGCCTCATAGTTATTTTGAAACAATTTCATATTTGATTCTGCAACCTGAACTCCTAGATATTTTACCTTTGGTACAATCTCAAAACCTGCCCTCCTTTCTAACTCCAGTTTACGATCTTGTGTCATATTTTTAACTACCATCTTAGTTTTTCTCTGATTCAATCTGAAACCTGAAACTTTACCAAAGTCTTGTATAATGTCCTTCATCTGGATTATCGATTCCATTGGCTGTGTTAGGGTAACAACCAGATCGTCTGCAAATGCCTTTATTCTGTAATCCTCTTGCCTTATCATTATACCTTTCAATGTGTTAGAATCCCTTATTGTATTTAACAAGACTTCTAGTATTAAAATGAACAACAATGGGGACAGTGGACATCCCTGTCTTGTACCTTTTTCAATTTTAAACTCTGTTGTCAAACTTCCATTGATAATGATCTGTGCCTTTTGCTCTTGATAAATTGCTGAGACCGCCTGTATATATTGGTCCCCAAAGTCCATCTTTTTTAATGTCTTTAATAGAAAATTCCAATCCACTCTATCAAAGGCCTTCTCTGCATCCAGAAAGACCAGCACTGCAGGGATCTGTTTATTCTTCTCAAGATATTCCAATAAATCTATTACTTGCCTTACATTGTCCTTCATGTGCCTACCCTCAATAAATCCCGCTTGGTCATCATGAATCACCTTTTGAATTACTGGCATCAGTCTGTTGGCTAATACTTTTGCGTAAATTTTATAATCCGTATTCAAAAGAGATATTGGTCTGTAATTCTCCGTTTTTTTAGGACCTGCTTGCTCTTTTGGTATCAAAGAAATATAAGCTGTAGTCCACGATGGAGGTACTTTTCCCCCTTATTGTATGTTGCAAAATAAGTCTCTGAGTTGTTCCACCATTTCTGCCTGTAAAGTTTTATAATACACTGCTGTCAGACCATCCGTTCCAGGAGCTTTGGCTGTTTTTAATTGTTTTATTGCTGCTATTATCTCCTCCTCTGTTATGGGATAATCCATTCTTTCCTTTTGTTGTTCAGTGATTTTTGTAACTCTTTTATTGTCCAAATATTTTTCTATAAGTCCATTCTGCACCTCCTCTCTGGCATATAGTTTAGTGTAATATTGAAGAAAGGCTTCTTTTATTAAATTCTGTTGAAAAACTTCTTTCCCCCCAATATCAACACTATCAATAGTCCGTATGCTTTGTTTCTTCCTTAATGTGTAAGCCAACCACCTGCCTGGTTTATTAGCATTGCAGAATGTATTATGCTTCGCATATTGTAAGTTTGTTGCAACTTGTTCCGCTATAAGCATTTGGAATTGGTCTTTCAGAAGTTTTATAACACTAAGTATTCTTTCATCTGTTGGATTTTTAATAAGTAACTGTTCTTTGTCCTTTATTTCTGCTTCCAATTCAAGTCTTTTCTTTTGTCGAATCCGCTTATGTTTAGAGTTCATATATATAAGCACCCCTCTCATATAAGCTTTGCTTGCGTCCCACACAATTTCCATTGGGGTGCCTTTATTCAAGTTCATTTCAAAAAACTCTTTCAGATGCTTTTTAAGTTCTATTATATTTTTCTCATATCTAAACAAGTTTTCATTTAATCTCCAAGAGCGTCTCTCATTCTTACATGTCTCAATTTCTATCCAGACTGGACTGTGATCAGTCAAAGTTCTTGGCAGAATCTTTGTTCTTTTTGTCCTAACAAGTAAGTCATCAGACAACAAAATAAAATCAATCCTGGAAAAGGATCTATGTCTGTCAGAAAAGAAAGTATAGTCCAGTTCTTTTGGGTTATGTATTCTCCAAATATCTTTTAATTCCAGGTCTTCTTTCATATCAAAAAAAGTCTGTGGTAATCTAATTCTTGATTTTGCCAAAGTCTTTTTATCTAATTTAGAGTCAATTACTCCATTCCAGTCTCCCATAATTAAAATAGATCTATAATCCCATTGAAGTATTTTAGTATGCAGCATTTTATAAAAATAGTCCTGTTGTTGATTAGGAGCATAAATTCCTATCAGAAGAATTTGACTATTAGCAGAAAGTAATTCAATTGCTACAAACCTACCATCTTGATCAGCTTCTATAAGTTTGGCTGTTAATTTTTTGTTTACGTAAATAACCACACCATTCTTTTTTTGGTTAGTTGAGGATATAAAATGTGTTCCTAATTTGGAATTTTTCAAATAGTTTTGATCTTGAACTGTAATATGCGTTTCTTGTAAACAAATTATATCATTATTATGTTGTTTTAAATATGCAAATACTTTCTTCCTTTTTTGTGTTACGTTCAACCCGTTCACATTCCAAGATAAACATTTAATCATCCTTATTCTCCTTCTGGAGCGAAGCGCAGAACCTTAGGATTTCATCTGAGACCCTCTGTCCTGCATTTCCCACAGCCCCAGCCTTGTCTTGTCTCTCCTGCTGTAACTTTTCTTTGAGTTCCTTGGCTTTTGCTCGAGTTATACGCTGATCCTTAACTTCAGCCGCCCAAACCAGCTCCGAGATTGGGGAAGGTTCCAGCAAAGGCTCATCCAGAAAACCTCCTTCAGCACCCTTCAACTCTTCAACGTATATGTTATGTTCATTTGTTTGGGTTTGTCAAGCAACTAATTTATTGAGCTTTTAATAACTATCTCTTGCTTTAAAAAGTCTTATATCTCCAAGGGCTTTAGCAGCCAGGAGAGATTAACTGTTGTATGGAAAATTGTTGTGAGTTCACAGGCTAAATTAAGAGATTGCTATTGGAATGGAAACAAAAAGAGTGACATAAACCTATACATTTTATATTTGCATTTAACAAAATTATCACATTCTAAAAATAATGCTTTAGAGTTCCTCTACATATTTGTAAGTCAAGCTGTTTTATAATTCATTTATTATTATAAATAAATGCATTTGCTTCAATACAAAGAGGATATTTTAAAAATTAATATCATCTTGTCCTTATAATTCTAGAACAATTAAGCTTTTTAATAGTCTTAGTTTTCACCATAAACTTTTAGTCTGGCTAGTTAGTACTTAATTAGGTGGATAACTGAGCAAAATGAGTTTGGTTGTTATCATATCCCTGCTTCTCTTCAGATCTGTAACAGGAAATAAAAAAATTGAAAATGGAAAGTGTATATTAGGTACCAGTGGTGGGTTGCCCCGGTTCGGACCGGTTCTATAAAACTGGTAGTAAAACCGGCGGGAGGCTCCACCCACCAACCCTGACATCATCAGGAAGCTTCAGCGCATGCGCAGTAGCTTCTGCGCATGTGTGCACGTGGCCCCATTGCAAACCGGTAGTAAAGGTAAGTAGAACCCACCCCTGTTAGGTACGGTTTGTTCTGTTGTGCCATAAAACAATGTGCTATTAAATAGCACCCTATTGCATATGTGGCTCATACACACTAAAGCTGATTCTCTAATCTTCCAAGACAATACACCATTGCCCTATGTCTTGGTTGCATTATAGATTTCTGGAAGGAAACTAAGCATTTACAGAAAAGACATTTCCTGCACATGAATTTTGTTAAATGTCAGGTAGGACTATTCTGAATAAAAAAGGTAAACTCTGACAAAGAAGCCTATCTATTGCTTATTTGAAACATCCTGCACACGTCTACAGCATATTGCGTCAGAATAGACAGCATGCCTGGAAAGCTGTCACTAGTTATGCCTAGAGATATGGAAGTACTATAGTTTTATCTGAAAAAGACTGTCAAGAAGAAAGCATTCAATTAAAAAAAAGTAATTGTCCTCTTCCTTCTCCTGGTCATTAGGACTCCCCGCCCCCTAATGAAATCCTCCTAAGATTCTGATGATAGAAGAGCACTCTGGGGAGAAAAGGAACTTATTTGCCAACTATTTGTTCTCAGGTGTTGTTAGAGCAGGGGTGTCAAACTCAAGGCCCAGGGCCCAGATGTGGCCCATGGGATGTTTTGATCTGGCCCGCAGGGCTGCCCTGGAAACAGGAAAGGACAGGCCCATAGTGCCTCTGCCAGCGAAAATGGGCTCCTGAGCTCCACTCCTGTCACAGCCTCCTGCAACCCTCTGCCAGCAAAAATGGAGCTTAGGAGGGCCCTTGGGAGGGTTTTCACTGGCAGAGGGTTGCAGGAGGCCGTCACAGCCAAAAATGGAGCTCAGGAGCCCATTTTCACTGGCAGAGTGTTCGGGCCCCTGACACCAGTGGTGGCTTGCTACCGGTTCTCCCCAGTTCTTGTGAACCGGTAGTGGAAATTTTGAGTAGTTCGGAGAACCGGTAAATACCACCTCTGCCTGGCCCCACCCCCAATCTATTTGTTGCCTCTTGGCTCCCAGCTGATTGGCTAGAAGGAAATGATCAGGGCTCACTTGACAAAGAAGAGAAGAAAAAAAACAAGACACCATCACTTTAAATTGAGAACCAAGAAGCCTTCCAACTGATCAGCTAGAAGGAAAAAAGCAGGACTCCTTCTCAGCCGGTGGTGGTGGGGAGACACCATCACTTTAAATTGACAAGCCAAGAAGCAGCTGCTGGAAGGAGGTTTTTGCCTGCAGAAGTGAAGTGACATTCAGCAGTTTGTTTCTGGGTCAGCTGAACAACAAACTGGATAAGCAGAGGGATTCTTCTTTGGTTCTATGTTTTTGAAGTTTTGGGCTTTGTGTTTCTAAAAAGGTTTGGGCGATTTCCATTGTGAAATATTCTGTCTTGAATGAGTTTTCTGCCTGCTTGTAAATGGAGCAGAACTTCTGGCTTCCATTTTCTATTATCTCTAAGCACCGGTAGCTGTTTTCTTCTTACAAAGTTTCCTTTATGCAGCTGGCAAGAATGTGGAATGAGTATCAGGCAGGTTCCTTGTTAGCAGCTTGATTTTTCCTTGCTTTTGTTATGAGTAATATTTTATTTGGGGAAATGAAGAGGGGGGAGTTTGATTCCTTCCCAGAGCAGGTTAGTGGGGTGGGGAGGGAATTGGGATTTTTTTTTTAAAATTTGATTTATATGCCACCCTTCTCCGGAGACTCAGGGCGGCTTACAATGCGTTAAGCAATAGCCTTCATACTTTTGTATATTTATACAAAGTCAGTTTATTGCCCCCATAATCTGGGTCCTCATTTTACCTACCTTAGAAAGGATGGAAGGCTGAGTCAACCTTGAGCCTGGTGAGATTTGAACTTGTAGTAATTGCAGGCAGCAGATGCAAGTGGATGTTAATTAGTTTGCTGAGCCACCAGAGCTCCTTGAAGTAATTTTGAAGGTTATTATTTTTTTTAATTTGATTTATATGCCGCCCTTCTCCAGAGACTCAGGGTGGCTTACAATGTGCTAAGCAATAGCCTTCATCCTTTTGTATATTTTATACAAAGTCAGCTTATTGCCCCCACAAACTGGGTCCTCATTTCACCTACCTTACAAAGGATGGAAGGCTGAGTCAACCTTGAGCCTTGGAGAGATTCAAACCAGCAGAAATTGCAGGCAGCTGTGTTAATAACAGGGTGCATTAAACCACTGTACTATCAAGGCTCTATTTTGAAGTAACCTTCCACTGGAGTGGGGAAGAAATGGGGATTTTGTGGTATACTTTCCCTGTCATGCCCGCCAAGCCCATCAAGCCACATCCTCAGAACCAGTAGTATAAAATTTTGAAATCCACCACTGCATAAGTCCATCTTAATATGCCATTCCTGGTATGTGATGTTTTGTATACATACAGAGAAAGAAGCACTCTTGTAATCTTTGACTTTTAGGCTTGCTGTCAAACATCAGCCATAATACTAATGACTGTTTTGAACAATATGTAGTTTGTATTACACGAATGGGTATTTTATATGTGAAATTATGACTGAAATAATTCTGCACCAATATTGGTTCACACGGTCAGGAAGTTTCTCCTTAGTTTTAGATTGCTTCTCTCTTTGTTCCATCCATTGCTTCTTGTTTTGCCTTCTGGTGCTTTGGAAAATACATTGCCCCCGCTTCTTTCTGGCAGCCCCTTAAAAGCCTGTTGCCTATCACACTCTTGAGCAAAGCATGTGAGCCATTTCCTCCTTTCAGTGGTCCATGAAAGTGCATCTATAGTATGTAGATAATAAAGTTGAAAAAAGGTGAACAACATTTTTACAGAACTGTAGATATGTTGAGGCTGGGTGTGACAAGAAATGGCTGGGAGGGGAGGGGCCAGGTGAGGCACTCCTTGATATGAGTGACATTGAATTGGCCACGCCTACCCAGTCACATGACCATCAAGCCACACCCACTGTCACATGACCATCAAGCCACGCCCACAGAACTGGTAGTAAAAAAATTTAGAACCCACCCCTACCCGACACAAGTGATGTCAAGTTGGCCATGCTCACACCAGCCATGCCTACCCCGGCCCACTGAAGTAAAACCCCAAACCTGATGTGGCCCTCAATGAAATCGAGTTCGACACCCCTGTGTTAGAGCATTATAAACAAAGGATTCCATTTTAATAATTTTTTTCTTCCTAGTGTTCCACATAGAGTCCACTGTTCAGAGTGGAGTCCAAATGTTGATCTATTGATTGTGACAGGTTTGTGACAGGAAGTGACCAACCAGCTTGTCAACCAAGCCTGATATCTTGAACTGAGAGAGAGTGACTTGCTCAAAGTTGCCCAACCAGCTTTTATTACTATTATTATTATTATTATTATTATTATTATTATTATTATTATTAGAATTTGTATACTGCCCTACTCCCGAAGGACTCAGGGCGGTGAACAGCCAAAAGATAAAATACATATAATACAAATGTTAAAAAACCATTAAAATACAATAAAATAATTTGGCCCAGAAAGCAAAAATTTAAAACACCCCAAATTTATAAGACAAATTTAAAATTTAAAAAATTTAAAACAGTTTAAAAAAGAGGTTAGGCCAGGCCGGCCTGCTGGAATAGGAATGTTTTGAGGGCACGGCGGAAAGCGTGCAGGTCTGTGATCCTCCGTATCTCCAGGGGTAGCTTGTTCCAGATGGCAGGTGCTCCCACAGAGAAGGCTCTCCCCCTGCGGGCCGCCAGTTAACACTGTTTGACCGACGGCACCCTAAGAAGCCCCTCTCTATGGCAATGTACTGGTCGGTGAGAGGCAACTGGTGGCAGAAGGCGGTCTCGTAGATACCCCGGTCCTAGGCCATGGAGCGCTCTAAAGACGGTAACCAAAACCTTGAAGCGCACCCAGAAGACCACCGGGAGCCAGTGCAGCTCGCGCAGGAAGGGGGTCACATGGGAGCGCCATGTTGCTCCCATAACCACCCGTGCGGCCACATTCTGGACCAGCTGGAGCCTCCAGGTGCTCCTTAAGGGGAGCCCCATGTAGAGAGCATTGCAGTAGTCCAGGCGGGAAGTGACGACGGCATGAGTGACCGTATTTAACGAGTCCCGATCCAGGAAGGGACACAACTGGCGAATTAGGCGAACCTGATGAAATGCCCTCCTGGCCACAGCCATCAAATGCCCTTCTAAAGACAGCTGTGAGTCCAGGAGGACACCCAAGTTGCGAACCCTCTCCGTGGGGGCCAACGACTCGCCCCCAATAGTCAGTGATGGCACCAACTGACTATATCGGGATGTCAGAAACCACAGCCACTCGGTCTTGGATGAGTTGAGCCTGAGTCTGTTTCTCCCCATCCAGATCTGTACAGCCTCCAGGCACCGGGACATCACTTCAAGGGCATCATTGGGGTGGTCCGGGGTGGAGATGTACAGCTGTGTGTCATCAGCATACTGGTGGTACTTCACCCCGAAACCATGGTTGATCTCACCCAGCGGCTTCACATAAATGTTGAACAGAAGGGGTGAGAGGACCGACCCTTGTGGCACCCCACATACAAGGGGCCTCGGGGTCAACCTCTGCCCCCCTGCCAACCCAGATTGCGATTGCATTCATGCCTAATGCAGTACTAGAATTCAGCCTCCTGGTTTAGCTTGGTGCCTTAACTATTATACCAAACTTGTTGGGGAATTATCAAAACCCAGCCATTAAAAAAGTTATTCTTAGTAATTAATAAAATAGTTATTGTAGTTATTTAAGCCCAAATTGTATGTCTTTTTTGTAATCTTGAAAATATGGAATCTTCTAGGAAGAGAAGTATATAATACCTCTCCTAACCAGAACTTTTTAATATGATTCCCTTGTATCGCTGTCTTGGTTAGATAGGAACATAGTCATGTTTTGGCCTTATTGATTTCAATGGGCATAAAGCTAAACTTAACTGGATCCAAATTAAACAAATTGGCTTTATTTGTTTTTAAGCTTATCCTTTTGTTTCAGATAACAGCTTACCTACTAGATTTTAAATGTATTTTTGTTCTACAGTTTTGAGGAAAGATTCTTGTTGGGGCTGCAACATTGGAAGAAAGGGGAAAATGATATTGATCTCCCTTCTGCCTTCAACTGATGTTTATTTTATTTATTTATTAGTTTGTCAAACATGTACAAGATATCAGGTATAAATATAAACATGGATATGAACGAAAGAAATGAATACAAATAAATAGGGACAGTAGGACAGGAACGGTAGGCATGCTGGTGCAGTTATGCATGCCCCCTTTACGGATCTCTCAGGAATGGGATGAGGTCGACGGTAGACAGTTTAAGGTTGAAGCTGTGAGGGTTTGAGGATGTAACAATGGAGTTGGGTAGAGCATTCCAGGCATTGAACACTCTGTTGCTGAAGTCATATTTTCTGCAATCGAGTTTGGAGCGGTTTACCTTGAGTTTGTATCAATTGGTTGCCCATGTATTATTGCAGTTGAAGCTGAAGAAGTCATTGACAGGTAAGACATTGTAGCAGACAATTTTGTGTACTATGCTTAGATCAGACCGCAGGCGGTGCAGTTCCAGATTGTCCAAGCCCAAAATTTCAAGCCTGGTGCCATAAGGGATTCTATTGTGAGTAGAGGAATGGAGTACTCTTCTCATGAAATACCTCAATCATATTAATGTCTGATATACAGTGTGGATTCCAGGCAGATTAGCTGTATTCAAAAATTGGTCTGGCAAAGGTTTTGTATCAGTGGTGGGATTCTGCCAGTTCTAGGGGGTTCGGCTGAACCCTTTGTTAAATTGCTGGGTCGCCCCGCCCCTTGCCCCGCCCCTCCGCACTGCTATTTATTGCCAATAAATGGGGTGAGTGAGCCAGCAATTTAACAAACGGTTTGGTGTTTTTTTGTAATTTATTGGCCCCGCAACACACTGAACCATTTGTTAATTTGCTGGCTCGCCCACCCCTCACCTCCCACCCGCGCGGTGCCAGCCTACCCTAGCCAGGGGTAGGCAATTGTAGCTCTTTTACAACCTGTGGACTTCAACTTCCAGAATTCCTGAGACAGCTTGGCAGAGTTCCGCTGCCTGGGATCCACGTGGGCTGCCACATGGTTCCCCACCGGCTCCGGACGCAAGAGAGCAGGGTAGAGAAAGCAGCTTGCCGGAGAACACGTGAACGGCTCCATGTGGTCTGCAAGTCAGTGGCTGCTGCTTCTGTCCCCTGCTGCTTCTTGCCTGGGAGAGAAAAACTTCCAGAGCATTAAACAAAGGTAAAAGGGAAGCAGTGGGAGGGGGGGAGAAGGAGAGAAAGAGGCTTTAATTTGCTTCACATCAGAGGCTGGAGGCTTTTTGTTTTCATTCGCTGTGTTCCTCCTTCATGCAAAAAAAAAAAAGCCCGATCTGATCTGGAGCCGAATGTCATTAGAAGCAATGCTGTCAGCTTGGAGCATTTCATTTCAGTCTTCCAACTGGGCAATGAATTGAACCTCCTCCCCTAAAACAGATGCAATGTGGGTTGTTTGTTTGTTTTAGCAACGTGGATTGTTTTCCTAGGGCAGGGGTCTCCAACCTTGGCAACTTTAAGATTAGTGGACTTCAACTCCCAGAGTTCCTCAGCCAGCTTTGCTTTGCTTTGCTGGCTGAGGATTTCTGGGAGTTGAAGTCCACAAGTCTAAAAGTTGCCAAGATTGGGGACCTCTGCCCTAGACCATTTTAGGAGCAAAGTAGTGGGTTTTGCTGGCATTTAAGGAGGAAAGGAAAGGAGGGAGGAAGAGAGAGCGAGAAAAGAGAGAAAAAGAAAGGAAGGAAGGAAGGAGGGAAGGAGGGAAGAAAGGAAGGAAGGGAGAGAGAGAGAAAGAAAAAGAAAGAGAAAGAAAGAAGAGAAAGGCAGGAAGGAAGGACCACAAACCATGGCACTAGACATGGTTTCAGAAGATGCTTTGAAACAGGATAGCAATCTAGGGCTGAAGGGACCTTGGAGGCCATCTAGTCCAACCCCCTGCTCCAGCAGGAAACCTTATATCATCTAGATTGTTTTGGTGCCTCCAACAGAGAGGAAAATTGCCAGAAAGGAAAAGGAGTTTACTAGGACAAGGCTGCCATGCGGAGGAAGGCAGAGATAGTCCTTGACTTATGACCACAATTGAGCACAAAATTAGAGTTTAGAGACAGGAAACCTTCCAAGGTTTCTGGTGGGGGGGAGGTTAGAGTTGTGGAATATCTCACTGCCACACGTGTGTCCCCCCCTCGCCCTTTTTTGCCTTGAAAAGGCAGAAGCTTGAAGAGGTTGCAGGAAAAAAAATGCTCTTAGAAGCTTCTGAGGATCAGGCAACTCATCTTAGATTGTCAGAGGTTTTTAAAGGGATTTTTTGAAGAGGTTGTAGGGAAAAAAATTGCCTTAAAAGCTTCTGGCGATCCCAACAGATTTGTGTGATCGTCAGAAGCTTCTAAAAGCATGTTTTCCTGCAACCTCAGCCGAGGAGGTTGTAGGAAAAAAAATCCCTTTAAAAGCTTCTGGCGATCCCAGCAGATTTGCCTGATTGTCAGAAGCTTCTAAAAGCATTGTTTTCTGCAACCGCTTAAGGTTGTAGAAAAAATGCTTTTAAAAGTAAAAGTTTTTTAAAAATTGGCCATGTCAACCCAGTCACATTACCCACAGAACCAGTAGTAAATGGACTACTCAGAGGGCTGAAAAAGTTATTTTTGACCGGTCCTCGCACTTTTGACCAGTCCTTGAACTTATGACTTTCCTCACATTTTACGTTTTGCGCCCTATCTTGTCACCATGGTGAAGAGAAGTAGTGGTGAAATGACTGACACGGTTGTTAAGAATGCTGCACGGTCATAAATGTGAGGATGGTCATAAGTGTGAGGACCAGTCAGAAGTGCGAGGACCAGTCAGAAATGACTTTTTTCAGCCCTCTGAGTACTCCCTATGCACATAGCCATGCCCACCCAGTCACATGACCAGCTAACCACGCCTATACAGTCACATGACCAGCTAGCCACGCCCACCCAGTCACATGATTGCCAAGCCACACCCCAAACTAAGCTACACCCACAGAACCTGTTGTTGAAAAAATTGAATCCCACCACTGTTTTGTATGCCCTAGTTAGCAATACAATGTTACTGGAGAAGAAGCTTCGCAAAATTAGGTTAACAATTCTTAATGCCTTTTGGCAATGCTGTTACAGTGAGATTTGGGGCTTAGATCATTTGAGATGAGTACTCCTAGTTCCTTGACAGAATGAGAGTGGTCTACGAGGTTGTTTCCGCCCAACTTGTATTTGGTATTCTGATTTTTATTGCCAATGTGTAGGACAGAGCATTTATTAGTTGAGATTTGGAGTTGCCAAATGCACGACCATTCTGACACATGGTCAAGATCGCTTTGTAGAGCAGCAGCATTGTCAGTGGTGTTAAATAATTTTACACCATCAGCGAAGAGGGCACAGCTGCTTTTAATATGATTGCATAGGTCGTTGATGTAAAGCAGAAAGAGTGTGGGTCCTAGAACGCTGCCTTGGGGGACACCGCTGTTAATTGGTACCAGATTTGATAGGGCCCTCCCTATTTTGACTACTTCTTGCCTGTTTGACAGGAACGTGTCTATCCATTTGTGCAGGGATCTGGAAATGCCGTAAGAATTTAGTTGGTTTCCCTTCTGCCTTCAACTGCTTTTTACAAAAAGAGTTACATGCTCCATGGAACCCTGCATTTAACATCCTGTATACCTTAGCTTTGAGTGGTTGTAAAGAATAACCTGATCAACCTCATCTCACAAGGATCTAGGAATGATAAATGGACTTGCTTCCTCGGGAATTGTATTGCCTCCTCGGGATAAAATATCCATCTTGGAAGAAAGATAAAACATATATATAATAAATCTGAGGCTGTTATGTGCGGATCTCTTTGTCAACCATGTTTTATTACCACCATCACAATATCACTGGGATAATATGATGCTGAGAAAATATAACTGGCTCTAAATCATCCAATAAACTCTCTTGTTGAGTGAGGACTGGAACACAGGACTAGGGGTGAAATCCACTACTGGTTTACAAATGGGAGCGCATGCGTGACACCTCTGAGCTTGCACAGGACCTTCTGTGCATGCGCAAAGCATAAAAAATGGGACATGATGATGTCCGGGCTGGTGGGCAGAGCCTCCCGCCACCTGCGCTACCAGTTTGCCTGAGCCAGATAGAACCGACTGCATTTCACCACTGCAGAGGACTCCATATTCCACTTCAAAAAATAACTAAGCTATTCTAGATATAGTTGTAATGCAGCTATAAAATAACTATTGTTATTGTTTTATTTTTTTAAAAAAATAATAATCTTTATTTACATTTCAGTTAAAAAGAAAAAACAACGCAACATAAAATGACACACAAAACACAATACAACAATAAACATACGTACTTCCTACTTCCATATAGTACCTTAATGAACAAGTATTCGGTACTATAGCTCTAAATTATATTCCGGAGAAGACAGAACAGCTTATATATCTTAGTACATCACTTAGGTCTATGTGACCACACTTATCTTATATAATATAAATTTCTCTTTAAATATCATTCCTCATCTAATGTGGGTTATAGTTTCCTCTTTTCTAACCATTTATAGAATTTGTCCCATGCCGAACCTACTTGTGTTTGCTCTCTAGCCTGTAGTTTTTTAGTTAGCGTATCTGCTTCCGCACATTCTAAAATCTTTTTTATAATAGCCTCCTCTGATGGGATATTTTGATTTTTCCAAAGTTGCGCGTATGTCAGTCTTGCCGCTGTAATGATATGTAATGCCAAATACCATAAGTCCTTTTTTAAATTTTCCGGCTTAGATCCGAGCAGGCATGTCTCTGGTCGCCAGTCGATTTTTAACATTAATATCTCATTGAGCCATTTTTTTAATTTTCCCCCAAAGTATCACTGCCTTCGGACACGACCACCATTGGTGATAGTAAGTGCCATGCTCCCCTCCACATTTCCAACAATCCGCCGACTGCCCAGAGAACATTTTAGCTAGTCTATCGGGAGGCAGGTGCCACCTATATATCATTTTATGGATATTTTCTTTATAGGCCGTAGATACTACTAATTTCATATTATCCCACCAAATTTCTTGCCATTTATCTAAGTGTATTGGGTACCCGAAATTCTTCCCTCAAGCGATCATGGAATCTTTGACTATTTCCTCACCTATCTCTAATTTCATAAGCAGTTTGTAAGATTTTGAAATCATGCCTTTTTCTTGGCCCATCAAGATTTTATCTAGTTCTTGTAATTCGCCATCAATACCTCTTCCATCCCTATCCTATTGATATTTAGACTGAATCTGCAGGTAACTCCACCAATCAATTTGCACTCCTTGGGAGGTTTATATGTTAATTTTTTAGCCACGTTGTATAAATTGGGATATGTCACTGCTTCTAAAGGTGCTAACCAACAAGGCTTTTTAATATAATATTTTTACTGACTTTTTCCCAATTTTGGATTAAAATATTTCTTATATAATGTTGAGTAAACCATTTACTCTGTGGGGTATTCTCACGCCAAAGTGCCTTATGCCAACCCTGTTGTATATCAAAGCCTTCTATTTTAAGGAGACAGTTATTAGATAAGGTAATCCATTCTTTTACCCAAGTTAATAAAGCCGCTGAATAATAATTCTCCCAACATGGTAATCCTAAACCTCCTCTTTCTCTTACTTCTTGCATCATCTTTCTTTTGATCCGTGGTTTCTTCCCCTGCCAGACAAATTTCGATATTATTCGATTCAACTCCATAAAAAAATTTTTAGATAAACTCACTGGTGCAGTCTGAAATAAAAAATTGAACTTCAGTAAAACATAGGATTTCACTGTTGTAACTTGTCCTAGTAGTGAGAGTTGTATTTTACCCCATTTATCTAAATCTTTTTTAATTTGAATTAGTAATTTATTGTAATTGTCCTCCTGTATACTCGAACATCTACCAGTTAGCCAAATTCCCAAGTATTTAACTTTATTAACTTCTTTTAATCCAATTACCTCCTGTAGCTCTCTCTTAGATTCTTCTAGGATATTCTTAGTTAATATATTTGTTTTGTTTTTATTAATTAATAACCCTGCTACCGTCCCAAATTCTTCAATTGTCTCTAATAAATATAAACAGGATTCTATGGGCTCTTCCAAAATAAAAACCATATCATCAGCAAAGGCCTGGGTTTTATATACCTGTTGTCCAATTCTAAGGCCTTTAATTTTTTCTTCATTCCTTATTTTACGTAATAGTGTTTCTAATGATAAAATAAAAAGTAAGGGAGATAGGGGACATCCCTGTCTTGTGCCTTTACCAATAGGAAATTATTCCGTCAAGTCCCCATTTATCAATAATCTGGCCATTTGTCTAGAGTAGATGGCTTTAATCGCATTTATAAACCTCTGCCCAAAGCCCATATATTCTAGTTGCACTATTATAAAATCCCAATTAACTCTATCAAATGCCTTCATGGCATCTATAAAAACTAATGCAACCTGTTTGCCTGGGTGTTCTTCATAGTATTCCAATGTATTTAACATAAATCTCATACTATCCCGTAATTGTCGTGATGGTAGGAATCCATTTTGGTCCATATGTATGAATTCATTCAAAAACCCTTTTAGTCTATTTGCCAAAATTGTAGTAAAAATTTTATAATCTGAATTCAGAAGGGAAATTGGTCTGTAGTTTTTTATATCTGATGTGGGGGGGGGGGATCTTCCTTAGGGATCAAACTAATATTTGCCTCTCTCCATGAATGGGGAATTTCCGCTTTTCCCACTACTTCATTAAATAGATCCTCATATGCTCTCCCATAACCTCAAACATTGTTTTGTATAGTTCTGCTGGAAGTCCATCTGTGCCAGGCCTTTTTAAATTCCCCTGTTTCTTTACTGCTTTTTCAATCTCCATTAAGGTGATTTCCTCCTCTAGTATCTCTTTCGTTAAATTAGATATCTTGGGTAAGTCCGAATTCTCTATATAATTTTTTATTGCACCTAATGAGATCTCCTCCCTTTTATACAGTTCTTTGTAGAAGTCCACTGCAATTTTTTCCTTTCCTTTTTTATCTTTTAATAGATTCCCTTCCTTGTCTTCCAATTGGTCGATTCGTCTAATCTGTTTTTCTTTTTTTAATCTAAATGTCAGCCATCTTCCTAATTTATTAGCTGATTCAAAGTGTTTTTGTTTTGCTCTCTTTATTTTATCTTTCAGTTTATCCAATTCCAGGAGATTAAGCTGATGCCTTAGTAGTATTATCTGTTCCTTTGCCCCTGCAGAAAGTGGGTTATCTTGTAATTGTTCCTCAGCTTTTATTAGTTTACTTATTAGCTCACCTCTTTCTTGTTCTTCTTTTTTATGTTTATTGGCCATATATTTAATGCTAAGCCCTCTAATAAAAGCTTTAGCGGTGTCCCATATTGTTTGAAGTGGCGTTCCCGGTGTTTTATTCTCTTGAAAGAACAGGGGTATTTCTATTTTAAGCTTCTGTATAAACTCTGTCTCTTTTAAGATCTCTGACTTCATCATCCGCCTCCTTCTATTTTTCTCCTCTTTCTTTAATATAACTAGTACTGGGTTATGATCTGCCCAGTCATTCAGCATAATTCTAGTCTCTGCTACTAAAGAGTTAAGTTCTTGTGTCAGCCAAATTATGTCCAGCCTGGACCACGATTTGTGTCTAGATGAGTAGTAAGTTCTTAGTAGTCTGTTCTTTGGTCGGATTGTGCTCACGCCATGTGTCTTTCAGTCCTAATTCCTCTTTCATTTCATTACAAATGACTGGTAAGATTATCCTATCTTGTCCTCTGTTTCTTTTTTGACTTTCCCCAGTTTTGTAATCCTGTATCCTATTAACGACTGCATTGAAATCACCCAGAAGACATACCTGCTCATAGTCCAAGTCACGGATTTCTCTTTGTATTTTCCGGAAGAACAGTTTATGTTTAGTATTTGGGGCATAAATTCCTATCAATAAAACTTTACTTTGAAATATTTCCACCTCTAACATTAATATTCGTCCCTCTTCATCTGCGAAAAGTTGTTTTGGGGACAGAGATTCCTTTACATACATTGCAACGCCTCTCTTTCTCTCCTCTGAGGCCGCTACAAACAATTTCCCTGCTTTAGGACATTTCAGTAAGTTAACGTGTGACAGTTTGATGTGTGTTTCTTGCATACAGACAATATCCACATTAGTTTTCACAATTTCAGTTAATATACGTCTCCTCTTTGCCGGAGCATTGAGGCCATTGACATTTACTGTCAATAGTCTCACTCCTTGGTCCATCCCTATCTATTGGTCCCCTTAATTTTAGTTGCTAGACGAGTTTCAATCCCGTATTCTTCTAATTCTCCTTCCTCCCCCTTCCTCCCATTTCGTTTCCCCTTTCCTTGATATACTTGTATTCCTCTCTCATTTCTCCACTCCTCTTTCTGATCTTTCTGATTCTTTTTAACTGTTTCTTTCTCTCTTTCACCTTCAGTGGGTCCAAAGAAGTTTTCACAGAAATCCTGTGCATCCTGTATGTTTTCAATTTTAATCTTTCGGTCTTGCCAAGTCACCAAAAGTCCTTCCGGCAATAACCATCGATAAGGCGCTTTGTGTTTTCTTAATTGCGAGGTTATAAACTGGTAACTCTGTCTCTGTTCTCGCACCCTTCTAGGGATCTGCTTTAAAAATGTAATTTGCTGTCCCTTATATGTAATGTTCTGATCCCTGGCCTTATGAAGGGTTTCATCCCTGAGCGCCTTTTTAGTTAGTCTTATGTGGATTTCTCTGGGCAGATTATGCCGTCTCGCATAGTTGGTATAAACATGATAGGCCTCATCTATCTCACCACAGACTTCTTCCTTCTTCCTCCCCACTACTTCTGCAATCACTTCTCCCACAATTTCCTCCAACCATTCCTTTCTGTCCTCCGCCACATTTTGCAAATGTAGGAAGAAAGCAGACTTCTCCATCTCTAAGAATACTACTTCCTCTTCGAGTTTCCCGACCGCTTGAGCACATCTCCTTTCACAATTGTCTATTTGAGTTTCAACTCTTTCAGTATTTTTTTCAACCTCAGTCAATCTCTCCTCGTGTTTAGTCAGAGTTGTTCTCATCTCTCCCAATGTCTCTTTGATTTGTTTCATATCTCCTCTTAATTCACTCATCTCTGATTCCAGGTCCTCGAAATTTTTAGATGTAGCTTCTTGATTCTTTTCAATTAATTCTTGGATATTTTGGAACATTGTCTGCATTCCTTGCATTGTGATTGGTTTCTCTGCTGTTGGTAAATTTTCAGCTGATTTTCTTAGCCCTGGAGGTGTTGTAATCGGTGAGGATGCCACTGTAGAAGCTATATGCTTTTTAGTTACTTTGGTGGAGGTTACTGTGGTTGACATATTTGCTAAACACAGAAAGCTTTTCCAAATTATCATACACTACTATTATTACGTATTATTATTATTAAATATTGTTATGAAGTCTATTTAAATATACACATTCAATCCACTTTCTCCCTTATTTCATTCCTATCAAAATACACTCTCAAATTCCAATATTTATAACCATATGTCAATTCAATCTTATCATATATATCTATAATTAGCTAAAATCTATATAACTATATGTACAAATTATTATATCAATTTTTGTTAAGTAATAAATAAATCTAAGTAGGTAATTAAATACTCAATCTATCAGATCATGATTATTATATACATTTATACCAAGAATTGATTGTGTCTTCAAAGAACAAGGAAATCTTCCTTAATCCCCATTCTTATTTCCGTTTGTCCAGCTGATTAAGATAAACAGGAAAAGGCTCACTGTCACGCTAAACTCCTAGGGAGGAAGGGGGGTTCAGAGAATAAAGATTCACCCCCAAATCATCATTGGCTTTATAGAGTTAATCGTTATATATTGCTCCTTAATCTGCTGAGTTTTAGTCCTTATCCCAGCTAGGAGTTTTCACTCACTCCAATAGTCACCAACACTTAATCCAATTCACTCGCCCTTCCGTTTCTCTCCAGTTCCTCAGCAGCGAGACCAGCAAAAGCTTCGTGGGTAGAAACTTCCTTCCCTTCTTATCTGAGCTGCCGCTAATCTCTCTCCAGTCGCTGTACAGCCCCTGCGATTCTCGATCCAATCTCCTTCTTCTTCTTCTCCCTTCATGTTCTGTCCTGTCTCCCCATGCCAGTCAAAACCACAGCGTCATTGGCTTCAGGGACGCTTATACGCGGCCTTCTTCTTGATCTCTGGATCCTCGGGGCTCACATTTCGTTGCAGCGAGGGGGTCGCACACCCTCTCCTTGCCTCCGAAGAAAGCCCCTCTGCTCCCCCTGCCTCTCCGGGGCTGAGAGCGGCTAAAAAAAGCCGCGGAGCTTCAAGAAATTTGATCGGCACAGCAGAGCCGTGCCGATCTTCTGCCTTGACAGCTGCCGTTATTGTTTTAAATTTTATTCTGGTGATTTTTTAAAAAAATTTTAATTTATTATTTATTATAACATAAACCAACAATACAAGACATACAACATATCTATGAATACTCTTTTTACTGCGATTTCATGATGATCTTTCTTTGTTATACACAATTTCCCCTTATTTCTCTTTATATTATTCCAATTTACTACTTGTCCCCTTCATTTTATTTACAATATATTTCTCGTCATTCATGACAAATTCTTAATTCTAATACTTAACTAATGCTTTAGTTTTTAACATTTCTATCTTTCCCCCCTATTTTTCTTCCTCATTTTTCCTTTCCTCCAACCACTTGTACCATTTATGCCAAATCGTGTAATATTCTGTATCCTCTTTTTCTTTAGGTTCTTTTGCTAATCTGTCCATCGCGGCACATTCCAAGATTTTTTTTATTAACTCTTCATCTGTTGGTATTATTTCTTTTCTCCAATTCTGGAAACCATGTGAGCGGCTGTTAAAATATGTAGTATCAAGTATGTATAGCATTCGTAAATTTTTCTGTAAATATCCCTAATAGGAATATCTCTGGTTTTCCCTTCACCAATTTTCCTATTATTTTCTCCAACCATTTTTTGATTTTCGCCCAAAATTCCTTCGCCACTGGGCATGTCCACCAAAGGTGGTAATATGTTCCATAATTCTTATTGCACTTCCAAAATAATGGGGATTTATTCGGGAGCATCTTCGCTATCCTAGCTGGTGGTAAATGCCATCTGTGGAACATCTTCCTTGTACTCTGTAGACATTGTTAATTTTATATTTGTTTGCCACGTCTGGTGATGTTTTGTCCTAAAATAATCTATACATTTGAGTGTCAGCACTTCAACCTGCATTTACTCTAGTGCTGACATAAGGAGAAGAGGGGGCAGCTGGCAAGAGGACGCTTGACTTCTCACCTACTTATTCTCCCTGAAGATAATATCCCCTAGGAGATGAGATGGGAGGGGGGACATTCCTGGGAGCTGAAGTACTAAATATGGGGAGAGTTATTTAGAAGAGGGCCAATGAGATGCAGAGAATTGGGGAACGGAAAGGGAAGGTTTGGGGTCAGGAAGTCAGTGTTGGTTACAGCACAATCAGGGACAGGTTGTCGTGCTTAATAAAATGAAAGATTTCTTCAAAGACTATTTGTTTGGAAATGCAATTTATTTTATTTGAGACAACATCGAAACCTGACATTGAGTACATCTTTTTAAACTAAGAACTCTGTTGCAAAGTTTGGAGAAGTATGAAAGACTAAACATAACTGTTCTAATTTCTACTTGGAAGGCTAATTCATTTCTAAACACCGACAGATTGAAAGCTTGAAGCATCCCTACAGTCCACAGAATTCACCCTTCCTTAGCTTCAGCAAGATAATTTTCCTTAAAAATAAGCAAGAGTTTGGGGGATGAGAGAAGGAAGGGCAGCAGTTTCACTAAGCAGGTCTGCCATAAAACTAATGGATGCTAAGCTACATGCATAGCAGTTCCCCAAGGAAGCAGCTTATTAACTGCCAGCACTACCTGAAGTAGCAGCTCACTAAGTTTCTGAAACAACCCAAGGGACTGAAAGTAATTTCTTTTTCCAAACTTCAGGAAAGATCTACAGAGAAAGGTAAGCAGAATACTGCATGCAATTAATAAACATAAAGGTGAGAGTAAAAGGAACAGTGCAGATTTTCGTAAATCAGGGCTGAGCTGAAATGGAGATTCATGAGACCTCTTCACAGGATATATTTTGTACTCTTTATGAGAGGATGTAGAAATGTCCCTAGTTCCAAAGTTCATATCCTTTCTTTAGAGCCAATGTCATTGGCTATTTCAAAATTCAACAACATGTCCTGATTGCAGCAAAATGAAGTCATCCCACTAACCATTTGCTGTTCTTATCTGAAGCAGGTTGAAGTAGAGCTAAGGTGTTCTGGTATGAAAGTAGTGTTTTCTGTATTATGCTAGCAGAAGATCTCCTGTGAGGATATTCTAGGGCACATTGAGGGGAAGCCTTCAGAATCTGGACTTTAAATGTAGGGCTGTACCCTTCCACCTGTCTGGTAGAGTCTAAATCATCCAAAGAACTTGAGTGAGTTGAATGGACATTTTTGCTCTGACATCTCATAGCAAAAGGTGCTCAAGACACCTCTCTAGTGCATCCTGTCTTCCAAGTATATGTTATTTGGATCTGACAATCTAAACAACCTGGAATTCTGTGAGGAGTAGAAGTTAGGGGCAGCGTGGTGCTCCAGTTGGGGCTCCCTTTGGTGAGATGGGAGTGCAGCTAGTGAATGAGGAATTGGGCCATGTCAGGGTGGTGGTGAAATGTAGGAATTATATTGTGGCAAACAGCATGTAACTCCTCATGAAAGTGGGGACAAGAAGTTTTTCAATGTAGCAGCAATAATTGGAAATAAGTAATCTTTTAAAGTTTAAGACACCGGTTGGATTATTTTCTATTGCTTGTGTTTGCATTATATTGAATTCCAGTATGATGTAGTCACTTTCACCCAAAGTTCCGGCAACTTCTACTCCTCTATCACTTCTTCTCTATTAGTAAGAATTAGGTCCAGTGTAGCTTTACTTCTAGTTCCCTTTTCTATCTTTTGGATGATAAAGTTGTTGTTAAATTGGTTAGGAATCTGTTTGATCTCCACTCACTGTAGAGTTGGTCTCCCAATTCATATCTGTATAATTAAAGTCTCCCATTACTACTGTGGTATGCTTCCTACATACATTTGTTAACCGGTTAGCAAAGAGTTCATCTATTTCTTCTGATTGGTTGTAATATACACCTATGGCAATGCCACTTTCCCCCCCTTTTATATTGACTCATATACATTCTGGAGAAGTTTTATCTTTGATCATGTGCATTTCTGTAGATACAGTATGTAGTGATCTTTTACATATAGTGCAACTCACCTCCTCTTTTTGTAGATCTGTTTCTTTTGAACAATTTGTATCCATCCATCAGTACATTCCAGTCATGGGTTTCATCCCACCACCAGGTTTCTGTAATGGCAACTATGTCATACCTGCCCTTGTGTACCCATGACAATTCACCCTGTTTGTTCCCCAAGCTTTGAGCATTTGTATATAAGCATTTAAGACTTCTATGCCTGTCCATGGGTATGTTTCCTGCATTTCCTAGTTGTTGTTTGAGTTTTTCTTTTTTCTCATCACTCCCTACGTCATTGTTTGATTTCTTTTCTTGGGATTTCTGATAGATTTTGTGTTCTAGAGATTCTAAAGTTTGGTCACTCTCCCCCTTCAATTTTAGTTTAAAGCCCTTCTGATGAGTTGGGCCAGTCTTTTTCTGAGTACATTTTCCCCTGTTTTCATTTATTTATTTATTTGATTTGATTTGATTTTTATACCGCCCTTCTCCAACAGGACTCAGGGCAGTGAACAGCTGAGATAAAACATAACATATAAAATTTAAAAAAACAGTTTAAAAGACATTAAATAATTTCAGCCCTCAATTTAAAACAACCCAGTTAAAACCAATTTCAAATTAAAACTAAAAGGATGGGATCAAGCCAGCCCGGCTAGATGAAATAGATGAGTTTTCAGGCCCGATGAAAAGTCCGGAGGTATCGTGCGTATCTCTGGGGGTAGGTCGTTCCAGAGGGCAGGTGCCGCCACAGAGAAGGCTCTCCCCCTGGGGGTCGCCAGCCAACATTGTCTGGCCGACGGCACCCTGAGGAGGCCCTCTCTGTGTGAGCGAACTGGCCGGTGGGAGGCTATTGGTGGCAGAAGGCGGTCTCATAGATACCCCGGCCCTAAGCCATGGAGCGCTTTAAAGGTGGTCACCAACACCTTGAAGCGCACCCGGAAGACCACCGGAAGCCAGTGCAGCTCGCGCAGGAGAGATGTCACATGGGAGCGCCCCGTCGCTCCCATAATCCCCTGCGTGGCCACATTTTGGACTAACTGGAGCCTCTGGGTGAGGAGGGGAGCCCCATGAGGTGCAACCTCACGTTTAATCTGCCAATCCAGTATATCTGGAAAAGAGGATTTACTGACAGTTCCATCACAGTGGGAATATTGTCTTCCAGAGTCCTGGGCTCAAGCCTTTCCATCATGACCCCTCATTTATTGAATAGCCTAATCCTGGATATTACCTGACTGCTTGCAACATTATTGCTTTAAGAAACAATAAGAATGTGGCTTTATAGAAAGGGATTTAGAAACAAAATAAAGATTACACTACCCATAAATTATAATCACATTAACTGATTTTTGTTTTTAATGGTATTATATCAACACTTTGTTAACCAGTCAATTTCAATTAAGGTGGTAACTTATACTTTGAAGCAATAAACATTTTTTTTGGCAATTCTCAGAACTCCCTCTGAATATAGAAAAATATGGAGAAACAGCCGTGCAATTCTCTACCACTCTGAGGGCTGTTTTAGAGGTTTTAAATTTTAGTCTGGGCTTTTAATACCTTCTATAGAGCTGGAAAAAGGAATGATCAAGCTGAAGCTGATCTTGTTTTATGGAAAAGCAACTGAGAGTCTCTCTCTGTCTCTCTCTTCTTTGCAAGTCTAAGTAAGGATTCCATTCTTCCTATAGTTGCAGTGATTCAGTTAGGACCATAGCATGACCACCTGATCATTCCAAGAACTGAGAACACAGTTATAAAAAAGGTCATAACCCTGCAGTAACCCTGCACATACTACAGTTAAGGAAGGTGATTTTTACAATTAAAAAGAGACAGAAAATAGGAAGGGAAGTAAATTAAAAGCAAGTGAGATGCCCTTATCCTACAAATAACAAGCCAAAGTGAAATTCTTTCTCTGGAGAATTTTTTAAGAAACATCTAAAGAAATGTTCATGCTTTGTAGTATCATTTTGCCTTAAAAAATACCCTTCTTGTCATCCTTAACAAATGGGTAAATTAAATATGAACAAATAGTTTGACACTTCATAGTAAAAATTACATCTGTAATCAAGTTTGAGATCCATAATGTTAATTTATGTTAAGAGAGGCTATCAGAATATAAGGAGAGAGAGATCCCATGCCCAAACCTGAAAAGGAGCTAAATGTTCTTACAAACATTTTAACACGTATTAAAATAATCACTTCAAAACTTTACTTAAAATTCAAAACATCAAATATATTATAATAATATGTAAAATATTAAATTACATTTTACTTTGCTGTCGTGTGTATTTTTTATTTGACTGCGCAGCTTTGATCAATTCTTTGTGTTTAAGGAATAATTCTTTATTTTCAGTATAATGTTGAGAAATATTAAAAAATATACAAAGTTGTATTTGCACACTCCTTTCTTTCGTTTTAAAGAATTCAAAATCTCGCCACTGTCACTCTCATCACTCGACGCCATTTTAGGTCAGTCGACACAAGCTACAATACATTTTAAAAATGTGAACTGTACATAATTTTATAATATATTTTTATTTTAATCTCATCATTAATTTTTTCAGAGAATCGAGTTCAATGGATATCTGATCTTTGTCTCATTCTAACTTATGAAAAAAAAGACAAAACGCGATTCTCCTATCCTTATTCTCTTAGGCTGTACAGCTTTAGATTACGTACCATTTCATCATAAAGCTTTTGAATAAAAAAAAAGTCCACTATTTTGTGAAAAAAATTGTGAACATAATGTGAAAAAAGTGGACTGTCCACTCAAATAGTGGACACCTGGCAAGGCTATAGACTCAGAATGAGAGGCAGAGAAATGCAGGTATACATACAGAAAGGAAGACATTGTTGCATGGATTTCCAGTACTTGGGTTAAAAAAAAAAATCCAAACCATAAACAAAGAAGAAAACAGGTCTTGAGAAGTGTTGCTCAGTTGAGCAACAACTGAAGTTTTCTGAATGTGACATTATGCCAGCTTCTAGAAGCACTTCTGACACTTAGGGAACTATGATAAATGACTTAGAAAAAAAAAAGCTTTTGCCTGAAGTATGAATAAGAATCAGTAAATCTTTTTTTAGAGGCTTTTTGATAGTCATTGCAGCACTGATATAAACCAATAAAATACAAAGGAATTGTATTATAATGTTGCTCGCTCATGGAAAAACATCACCAGCTACAGTATAACAATTTCAATAATTATAAGTTGCTCTACTAAAGCAGGTTCAATACAATTATGTAATTGTTTATTGTGACAATTAAATGTAATAATGGGCATATTAATTAATCAGTTTTTTTATATACATTACTATTGTTGATACAGACACTAATCCATAATATGGCTTGTTTGATTTTGGCTTAGTAAATGGAGATGCCAACTACTGAAATCATAGTAGGTCTCAGTGTCCTCTATGAGCCACACAGTCCTGACTATTCATTAAACAATGATTAAACAAACCATGCATTACTATCAATTGAGAACCAAACCAACATCAAGTGACATACAGTATTACTGTAATATTGGCCATTGTTTTAATCTGTAAAGCATGGAATTTAGTTTTTCTCAAAGTGTTGTCTTTCTGATACATTCACTACAAATTCCAGATTTTATTTGCCAGGATTGTCAGCTTTGGAGAAGGTTTATAAACAGATTTAGTTCCATATTTTAACCAACATGAAAATGGATTAGGTGAATGAAGAATAGGAACATGTACACACATACAAATACACGAACATTGAACAATAGTCTTCAAGATTTTAATCTATTTTCTTTTTTCATTCAAAAATCTTCAATAACTTTCAGTTATTCTCCAAGTTTAAGAAAATATCTATCCCTACTCAAAACAAAACAAAAATCCTGCATACTTATGATAAGATAATAAAAAGATTTTCTATATAACACATTTAAATTATACTATTTTTGTATTTTTTTTAAAAAAGAGGTATTTTATTTTTGTAAATGAAGATCCCAGCCTGACTTTTCTACCATTTTGAACAACATATTTTTTCTCTTTTTCTCTATACGTGCATTCAAGAAGATAAAAATAAACCATCCTTCATGATATAAACTGAATCCCACAGGAAAACCTGAAATTATTTTCTTCTAAATGGTGTAAAACTGCCCAAGCTATTCCCACAGGATTCCCACATATTATACAAAGAAAAACACACTTCTGTTCCCTGTGTAGCTGAATATTTTAATCAGTTTAAATATTAATTTAATATTTTAATTTAATTAATTAGGAATATATTTTACATAGGAAACTCTTTAGATTAAGATTTGCTGTGGATAGTCCAAAAAAAAAAGTTTATTACTCTATGATACATATAACATGTAATTACTAGAGAAGATATGTAATGAGTTTCAGAAACACAGGAAAGAGAGGTTGGGTTTTTTTTTTTTTTTTTTTTGCTATGCACAGGATTGTTTTATGGTACTGAGTAGGTTAATACTGCTAATATTTTCTCATCAATGTTGCACACAGAAGTAATTTTTCTGCATATTTCCTCATAAACATTCTTCTATCCACATTCTATATCATTTTAATCTGAAGAAGCAACTGGTTTTAGTGATGTTTTATTTATTTACTACAGATGCTTTTATGCAGCTTTAGTCAGCATTCAGCCTCCAAGCAAAACTATTCAAGCAGCATAAATGTTTTAATGCAGTGGAATCATCTATTTCTTTCATCTTTGAATAGAAAGTTTATGTTACAAAATCTGGTCTTCGGATGGAAACAACATGTGCAAATTGAAGTTCGACATCCCTTTAATTTACTCAAATAGCTGTTTGGGTAAATCCTTGAGGAGACAGAAAATGCAAGGGCTCTTTGAATCACACATTTAATAAGCACGAACAAGGTTAGTGTGCTATGTAATACTATTATGCAAACCATCAGTCACTGATATATGCAACAGCTATCCCAATCAGTTTGCGGGACTATTGAGGCTATTTAAAGTTCTCCACTTTGAATTAAATTATGTCATTGGGTTCAGTGTCTTCCAAACAGCATTTTCCAATACAGTGTTTTCCTGTCCCCAAAGCATAACCTGGTCTAATTTATAATTAACTAACTAACTGATCCAGCCAAATCTTCCTTGTTGACCTAGTAAGATCTAGTAAGCAACCTAAATTATATTCTAGTTTAAATGTTCCTATGAGGCTTTTGAAAAAGCAGAGTTAGTTCAACTCTGTGTATGATTAATTAGATATATATTTAGGTTAAATTTAGTTCCACTGGCTTAATTGACACTTCCTCCTCTTTTTGTGTTCCTTTTCCATCAAGTTAAGTCAATGGTTTTTGCTCTACAAATAGGCTAACTGAGTTACTCTATGGGGTGAGAGAGTGCTTTCTCCACATTGCAATTTGAAGAAGTATTAATGCCTAGGTGGTAATAGGAGGTATCCTATTAAATAAAACAATGTTGGGTCAGCTAAGAAATCAGGACATTCACGATCCAGTGATCCAGAATGATTTTGTCCACTGTATTATTTTACAATCTCTACAGCTGCTCATGCTTCTTGATCCCAAAAAGTCCCTTTAGGAATGTTATACCATGCTTTAATTGGAACACAGATAATCAATCAGAATGACAAATTTTATTACTAATTTTTCTGTCTCTCCTACACTATCCATCCACTCCCATCGACCCACATCCACATTTAACTAAATTTCTGCCCACAAATTCTATAATTTATTTGGTCTATCAAACCAAATGAAAAAGTGTAAAATATCTACCAGTAGGATAATTTTGTTGGTAAATCCATCACTTTTAGCATCCTGTTCTGCAGCTATGTTTGCATTGCTGTTCTATAATTAGACTCAACAGTCTAAACTAAAATGGATTTGATAGATTCACTTGTACAGAACATTTTAATTTTAATTTTGAAATTAGCTTGCTTTCCATTATCATTGCTAGTAAAAAGTAATTCTCAAAAATCAATTATAAAACATGTCATGTAGAAACACATTTTTATGTTAAGTGTCAAAAGATCATTTAGTTAGATGACAAAGGCATAGCAGATAATACTGTTTTCATTATAGGTCAGTAGTATTTGCTGGTAACTGACGTTCAATAATATTAGGATGATATAACAACCAAGAGGATTGTAGACAGAATCAAAAATAAAAAAGCAATTTTATAAGATATCATAGTGAGATACATCACAATTAAAACTATAATTAGTATCTATATAGGTCAATCCTTATAATCACTCCAAAATAATGCTAGGTGCTATTTCACTTTCTGCAGTATTTTTATATAAAAGTGGTGGTCCTTCCATTGACCAACAAATGAAACTATGCAATCTATAACATGTCATGTTTATTTAAGTAATATGTGAACTGTAGGAAGTTAGCACCCACCCCTTCCCTGGAAGAGTGAAATATTTTAGGAAATATGAAAAAGGCAGAATATTATATTTCCCTGGGATAAGCATGTTTTGAAGCAGCTCCCATCTTCCTGCCCCCACCCTTTGTCAATGGGCCATTAAGGCTTGGGCCAGTCTATTCTGCATAACAAAGATCTACCTCCTTCAGGCAGAACCATAGTAGGAATTGCCAAAGATCCAACAAAGATAGGATAAGCTCTCTACACAATATCAGCAGAAACTCACCACATGTGACTTGGGAAGCACATGTGACCATCGGCTAGCTAAGGCCCCCACCCCCTGGGAGTCTGACAACCAATCAGGATACTCTTTCTGGGCTCCAGGAAGTTCAGAGCCAGGGAGAGCATAAAAACCCAGGGACTCACTGTATCTGCCCCTTTTGTGTTCAGGAACTCAAGACATATGATCCTGTCCACCATTAAACCATCTTTCCAAGCAGTCTCCGTGTTTCCAGTGTCTGTTTCCCCACTTGGAACAGAACCCAGAAGGATGTTTCTTCCAACAATTGGCGACCACGAAGAGACTCCAAGCTAACCTAACCAATGGACCAGGCCCAGGTAAGCCTCCCTTGCTAGCAGCAGACCCATTGAGTCTGTGGGTAAGTTTTCCTGGACCTTGGCCATTTGGAACTAGGTTTTAAAGGGGTTTTGAGTTTGAGCTCAAAGGCTGCTTGGAAAGAAGGTGAGTACCTCTAAATTTTAATTTTAAAGCATGGAAAAGCATGGGAAATGTGTGTATGCCTGCATGTGTGTGAGTGAAGGCCCTTCTCCCAATCACAGCTGGACCTTGCTTCCTCTGTGCATTTCCTAACCGCAGAAAGACTAACAGTCTGGAGAGCATGGGGGTTTTGCCAGAGCACAGGACCTTCTGTTAGGGAAGGAGGAAGTGTGTGTGTGGGATTCCACCTGGAAAACAGCCTGATTTCACCTCTTTGAGTGACCTCTAGCCGCACCTCTGCCTACTGCTAGCTCCACCGAGCCATGACCGGTAGAATAGAGAAAGCAAGGGGGGGGTCACCAAATGTGGAACTTTGTGTTTAAAAGGAATGGAAGATGAGCGAAAGCCAAGCGTGTGAAGGGGGGGTAATAAAACTGTAAAAGGGAATCCCGGTGTGTCCAGCCCAGACACGGAGAGTGTGAGGAGGGGCCAGTACTCACTGCTGGGGTCAGCAGGTCCTCCCGGATCCCCTTTTTGGATCTGAAAACTTTGGCGAATTCCCTACGGAAGGGGCCCGTACTTCGTAAGGGAATCAAAGTCTTTCCCAGAGCTTTTTCTCTGCAAACTTGAGGTGGGCCACCCGGCTAAGCCGAAGTGATCCTTCAGGCGAAAAGACAGGGTCATGGGTAGCGGTAGTTCGCGGGTGGCAGGAACCCCGATTGGAAGAAGTGCTCGAGGCCTGGGACGCCAGGCGGATGCCCATTTTAAATGGCATGGTTCGGAAACGAATGGGAAAATTGTGTCAAAAGTGGGCTCTGCTAAGAGATAACACCGGAAGACAAATTTGGCTAAATAAAGGTACTTAAAAGAAAAGGGAAATATATAAATAGGAATGTTGGGGTTTTTGTTTGTTTTGTTTGTTTGTTTTGTTTGTTTGTTTGTCTCTCTGTCTTCTATGCAACCACGTGGTATGTTTAAGATTTGTGCCTTCCCTAATTTAACTGAGATTTACGTGGGAATGATCAGTATGTGTGAAATCTCAGAGTTCTGCTTTCTTCTCTTTGTCCTTCTTCTTTTTATGTGTGTGTGTCTAAGTCTTTGTGCGCCCTCGAGGTAATTGTAACTGTAAAATGTATCTGATCTCTAGAGACAAGAATTTTAAATTGTTAGAAAAGAAAAGAAAAAAGGTTGAAACAATGAAAAATGGGAGAGAGAGAGAGAAAAAGAAAAAAGAAAGAGCCTTTGCCCTGTACTTGTCTGGCCAACAAGAATAGAGTAAAGAGAACTTTTCATTCTATTTCTGGTTTTTTTTTTCTCCTTCCTTCTCTGTATCTTAAAGTAACAACTCAAGTTTATGAGGAAACGTTTTAAGTTCATTTACAAGGAAAAATTCAGTCTTGCATATACTGTATGTGTTTAAATGGGTTTTACCTGTTCATCTTTTTCCTGAAGCATGTGAATCCAATTTTCTTATCTGTGTCTCCATTTTGTTGGAACTGTATCATCTGTTTAGTAACTGCAATACTGTTGTGTTCTTTCTTTTCAAACTCTGCCTGCAAGCTATCTACCCCCCCACCTCTAATCCTGTTACAATGCCTTTCCTGGGAAGATTACCCACAAAAGGGGGGAAGGGACCCTGTTCTCATGTCTTTCAGCCCTGCACAAAGGACTCTGCAACCTGTGGAAGCAGAGCACATGGATCCAGATGCTGCCTCCAGAGGAGACCTTCCATATGTTTGAACCAGGAATTGGGTTTGAATCCAGCCTCCACTGAAAGTCATCACAGCAACCAGAGTGGAGCAGACCTTCCCAAGCCTGACTGACCAGCCCTACCACCAAGCATGCCACCCAGCAGACATGAAAGAAATGACTTTGAGATGTATAAGTAAAGACCAAAAGACTCTTTTCGATTCCCAGAAGACAGCTGGAAAGACTATGGGGAGGGTGGAAATTCATTGTAAGGTTTTCTTTCTTGTCTCGTTTATATTGTAATCAGTTTATTGTAAGAATTGTATTTGGGAGTGGTTGCCACAGCAAGTTATATACACCTTAGATTTCTGTCTGGTGGGGAGGAGAAATATGTCCAAAATGTTTGTATTGCCTGTAGTGTAAAAGTAGCTGCATACACTTGCACACACAGAGAGACACACTATTCAGAATTAGATTGAAACTATTTCCTTCACTTACCTCCACAGAAAGCTTCTCCTAGGTTGATTTTTGCTCTGTAGCACTAAAAACCCAAGTAGTCTTATCTCCCTGCTAATTCCATGGGGAAGCAATCCCCCTCAGGCAATTCCCTTACTTGAAGAGATAGCAGGAAAAGTGATATCCAAAAACCCAAGCCCTGACTGTGACTCACAAATGATGCTGCCCAGTTGCCCAGTAAAGGAAGATATATTGCACTGGTGGTCTCATGAGTAGAAATCCCAGGGCTCATTATGTGTAACACCAAAAGAAAAAGAAAAAAAAAGAATGGATATTATATACTGGCTAACCTCAATTTGGACTCACAAATCCTGGATGCAATAAAGTAAGAGCTAGGGCAGGTTTAGTAACCAACTCATGAAATGGGCAGCCTGTAATTTAAAGGAAAACCATGGCTGTGAAAAATTTTTGGGACATGTGCTTGCTTGAAACCTGACTGGAAGCTGAAATTAATTGGCATGGAAAATTGGATACTGTAAAATTCTTACCAGAACTTTTCTCCTGGCTGCTAGACCTTCATGGTTGAAAGCTTTCAGGAGCCACTGAAGGAATTCTTTTCTGTTGCCTCTATCAATGTCTTTCCCTTTGCATTAGAACAATTAAAAGCACCCATTAAGGCTCTCTGATCTGATTAATTTTAATCTTTTGCCAAGTACTTGTTTCAAAACTCATGTTTTGAAAAAAAAAAGTAGGGATTGTAGGAAGTTAGCACCCACCCCTTTCCTGGAAGAGTGAAATATTTTAGGAAATATGAAAAAGGCAGAATATTATATTTCCCTGGGATAAGCATGTTTTGAAGCAGCTCCCATCTTCCTGCCCCTGCCCTTTGTCAATGGGCCATTAAGGCTTGGGCCAGTCTATTCTACATAACAAAGATCTACCTCCTTCAGGCAGAGCCATAGTAGGAATTGCCAAAGATCCAACAAAAATAGGATTAGCTCTCTACACAATATCAGCAGAAACTCACCACATGTGACCTGGGAAGCACATGTGACCATCGGCTAGCTAAGGCCCCCACCCCCTGGGAGTCTGACAACCAATCAGGATACTCTTTCTGGGCCCCAGGAAGTTCAGAGCCAGGGAGAGCATAAAAACCCAGGGACTCACTGTATCTGCCCCTTTTGTGTTCAGGAACTCAAGCCATGTGATCCTGTCCACCATTAAACCATCTTTCCAAGCAGTCTCCATGTTTCCAGTGTCTGTTTCCCCACTTGGAGCAAAACCCAGAAGAATGTTTCTTCCAACAGAACACTATCAACTATGGCATTTACTACATATGCAAGATCTTTCAATGCTACAAAACCTCCCAAACCTCATGATGTTGGGGTATATGGATTGTTAAAATTTTTCAGTGTGAAATATAATTTTGTATCTAGCCAGCCATTTCAAAGATGTAACCCATTTAAGCAATATCCACTTGAATATCAACATCATAAATTCTTTGCTTGACAATTTTCTTAACATTTGGACTTATTTGTTGTAGAAATTGCATTGAAATTCTTTCTTTTAAGATGGTTTTGGGATTTTAGAATGCCAAGGTACACTGAAATGTGTGACAGGACTCTCATTCCAAGCGCAGCTGTCTATTTCAGTTGATTGGATCTTCAACATACTTTAGTTATGAGTTAGATACTTTAATTATAAGATAGTTTTGTATGGTAAATATTCCCAGGTTGGCCCTAGCCACTGAGGTTGGCATGAATTTATCCCACCAAGGAAACATTTCAGAAATGAAGACTAAATTTGTTCCAATATAGGAGCATTACTAAACCTCATAATTCTATTCCATATGTTAATATTGGAACTGTTTTTGCACTATAGACTTTAAGAATTTGGGGGGTATTGCTATATAATGGCATATCTATCTTTAAATTAGGTGTTCTCTTTATACTTTTAAGAGTTCATTTAAAATTGGTTCTGACTGTAAATATAACATTTATTTGAAATTGTTGTATACTCATTCCTTATGTTCATCTACTGGGAGTTGATAGCTGGAAAACTAGAAATGAAGGGGGAAAAAAGGATTGGGGGCAAAGGACAGTAGAATGGAGGAAGAGAGAGATACAGAGAAAAAGAAAGGAAGTTTGGAAATGGAAGAATTGGATGCTTTGCTCTGCTAAAGATCTCAGCAGGATGATCAAGTTTTCCCTTGCTTATACTGCTCAGTTTGCAATTGAAGGAAAATAGTAAAACAACAACAACCCATAAGCTTCCATGTAATTTAAAGAAGTATGCTTGTGTTCTGAGATTCTTAAATACTTCCACTTTGACTCAGGTCCTGAAGCAAATAAAGAATAGTGAAAGAACTATTTTGTTTGAAACCATCTACTATGGTGTGCTGGACAACAATGTTGTGATAAACCCCAAAACATTTTCCCAACATTAAGAGCTGTAAAAAAGTTGAAGACTATTATAGTTTTCTCCGATAAATAATAATTTCTCTGCTATGAACGTTATGCAGCTGAATGTACATTCATCAAGTTACTTTTACGGTGCAGTATATTTAGAAATTCACAACTTCTCTATGTAAGTATTCAATACAATTGTTAATGGGCCTTATGTGCAGGCAACTGTATATTTGGCATGGTAGCCTGAAGAAAAAAAGTCAAATGAATAGAATATGCATGAACCAAAAGCAATTAAGAGATTCTAATCCTAGTCAATGCTAAAGCTACATGTGCATAGTTTAGGGTTATCCAAAGTGTGTGTGTGTGTGTGTGTGTGTGTGTGTGTGTATTACCCTTACTTCTAGGTTGCTTCTCTTTTTGATTAGTTTCCATCCATTGCTTCTTGTCCTGCCTTCGGGTGCTTTGGAGAATAGCTTGACTCCCTCTTCTTTGTGGCAACCCCTGAGATATTGGAACACTACTTGAAGGGGAGCCCCCTCAACCAAATGGTATATAGTCACATTTATATTGCTTATTGCACTTTTATATAAAGGATAGAATCATAAAGCCCTTTCCCCTACTTCTGTATGCCTAAAAGGGAACTGGGCATTTGTACCCTTCTGCTGTAATCAGTGTAACCACAAGATGTACCCAGTCGTATTACTGGAATGTATTGGCAAAGTTGTATTACTGGAATGTATTGGGTAAGATGTAAGATATACCCATATATGGAATATGTATCACAAAACTATAAACTTCTGCTTTTGTACTTTTCCAGTGTATCTCTCTTAAGATTTATCTATCTGTATACACAATGTATTATCTATAAGCGGAACTGAATATGCTATGTCACTTTCAAATCTCAGGAAACTATAAAGTCTGTCTAAGGGCGTAGTTCGGGGCTCAGTCCTCAGCAGGTGACTGCACTGGGCCTATTGCTAGCAATATTCAATAAACCTGTTTCTCTGGATCTCCGTGGTCTTGTCTCCTGATTTATTTACAGGTACTGATTGGGATTAGTAAATCCCGCTTCATTTCTGGCGAGCCAGCCAGGAGGCAACGGAATTTTTAAAATTCCTCTGGACCGTCACCACGCTGTGGGAGGGTCTCGGAGGCTCGGGGAACCATCCCAGGCGCCATCGGACATCTTTTAGTCTGAGGGACTTCCCTGTGGAGCCGGCCCCTTCGCAGCCTCGGTTGACGCCTCCAAGAACCACTTGAGGGAGACCAAGAGACCAGGAACACTTCAATCCAGCTGGAAGGAAAAGAAAAGAAGCCTGCAGGCAAGTATCTGGGTCCCTGGGAAGAGGTAATAACTATTAGCCTGTAGATAGGGGAAGGCCTGATCACCCTCCCCTCAAGGCTAAAGGTGGGAGGTTTGTCTGGTGTGACTGGTGTGAGTGTTCCCCGCGGTTCTGTTCAGTGGCCGTTGAGAGTCCGGGACTGACAGCCGGGGAAGTGTGATTGAGATCCCTTGGTGTTTCTCTGGGAAGGAAGGACCCCTTACCTCCTTCTCAAACCCCTTTTCCTACTTGTCTTGTCTGGTGCCCTGGGTGGAAGATGGGTGGAGGAGGAAGTACGCCACTTACCCCCTTGGAATGTATGTTAAAACATTTTAAGGATGCCTACATTAGCCAAGACTACGGCATAGGGTGGAGCAGGCAAAAGCTAAGGGTTTTCTGTGAGGTGGACTGGCCAGACTTTAAAGTTGATTGGCCAGCGACAGGGTCCTTGGACCCAGGGGTTGTACTGCAAGTACACCAGAGGGTTTTCCACCCCACGTTAGGACATCCGGACCAAGCCCCTTATATCGATGTCTGGCTTAATCTGGTACAACACCCCCCCCCTGGCTACAAAAATGTAAAGCCACAAGGTGCAGGCTGTTAGTCTCCCGCACTTTGCCACACAAGAAGGGAGAAGCCAAGGCCCCAATTCTCCCCAGTTCCCCCGAGGAATTACCCAGTCCACCACCATATGTTCCACGCGGGGATGACCAAATAAGTCCTAGGGCCAGTTCCTCAGCGTCAAGCAGCACAGAAGTAGGAGCTGGTACCTTTTTGCGAGCCTTGGATGACTTGGGCATCCCTGACTCCCCTGGGGTACCGACCCCAGTTGACCGCTCCGCTCAAACCAGTTTGGATGGGGTGGAGTTGGGGGCTCGCCCAAAGGAACGGGAAGCCCGGAAAAGCGAACAGGTAACCCCCCCCCAGGGATGAATTAGAAGAAGCAGTGGGGGGAGAACCATTGCCTCTTGAAGTTAAGGAAGGCCCCATAGCTGAGCGAACTCGTTCTAGGTACACCGAACGGGGTGAGGAAGATGATCTGGCTGAGGGTGGTGTGGCCTTCCTGAATCCCCTTAGAAGAGTAGACCAATCTGTGGTTGAACCAAACAGAGCGCCCGTGATAGTCTCTGTGTTTCAACACGTCCCTTTCACTTCTTCGGACCTTTTAAATTGGAAAATGCATTATGGTCCGTTTAGTGACAAACCATCAGAGGTCACAGACTTGGTCAAAACTATTGTAGATACCCACAATCCAACATGGCGGGATCTACGGCAACTGATGGCTACCATCTTTAATCCTGAAGAGAGGGAAAAGATTCAGAATGCAGCTCTTAAAATTTTAAAAGGTACTGTCCCAGCCCAAGACACATTTGACCGGTGGGTGGCTAAGAATTTCCCCTCCGAGGATCCAAGATGGGACCCCTATAAGATAGAGGACCTAAGGTCCCTTCAAGATTACCAGCGCCTTGTTATGCAGGCAATCCAGGCGGCGGGGAAACCCACTACCAACATGTCAAAGCCTTCTTTGGTGATCCAAGGTGCCGACGAGGCCCCAGAAGCCTTCTATGCCCGACTGTTAGATGCGTACCGCATGTACACTCCCATTGACCCCACACAACCTGAAAATGCTCGCATGTTGGCAATGGCCTTCATCTCTCAATCTGCCCCTGACATACGGCGAAAGTTACAAAAATTGGAGGGAGCTCTTGGGAAATCAATGAGTGAGCTGATGGAGGTTGCAAGAAAGGTTTTCGCAAATAGAGATAGGATTGAGGAGAAGAAACAGGAGCAGAAAATGCATAAGAAAGCAGAACTGCTCGCTGCTGCCCTAATGGCCAGGCCTGCGGCCCGGGATGGGCAACGAAGGGGTGGAGGCTCAAGGGGCCAGGGGTCAGGGGGACCCCTGGGGCGGAATCGGGGCCAGGGGTCAGGTGGGCCCCTAGGCTGGAATCGGGGTCAGGGGTCAGGGGGACCCCTGGCGCCTAACCAGTGTGCCATATGTAAACGGACTGGCCACTGGAAGGGAGAATGTCCCGACAGGGAGAAGGAACGTGTCAATGAAGGAAACCGGGGAGGCTTTGCTGGAAACGACCGAGGTGGACGAGGCAGACCCTTTCGAGGGAGGGGACGTGGCACGTTTAATACCCCCCTCATCGGTCTAGCTGAAGTCGAGGAATGGGAGTGAAACAGACCGGGTTCAGCCCGCCTCCCAGAACCTATGGTCAGATTAACTGTTGGAGGCAAGCCTATATCCTTCCTAGTTGACACGGGGGCCACCCGATCCGTCATAACCAAACCCTTGGCAAAGCCCTCCCCACACACCATCACCGTCCAGGGGGCCACGGGACAACCAATTCAACGGCCTTTCCTCAATCCCCTAATTTGTCACACTGGGGGTAAAACAATAACCCATCAATTCGTGTACATGCCTGAATGCCCCCTTCCTCTTATGGGACGAGACCTGCTATGCAAATTACGGGCTCAAATTTCTTTTGACCATGATGGCTCTGCAACCATGACATATGGCCAGGTCTCTATGGAAGTCCCACAGGAGGAAGCATGGCGTCTAATGGCTCTGCAGGAAGTTGAAGGGAATACCGGATGGGAGGACTTTAACGTCCCTTTGCTGTGGGCAGAGGACAACCCCCCCGGTTTTGCTAGCCATCAGACTCCCATCATTGTCGAGGAGCTCCCTGCCAAAACTCCAGTTCGCCTTCGTCAGCGGGCTTACCCGAGGCACATTATGCAGGCTATTCAAAAGGTTATTGATCTATATCTGGCTCATGATATTCTGGTCCCTACTGAATCGGCCTGGAACACCCCTATTTTGCCCATTCCAAAAGGGGATGGCCGTTTCCGCCCGGTTCAGAATCTAAAGCCTGTCAATAGCGCAACAGTAACCATACATCCTCTGGTCCCAAACCCTTACGTGATTCTGGGATTAATCCCCCAGACTGCGTCATGGTTTTCGGTCATTGACCTTAAGGATGCCTTTTTTACCATCCCTGTTCATAAAAAGAGCCAGCACCTTTTCGCTTTCGAGTGGGAAGATCCGGCTACTGGTCGTAAGCAACAGTATACTTGGACCAGGTTGCCTCAAGGTTTCAAGAACTCCCCCACTCTGTTTGGTAATGCCCTTGCAGCTGATTTGGATGTCTTACACCTCCCGGAACCAGATGTCCTTTTACAGTACGTGGATGACCTGTTGGTCACCGGCCAGTCAAAGGACATCTGCTGGCAAAACACTTACGACCTGTTACACCTCTTACAGCGATTGGGCTATAAGGCTTCACGGAAAAAGGCACAATTGGTTTTGCAAAAAGTCAGATACTTAGGCTATGATATTGAGCCTGGAAAACGTACCTTGGGTCATGAAAGAAAAGAAGCCATATGCCGCCTCCCCACTCCTCGGACCAAGAAGGATCTCCGGGGGTTTCTGGGGGCTGCTGGGTTCTGCCGCATTTGGATTCCCAATTTTAGCCTCCTTGCTAAACCACTATACGAGGCAACCAGAGGCAGTGACCGTGAGCCACTCCTCTGGCAAAAAGAGGAACAGAAAAGTTTCACAAGTTTAAAACATGCTCTTATGCAAGCCCCCAGTTTAGGCTTACCCGATTTAGAAAAACCTTTTCAGTTATTTGTAGATACTAAACAGAATGTTGCGGTGGGGGTTCTAACCCAACGGTTGGGCACCTGGCATCGCCCTGTGGCCTATCTTTCCAAGCAGCTGGATCCTGTCGCAAGGGGTTGGCCTGCTTGTCTGAAGGCTGTTGCTGGCACTGCTCTTCTTACTCAGGAGGCCAGCAAACTAACCTTTGGACAAGAACTAGAAATCCAAACCCCTCATGCCCTGAAGGCTGTCTTGGAAACAAAAGGCCATTTGTGGTTAACCAATCCCCGAATGCTTAAATACCAAGGCTTGATAACACACAACCCCATGATTACTTTAAAGCAATCCACTTCCTTGAATCCTGCAACCCTCCTCCCTGAGCCCGATCTTGACACCACCCATGATTGCATTCAAACTATTGAGGAAACATATGCTAGCCGCCCTGATATGTCGGATGTTCCACTTTCTCATCCTGACTATACGCTTTTCACTGATGGCACTAGTTTTCTCCAGGCTGGTGTTCGCAAGGCTGGATATGCTGTCGTCACCTTGACAGATGTATGGGAAGCCGAGCCCCTCCCTCCTGGGACTAGTGCACAGTTGGCAGAACTCCATGCTTTGACCAGGGCCCTTGAACTTTCTAAAGATCTAAAGGTCAACATTTACACTGACTCGAAGTATGCTTTTTTGACTGTCCAAGTACACGGGGCATTGTATAAAGAAAGAGGACTTATTACAGCAGGGGGAAAGGACATCAAGTATGGTCCTCAGATTCTCCGCCTGCTGGACAGTGTCTGGGCCCCTCATAAGGTGGCTGTCATGCACTGTAGAGGACACCAGAAATCACCGTCTGACACGCAAATGGGTAACCACAGGGCTGACCAGGAGGCCCGCCTTGCTGCTTTTAAACCTTACACACTACAGGCTCACTGTCTAACCCTGTGGAACCCCCCCGACTCCATTCAGCCACACTACAGCACACTCGAAATTGCCCAGGCCCGTGAACTTGACGCTTCCCTACAGGGGGGTTGGTGGGTCTTACCTGATTCTCGCGTTTTCCTCCCGGGCAACCTTGCCTGGGATGTGGTCACTCAAGTTCACCAGCAATTGCACCTGGGCAAGACTGCCTTGGCACACGCTCTGCTGCGTGAATTGTATATCAGCAAGGTCCACAGCATTGCTGCCAACGTCTGCTCCAGGTGCCACACGTGTGCCGCGAATAACCCTAGGACTGGACCCCAGCCTCCGCAGGGGCACCAGCCTAGAGGAGATTTTCCTTTTGACTCACTTATGATTGATTTTACCGACATGCCCCGTTCTGGTTCATACTCTGCTCTGCTTGTCATTATCTGCACCTATTCGGGTTGGCCGGAATGCATTCCCACTCGCACCAAGAGAGCCTCTGAGGTTACTAAGGCCCTCTTGCAGTTGATCATTCCTCGTTATGGCCTACCCTCTAAAATCTCGTCAGATAACGGCCCTGAGTTTATTCACAAGGCTACACATAAGATTTCTTCTATGTTAGGCATCCACTGGCGCCTTCATTGTGCATTCCACGCTAGCAGCGGTTCTTTCGTAGAACGGGTCAATAGGTCTATCAAGGATAAACTGGCCAAAATTTGTCAGGAAACTCACCTAAAGTGGCCGGATGCTCTGCCCCTGGCTCTGTTTGCTGTACGTTGTACTCCTCGCAAAGATTTGCTTGTTTCCCCTTTTGAATTACTATATGGGCGAATCCCCAACTTAGTTCGCCCCAATGTATCTTCCGAGGCCCAGGTGGGGGATGCTCTTAAGTTTAGACAGCTCCAATCGCTGAATCAGATGGTTCACAAGCTCCAGGATTATGTCTTGTCTTCCCGTCCTCACCTATTAGTAACCCCTACCCATAACATCTCACCGGGTCAGGAGGTGTGGGTTAAGGAATGGAAACGGGAACCCCTTTGTCCTAAGTGGAGGGGCCCCTTCTCTGTAATCATGACTTCTCCGCTTGCTATTAAAGTTGCTGAAATTAAGCCTTGGATCCATTGGTCCCGAGTCAAGGTTGCCGCGCCGTCTTCCTGGCGGGTTGAACCCAACCCTGCGCAGCCTTTACGCATCACCTTTCGTCGTGGGCGGTCCTCACCACTGGCTTCCCCTTCTGGTGACACCCCGGAAGCTGTCCCTCTACGAACGGGAGCTGAAGTTGGAACCCCTGCAGGTGTTACTCCGGAAGCTGACACCCATCGCACGGGCAACGACGTTCGCTACACCCTTCGCTCTGGGCGGCAGGTCCCCTTGTGAAACATTTTTCATCTCTCATGTGTTGGTTTTGTAATTGTGGATGTGAATGCTGTTGCTGCGCTCACTGTATTGACTGTGTTTTATGTACCGGGTGTTTGCTTGAGTGTGACGTGAAAATCATTGAAGACGTTCTAGCACACTACTTGGTAATAGGACTAAAGTCTTTTCGCTATACACTTAAGGTTACCCCTACCGTGGAGAGAGCGTTGCGGGACCGGACCAGACGGCATCGGGAGGATGGATGCTGCCCAGCGTATGCGTGAAACCGCTTGTATTCGCCGCGGCCTAATGCCTTCCATTTGGGTTGTGGTTGTTAGTATTGTCATTAATGCCCTTTACCTCTATCGCGTTCTGCTCGGAACAGGGGGGAAGGGGAGCTTGGACTTGGAGGGTCCTCTTAATCCCATTGATCTCATACCTACAGATGATGACGTCTGGACCTGGTTGGAGGAAAAACCGACACCGGTCCCGACACTGGCCCGGATGCCGGGTCCATTCTATGACCCGGTGTTATACGATCCAGTGTTGAGCCCTAGACAGAAACCCCGTTCCTTAGCTACTGCCATGGAACTTCCCCTATGTACTGATTGTTTCCTGCCCCTTTCGGAAGGAAGGCGTTTTGCTTTTACACTCCTTAATACCCCAAATTGCTCTACAGGTTATCTTCCTCCCTGCAGATACAGGGATCAACAATTCCTTCGCTGTAATGATGTCCCTTTATTTAAATGCCACCTCATACGTCCTTTCCGTCTTATTGAATATGGTAAGCAGAGACCGCCACGAGATGTCCCATTAGGGAAAGGCCCTTGCAATTGTCAGGAAAAGGACAAACAGACCCTTAGGATCGAGTTTGGGAAACCTTCCTCGTGTACCCAGTTCGACCTAACTACCTGTATGAATAATCAACAAACTTTCAAACGATGTAATGGGACAAAGGGGATATACTGCTACTTAGAAGGAAACACACAAAACTGTGCCCCTTGTATGAGAGACGCTTCCTTCCTATACACCCCACTGAATTCTTCAATGTGCCCCAATGGGCCGACATGTGTCCGGGAAAATCGGCAATATAAAATTTGTGTTCTTAACGGCCTCCCTTACTGTTATCTTTTAGGTTCCTTTCCTAAACCCAAGCCACCGGTGGCTAAACCAAGGCCGCCGCCGCGTGACCCGACGCCACCCTCGTGCGCAGAGTGCATTGTCACTACCCGATCAGATCAGGTAATTAGCAAGACATTAATTTACCACACTGCTAAACCTGATGATTGCCTCTCTGAGCTGTCATCATGCACTCTGAATAGCACGGTCTATAGGAGGTGCAGGGACAAGAAGGCAACAGTGCAATGCTATGACCCTTCACAGGTCACCAGGTGGACTGAACATGCAGTCCACCTTTATCACATGGGTGGCTCCGGCTTGGAATTAGTTGCTTCAAATTCCACTTCTATTAGACCGCAGTCCCTGACCCTGACTTTTGATGCTTGCAACCTTATTAATAGAGGAGGCTATTACCAAACCCGATGTGGAGGTTTAGATTGGGAAAGGGAGTATATGTTCAATAGTAAGTATATGTGTCTTAAAACCAAGTCAAAGCCTGACTGTCACCTCGCTGACACCTATAATTGGTGCCCCTATTGGAGTTGCATCACCAACATGGACGGTAATCAGGCTATCTCCCTTCGTAATGGAGTGGCTGCCAGTAACTGTCCTTTGGGTAAATGTAATCCTGTAATCCTTACCTTCCATCATTCCCTTTGGTCTATGAATAGGGATGGAGCTTATGCTGACTATGGTTTTCAAATTAATGGTAGAGGTAGGGATCCAGGAGCTAAAATCAGGATTAAGTTTTCCAAACGGGCCCGATCTCGAGGTGACACCAAACATTTATTCTGGTCCTTCTATGAAGAAATTGCTAAGCTTAACATTCCTGATTTCCCTGCCCAGGTACATAACACTTTTGTCCGCCTGGCGGAGGACATTGCTCATACCCTTAATGTTTCTAACTGTTTTGTGTGTGGAGGAACCAACATGGGTGATAAATGGCCATGGGAAGCCCAGGAGCTTAATTATTCCACTGTCTTGGAAATGGAACAACGCAATAATCTCACTGCTACTCCGGGTAAGGATGGTACGTGGGCTCTCACTTCCAATCTCGTGGGATCTGTTTGCTACACTACAAATCGAACCAAAGGCTGTTTCTATGTTGGATCTATTCGCTGCCGCTCCGCCTGGAACAATGGTACCTGGTGGTCTGGTATCAATAGAACCTACACCACCGAGGACACGGCCTTGGAGAGGGTACAACTTATGCAGAAATATATCTTGGACCCTCTGAACAAGACTCTTGCTTGGTTGGCTCCTGACGGTATGTATTGGTTGTGTGGTGCTTTTGCTTATGCTGAACTCCCTGCCGGTTGGTGTGGCTCTTGTGTACTTGGTATCATCCGCCCTGGATTCTTCTTGCTTCCCCTTCGTCAACGACAGGTCCTTGGAGTACCTGTCTATGATGAAATTGGGAACCTCATTAGGAACCGCCGACATGTCGACACTTCTCTTATTGAGAAGGTCAATGTTGGAGGCCCGCAGAAATTCCAGGAAGAAGAATGGCCACCTGAGAGGATAATACAATACTATGGACCGGCCACATGGGCGGAAGATGGCATGTGGGGCTACCGTACCCCTATATATCTTCTCAATCGCCTCATCCGTTTACAGGCCGTGGTTGAAATCATAACTAATGAAACAGTTAAGGGTCTTACTAAGCTTGCAAAGGAAAGTGTCAAGTCTCGCACTTATATCATGCAGAATCGCCTTGCTTTAGATTATTTGTTAGCCAAGGAGGGAGGTGTGTGTGGTAAGTTCAATCTCTCTAACTGCTGCATTGAAATTGATGATAGTGGTCATGTTATTAAGGAAATCACTGATAAAATGGTCAAAATCGCACATGTCCCTGTTCAAACATGGAGAGGCTTCAACCTGGCAGATGCCTTCTCGGGATGGTTCCCGAAACTGCCGGGTTTACAAGCTATAGTTGCTCTCATTGGCCTCATTGCAGCTGGTTGTGTCATTTTGCCTTGCATTCTCCCTATCTTTATTCGCACAATCACGAGCACTCTTTCTTTATTGGTTGAGAAAAAGGCTACCGCCCAAGCTATGGCCTGGTGGGAATATCAGAAACTTATTGATATGGAAGAAGGTAACCCCATATGTGAAACTTCGCAGTAATTGCATTACTTGGCTAAGTCTCAACAGGGGGGAATGAAGGGGAGCCCCCTCAACCAAATGGTATATAGTCACATTTATATTGCTTATTGCACTTTTATATAAAGGATAGAATCATAAAGCCCTTTCCCCTACTTCTGTATGCCTAAAAGGGAACTGGGCATTTGTACCCTTCTGCTGTAATCAGTGTAACCACAAGATGTACCCAGTCGTATTACTGGAATGTATTGGCAAAGTTGTATTACTGGAATGTATTGGGTAAGATGTAAGATATACCCATATATGGAATATGTATCACAAAACTATAAACTTCTGCTTTTGTACTTTTCCAGTGTATCTCTCTTAAGATTTATCTATCTGTATACACAATGTATTATCTATAAGCGGAACTGAATATGCTATGTCACTTTCAAATCTCAGGAAACTATAAAGTCTGTCTAAGGGCGTAGTTCGGGGCTCAGTCCTCAGCAGGTGACTGCACTGGGCCTATTGCTAGCAATATTCAATAAACCTGTTTCTCTGGATCTCCGTGGTCTTGTCTCCTGATTTATTTACAGGTACTGATTGGGATTAGTAAATCCCGCTTCATACTAACATGTCACCTAGTGGTGAAATTCAATTTTTTTAACTACTGGTTCTGTGGGCGTGGCTTGGTAGGCGTGGTGTGGCTTGGTGGGCATGGCTTGGTGGGCATGACAGGGGAAGGATACTGCAAAATCTCCATTTTCACCCCACTCCTGGGGGAAGGATATTGCAAAATCTCCATTCCCACCCCACTCTGGGACCAGCCAGAGGTGGTATTTGCTGGTTCTCTGAACTACTCAAAATTCCCACTACCAGCTCTCCAAACTACTCAAAATTTCCACTACCGGTTCTCCAGAACCTGTCAGAACCTGCTGGATTTCACCCCTGATGTCATCCCTACTCCTTCTTTTCATTGAACTAGACATACCAAATTCCAGCAACCATTCTTTATATGTTTCAGCCTCCAGTCCCCTAATCATCTTAGTTGCTCTTCTCTGCACGCAACATTTTTTTACATCGTGATCACCAAAACTGGATGCAATATTAACAGATTTTAACAGATTAACAGAGTTGGAAGGGAGTTTATAGGTCATCTACTCCAACCCCCCACTCAAGCAGGAGACCCTATACCCGTGATGGTGAACCTATGGCATGTGTGCCAGAGGTGGCACACAGTGCCCTCTCTGATGGCACATGAGCCATTGCCCCAGGTCAGCTCTGCTGCACATGTGCATATGCCTCCCGCCAGCCAGTTGGTCATCGGGTCTCTGCCGCGCATGCACGGGGGGTGTGTGCTTGCGGGAGGGCAACGTGTGCATTCACGGGCCCCATGTGTGCATGCACAGGGTCCACATGCCCATGCATGGGGCCGTGCGCATATTGCATTTGGGGGTTTGGGCACGCAGCTCGCATTTGCACACGCACATGCATGCTTTGGGCACTCGGTCCGGAAAAGGTTAGCCATCACTGCCCTATACCATTTCTGACAAATGGCAGTCCAATCTTTTCTTGAAAGTCTCAAGTGATGAAGCTCCCACAACTTCCGAAGGCAAGCTGTTCCATTGGTTGATTGTTCTCAATGTCTGTTCTGCCCCAGCTACGGATCCCAAAGAACACAGTCCACACAAACTCTAAACAAAACTTAGTTTACTCAAATAACGCAGTTTTAGCAAATGCCGGCTGTTAATAAAGCGTTCTTAACAGCCTGCCAGAATTCCACAGATAAGATAGTCAGAGTCTTACTGGAGTTGGCAGAAAGCCCAGAAGCAAGGTTGCAGAGACATCCCAGATGATTAGCGAACCAAAATTGTTTCCTGCAGCTTGTTACAAGCTGCGTACTTTCTTAAATAGGCTAAGGGAGTGGCCAATTAACCCCAAGCCTTACTCTCGAGGAGACCTCCTCCTGAGGAACCACTCCTGCCTTTTGGCAGCTCTGCGTGCCTGTGAATTGAGAAGAGGCTCCTCCTCTTCTTCTTCTTCACTTAAATGAGCCTCTGGAGATTCTGAAGGTCCTGACTGAATCCCTGCCTCTGGCACCACATCTTCTTCAGCCTCCTGCTGTCTGATTCGAGCGCCGGCTGCACAGGCTGCTGGCGCAGCACCACACCTGCCTCATCGTTGTCGGGATCAGCAACAATCCGCACAGGCCTCTGGCAGGCCACAACGCTGTCAGAAAGTTCCTCATTTCTAGGTTGAATCTCTCCTTGGTCAGTTTCCATCCATTATTCCTTGTCTGACCTTCAGGTGCTTTGGAAAACAGCTTGATCCCCTCCTCTCTGTGGCAGCCCCTCAAATATTGGAATACTGCTATCATGTCTCCTCTGGTCCTTCTCTTCACTTGACTAGCTATACCTAGTTCATGTAACTGTTCTTCATATGTTTTAGTCTCCAGTCCCCTAATCATTCTGGTTGCTCTCCTCTGCACTTTTTCTAGAGTCTCAACATTTTTTTTATAGTGTGGTGACCAAACCTCGATGCAGTACTCTAGGTGTGGTCGTATTAGGGTTTTACAGAGTGGTATTAGTACCTCACTTGATCTTGATTGTATCCCTCTATTAATGCAATTTAGGATTGCATTGGCTTCTTTAGTTGCTGCTGCACCCTGCTGGCTCATATTTAGCTGATTGTCCACTAAGACTCCAAGATCCCTCTCACAGTCACTGCTATTAAGCCTGGTTTTCCCCAGTTTATGTGTGTGCTTTTGGCTTTTCTTGCCTAAGTGTAAGACTTTCATGTAAGAATTTCATTTTGTTAGATAGGGCCCAGTGTTCAAGTCTGTCAAGATCCATCTGGGTCTCGAGCCTATGTTCTAGGGTATAAGCTCTTCCTGCCAGCTTAGTATCATCTGCAAATTTGGTGAGTTCCCCTTCTATTCCCTCATCTAAGTCCTTTATGAAGATATTGAAGAATAATGAGCCTAAGACGGAACCTTGTAGCACCCCACTCCTTACTTCTCTCCATGTAGACATAGACCCATTTTTTTGTGTGAAAAAACTTTTTTATTTTATAAACAAACAAACAATACATAATCAATCATTCAATGTGTCATCTAAGTACATCTTTGGTGTCTTCTTCTTACTCCTCCAATATTTATCATATCTTAATATTTTCATTTCATTTATTATGACATTTCCTCCACATTTCTTACTTCTCTATTAATACACTTATTTATCTTTTTATTTTTTTAAAAATTTTACAACAATTTTATCCCCACACAACCTTCAACCCTCCTCCCCACACACACCCCCAACTTCCCAGAGCAAAAACAGGGTATAACATTTAACAAACCTAAGCTAAAATATGCTAACTTACTACAAGATTCAAAACTCCCTCACGTTCTTTAACTCCCCTTTTAAAAGTTATTCATCAACCTTCTTTTATAAATTCTCTTATCACATTTCACATTTGTTACTAAAATCCTTTCCATACCTTCTTTTTCAGCATTACTCCCTAGTAAAATTCTAAATTAAACATTTATCCTCTTTAGTCATTCATAAACCACTCGCCAATTTCTGATTGTTCACCATTAGTCCCTTGTAAAATTCTAAATTATACATTTTAAAACTTTCTTTAAAGTATGTCTATTTTTTAAAAGAAAAAATATGATTAATCCATCGAGTTAAATTATGTCTAACTTAAACATTTCGTCACATATACCTTTTAAAAATACCATAATCGTAGATTAAACATTTTAAAATCTCTTAATACATCAATATGACATTCTTCAAAATATAAGTTTCAAAACAAAAAAGCTATCCATTAAATTTTAAGTTAACCATTTTAATACTTCAATAAATTTTAAAAAGCTATCCAATTTTAATAAGTCTTTTTATTTCAATAAAACATTAAAAGAAATTAATCTTCCAGTCTTCCTTTCTTTCTATATTTTTTCCAATCCTTCTTCTTCAATAATACTTTCTTCTTCAGCATTGCTCCTCCCCCTGCTTTTATTTTCGAGAATTTTTCCCTTCTCCATTTTTTTCTGGCTTTTTTGCAAACTTTCTTCTTTCTTTCTTTCTTCTTCAGTCTTATTCCTCCGCCACAATCCTGTTCTCTTCGCAAAGTAATTCCTTTCGGTAAAAACACCTCTTTAACTACAATTGAGAATCCATTTTTGTAACAAAGTTGTAAAGTTCCACTTCGAATCTTCCTTTTTGTATAAAAAATCCCAACACCTCCTGACAATTTTCCATTTGTCTGTATCAAAACCTTTGGAGGAATATCTCTCAATATTTCCTGGTTACACTCCTTCAAGCCTCTCTGCTTTTCCTTCTTAATTTGAAGAACCTCTATTTCATTTTCCAAAGGCACAATAAACTGGGTTTTTTCTTCCGGCTCCCCTTCACTTATATCTTTGTTTGGGATTTGAGTAAAATCCTTCTTAAGAATCCCTTCAATTCTTTCCATGAATGCAGAGGTAAATGATTCTAAAATTTCTTCCAAAAGATCCACAGTCAGCATTTGTGAGCTTTCATCACTTTCAGAAAAGCCAGCCATTTTTTTTTCTTACATATAATTTTTAAATCCTTCTCCTTTTAAAATAAAATCCTCTTCTTTTAAACAGGGGCTTTCAACACCACATAATACTTTGTATCTAAGTTTCACTTCTCCATGCCCCGTTAGAGTCTCACACCATCTTACTTTCCCTTTCTACCATAGCGATTCATAGGGAAGTGATAGATTTTGGAGTTAAAGTTTAGTACTTGCAATTTTCGTTTCTCCTGTATTTGCTCTGCCAGCTTTCAAATCCAAAAATTTTTTCCTTAAATTTGAGTTGCTGGTGCTGGTGTGGTTGCGACGCCTCATTCTGCATAAAGCAGACTCGTCCCGGATCCGGAGCACTGAAGAGCTTTCAGGGAGCTCTCACCCTGCAAACCCCAGGCTTAAAAAGAAAAAACCTGGGGATCTAGGGGAGCTCTACCCAAACCCCTCTGCTCTTCTCTCCCCCTTTTCCCCAGGGGGGGAGTTTTGAGCTGCTAGACAGCTGATTTTCGCTGTTCTAGTGGCTAACGGAATCGCAGGGCTGGAGCTCCCAAAGGGGCGTCCTTCGGCGTTCACGGAGCCACCAGAAGTCGACATAGATCCATTAAGGACTACACATTGAGTACAGTTTGTCAGCCAGTTGCAAGTCTATCTGTTGGTGAAGCTATCTATCCCACTTTTTTCTAGCTTATGAAGAATTAGGTTGTGGTCTACTTTGTCAAATGCCTTGCTGAAGTCTAATATGTCCACAGTATTTCGCTGGTCTACTAATTTAGTCACTATGTTGAAGAATGAAATAATATTGGTTTGGCATGATCTGTTTTTTTTTTTATTGAAAAAGTTTTAAAACAAACACAATTTCCCCACAACCCTCCCACCCAACCCCCCTCCCCCTCCTCGACTTCCCAGAGCAGAACACAATGTATTTCTATTGACTTTTAACAATAAACTAAATTGCTTAACCAATCATTAAACTAACACCCCCTAAAAAATAATTCTTAACCCCCCATATATAAAATCCTGCTTCTTGGACATAAAACTTCTAATATCATTTATATAGGGCTTATACAGATAAAAGAAATCATTCATAAGCTATTTGATATTTTTTGGTCTGATACTTATTTTGTATATAATCAATCCATCTTCTCCAGTCCTGTATATACCTTTCTTGTGCGTGATCCTTCAAATATGCTGAAATTTTAGCCATTTCAGCTAAATTAGTTACTTTCAATATCCAGTCAACAATAGTAGGCAAAAAGTCCTTCTTCCAATGTTGTGCTACCAACAATCTTGCTGCTGTTATCAAGTTCAAAATCAGTTTAGTCTCTGCAACTGTACAGTCCGTAGTTATATCCAATAAGAACAACTGTGGAGTAAATTTCAGTCTCTTTTTAAGAATATTCTGCATCACCCACCAAATCTTTATCCAAAATGCTTTGATTTTTCTACAAGTCCACCATATATGATAATAAGTTACATCATCACAGTCACATCTCCAACATTTAGCTTGCACATTAGGATACATACATGATAATTTTTTGGGATCTAAGTGCCATCTATAAAACATTTTATAAAAGTTTTCTCTTAAATTTTGTGCTTGTGTAAATTTCATATTTCTAATCCAAATCTTTTCCCAAGTCTCCATCATTACTGGCTCTTGAAAGTTTTGTGCCCATTTAATCATACAGTCTTTAACCAGTTCTGTCTCAGAGTCTATTTCCAATAAAGCATTATACAAGCTTTTAATATGCATTTGTTTTTGATCTCTAATTTGTTTTACCAAATTCTCCTCATTTTGCACAAAGCCAGTTTTTTGATCTTCCTTCCATCTAGCTTGAAGTTGACCGTACTGAAACCATGTATAAATTATACCTTCTTCTCTCAATGCATCTAAAGATTTCAAATACATTACCCCACTTTCCATAATAAGAAGCTCTTTATAAGTAATCACCTCCTGTTTATGTTCTATACTTATATTTTCTATTGCATGTCTAGGATTTGCCCATACAGGTATCTTATAACTTAACTTATATTGATATTTTTTCCAAACCCTCAACAAAGCATTTCTAAGTATATGAGCCTTAAATACTTTATCCACTTTTTTGTCATATAACAAATAGGCATGCCATCCATATAACAAATCATAACTTCTAGATTCAAAATTCTCCCCTCAGTTAAATTAAACCAGTCACTAATTTGTGATAAGACCGCTGCTTCATAATATAGTCTTAAATTAGGCATTTTGAGACCCCCTCTTTCACGTGTATCTTGTATAATTTTCATTTTTATTCTGGGTTTTTTCCCAGCCCAAATGAAAGTATTAACACCTTTCTGCCATTCTCTCAGATTTTCATCTTTCTTAAGCACAGGTATCATTTGGAACAAAAATAAAAATCTAGGTAACACATTCATTTTAATTGCTGCAATTCTTCCCAATAAAGACAACTGTAATTTTTTCCAATTCTCCATATCCTTCTGTACCTTCTCATAGTTATTTTTGTATAATTTTGTATATGAAGCTGCTATGTATACTCCTAGATATTTAACCTTTTTAACTATTTCAAAATCTGTTAATCTTGCTAGTTTATCTCTTTCAAGTATAGTCATATTTTTAACTATCATCTTTGTCTTATGTGAATTAACTTTAAATCCTGATACTTTCCCGTATTGATCAATTATATCCAATATATATGGAGCCGACTCTTTAGGTTGGGATAAGGTAACAACCAAGTCATCTGCAAATGCTCTTAATCTATAATCTTGTTGTCTAATTACAATACCCTTCAATTTTTCTGAGTCACGTATCTTATTCAGTAATACTTCCAAAGTCAAAATAAACAATAATGTGGACAGAGGACACCCCTGCCTTGTTCCTTTCTCAATTCTAAAAACCTCTGTTAAACCTCCATTGACTATAATTTGTGCTGTTTGCTGCTGGTATATCGCTCTAATTGATTGTGTAAAATATTCCCCAAAGTGCATTTTCTCTATTATTTTAAACAAAAATTGCCAGTTCAAGTGATCAAATGCCTTCTCTGCATCCAAAAATATAAACGCTGCAGGGACTTGATTATTTTTTTCCAAATATTCCAGTAAGTTTACAATTTGTCTAACATTATATCTCATTTGTCTCCCTTTTATAAACCCTGATTGGCCATTATGAATTATTTGTTGCATAACTGGCATTAATCTATTAGCTAGTATCTTAGCAAAAATCTTATAATCAGTATTCAGAAGTGAAATTGGCCTAAAATTCTCAGGTTTAATGGAGTTTTGATCCTCCTTTGGAATTAGTGAGACAAAGGCTGTTTTCCAGGAAGGTGGTACTCCTCCTCCTACTTGTATTTTATTAAATAAGATTTTGAGTGGTTCTAACATTTCAGATTATAAATGTTTATAATAAACAGCTGTTAGTCCATCTGTTCCCGGAGCCTTACCTATTTTTAATTGTTTAATTGCCCCAACAATTTCCTCGGAAGTTATTGGCTGATTCAATCTCTCTCTCTGTTCCAGCATTAATTCAGGAATCTCCATCTTTAAATATCTATCAATATCAACATCTTGAATTACATCTTTAGCATATAACTTTGTATAGAACTCCAAAAAAGCCTTTTTTATTAAATTCTGTTGATTACCTCTAAATTCTATCTTGTCTATAACACGTGATTTTTGTTTTTTTCTCATCGTGTAAGCCAACCATCTCCCAGGTTTATTAGCATTACAAAATGTATTATGTCTGGCATATTGTATGCTGGTTGCTACTTGCCCAGCCATTAACATATTAAATTGCTCTCTTAAGATATTAATCATATCTTTTGCCTTTTTATCTCCCAGGTTAATTATAAGCAATTGTTCTTTCTTTTTAATTTCCTCTTCTATCTCTTTCCGTCTGTTTTGTTGTTTTAGTCTATTTATTATTCAAGAAAATTAATGTTCCTCTCATATATGCCTTACTCGCATCCCATACCATCTCCATCGAGGTTCCTTGATTCATATTGTTAACAAAAAATTCTTTCATTTGTTTTTTAAGTTCACTCAAGTTATCTTCATATCTAAATAAATTCTCATTTAACTTCCAAGACCTCCTTTCCTCTCTTTCCTGCTCTAGTTCCACCCAAACCAGGCTATGATCAGTTAAAGTTCTTGGACATATCTTCGTATTCTTCACCCTAGAAAAAAGATCATTTGTGGTTAATATAAAATCAATCCTAGAAAAAGATTGATATCTATCTGAAAAAAAAGTAAAATCACTTTCCAATACGTTCCTTTCTCTCCAAACGTCTCTGAGCTCCATATCCTCCAAAATATCAAAAAAAGATTTAGGCAACTTAGCACGCATGGGTATCTTGGAAAGACTTTTTTTATCTTTCTGGGTATTTATTACCCCATTCCAATCTCCCATTAGAAGTAAAGATCTATAATCCCATTGTAGTATTTTAGTATGTAAAAGTTTATAAAATTTGTCTTGTTGTTGATTAGGTGCATATACTCCAATTACAAGCAGCTTCCCATTCTGTGTTGTTAATTCGATTACAATATATCTACCTTGAGTGTCAGCCTCAATTAAATTGGCCAATAAGCCTCTTTTAACATATATAACTAGGCCATTTTTCTTCTCTGATGCTGATGCCACAAAATGTGTACCTAATTTTGAATTTATCAAGTACTTTTGATCTGAGGATTTAATATGCGTTTCTTGCAAACAAATGACATCATTCTGAAACTGCTTCAAGTAGTGAAATATTTTCTTTCTTTTTTGTGGAGAATTTAAACCGTTGACATTCCAAGATAAGAATTTATTTGCCATCTCTGGGCCCTCCAAGCTTTGAGAGCATCAGCTGAACCTCCTCCGCCATTTTAGACTTCAGCCTAGCTCCTCCCACTGCTTGTTTTTTTTGGACTTGTTGGGTTGAATCTTGAGGCTGTCGTGCCAGATGTTGTTTGTAAGTAGCTCTTGTCAATTGTTGATCTTTTGGCAGCTCTATCATCTTTAATGGCTCAAGGGTTGGTGGTGGACCCCCACTCAACAGTAAATCTTCTTCCAAATTAGCTCCTCCAGCTAATGCTTGAGCATAAGTTTGTGGTTGCCCTCCATCTTTCTCTTGTTGTATCATTTCCAATTGCTTTCTAGCACCCCCTAGTGAGGGTGGCCTTCCAGCCTTTAAAACATTAACATAAAAATCTTTTGCCTTTCCAACTGTGTTTAAGCGATGTCTTTGCCCAGTGTATGTCACTATTATCCCAAATGGGACATCCCATCTGTACTGGAGCTGCTGGTTTCTTAGTTCATTCACCAAAAAACCAAACTGCTTTCTGTCTCTTAACATTTTAGGAGGAAGCTCTTTCAGGACCACCAGCTCTTGTCCATCCACTTTAATCTTGTTTCTATAAGAAGCTTGCAGAATGTCATTTCTAATTCTCCTTGTTGTGAAATAAATCACCACATCTCTTGGTAGCTGCTTTTGTTTTGCCAGCCAGGAATTAACCCTGTAAATTTTATCCATTTGAATTGCCACATCTTCTGGCCTTTCTGAAATCAGCTCTGCTAAAGCATTGGAACAAATATCTTTTAAATTTTCACCACTCTTTTCTTTCAAACCTCTCAGCCTCAGGGCAAATTCCATTGATCTGTATTGTAACATAACCATTTCGTCATCCACTTTCTCTGTTTGTATCATAACCTCTCCTAATTTAGTTGCAAGCTCCAAGTTAGCATCATCAATTTCCCGTACTCTCTCCTCAATCTTTAACATATGATTAGCCAGTCCTGAAACTGCATAAACAATGTCATCTCTTATTTTATCATGTTTTTCCTCCACCACACCTTTAATTTTCTTTAACTCCTCTGAAAATTCTTTCATCATTTCTGCCTGATTGTTCAGGGCACCCATTATAAATTCTTTAAGGTCTTGTGACTGTGTATCAGCCGGAAGTTGTTGTTTTTGAGTCACTACAGGGGAACCTCCTCCCCCTTTAGAAGTTGGTGGCTTTAGTTGTTTTGCAGCCATTTTATTTTAAAAAGAGTTTTTTTTTCCTTTTGCAGCCACAAAGTCTTATAAACAGTCTTACAAAGTATATTTCAGAGTTTTTTCAAAATAAACAGTCCTCTCTTCAAGCTATACTCAATCCCCAGCAGTTTTCTCTTCAGGCAGAGGGCTCTTAACAAGCAATTTCCCTTTAACTTTCACTTTCCCTTCTGCCCATAACAAGGGCTTCCTCTCCAGTCTCCAGCTCAAGAGAGCTCCGTTTACAACAATGAATTTACGGAGTTAAGTTCTGTTTCTTTTAAAAAGCTTGCACTCTTGCTTCCGCTCTGTCTGCCTTGTTAGAAATCATTAGAACTCACTGTTTGCCAGCAGAATTGGACACAGACGTCTTGCTCTGATTAACAGAGGCACCAGCGATCCGGAGCAATGGGAGGGGTGAACTGGGGAGCTCTCACCTTCCGAGTGCCTTGAATTAATCCAGGGACTTTCGGGGAGCTCTACCCGCCCCCTCCGACTCTCCTCTCCTTCTTTGCCTGAAGGAGAGTTTTTTCAAACCGCCGGACAGCAGTTTAGCGCTGTCAGGGCGGTTTTTACAGATCGGGTGGCTGGCGGTCTATGGAGACCGTCCTCGTCGTCCGCGGAGCCACCGGAAGTCCCCCTGGCATGATCTGTTTTTAACAAACCCCTGCTGACTGCTAGTTATTACTTTACTCGTATCTAGGTGTTGGCAGATCTGTTTTTTTAATTATCTTTTCCAATATCTTCCCCGGTATTGATGTTAGGCTGATTGGTCTGTAGTTTCCTGGGTCTGTTTTTTTTTTTTTTTTTTCTTTTTGGAGACGGGAACAACATCAGCTCTTTCCTAGTCCTCTGGTAGTTCCCCGGTGCTCCAGGATTTTTGAAAGATGTGGTACAGTGGTTCTGAGATGACATCTGCCAGCTCCTTATTTTAACTTTTATTTCCAGTCTTTTTTTTTACAGTTATGTTTTTGGTAGGTTGGGCTATAGTTTCTTTTTGCGTGAAGACCCATGCAAAGAATGAGTTATGCAGGTCTGCTTTCTCTCTATTGCCTGTTACTTCCTTGCCATCTTCTTTCTTTAGTGGACTGACTGTTTCCTTGATTTTTTTCTTGTTATTTATATGTTGGAAGAAACTTTTTTTTGTTATCTTTGACTTTTGTTGCAAGTCTTCGTTCATTCTCAGCCTTTGCTTTCCTGACTTCGTCTTTGCAGATTCTGGCTGTCTGCTGATATCCTGCCTTAGTTATGTGTCCTTCTTTCCATTTTTTGTGCTTGTCCTTTTTGTCTTTTAATTTGTCAGAGAGATTTTTGTGTAGCCATGCTGGTTTCTGCTTGGATTTCAAGTCTGTTCTTACCAAGGCATTATAAAGTGGGATGAACATTTCACATGATGTTGATTCTATTCCTTTGATAATGCAACCTAGAACTATGTTGTTGTTTTTTTGGCAGTTGCAGCACACTGCTGGCTCATATTTAAGTGATTGTCCACTAGGACTCCAAGATCTCTCTCACAGTTGCTATTATTGAGCCAGGTACCACTTATATTATACCTGTGCATTTGGTTTTTCTTGCATAAATGTATAATCTTACTTTTTTTCAGCATTGAATTCTATTTTGCTAAATAGGGCCCAATGTTCAAATCTGTCAAGATCCTTCTGTATCTTAAGCCTATCTTCTGGAGTGTTGGCTATTGTTGCCAACTTTGTGTTGTCTGCAAATTTGATGAGTTCTCCATCTATCACCTCATCCAAACTATTGATGAAGATGTTGAAGAGTACTGGTCCTAAAAGAGTGCCTTGGGGTACACCATTGCATACTTCCCTCCATGTAGATGTAGTTCCATTGAGGACTACACGTTGAGTGTGATTGGTCAGCCAGATAATCAACAGAGTTCTGAGGCATCTTAAAATCAACACTTATCATAGAATAAACTTTCAGAGATTAGTTACACCATGATTAACTTGTTAATCTTTAAGATGCTATATGATATTTTGATGTTTTCAGCAATATTATTTATCCTATTCACATACTGAAGGTGCCCATATCAAACCAATGATTCTTTGGCTAATTCTAACACTTTCTACTTTTTAATTTCAAAATATAAAAATATATCTGAATCTATCTGCCCTTATTTTCTTTATATGTTAGGTTGAAACCACTTTACAACCAATGATGAGTGACATCTAATATTTATATGTAATATCATTAAAGGTGTCTTAGAAGTGTTGCATTTACCAATCTTTGAGTAAAAAGAGTAGGGGAGCAATTAAAGCAACTTTTTGTAATTCCTCTGAATGGTTTTTTAAACATTTTTATTTCATTCAAGACAAAATTCTGTGCAATTCTATGGAATCTTTTATTTAAAAGATTTTCTTTCTTTCTTTCTTTTTGCTGATGTCTGATAACAATGCTTCATTATCCGTAGCCTAACATGTATTGTGGCCTTGCTTGTTCCATCATATTAGAAAATGTTCTATATCCTTTTGTTTGTAGAATGTAATGTTCATTAATGTAATAGCACCCTCTATGTTCCACAACTAGCATAGATAATAATGCTCCTTCCAGAACTAAATAAATGTATTTTCATTGTAATTTCAATGCATGTTTACTAGAAGAATGAAATTTTAACTTTTTAATTTTCATGCTGTTGTGTAGGAAAGAGAGGGCCTTTTCAAATAAATAGAGAAAATGAAATGATAAATGTTAGGTTTCTAAACTCATAATAAAGATCTCATCAACTATTGTTCTTTAGGAAAAGAAATATAAAGAGAAATGGGCTTTTTGGGAGAATGCACATGCAAACTTCTAATTAACATTTAAGAGTCTAAATAGTAACAATACATTTGTTTTTGACAGGGAATAATATCTGGTGAAGTATAGATCAATTCATTACAAAAGTAGAAAATGTATTCTTTGTAAATAAAATGCAAGGAAATTATGAGAGAGTGGTATATCTATATACATATTTTCCCCTGTAGACAGTCTTCTTTTGAGTCACATTTATTTATTATCAATATCAGAGAAAAACTTCATTTAGAATAAATTAGGAAGAAGTAATCAACAAGGAAAACAAGGATCTTTAAATCTCAATATTATATGTATAGATTTCAGGAAAATGGGAATAGAATAGCTTTGCAGTGTTCATAACAAGCTATCTAATTAATGTTTGAAATACACGAGAATAATTTTTATGAACTGAATAGGCAGACTTCAGAACATACATATCATTTAAGATAAAAGCTTGGGGAGAAACATGGCAATTTTTTACTTATGCTTTCCAATGGGGAAGATGATAAATTGAAGGAGAAAAAGATCTGCTCAATATGTTTCTCATCCAGTGGTGAGACCATCTGGATTTTTTCACATCCAGAAGTCTTTGATATACCACATGCAGTTTGTAACTGATTTAAAATACTGACTTTAAATATTTCCCAATTTAAGTAGAAAACAGAAGAAGGAGATAATATTACTGACATGTTAGTAATAACCTAGTCCAAACTTTCAGGAGTTTCATGAATATGAATTGTACAAAACCCAAAGTAAAATGCCATGACATTTTCTACATTAGAAGCTACAAAGTGAATTATTTCTGTGCTACAAATGTATTTTTAAGTATTTTTATTGAACTGGATGAAACAGAATTGATTTCAAAATTCTAAAGGGAAGAGAATTTCAGTGGAAATCTTGTGGTGGTGGTGGTGTGATGGTCTTGGTCTTACCTTGGATCTTACCCAAGGTAGCCAAAGAATAGAAATGTAGATCGTATGTATTACTGCACAGTACATTGCTGTATGCTTAAGAACTTTCTAATGCAGGTGAAGGAGGATAGTGCAAAAGTTAGCTTGAAACTCAACATTAAAAAAACTAAGACCATGGCTCCTGGCCCTCTCAATTCCTGGCAAATAGATGGGGAAGAAATGGAGGTAGTGACATATTTTATTTTCCTGGGCTCCAAGTTCACCACAGATGGGGACTGTAGCCAGGAAATTGCTCCTGAGATGCTTGCTCCTGAGGAGAAAAACTATGGAAAAGTTAGACAGCATACTAAAAAGCAAAGACATCACCAACAAAAATGTGTAGAGTCAAGGCTATGGTTTTCCCAGTTGCAATGTATAGTTGTGAAAGTTGGACCATAAGGAAGGCTGAGTGTCAAAGAATTGAGGCCATTGAACTATGGTGCTGGAGAAGACTCCTGTGAGTCCCTTGGACTGCAAGGCGAACAAACCAATCAGTCCTAGAGGAAATCAACCCTGACTGCTCTTTAGAAGGCCAGATCCTGAAGATGAAACTGAAATACTTTGACCTCTTAATGAGAAGGAAGGATTCACTGGAGAAGAACCTAATGCTGGGAATGATTGAGGGCAAAAGAAGAAGGGGATGGATGGAGCCACTGAAGCAATCAGAAGGGGACGGATGGAGTCACTGAAGCAGTCAGCGTGAACTTAAATGGACTCCGGGGGATGATAGAGGATAGGAAGGTCTGGAGGAACATTGTCCATGGGGTTGTGATGGGTCGGACATGACTTTGCAACCAACAACAACAACAATATTGTTATATGGCCTCTCTGACTTCTTAATCCTCAATTAAATTCCAGAGGCATGCTTTTCTGGTTGAGAAATAAAGACAAACAGCTTCAGAATGAAGGAAACCTCTATAGAAAAAGAAAAAGAACTTTCCCTCTTCTAGCATTACATTAAGCTCAAAAACCACCAAGAGGAATTCTAAAGAAATTCTCAAGCACACCAGGAACAAGATTTTTTTTAAAAAAAAACAAAAAACAAAAAACTAGAAGCCTCTTTCATACTAGTTTTCTCTGGGAATTGCTCTCCACATGTGACAGAAATAAGGATATCACTAGACCTTTTAATCCTATACTGTCAAGGAAATTCAAGAAGATGATTTCTCTGTGAAACAGCTGGAAGAAGTAGGTCATTGTATAGTACACTTGATCCATATTGGGATTTTATGTAATTGCACTAGTATAATTAAAAAGAAGATGGTCCATTGGGAACTAATTAAACTAACATGTAGCTTAACCCTAATATTCTCCCTCAAGGCAGAGCACTTTAAGTGATTAGCCCTTAAAATATCGGTTTGTATTCTGTCTAGTCAACCATGATGGTGGGACTCAATTGGGATTTCAGATTCTTTTCCTTTTATTCCTCTGTCAAGCTCCTCATTTTAATAACAGTTTGGTGAGCAGACATAACATGGTTTGCTGCATGCTGGGAAAAGTGTCATGCAAATAGGAAAATGTAATTTGATTGGTTTTTACAGTTACCAAAATATGCAGTTTGCAAGTTTCAATTATTTTCAAGTCCAAACATTTGAGAATCCTCAAATTCTTGAGTTTGGACCATGCTTAGAATATCTGTCATTTATTCTCTAGTCTCCATTGCTAGTCAAGCACAGCCTTCTAACAACCTAATATTTGATAACTTTTATCTGCTAGACTTCCCTCTCAAAGTGCCTGGAAGCTGTAAAGGGCTGGATGAGGAGCAACAGGCTGCAACTGAACCCTGGCATGACAAAATTGCTTTGTAATTGGTGTTCTTTGGTCTATGGAGAATTGCCATCTCTGGTTTTGGATGGGGTTGCACTGGCCCAGACAGACCAAGTGAGTGATATGGGATTTATTGTGGACTCACGACTTGAAGAGAAGGTGGCAGTCACCTTGAAGAGAAAGTGGCAGATTGTAGTATCAGTTACTCTATCCTGCTCACAGTGACCCATGTCCTAGTCACCTACTGTCTTAACTACTGCAATGCACTCTACTTGGGGCTGCCCTTGAAAAGTATCTGAAAGTTTCAATTGATGCAAAATACAGTGGCCTGCATGGTTTTGTGCAAGCCTAGATTTGCACCTCTTTCATGTCTCCTGCAGAACTGCATTGGCTGGTGATTTCATTCTGGAACCAAGTCAAGGTGCTGGTTGTCACCTTCAAAGCCCTACATTGCTTGGGGCCTTATTTGAAGGACTGTAATTTCCCAATCATAGCTACCCAACCCAGCAGAGTGGGGAGGCAAGGAATGCTATGGTTCCCCTCTTCTAAGAAGGTCCATCTAGTGAGACCAAAAAGCAAGTTCTTCTCTATAGTGGTTTCCTCCCTGTGGAACATCATCCTTGCAGAGAGATGATTGGCATTCACTTTCACATTTTTTCTGAAGAAATGGTTCTGCCAACTAGTCTGGGGACCCCAGAGTGATATGGAGTTCATCCAGTGGCTCATCTGATTATTGTCACCTGGCGGGGGGGGGGGGAGATGTATTGTTTTTATATTGAAGATTTATCTTTGTAAGCCACCCGGAATCACCAAGGGGGAGTTGGACTACCATTTAATTTTATGAATGAATGATTGAATGAATGAATGATTTTCTGTAAGGTCAATTAGCCTATTATTCCTATTTTTGGGACCTTATTCTATATAATCATCCTGTCTGCCTTGTATTATTTTCTGTGGCAACTTATCTTTGTAAGGCTCCTGGAATCACTAAGTTGAGCATATACTTTTTCTTAAATAGATAAACGTATACGCATTTTTATTTTGTGAAGATTTTTAATTTTTATGCCATACTTCTCTTTACATGTCTCATATTACAACTCAAATTGTTTCTGAAAATTCCTTCCATTCCATTGTAATTGCATGGTCAATAAAGAATTATTCAAAAAAATATGTTGAAGCATATAAATAAACTCAGTCTTGATCATTTACTGCATACAAATCATAACTATATTATAACTTTCTAAATGAGTGTCATCTATAAAATGTATTGAGATGTTAAATGGCTTATACTAATTGGGACATTTAGTAGTTGCTTCAAACCATTCAGACAATATACATTCTCTTTTGCAACAATACTGTAATTGTTTTACAACTAGGTGTCAACAAAATAAAGTTCACTGTCAAGCATATGCATATATATGTGTGTCTGTGTCCTGTATTGATCAAGGTGGTATATTAATTGTTAATAATTTCTATTCAATATAGTTGGAATGAAATAAGAAGTTCATTTTTTATAACAAGTGAATTTATTATCAACTTTTTGTACGAAAGAAAACTATAGATAGCTACTCTGGGCTTGTTACCCTGAAAATGTAAATGCACTAAACTACATTATGCATTCAGATAACCAACTTGTCTTACTGTCATATAAACTGAGAAATATCTGGAAAGAAACAGGGCTTAATGACACATACAAAATAATGTCCAGCTACTGGAAGTTAATATGACAGCAGAAATTCAACAAGCATTGCATGACAGGGAAGACAAGGTAGGTACCTGCCAGACCCTCCGATGTCAAAAAACACTCAAATGGAGAGAACCTGAATTTTTCTGACAGATGCATTGTGGTGATGCAACTCTCAAAACAATTCAGTTTTTCTATACATGTGCTAGGTGACCTCTAGCCTCATTAGTTAAATCAATTTGATGTTATCTTCTAACCTAACCTGCAACCACTGATGCTTCTTTCAGAGAAAAAATGGCTCCAGAGCTACACAAAGACAAATCTTTTTATTTTAGTTTTATTTCTTTTTATTATATATAAATACATAATTGGGCAAAGGGGTGGCAAATGTACGCCTTCTCACTGTTGTTTCCCATCTCCTTTCTTCTCTCGTAGATCTACCTTGAAGGCTTGGGGAGCCTGGCGATAGGCAGGGAAAGCCTCCCAAGGACTGTTCAGATCAAATTTGCAGAACTCCTGAGCCAATTCCAATGGCTCTGTGACCACTCGCTTCACCTCATCATCATACCTGACCTCCACATATCCAGAAAGAGCAAAATCTTTCCTGAAAGGATGACCTTCAAAACCGTAATCTGTAAGGATTCACCTCAGATCTGGATGGTTGGCAAAGAATACTCCAAACATATCCTGGACCTCTCTTTCATACCAATTGGCCTCTTCAAATAATGGTATTATAGACTCAATTGGTGTCAGTTCATCAGTATATGTTTTCACCCAAATTCAGGAATTATAGTATAGAGATAAGAAATTGTAGACAATTTCAAAATGGTATTGCCAACTTGGAATATTGACTGCTGTCAGGTCAACTATGTTTCTGAACTGGGCATTTGTGCGATTTTTCAGAAAAGCTATCACAGGAAGGATTCCATCTGGATGAATTAAAATTTCCAGCTCACTGAAACATGTTATCTGGATTTGTTGAACATATTTAGGCAGAATTTCAGCAACATATTCTCCAAAGGCAGACAGCTGTTTCTGTGTTATTTCATCCTTGGGTCTAATTGTGGGCTTAGTTTCAACAGAAGAATTTCCTTCAAACCGAGTCTGCAATAGGACTGCAGGGCGCCCAGCAGCTCTCAGCCCGACCCAGGCTAGCCCTTGAACTGCCACAAGCATTCCACCATCTCAGAAGCCCAATCCACAGTCCAAATTTTTCAAGGACTTCAATACCAATCCCCACAAAGACAAATCTTTTACCTGGATGTCTTGCCAATCCCTTTTCTCTTGTAGACCTTTTATTTTAGAAAAAAATCATTTGAATGATAACTTGGTGCTAGAAACCATAGAAAACAAAATGCAGCGGCTTAATTAATGGTCAGATAATAGGCTATTCATCTGTAACAGTCTTTTCATAATAAAATACTCTAAGACAATCTATAATGGATAATAACTGATCATGGAAAAGACTCTGAGTCTTAAAATGTTCAATTCCTCTTGGCTGGAAAAATAGTTGCTTGACATCTCTCAGTTTCTTAGTCTTTCCCCCAAAGTGTTCGGCCTATAACTATCTTGTCTCCCGATTATTTTCCTATTTTGGGTACAGTTTTGTCCGAGGCAGAACAGGATATATTAATCTATTAATTTTTATTTTTCAAATATATTTCCAAACCCAGTTCTTTATATTTATTTAATAAAATTATGAATGTTGACAACTTCATTTAGGCAATTCTGTATGGTAGCTGTTTGTCCCCCATTTGGCTCCTATAGTTTCCGAAGACAAATGAAAATAAGCCAACAACAATAACAAATCCATTTAGTTGCATTTTTTTATATTTGTTCCTACTTGCCTACATTACAACTTATTTAAGCTTAAATACATACATACATACATACATACATACATACATACATACCGTATTTTCCGGCGTATAAGACGACTTTTTAACACATGAAAATCATCTCAAAAGTCGGGGGTCGTCTTATACGCCGGGTGTCGTTCTCCTGTAACCAGGCAGACCAGCCCAAAAGACTCTATCGAGCCTTAAATGGCTCTGGCGATCGAAGCTCTGAGGATCCCAGCTTTGCCTGCTAATCAGGCAACACAGCTGGGATGCCAGAGCCATGTTAAAGGAAAAAACTTTTTTCCTTTTACGTGACTCTGCAAGCTCTGACGATCCCAGCTGAGTTGCCTGCTAATCAGGCAACTCAGCTGGGATCGCCAGAGCCCAGAGTCCTGTAAAAAGAAAAAAGTTTTCCCCCTCCAGCCAGCGCTTGCCTTGCTTCGCTTGCCTGAATCCATTCCATCAGGAAGCCACTCTCTGCCTGCAATCATGCAGGCAGGAGTTGTGGACTTCAACTCCCAGAATTCCTCAGCCAGTAAAAACAAAGCTGGCTGAGGAATTCTGGGAGTTGAAGTCTACAAGTCTTAAAGTTGCCAAGGTTGGAGACCCCTGTTCTATTGGGTAAGTTTTTTTCCCCTTTGGGAGCTTTAAAAAAATAGTTAATTGGGGTTTTTTTAGTTGTTCTTTTTTAGACCTAGCCATTTAAAGTTTAGGAAGTTTTAAATTTAGTTTTCATATAAAAATAAAAATAAAATAATATTTGTGCAGCTTTCTGAGATGTGGTGTGTTTCTGTAGTGTTTCACTCTAACTACACAAACACACAAAATCTCACAAAGCTGTATGTGGAATTTTGTGTGTGTAAAGTGTGAAGGTTGATTTTTTTGGGCTTTTTGTGGCTGTGTGAGGTTCCTGCTTGTTGCAGGGGCCATTTTGGGTCTAGCACAGCTGCTTTTACATTGTGGATGAGCCAGTTGTGTTGTGTTGTGTGTGTGTGTAAAGTGTGAAAGTTGTTTTTTTGGGCTTTTTGTGGCTGTGTGAGGTTCCTGCTAGTTGCAGGGGCCATTTTGGGTCTAGCACAGCTGCTTTTACATTGTGTTGAGGCAGTTGATGTTTTTTAATTTTTATTTGGTGTGTGTTGGAAGAGGGGTAGTCTTATATGGCGAGTATAGCCCAAACCCTATATTTTAACAGGAAAAGTTGGGGGGTCGTCTTATACGCCCAGTCGTCTTATACGCCGGAAAATACGGTACATGCATACATGAAACAAAACACTACAAGATAATGGGTCAGAGACCATTATTATCATTTCACCTATCTGGACAGAAACCAAAAGGATGTCCTCTGGTTAATGTAAAGGTGGAATGCAGCTGTGCCAACAGAAGATGTGGAGAAGATATGGTGTCTAAGAGCCTTTATGAACCATTATTGGATCAACTGGAATAATAAAAAATAAGTTACTGAACAACAAGAACATATGATGCAGCACAGTAACCAAAAATTGAATGCCTGTACAGGGAACAAACAACTGCTCCAGAGGAGGTTTGTGGTTCTAAAGTGGAGATGTAACTAGAAATGAAGTATGTTAACCTCCTAGAATGGCTTAAAATAGCATGGAATAGGAAAGAATGCTTTATAAGCAAAACTACGAATGTGGGCAGGCAATGTATTTGCAATGGGCTGGGAGTAAATGCTATACAACATCTATTCTTGCCTTCAAGATCCATGCTGGTGTTTGGGCAAGCAGAAAATGCAGCTCTTCCTTGTCTCTAATGAGCTGAATGAAATTCTCATTCACTTATAAACATAGTTTTATGCTAAAATAACTAATTATCCTTCCCCTGCCCTCCAGTCTCTCTTTTGCTTGAATACAGTCCATGTTCAGTCTGTGAGATCTCCAGCTAGAAATAAAAAAATACTTCTGCTTAAACATTTGGATTGCCACTCTAAGAGGTAAAAATTGAGTTAAATAAACGTCAACTCCAATGTATTTAAACTATTTCATACCATTTCTGTTTACTTAACACAATTCATACCAGCAAGGTTGGTGGAAATGTTAAGGCTATAGATATAACTTTTACCCCAAATTAGTCTATCTGTGTTATAAGTGAAACTTTTCAAGTAATTTTACTTGTTTCTCAATATTGGGACTGAAACTGTATTTTTCTGATATAAACTTTTTAAAGCCATTTGTACAAATGACAAGTTGGTGACTTTTTTTGTTTTTTATGTTTTTTATAAGATGCTATTCTAGTCTGCAGTAGAATGAAAAAAAGGTTATAAGTTCTGTTCTTTTAGCTTTCTGGATTCTGTTTATTTTTAATTAAAGAAACATAAAAAGAAAGAAAAAAAAGACCCTAGCCATTTCATACACTTACAGTAATGTAAAAAAATTTAGTGAATCCCACCATTTTCTGAAATAAACACATTATTCCTTCCATTTATTTATTTATTTATTTATTTATTTATTTATTTATTTATTTATTTATTTATTTATTTATTTCATGTATTTGTATGCTGCCATTCTCCTGAAGAATTCAGGGTGGCAAACACAGTTAAGAAACAAGTACAATAAAATCCCATTTTAAACCAAATAACTAATTAATAGTAAGTAATAGAACCCGGAATCAGAGTCAGCCTATTTGTTTGAACAGCCAAGTCTTCAGGTCCCGATGGAAGGAGCGGAGATCAGGAGCCGTCCGGAGCTCAGTAGTAATTCATTCCAGAGGGTGGGAGCACCCACAGAGAACGCCCTACCCCTGGGCACAGCAAGACGACATTGGCTTGCCGTCGGAACCCTGAGGAGAGTGGCCCTATGTGAGCGAACAGGACGGTGGGAGGCAGGCAGGAGAAGGTCCTGCAAATATCCCAGACCTAAGTCATGTAGGGCCTTATAGGTGAGAACTAGCACCTTGAAGCGGACCCAGAGAACCACTGGTAACTAGTGCAGCTCACTCAGGAGGGGTGTTATATGGGAGTAACGAGGGGCTCCCATAACAACCGTGCGACTGCATTCTGGATCAGCTGGAGTCTCCGGATGCATCTCAGGGGCAGGCCCATGTAGAGGGAATTGCAGTAATCCAAGCGGGAAGTAACCAGGGCATGAGTGACTGTGCGAAGGTCATCTCGGTCCAGGAAAGGGCGCAACTGGCGCACCAGGCGAACCTGTGCGAAGGCCCCCCTAGTCACAGCTGTTAGATGGTCTTCTAGGAACAGCCAAGCATCTAGGAGGACACCCAAGTTGCGAGCCCTATCAACGGGGGCAAGTTTTTCCCCATCTATCAAAAGTGATGGGGCCTCTGAAACCTGAGATGCCGGCATCCACAGCCACTCAGTCTTGGAGGGATTGAGTTTGAGTCTGTTTCTGCCCATCTAGGCCCGTACCGCCTCCAGGCAATGGGACATCACAGAAAGGGCATCTCTGGGGTGGTCTGGGGTGGAGATGTATAATTGGGTATCATCAGCATATTGATGATATCTCACCCCAAAGCCACGAATGATCTCACCCAGTGGCTTCATATAGATGTTAAAGAGTAGGGGGGAGAGAACCAACCCCTGAGGCACCCCACAATTTAGGGGCCTCGGGGTGGATCTCTGCCCTCCCGCCCATACAAACTGAAAGCGACCCGAGAGGTAGGAGGAGAACCACTGTAAGACAGTGCCTCCCACCCCCAACCCTACAAGTCGCTGCAGTAGGATACCTGGTCAATGGTATCAAAAGCCGCTATGAGGTCAAGTAGGACCAGGATGGAGGAACAACCACCATCCCGAGCCCGCCAGAGATCATTCACCAGAGCGACCAATGCCGTTTCCATGCTGTGTCCGTGTCGGAAGCCCGATTGGTACGGGTCAAGGTATTCCGTTTCCTCCAGGAATTGTGGGAGCTGTTGTGCCACTACAGTCTCAACAACCTTCGTGATGAAGTGAAGGTTGGAGACGGGATGATAGTTACTAAGTGAGTCTGGATCCAGGGAAGGCTTCTTGAGGAGAGGTCGAACCACCACCTCTTAAGAGAGGTGGGGAAGTTCCCCTCTCTCAACGAAGTGTTGACAATTGCCTGGATCCAGTCTCTAGTCACCTCCCTGGCAGCCGAAACCAACCAGGAGGGACAAGGGTCCAATAAGCAAGTGGAGGAGCTAGGTTTGCCCATAATCCTGTCCACTTCCTTGACAGAAACAGGGTCAAACTCAATCCAGATATTATTCTCAAGACCCACCCTAGTCTCCCGATTGGATTCTGCCCAGTCAGAGTCCAATCCGATCCGGATCTGAGCAATTTTATCATGCAGAAACTGTACAAAATCCTCAGCTCTGCCCTGTAAAGGGTCTTCCCTCGCTCCCTGATTGAGGAGGGAGTGGGTCACATGAAACACTGGGCGGTTTTCTGCAGATGCAATGAGGGCGGCGAAGTAATCTCGTTTCGCCGCTTTCATCGCCATTAGATAAGACCTAATATGGGTTCTTAACTGTGTTCGGTCAGATTCAGATCAGGAGGACCTCCAACTCTCCTCTAGGCGTCTTTTCCGATGTTTCATTTCCCGGAGCTCCATGGAAAACCAAGGAGCAATCTGGGATCTGCGTCGGGTTAGAGGCCGCAAAGGTGCTATTCTGTCCAAGGCGTCAGTAGCCACCCATTCCCAGGATGCCACCAGAGCCTCAGCTGAATTGCAGGATTGAGAGGTGGGGAATGTCCTAAGCTTCTTCAAGAATCTTTCTGGGTCCATCAGGCGCCTGGGGTGGAACCATTTTATGGGTCCCGTCTCCCAGCGGCAAGGGTTGGCAGATTGAAAGTCCAGTCTAAGGAGGGAATGGTCAGTCCATGACAGGGGAGTGATGGAAATTTCCCCCTTACCATGACCATTTATCCACTGCCCAGAGAGAAAAACCAGGTCGAGTGTGTGTCCTCCCTTATGAGTTGGGCCCTGAATAACTTGAGTCAGGTCCATGGCTGTCATGGAGGCCATGAACTCCCGGACTGTCTCAGATGACTCGCCGATCGAAGGCAGATTAAAATCTCCCACAACCAAAAGGTTGGGGAGTTTGAGTGCCACTTCAGTCAAGACATCTAGCAGTGCGGGCGGGGCTGTTGCAACATAGCTGGGAGATAGGTATGTGACCAACAAGCCCGACTGAACTCCAGGGTCCCACTTCAATAGAAGAGATTCACACCCACCTATCTGAGGGACAGTGACCTCCTTAGGACTCAGATTTTCTCTAACAACCACTGCCACCTCCCGCCCCTTCCCTGGTGTCATGGCTGGTGCAGGACACGAAAGCCTGAGGTGCATAAATCAGAGAGAGGGATTCCCCCCTCTTGCCCCAACCAGGTCTCCATGATACAGGCCAGGTCCGCACCTTCCTCTTCAATAAGATCTCGTATGAGGAGGGCCTTATTCATCACGGACCTGGCATTCACATATACCAGGCGGAGACCAGGGTCCCTCACTCTCATATCCCCAGGAAAGCAGGGTGAGCAGGAGGTATGGGAGCAAGTCACCATCTGAATGCATCTGGTGTGATGCTCCCCACCCCTACTTCGATTTCTTCTGCCCCCTCCCACCATCACAGGTATAGAATGTCCCACCTTCCTCCGAGCATCCCCCACGACTCCCAACACCCCCAACCCGCTGGGGCTGTCAGAATGGCATGGCTGCTGATCCTTAAGAGACCACCCCCCCAGTCTCATTTTTGTTATTAAAAACCATCCTCCTCCCGGATCCCCTTAAAATTGGATCTAAAAATCTATTTAAAAAACCCCAGAGCCTCCGTTTTTTAGCATACCACCTCTTGGGGTTCCAAAACCCGTCATCAAGGGCAGCCCTCGATAGTTGAGAGGGCCAAACCTGCAAGAGGGGGGAGTCTCACAGAGCAAGGAGCTCCACAGTTGAATACTTTAAAGAATAGCAATGAGCTGAGAGTGATGAAGGATCATTTTCCATTAAAGGGTGTTAGAGATGGTTAAAAGCAGGTAGATTAAATAAGGAAGGAAAAGATGTTAAAGAGATGACAATATGCTAAAAACATCAGAACGTCGGGACATCATCGCCCTCTCATGACGATGGGAAGTCTTGTAATTATAATAAGTCTATTCAATGATGGGAAAAAAGTCTCAAAGGCCGCCCTTTCAAGGTGACCAAACCAGAGTCATAAGGTCAAATGAGAGATGGTCCGTCCCACCATAGTCCAAGACTCTCGGTGTCTGTGCCTCCTCCCGTTCTGATATCAGCGATAAAAAAGCAAGGTGTAGTCATAGGATGGAATAAATGATTGAATAATCCAGGTAACCAGGTAGTACAAGATGGTCAAATGGTCAAATAAGGCTGTAGATCAATCAAAGCTGTAAATTTATGCTGAGTGGCCATATTAGGCCTAAGCCTAATAATGGGGTGGAACAGTTAAGGGGGAGACCAACTGTCATCCCAACTGACCAACTGACAATCCTCTGTTCCTTCCCCATAAACTTGATCTTCAGGCCATTCAGCCCATTAAGTTGTTAAGCCCCCTCCCATGCTTCAGAAAAAAAGGGGGGGAGTGTCCAGATCCCTCAAAAACTGAGGGATCCTAACGTTTGTAATGCTGCCCTCTTCTCCATCAACAACAGGGGCGTCTTTGCAGCCAAGCCTCCAGGTACTGCCGCCGTCCACGCCACCTCCAGCAGCCACCCGTGGCGCCCAAATTGTTCATCAGGCTCCATCCACGGCTCTATCGAGCCGGCAACACCTAGCTCGCTGGGAGAGGGTCAAAAGATGGTTAACTGACCCCCGACACCCCTGAAAATGTCAAACATCGCCTCCCTAAACTCGGGGTTCACTGCGGAGCCGCCATTTTGGTCTGCTGCCCAACAGAATGGGGATTTAAATTTAATTTTTAAATTCATAATTTAGTCCTAAAATTGAAATTTCTACTGTGAAAAATGGTTCAAAAGGTGTCTTGTTTTGTAAAATACATTAATAAAATCTGTACAGCCCCTTCAAAGTTCAGCATTGTACCATAATAGGACTCTGCAATGAAAGTGGAACTTTCAGATTACTTTTGATATTGAGACCATACAAGTTAGTTGAACTTTATAATAGGTTACAGATCAACATTTTAAAAAACATACTGTAGTGGTTCCTTCAAAGAATTTTATAGAGGAAGCATGAATATGGCTTCTCCAAATATAATTATTATGAGAAATTCCTTCTCAGTTCCTGAGTTATGAAATTTTGCTGTAAAAAAAGTAGTTGATCAATTTTTGTCTTAGTGGAATGATAATGGCTAATATATGAATATTCTTAAAATATAGTTAGGACTGTATTTTAATGTAATATTAAGATTTAATTTTGAATTAATTAATTTGGTGTGATTCTTAATTCATTCAAAGCAGAGCAGAATTTTTACCTGAGCTTCTACTTAACTCAGAATCCTTTATGAAATTCAGTTTCCAGTTATGAGCTATGTTGGACAGAAAAATGAAGCAATGAATACCAACATTTTGAAAAAAGAATTTTCCCAATAAATATTGCATTTCAGCACTGCTATTATGGGAAACAAATGGAAGGTAAGGTGGATAATTGGATTTAGTGATTTAAAGGTCTGCCTTCAAATCAGAGTGAATTTGTCATGGACTGATCCAGGACCAATTGTCATTAAGCTAATGATAGTGATAATTTAGGACAAAGTTCTTATCAGCTTACCTATTTATCCATTCAATAATGTTCAATTCCCTTACCTGTCTTTGGAAGTTGTAAGAAAAACATTTTCAACAGTATGCAAAAATATGTATAACTTAATTATCCACTACAGCTTTCTAATAAATAGACAGGTCTATTACAATAGTTTAAAATCAATTATATAACAAATATAAATGGAATTGATGCAGTCAACTTCTCTTTGAATAAAAATATTTCAGTTTCTGTAATTAGATGAAAATTTTAGAAAAATCTACAAATTTTAACTGTACATTTCATTGCATTCTGTCTTAGAATGTTTATGGGCATTTTTCAAAATAAAACAAGAATTTAAAGTATACTTTGAAAACTCTTCCACTGATTTTTTTAAAAAAAATATTTGCATATTTATAAATATCTGATTTTCTAATGAATATCCATTATAGTAAGATTAGAAAGTAAAAACAATAAAACCAATTTAACTTTAAAAAACCTACATCAGTTTTGAGAAATGATTGGATTTCCTTATTCTAAATTCTCCACAAAATTTAGTGTAATGAAAACAGAACGGGTTACAGTTCTTTCTGTTTTTCCCATATTAGATAAATGGAAAGGGAGAAATCCAGATTTTCCACTATCTAATTTGATTTGAAAATAAGCCAAGATGAGCCAGCCTCAGATCAATATGGTGGATTAAATTGTTTTCTAAACTGATGATCGAGCTGTGGAACAGTTCTTGCAGAATCTTTATTTTATTCTATTATTTAGTTTTAACTAGCCCAACTTTGAATTCGATCACTTGGCATTTATTTTTAGAGATACGGATTTTTATTAAGCATATTTAAAATTAGATTAAAACAGTACTTTGGCTTCTACCTATATTTGAAACAAAAATTATGCATCACTTAAATGTACAGTTTTTAAACCATCTGTGTGCAGGGAGTGTTTATTTCACAAATTTGAATTAAGCTGTGGTTAAATTAATTATGCAACAACTTGATCAGGGCAGTGCCTTTTGCTGAAAAGAATGGATGATCTCTTTCTCTGACTTCTCTCTTTCTGCCAGTTTAGATAAAAACATTAAATCCTGCTGATCAAATAAAGGTCACTGAGAAATGCACTTCCTTCCTGAGAAAGCAATCATATACTACTAATTTGGAGCCATACTTTAACCTCATGCCCATTCCACCTTAAGTCATGATAAGGGAGACAGGTTTATTACAATAGTTTAAAGCTAATTATAAAATAAAGTGAATAGACTCATGCAAATGAGAAGGAAAGCAGAAGATTGCATTTACCACTAGGAAAATACAGTCAACTAGACAAAACATAATGTATGGGGCAGTATGTCTAGAATTTAGAGCAGAAATAAATAAATCACTAGACTAGATTTTTTTTTTTTTTTACTGTGCACTGACAGATTGAAATAGATGACCTGAAAGGTCTTTTGCAACATTATCAGCCATGATTGAATGATTTTGTGATTGCAAATAAAAATACAAATAAAAGAGGGCATGCAGTATGAGTTGTTTATTCAAAATTCTCTGCTCAGGGCTCATTAGCATATTTGTTGTGCCCATTTGAATAGATAAATCTAAATTACATTTGTAAAAAAAAAAGTACTTCACATACATTGGAAGGAAATTGGCATTAAAAAATAAAACTTGTCAATACTAAGCAGAAAAAATCTGTCTAAAACAAACCAACTATGACTTACGATAATAGAAGAGATAGGTGGATAGGAAAGGACACTTCTCATTCATGGTCTGTTAGGTTTTTTTTTTATAATGGTAAGAGACTTTAAACTGGTAGCAGATTTCCGATTTAAACTGAAGCTTGGAAATAGTTATGGAGGAGAGGCTGCTGATAATATTAATAATTCATATTATTCTGACATAATATTCAGAGTTACAAATTATTATAAGTTATTGTGTACTAGGACCTGAATTCTTTTAATTGAAGGTTTTTACCTTATTATTTAAATAAAAGTATTAAAGTTTTATTGAAACAAGTATAGACACTCAATGTACTATATGATGGCATCGAAACAATTAAAATGTAATTTATTATTGTTTCCCTTTGCTATTTGTTTCATAAAAATTGCTTTCAATATTGCAATGCAGATAAAAGTTCAGCCTTGGAAAAAATTACATATACAGTAAATAATGAAGCTGTGTTGTCCTTATATAAACTATACCATATGCAGTGTTGGCCCTTATTTTAATCATGAACCTGGAAGGAAAAGAATTGCTGGCTGGCTGGCTGAAAGCGTGCATGAAATCTGTGAGATATGAGTCTGCTATTTATATGCTAAGCACTCAGACAGGTTTGTACAGAAATAATCAGTCTCACAGTTTATGAATATATTACTGGAAAAACACAGGAGCTTCTTCTACAAGACCATCTCTCACATTTCTACAGATGTTGATTAGTATGTTTGGTATGTTTCTTCCAATAGCAAAATTTGTTCAAGACCCTACAATAATTATTGGAATAAAAATGTTTGTGCATGTTTATTAGCGTTCCTGAGAGCAGGAATCTAAACTGAGCCATGATCAATGAAACAGGTTTTATTATTGGAACAGAAATGAGATTTATGTGATGAAACACATATTAACAGCAGGCATAGCCTATCCTCTAGCTAACTATATCCAACTCAAGAATAAAGAGAATAATTTTTTTTAAAAAGTCTTAACAAGTCCTAACTCCCCACTTTTAGGTCACTCTGAACAACTGTACCAAGGCTGGGCCTGAAATCAAGGCACGAGTCCCAACTTCAGTCCTAATGTCACCATTCAAATAGGCCACCTTGTGCCATTCTCTAAGGAGCCTTGGGTAATGGTGTCATTGTTCCATTGTGCAGTGCTCCCCAAGATCTGTCACAGGCAGTGTCCTCTTTCTGTTGACAGGACTCTGCAGCCTAACCCAATCTGGTCTAGGTTGCACAAGGCCTTTGTTCTTGAAGCATCTTGAGAGAATGTCTTCTACAGCCTCCAAAAACTGAAAAAGCATACTCTGTACTCACACAATTTTCAGAGGCTCTGGAGGCTGTGCAAAAGCATAGACCTCTCATGCAACATCCGGAGGGATCTTAAGTGTGCAAAGCACATCCCATTCTCAGGTAGCCTCTACAACCTCTGAAAATCATGCAAGAATGGACTGTGATAATAGTTGTGTGTTGGTGAACATCGGGTGGGTTCTACTTATCTTTACTACCGGTTCACAGCGGGGCCACGCACATGTGCTCACTTCGCTCACGCATGCACGTGCTCTTCTGCGCAGAAGCTTCTGCACATGCGCAGAAGCGTTTTGATGACATCGGGGTCGGTGGGCGGAGCCTCCTGCCAGTTTTACTACCGGTTCTATAGAACCAGTGCGAACCGAGGGCAACCCACCACTGGTGAACGTAGATATTTCACCCAAAATGTTGTGGTGTATCACTTTTGGCATGTGTGTCCTAGGTTCACCATCATGTATTAGGCTTTTCATTGCCACGGTTGAGAAATATTGTCCTAAAGTAAAAACTGTTGAGGAAGATGTGATGTACTTCAGCAAAACTAACCTATAATGATTAGGGGGAGACAGACTGAAAACTACTTTGGGCCAGAAGCATTCCTTCAGAAATCTGAAAGATCATTAGGAAATATGTTCCAGCATTGAACCAATAATTACTACTTAAATTTATTTAAATATATCCTTAATAATAAATTAATACAAATTGTTGCCTTTTAAAATGACAGCTTGACTTATTGATGTTGGAAATGTGATTTCAGTCAACCTGATTCATCAGCCCCTGACTATAAGAGGAGTATGGCATAGACATTGTATATCACTTTGCCAGAACTTTGTGTATGAAAAGCAGGGGTGGGTTCTACTTATCTTTACTACCGGTTCGCAGCGGGGCCATGCGCATGTGATCACATGTATCCCCTAGCAAATGTTGCTGGGTGGGGGATTCTGGGAGTTGAAGTCCATCCCTCTTAAAGTTGTAAAGGTTGAGAAACACTGCGTTAGGGGATACATCAACTAGACTTCAAGAAAAAGTTTTGCATTTATTCAATGACAAACCCACCCACCCCCCATTTTTGTAAATGGATAGTTTTGATGTCACCATCTTCATCTTTAAATCTCCACAAGAACCAGAGTGCCAAATACTATAATTCTGGCAAAAGATTACTGGGAATACAGCAGGAATAATTTGAACTATAACAACACAAAAATACTACAGCCAAGGTATTGGGCTTTTCTACTAAATTTGTCACAATTTATCAGTATATAATTTACTTTTAACTCATTCTGATTAATAGAAGAAATATCATGGGCACCTTATAATTAAAACTGACACAAACAAACTTCCCCAGCATCAATGTCTGTAAAATTTGACATAATTAATCTCAAAGTAATATATGTTTCTTGCAAATTTTCCATTCCAGTTTAAAAAGGTTATAAATGCTGTAAAGTTATAAATGCAAATACAAACACAAAATCAGAAGCAGTTACTCATACATTTCTATTATTTCAACAATAATAGTTAAATCAGATTTGTGGTCAGAAAGTTTTGTAATTCCCAAAAGAGCCTAGTCCACCATGTCTGGATTCAGAAATTGGCTCCAACATATTTCTAATTTTGGAGAACAAATGCATTGTCATATATTTTTTCGTCCATTCAGTCATGTCTGATTCTCAGAGACTGTCTCGATAAGTACCTGTAGTTTTCTTGGCAAGTTTTTTTCAGAAGTGATTTTCCATTGCCTTCCTTCTAGGGCTGAGAGAAAGTGACTGTCCTAAAGTCACCCAACTGACTTTGTGCCTAAAATGGGATTAGAATTCACAGTCTTCCAGTTTCTAGCCTGAGACCTTAACCACTACACAAACTACTATTTAAATTCTCATATCTTTCTCATCTAAATTGTGTTGGTGAATCAGTTTTATATTACCTCCTTTTAATGTGTAAAACCACAGGAATATAAAACGAAATATGTTCTTCTCTGGGGAGCATGTGGTATAAGACTTGATAAAATTGATAACATTTCTATTGCAGCAAAATAACAACAGCAATGATACTATTGCTAAGGTTAACATAACATTGCACTTCTGTACTAAGCACCGTACACCTGATATATGGGCAAATTGACTCAATTATGAACAAGGAAAAGATATGAATATCTATCTATCTATCTATCTGTCTATCTATCTATCTATCTATCTATCTATCTATCTATCTATCTATCTATCTAGCAAGTTTAGGTAGTTGCCCATCTCACAAACATGACTCTGGGCAGAATCTGTCCATATTAATAATTATTGGCATTCGTATTTAGTAATCAACCAAAATACTGGAAACGAGTCACATAATGTATGGTGTCTCATAATTTATGAACCAGATGAAGTTGTTCCCTTTCTCATTGGAAAAAATCCTTCCATCAAGACATCTTTCCTCAAAGCAAGAGATTTTGAATTGACAACACTGAACGTGAGCCACCGGTGATACAACTTCACGTGTGTTATCTTTTTGAGTGCTTTCTACTGATTTTTTTTAGTTGACCTTGTCTTATAACATCTTTTAGATTTTATTTCTCATCTTTCCTGTCAATACATAAAGCCCTGGGGAGTAATTGAAGAATTATATACATGTAGAGAATCAGAAAATGTTATTAACTGTTCTTTTTGACTGTACTAAACTTTGTAGTACTTTTGATTATGCAATATTTTCGCTGTTGTGTGACTACATAAAGACTGATTATTGTGAATGTCTTTGTTGAATAATGCTTAAAGTACAATACACTGAGTGCTCAGAAAAGCTAATTGGTGTTGGTTAGTCAATGATGCTGTCATCAGTATGCTTCTGAATCTATCTGCAATGGGCATTGATAAAGTGGGTAAAGCCAAGAATTGTTGTTGCTTACCATCTTTCCTGATGAGAAATGTATATATGATTAAAAACAAATCCAGTAATTATAATTCACACTTATTCCCTGAAAGCTATCTTATTCTAATATCATACATAGCCACTGTAGCCTCCCACCATCCAGTTCGCTCCCACAGAGAGGGACTCCTCAGGGTGCTGTCGGCCAAATTATGTCAGCTGGTGACACCCAGGGGGAGAGCCTTCTCTGTGGGAGCCCCTGCCCTTTGGAATGAACTGCCCCCGGACATACGCAAGATCTCTGACCTCCGAGTTTTCCGCTGTGCTCTTAAGACACTGCTCTTCTGACAGGCAGGGCTAGCTTCATAAATTGAGTTTTAAATTTGGAATTCTTAAATTTTTGGGGTTTTAGTTAATTGGCCTTAAATGTAATACTTTTAATAATTTTTTAAATTTAAATTGTGATATTTGTATTGTGTTTTTACCTGGCTGTACACCGCCCCGAGTCCTTCAAGAGAGGGGCGGTATAGAAATAAAATTATCCTTATCCTTATCCTTATCCTTCAAAGGTTGCTATATTTCTTTTATATATATATATATATATATATATATATATATATATATATATATATATATATATATATATATAAGTTTTATTTGCCGTTTTTCTTTAACAATTGACATTTTTTGTGGACAGTGTAATGACTGGGTTAACATATTTTTCACACAGTGTTCACAGTAATAATACAATAACATATACAAAATTTTTATCTTCCAACTTTTAATCTTAACATGATCATTATAATTGTAATATATTCTTTTATATACTTATTAACTCCTAACATTTTGATATTATAGATGTCAATGTTCCATCACATTTTCAATATCTCAACTTTCTATAAACACCATTAAAACCAATTATCAGTAAGATCTAATCAGTCTCAAGTTTATATCTCTAAGTCCTCTGGATTCATAGTCCTTATAGGCTATATTTTCCAATATATTTTTTCCTCTTAAGCATAACAATACTTTTAAATATACCTAGTCCTAGTCTTCCATCTCCTAATCTTAATATATCTGTATTTATAATAAATTATATCATATGTCTAAATATGTGCTACTATTTTCCCAATTTAAACTTTTTACTTATTTCTGTTGGTTTTCAATATTGAACCATATTCAACATTGTTACAATCTTACAAAATATTGTTTCTCTATCCATAATCTCTCAGACTTTCTAGAATTTCATCATTTATTGATTTTTTGGTGATCCTTTAAGATTTCTCTCCTATGTGTCTTTCCAACATTTTTACACAACCTGATTATTCCCTCTGTTTTATCCTTTATCGCCTTCTGCTGCGTCTTTTGAATATCCATCCATAATCCTTTCTTTGTTTTTGTAAGCTCCTCCTTTTTTCCCTCTGTTCTATTATAAGTTCCTAAGGAATTGTCTATTTGAATTTTAGTATTTGTCATTGCTGTCTTTTCAGTATTTTTCTCTGCTTTTAACTTAATTTTATCTTTTTGTAGTTTATTTTGCATTGTCCCCTCCATCACTCCTTCTAATTTTTCAGCTGTCTTTTGTGTATCATATTAATTTTTTCCCACCATTTGTTGAGTGCCCTATACTTTCACATCTTTATCTTTAAATATTCCCATCAACTTCTTATAGATCTTTGTTGCTATTTCTAAATTTCTTCATAAAACTTTTTTGTCTCCTGCTGGGTCATTTTGTAACAAATTAATATCCTTCTAATATACCAGTATCCCAATATCTAAAAACTCAAAAAAAAAAATATATCAATTGTTAGCAAGATTTGATCAATCCCAAAGTTATTTCTCCAAGTCACCAAAATGTCTATTAATTTGTGCTTTTCAGTCTTTATAATTTCCAATTTACACCTTCCCAATTATCCAGATTTTAAAATTTTATTTATCTTCTCTTCTTTTTCTTCTTTCCTTCCCCCCCTTCTGTCATTTTTCTTCTTTTGCTTCGTAAGAAGATATATTACGTAATGTTAATAACTCAAATCCAACCTAGCCCTTCATGTTTCTTCCAATCTTTTGAATCCTCTAATAATGAAACCCACAAATCATAAGTGCCTTTTTTCCACTTTATGCAAAAGTCTGTATGGGCTTTCCAAGCAGCCATAAATGAAGGAATTGTTTTTTCTCTAATCAAAGAAGTTACTATCTCAGAAAGTTCCATCATATTCACCAACCATTTCTCCATTGTGGATAGCGTTGAGCCTTTCTGCATTTGAGCATATAATAGTCTTGCTGCATTTTCATATACTGTATAAAATTGCTGAAAGGACTGTGTTGTACACTGGAAATAGTTGATATCAAAGCCCCCACCTCTTTTGAGAGAGGGGTGTTCAATTTTGACATACTGTAGATGGCCTCTTTGACCCCTCTTTTGAACCAGCCATCCTCTCTGTCCAAAATGTGGACTTTGCTGTCTTTAAAAGAATGGTCTTTGTCTTTTAAATATATATGGATTGCTGAATCTTGTCCTGATAGGTTTGTTCTCCTATGTTGTGCCATGTGTTTATGAAGTTGTTGTTTTGTTTCCCCAATGTACAGATTTGCACATGTCACACTGCATTGTACTGCATATAGAGTACAATACTTTAAGGTTTATCTGTGTCCTTAGACCTTCAAGTGGTCTGAATGATTCTAAAAGAATAGAAATGACCAGCTGTCTGCAAGGAATATAAATCCTTCCATTCCCTACCATCCAGTCAGAGCTGAAAAAGCTTCTTGAATGAGAAGTGAAACGGCTTCAAAGAAAAACAAGAAAGTCTAGTTGCTTCTTCAAAAAAGCACTTTTGGGACAACCATGATCTGGATGACTGAGAATCACCATAGACATAAACTTCCATAAGTTTTCTCTAGTTGCTTGCCCATTAGTCCCAAAAGAAAAGTCTCTGGTTTCAATTGTACTTTTACATTTAAAATCTTATGAAATAATGTTTACATATCAATATCCAATTTTGGGCTTTTTTATATGTTCACCAAACATGATAAAATGTCCCTTCATGTTGTTCACATCTCCAACAAAGATTCAAAGTGTCCTGATAAATTCTACACAACTTATTTGCTGACAATTACCAATGATACATGGTAAAAAGATCATTTGCTACATTTGGGGCAGGATTAGCCTTTAAGCATATTTCAAGAGCAACAAAATAGTTGGTGGGACCAGAATTAAAAATTTACTTGATTTGATTTTATGTACAGTTTATAAAAAATAAATATACTTGCTTTTTTTTTACTTTTGTTACATACAGTTGGAACTTTTGGAATGATACGGCAAAAGATGTTGGGGCTATACGCAACCGTGGAAACCCAAATTGTACACTTTCTTATTTAAAGTGTACTTGTCTGGAAATGCTAGATTGAAAACAGATTAAAACAATACCGTATGATTGTTCTAAGCCTTTTTGTATGGTTAGTTAAATCAGATTTGTCCAATTTGGTGTCCTACAGTTGCACTCAGCATCAATTTTCAACTAGATTGTCCAAAACTATTGCAATCTAATATACCTCTTCTGGAAAACATTTTACTGGGGAACACTAGATTAACTGTTATGATTTTGTTATAAGAATGATACAATACTTCTTTCTCTCTTCTCCAAAGATGGCTAGACAAAAATAAATTCACAATTATTGAAGAGAAGCATGCTTGAAATAATAACTGCAGAACTCACAGTTGCCCTTGATATGTGTTTCATATTTTTTAAGATCCTATAATGTAGCTACAGATTATCTATTAACAATGAATATTTAACATGATATACAAGTTTCTTTTTTCCATATTGGAATGAATAATTAAAGTAGATCAGATGTTGCTAACCAGGTAGTCCTGCTCTCCATGTTTGGTTTTTCTGAGCAATATTTCAGATGAAGACGGTTCTTAATTCATGCTATTTACTTACTATGTCCACAGAGCTGGATAATAAAATAACCATCATGAATCAAATTCAGAGCAGAATTGGTATGACATGCTGAATTCTGAAGCTCATTTTTATCCTCTATGCAAGGGTCTCCATAGGAGAAGATCAAAGAAACCTCCCCCTTTTTTATTGACATAGGTTAAAAAGTGGTAGGACTTTGATTGTGCAGTTGTGACCACAATCCTGACTTTTTAATCCTTGTGGATAGCTTGGTTTAATTCTTTAAGCACAAATCTTTTTTTATGGTTAGAAGAAACATTGTTATCAGGCTCAGAGAAATCCAGATTTAAAAAGCAGAACAAAGCTAAAATCTGCATGTTTTAAAAAAAGAATATGGGAAAAATTCCCAAGGTAAAAATATAATCGTTTATCATAAAATCTGCCCTGTTGGTCAGTACCAAAATTGTAAAACTTGCATTAATGTGTTAGGGTATTTCTCTACCCCAACCTCAGGAATATATAATTTGGAACTCTGGAAAAGATGTCACTGTATAAAGAATTTATGAACTGGAATAGCCATGGCAACGATCCAGCCAATGGGAACTGTTTTTTTGACTGAGACCCAGGATTTGCTGTGAGAGCCATGTGAGTCGGCTTTAGTCTGGGTGTGGCTTAGTTATTCTGTGTTCAGAGTTTGTTCTTCTCTCTACCACATTGCAAGAGATGCATGGGTGTTGTTTGTATCATGTTTTTGTATTTTGTAGATAAAGAAGTTTTTTTCTATATTGTGAATCCTGCTCAATTCTTTGAATATGTGCTGGATGATTCTCAAATAAACCAACAGGTTATGGGCTCAGATCTCTGCCAACCAGCCCATACACACAGTCAAACTGAAGAAAAAGGATTGAGGCTCAACACGGAACTGTAATCAAGCTGAGAGACTGCCTGTGTTATAAACAAAAGGAAAGAAGGCAAAGAAGGCTTGCAGGATGACTGTTGATTTCAAGGAGATTTCAAGGAGAGCTCTCTGCCTCAATTGGGACAGAAGAATTATCTTATTTGGGCTGCAAAAATGGAATGCTTCTTGAAAGCTAAGGAGCTCTGGGATATCATCATTAATCCATCCCAAGGGCCATAAGCAGCTGCAGATCAATGGTGGCATGATAAGGCACTGGCTTACATCATTTTCAGTTTGGAAGATGAACTTGAAAGTAGCTGATTTAAAAACTGCAAAGGAGGTTTGGCTGAAATTGAAAATTGTGCATATGAGTGCATCAGCATTCAATATTGTACAATTATCAAGAGAATTGTACAGAGCCCGGCTGTTGCACCCATAATCACCCGCGCTGCTGCATTCTGGCCGAGTTGGAGCCTCCGAGTGCTCTTCAAGGGGAGGCCCATGTAGAGAGCATTACAATAGTCCAGCTGAGAGGTAACAAGGGCATGAGTGACCGTGCACAAGGCGTCCCGGTCCAGAAAGACCGGGACGCCTTGTGGATCAGGCAAACCTGATAGAAGGCCCCCCCCTGGCCACGGCCATCATATGCTCTTCTAAAGACAGCCGTGTGTCCAGGAGGACACCCAGATTATGAGCCCTCTCTGTGGGGGGTAAAGATTAACCCCTATAGACAGCGATGGCGACAGCTGACTATATCGGGATGCCGGAAGCTACAGCCACTCGTCTTGGAGGGGCTGAGCTTGAGCCTGTTTCTCCCCATCCAGACCTGCATGGCCTCCAGGCAGTGGGACATCACATCAAGGACATCATTGGGGTGGTCTGGGGTGGAGATGTACAGCTGCGTATCATCAGCATACTGATGTACCCTCACCCCAAAGCCACGGATGATCTCGCCCAGCAGCTTCACATAAATGTTGAACAGAAGGGGCAAGAGGACCGACCCTTGCGGCACCCCCCAAGCGAGGCGCCTCTGCCCCTCTGCCAACACAAACTGCAAGCGGTCGGAGAGGAGGGAGGAGAACCACCGCAACACAGTGCTCCCTATTCCTAATCCCCTCAACCGCTGCAGCATGATACCATGGTCGATGGTATCAAAAGCCGCTGAGAGATCTAATAGGACCAGGACAGAGGAGCAACCCCTGTCCCGAGCCCTCCAGATATCATCGACCAATGCGACCACTGTCGTTTCCGTGCTGTACCCCTGCCTGAAGCCCGACTGGCACGGGTCTAGATAAACAGCTTCATCCAGGTACCAGGGGAGCTGTCGTGCCACCACATTCTCAACAACCTTCACCACAAAACGAAGGTTGGAGACTGGATGATAATTAGCTAATACAGCCGGGTCCATGGAAGGCTTCTTGAGGAGAGGCCTCACCACCGCCTCTTTCAAGGTGGCGGGAAAGGCACCCTCACTCAAAGAAGCACTTATAATCCCCTGGAGCCAGCTTTGTGTAACCTCTCGGGAGGCCAGTACCAATCAGGAGGGACACGGGTCCAATAAACACATGGTGGCACTAATCTTACCCAGAACCCTGTCCACATCCTCGGGAGCCACAGGATCAAACTCTTCCCAGATAATATTCTCAAGACCTATCTTCGTCTCCTCCCCTGGACTCATCCAGTCAGAGTCCAAGCCTTCCTGAATCTGAGTGACTTTATCATGCAGGAATTGCGCAAAATCGTCAGTTCGACTCTGCAAGGGATCTTCCCGCGCTCCCACCTGAAGAAGGGAGTGGTTCACCCTAAACAGAGAGGCTGAGCAATTCTCTGCAGATGCGATAAGAGCAGAAAAATAGTTGGATTTCGCCGTTTTTATCGCCACTAGGTAGGTCTTGATATAAGACCTCACCTGTGTTCGGTCAGAATCAGATTGACTAGTCCTCCAGACATTCTCTAAGCATCTTTTCTGATGCTTCATCTCTCTCAGCTCCTCGGAGAACCAAGGAGCCAATTGAGATCGGCATCGGGTCAGAGGCCGCAAAGGCATGACGTGATCCAAAGCTCCGGTGGCTGCCCTATCCCAGGCGGCCACCAGGTCTTCAGACGAATCATGTGCCAGGTCTCAGAAAATGGGCCAAGCTCCATCAGGAACCTGTCAGGGTCCATCAGGCATCTGGGACGGAACTACCTAGTCGGTTCCATGTCCCTGCGGTGGGAGGTAGTGGCTCGAAAGTCTAAGTGAAGGAGAGAATGATCTGTCCATGACAAGGGCTTGATGTCTAGATCCCCTATTCCTAGATCATTCAGCCACTGACCAGAGATGAAAATCAAGTCCAGAGAGACAGTTAACAGGCAGAGGCTGGCATCCTGGGTGAAAGGGAGGCACTCAGAATGCAGGCAGCCTGCGGGAAAAGATGGTCCCCAGGAATGCTAGGCTCCACGCATGCTCGCTGCCTCCTGTCTGGGAGCCCAGGGGGCAGAGTGGGGGCGGCACCATGAATCTAGGGCTGACCGCTTTTTGGCCTGGATGGCCACCATTGGTAGATCAGTGCCCGGTCAGGCTGGGCCAGGCTGAAGCGCTGTGGGCCTGTCCTTTACTGTTTCCAAGGCAGTTCTGCGGGCAAGAGCTAACCACCATGGGCCTGATCTGGCCTGTGGGCCTTGATTTTGACACCATTGGCGTAGATCAATCAGAACAATTTATATGAAAACATCAAGTTTAATTCCTCACACCTATACACATTTGATATTGCCAATGCTGGGAATGATTTGCAACATAGCAATCTGTAATACAATTACAGATCTGTAACAATCTGTAGTACACATGCCAGAGCATGGGAACAAGCATTCTCAGTATATCATACAGTGAGCATGCATTTTCCTACTCGCTGTTCAGACACTCCTCAGACTGGGTAACGATCACTCTCATTTGCGCTGCTGAGTGTCAATCAAATCCCTCTGGAGCTGGATCCACCTCACTTCCTGCTCCTTCCTCAGACTTTTTCACTCAGCTATTGCAATAGCATCAAGTGTCTGTTCTCTAGTTTAAATTTCTTTATTATTTTTGTCTTAGTTCAAGGGAATTGACTCAATATCATTTGTTTTCTGTTTAAAAGTGCTGCGCTTCGATTGCCTTCACTTTGGTGAAGTTTAAAGCGCGTATCGGCGGTTTGGGGCTCCGGCCGCCGCTAGCGGCTTGGCTTGGCTGGCGGTTAATTCTATTCAGCTGTTCCCGCCATTGCTGCCATTGCCGCCATTTTGCCAGTCATTTTGCGAGGTTTTGGACTGCCTTTGTGGCCATTACGTCTATCGGCTTGAGTCCCTGCCGGCTGGCATACTCATTAGCCTTTTTAAAAAGGAATAGTGATTATCTTATAGCTGCAGCTTCAGTCCGGCCGCAGGCGCTGTGTTTCGCCTGGCTTAGGACTTCTGAAACGTCGCCTCGCGGGCCGCCATTTTGAGCCCTGATCCTCGCCGCCGTTTTGCTCTCTCCGTGGCCTTAGCGACTTGGGCTTTGGTTTCCAGGGTCGCTAGATTGGCAGCAGGTGAGGACGCTGTCCTGATCGTACCTGCACTTGGCAACTGTCTGCAGCACGGTTCTCTGAAAGACACAGGGAAGTATATATTGTTTAAATTGATTTATATTTCTTAAAAAAAAAAAAAAGGAGGGGGCGCTTACCTTGTTTACTGATAGCACGGTTTTGCTTACAAATAATTTTATATATATATATATATATATATATATATATATATATATATATATTAAAAAAAACATTTAGATTTAGCTTGCTAATATTCAATTATTTCTATAGAATTAATTCTTGTCTATTTATAATTGATTGGTGAAAATAAATTAATTCATTTGGGTGATTAATCATGGGTGACAGGGAGGAACTTGCTCTTTCCTCTGATCTGGACAAAAGTCCATCTCCCTCCCCTGTACCTTCCCCTAAACAGCTCAGGGGGAAAAAGTCTAAGGCTTCTAGACAGGAGAAGTCCTCCAAATCTGCTACTGCAGATAAGGATTCCCAAAGGAGGCATAAGGCATTAGAAAAGCGGTTTGCTAAGGCTAGACAACAGGCCCAGGACCCTGGTCAAGGTCCAATTCCTGAAGGCTTGAGCCACGAGGTGATCTGTGAGCCCTCGGCCTCTCATAGTGGAGGTTTGTTGGCCAGTGATCTGAGGGAGGATGAGCCATTGGCCTTTCAGGAGGTCCAAAATTCTGCAACTAATCAGCCACGGCCTAGTGTTAGGTCTCGCTCCTCTAGTTTTGCAAGTCATATTTCTCAAGCTTCCAGGTCAGGTCCTGAAGCTACCTTTACACCCACTGCAGCCGGCCTCCGTCCTGAGACGGGCCCAGGCTTCCTTCAGTCTGTGGATTTTCAGTCCTTTTTTACTCACGCTATGTCACATATGTTCCAAATGGGGTTGCAGCAAGCCACTGGTGCCTTACCCGCTCCAGCGTGCCCTACTACTTCTGCCTGTTCTGTGCATCCTCCTGCTCCACAACATCAGCAGCTATCTGGTGCTTGTAGTCTTGAGCCTGAATCAGCCCGGGAGGAAGATTTCCTAGATGACTTTGAGATGTCAGGGGATGAGGAGGAGATTCAGGACAAGCCGGCCTTTCCGGGATTATTTAAGCCTTCTTTGTTTCGCTCTCTCCTGCGCAAAGCAAAAGCTGCCACTAATATGGATTCCACGCCTCTTCAAGGTTCCTCTGCTTCTGCTCCATCAGGCCCCAATAATAACTTGTTCAATCTGCCTCAGCCTGATGAGGATTTTGTTCCCTGTCCGGATCTTTTCTGCCAGGTTGTACAAAAGCCCTGGGACCGCCCCGCCTCTTCGTCGGGGCCGAATTCATTTGATCGAAAACTCTATGCCTCAGCTCCTGTGTTGGACACTCTCTTGCAGTTACCTACAGTTGATGATCCGGTGGCGAGTCTCACATCGTCTTCCATCCTGGTAGGTGAGGCGGGGGATAGTCTCAAGTTTGAGGACAAGAGAGCCGAAATGGGCTTTCGTAAAACACACCAAGCTGCGGCTTGGGCTATTCGTGCTGCAACCTCCTCATCATTTTTTAATCGGGCATCGCTGGTGTGGTTGCGCCAATTGAAGGAAAGACTTCCCCCGGGAGATGCACGATTACAGCAGGATCTAGCCAAACTGGTCGCAGCTGCTGAATATTCAGCTGATGCGTCCTTGGACGCAGCTAAGTTTGCTTCCCGGGCTTTAGCTTCGACAGTATCTTCAAGACATCTCTTGTGGCTCCGTAACTGGAGAGCTGATGCCAAGTCCAAGTGGCGTTTGACTGCCGCCCCTTACAAAAGCTCTGCCTTATTTGGCTCCTCCCTGGACTCTGTGCTGATCGAGAATAGGGATGAGAAGAAGGTGTTACCCACGTCCTTCCGGCGTCAGGATAGGCGCTCTGCACCTTATAATTGACAGTCCTTTCGACAGGAGCAAGGCGCTGGTGGCGCCTCTTACTACAGATCTTCGCAGTCTCAGTACCAGCCAGCTTCGGACAGGGCGCCCTTTCGTGACCGCGGTCGCCGACAATCCAACTTCTGGCGACCCTTCAGGCAGTCAGCGGGCCGTTTTTCCAGGCGCGGTAAGTGACTCACCGCACCTGGTCCCCATCGGGGGCAGGCTCCAGGCATTCTCTCACCTGTGGCCAACTACCACCTCGGATGCCTGGATTGTCCAAACTGTCACCGAAGGGTTACGTTTGGAATTCACCACCATGCCACAGGACTTTTATGTTTACTGCCCTTGGCCACTTCAGCCGGAGAAGCGTTCCCTTCTTTCGCTCAAAATTTATCATCTGTTACAGATTCAGGCCATAGAACAAGTTCCACTGGACCAACTCAAAACCGGCTTTTATTCAACGCTATTCCTGGTCCCGAAGAGTTCGGGCGATTGGAGAGGCATTCTGAACCTTCGATGTCTCAATCATCACATCTTGTACCGTCGGTTCAAAATGCATTCCCTCAAGTCCCTGCTCGGCTGCATCCGACGAGGGGATCTCATGCAATCTGTAGATCTGAAGGAAGCGTACTTGCACGTACCCATTCACAACTCCCACAGACAGTACCTCCGTTTTGCGTTTGGAGACCACCACTTCCAATACCGGGCTATGCCATTTGGCCTTTCGTCCGCTCCGAGGACCTTTACAAAGTTGCTGGCGGCGTTGGCAGTGTCGCTCAGAGAGGTTCCTGTTCGTCTGGCATGCTACCTCGACGACATTTTGATCCTGTCGTCCTCTCCAGAACAGGCGACCCACGACCGGGAGCTAGTACTTCAGACCCTTCAAGACCACGGGTTCACTTTGAATTTGGCCAAAAGCCATCTACTTCCCACGTCTCGCATTCTGCACCTCGGGGCAACAATAGATTCCAATCTGTGTGTGGTCTTCCTATCTCCAGACAGATGAGTCAGCATACGGAATCTGGTGTCTCAAGTCTTACTACACAGAACTGTGACCTTACTGACACTCTCCCAGCTTCTGGGGAAATTAATCTCATGCATAGACATTGTCCCGTGGGCACGTTTCCATCTACGTCGCCTTCAATGGTTTCTGCTCCCTTACCAGAGACAAGGTCGAGCAGAGACTCTTCTCAAGATAACAGTTCCAGCTCCTGTGCGCCTTTCACTGAGGTGGTGGCTGTCTCCGGCCCTCGACAAGGGCTCCCCCTTCTTGGAACCAGCTCGGATGGTGTTGACCACGGATGCGAGTCTGCGAGGCTGGGGGGCGCACCTCGACCGTCAGTTAGCCCAAGGTGTCTGGTCGTCAAAGGAACTGCAACACAATATAAATTGGCTCGAGCTCAGAGCGGTCTGTCTCGCCCTGATTCACTTCAAACGCCTTGTATATCGCCAGGATCTTCTGATTCTGACGGACAATGTGGCCACCAAAGCCCATATCAACAAACAAGGGGGCACCCGTTCATGGACACTAATGCAGGAGGCGGAGCGCCTTCTGTCGTGGGCGGAACTTCACCTCTCGTCAATAAAAGCGGAATACATTTCGGGGACTCTCAATCAAGAAGCAGATTGGCTCAGCAGAGACCAAATAGATCACGCCGAGTGGAGGTTGGATCCCGGCCTGTTCCAGGACCTGTCCAAGAGGTTCGGCCTTCCCCTAGTGGACCTTTTCACGATGGCTCGGAACACCCAATTGCCGAGATTCTTTTCCCTCTACCCGTCCCCAGCAGCAGAAGGGCTGGATGCTCTTCGAAGTCAGTGGCCCCGGGGCCTTCTTTACGCCTTTCCTCCCCTTCCTGTCATCTCCAGGGTAGTGCGGAAGGTCATTCAAGAACGGGCGAACCTTCTACTAGTAGCGCCGTATTGGCCCGTCGAGAGTGGTTCACCGACCTCAAGAACTTATCGGTCGAACCACCGTGGAGGATTCCACTCGACAAGTTAGTACTAACTCAAGGGGCCGTCCGTCATCCGGAACCAGAATGGCTTCGATTAGCCGTGTGACATTTGAGCGCATAAAGCTCTTCAAGGACAACCTGTCTGACGATGTTATCTCCATTATTCAGGCAGCTCGAAGACCATCAACAATTCGTATTTACAACGCTTCATAGAATGCATTCACCAGATGGTGCGGAGATCATCACGTAGACCCCACATCTGCATCTGTTCCAGACATTCTAGGTTTTCTACATGCGGGGTTTTCCAAGGGCCTGGCTCCTGCGACTCTGCGCCGACAGGTGGCGGCCCTGGCCACTGTCCTGTCAGGGGAGGCTCGTGTTCCTTTGGCTCAGGACCCCAGGATTTGTTCCTTTCTCCAAGGGGTCTCAAACCTGCGGCCGCCGCCGATCCATCGCTACCCCACTTGGGACCTTACCTTGGTGCTGCAGGCCTTAACGAATCCACCGTTCGAACCCATTGCTTCGTCCAGCCTACGTTACTTGTCTTTCAAGATGGCTTTTTTGTTGGCAGTAACTTCAGCACGCAGAGTATCCGAAATTGCCGCTTTATCCATGAGGAGTGATCTCTGTGTTTTCTATCCTGACCGGGTTGTTCTACGCCTCGACCCGGCCTTTGTGCCCAAAGTGAACACTCGTTTTCATCGAGCCCAAGAACTCGTCTTGCCCAATTTCTGCCCGAACCCGCGTCATCCGGCTGAGAAGCGATGGCATACTTTGGATGTGCGACGGGCATTGAGAAGATATCTTAAGAGGACTGCCCCCTTTCGCAAGACTGAGGCTCTCTTGGTGTCCTTCCTTCCCTCTTCCCTGGGTCAGAAGGTCTCCTCGACTACAGTGGGCAGGTGGCTCAAGGCCTGTATATCTAAGGCATATGAATTAAGTGGGGCCCCTGTCCCGGGTGGGATACTGCCCCATTCTACCCGTAGCGCCGCAACCTCAGCGGCTTGGGCTACCCAGGCTTCAGTAGATGATATCTACCGGGCGGCCACATGGTCATCCCTTCATCCTTTGTAAGTCACTATAGGCTGGATAAGTTTGCTTCGGCAGATGCTGCCTTTGGCAGAAGGGTATTACAGGCTGTAATCTCTCCCCAAGGCCAGTCTACGGCTTAGTTCCCCCCCCCCCCTTTTTACTCTAACTTGGGTATGTCCCAGTCTGAGGAGTGTCTGAACAGCGAGTAGGAAAATGGTCGTTGCTTACCTGAACGACCCTTTTGTACTCGCTGTGAAGACACTCCGTCCCTCCCTTTTTCTGGGCCGTGCCTGGCTTTGGTGGAGGTCTGCTTTTTCTCCCTCTGTAGCTGTCTGCTTCCTGTCTGTCTACTTGGTGGAGTCTCTCGCTGTCGATTCTACTGCTATTGGTCCAAGTTGTCTTCGTGAAAAGTCTGAGGAAGGAGCAGGAAGTGAGGTGGATCCAGCTCCAGAGGGATTTGATTGACACTCAGCAGCGCAAAAAGAGTGATCGTTACCCAGTCTGAGGAGTGTCTGAACAGCGAGTACAAAAGGGTTGTTCAGGTAAGCAACGACCATTTTGTCTGTGATTTCTTAAGTTTACTTCTCTTTTTAGGAAGAAGTGATAACCTCCGATGACATTTCTTTGATTGTTTTTGTCAACAGTTTAATGAAATTACTGGCTCAGAGAAAGGCAGGATGATAAAAGCCTCCCTCCACCTCTTCTTAAAAACAATAAATATTGGAACCAAGGCCCAAAACAGTTTGACTCATATTCTTAAAAACAATAATAATTTGGGGAAATTTTATTGCTGTGTGTCTAGTATGTTAGTGTTGAGATTGAAATAATTTCTAAACAAACAGAAGCCTATTTATTGGGAAATGTTGGGCCCATATTCAGTTTTTGAAAATAAACATTGGTACAAAACAATTACTGTATTTTTCAGAGTATAAGATGCACCTTTTTGCTCCCTAAAAGGGGGTGAAAATTTAGGTGCATCTTATATGCCAAATGTAGCCCCACCCACCCACTGGCCCCCACCCTTTGGCTTCTGCCTCGCAGAAGTTACCTCCTTGCAAGCAAACAGCAAGAAAAAAACAACTCCTTTCAGCTTCAGCACAGCCTAATTAGCACAAGTTGATTGGATCGGCCTCCCGACTCTCAGCTGATTTGCTCTCAGCTGTTTTGCGCAGGGCTCTGCTGCTTGCTGCAAAAAGGTAAATTGCTGGAGCAGATTTTTTTTCCTTGTGCTTAATCAAGCTATGTTGAAGACGAAAATGAAAATAAAGCAGGCTGTTTGCTGTTTACTGCAACAAGGCAAAATTGCTCAGAAGCAGAGGGAGATTTCTTTTTCTTCTTTTCCTCACCAAAAAAGGTAGGTGCATCTTATACTCTGAAAAATACAGTAAGTCTTCTGGCTCAACTTAAAAAGTTGAGGTTTAATACAGCATTTAAAGCATCAGATAAGCCTTGTAACTATACTAATAAAATTAAGCATATTTATCATGTTTTGCAAATACATTACTACTCCTTTAAATAAATTCTCTTGTCATAATTCTTTCAATCTGAAAATAACATGCTAATTTGAAATGGAAGAGTTAATAGATTTTGCTCTTATATACAAACACATCAAACATCATCTACTTTAGATGCACAGTTTACAAATCTGATGGTTATCTATCAGATTATCTACTCTGACCTTATCACCAATAGCATCATGCAATCAGCAGAAACATTGCTCTGCCAGAAGTGCTGGAGCCAAGAAAATTAGTTTAAAAATCCACTCACTCAGCACAGCAACAATTGCTTTGCTTTGCTGACATGCATGTCATGAACTTTACCTTGTGAATTTAGTTGGTGGATGAAACGTTAATTTAATTTAGGATACATGACATTTACAGTATATACCTGAAGGGTAAGATCTGGCTCCTTCCTTCCTTCCTTCCTTCCTTCCTTCCTTCCTTCCTTCCTTCCTTCCTTCCTTCCTACCTACCTTCCTTTCTTTCTTTCTCTCTCTCCCTCTCTCCCTCCCCTCTTCTTTTCTTCCTTCCTTCCTTTCTGCATGAAGGTATCTTGAATTGCAAACCTTCAAACCAAGTTCTGAAGCTCAGTTGAACTGGAACTGTGCAATGTATTTTAACTATCATCTTCTTTTATAATTCTCAGTTGATTAGATTGGATTACATAGGACATATTCTTCTTGGATTGATCCAATTATCTGGAAAACATCAATTTAAAAATTCATATTTAGCACTAGAAATAGCAATAGCACTTACACTTATACACCGCTTCATAGTGCTTTACAGCTGTCTCTAAGCAGTTTTATAGAGTCAGCATATTGCTCCCAACAATTTTGGATCCTCATTTTACCAACCTTGGAAAAATGGAAGGCTGAGTCAACCTTGAGCCTGGTGAGATTTGAACTGCCAAATTGCAGGCAATCGGTAGTCAGCAGAAGTAGCCTGCAGTACTGTACTCTAACCACTGTGCCATCATGGCTCATACATTTAAATGTATTTCTTTCTTGTTACACTTTTCCTAAGAATATAGAAAGATATTCACAAGCAATCTTAAAAAATGTATCTTAAAATCTAATTCCAGGATTTACAGCAAAATAGCCTAAGAAAAAATAGTCAAGTACAGTTGTCCCAGAACAACATTACATAAACTATATATTAGGGAAATAAGCATACAAAACAATAGATATATTTGGAAAATCTGCATATGCCTATTACCAATTTTGCCAGAACAGAATATTGTAAAAGTTTCCCTCAAATTTGGACTGATCTGCACATCTATCTGTTTCGTTACTTATTGTTTTTTAAAGAAAATTCATTGTTTATCCTGTGGCTCAAAATTCACTGAAGCACAGTAATAAATTATCTGGTTTTCACCAACATACAAATATTTTTATACTTTACTTGAGCTTTTCTCCAAACAGCATTACCTCTTCAATGAGACTGAAAAATCTGTTTTCATATTTGAGCAAATGTTTATATTTGGGGCTCAGATACTGGTAGACCCACCATCAGCATCCAAGTATTTTCAGGTGCCTGATGAGATTTTTAGAAAAAGATTTTTATCCCACTTTTCTTTTTCATATACTCATATTCATGTCAATATTCATATAAGAATATTTCATATTCATTCACGATAGCAAACACACCAATATTTCTTCTTCCTCCTATTTTACTCACAACAACCCTGTGGGGTGAACTGGGCTAAGAAAAAGTGACTGGACCAGTCACCTAATTTGTTTTTCATGCCTAAAGTGGAACTAGAATTTGTGGTTTTCTGGTTTCTAAGTCAACACCTTAACCCACTTTTTTTCAGCCAGCTGGAAAATTCTGGGACTTGAAAAATTGAACATTACATATCTTCAAGTTGCCAAGGTTGAGAAACACTACCTTAACTAATAATTTTCCTGATTATAAGAGGGCTTATAAACTCTTGTTCTGAATCCTCACTCCAAGAAAGTACAGTAGATTAGAAATACGCCCGTGTTTTTCTATGGCAAGTTAAAAAATTTTAAATAAGCAGTCCTAATATTGAGGGATAGTGGACAATATTTAGCAATGTATAAGGTAGGAAATTCTGAGCTAGCCAAAGACGTGGCCTTAAAAAACATATATTGGTGGTAGGTTTAAAAAATAATTAATCTTTATTAAATAATTTTTCATCTTGGTTTTATAGTGCTAATGGAAATACTAAAGAGTGTTAAGGAGTTCATTCATGTACTGTTTGATAGTAGCTATATGCAAATTCTCATAGAACTGCTAATAAATTTGGGATTAGTGTGTTGTTTTAGAAAATCCTGACATTTCTCAGAAGGAAGCATTTAACAACTTTCTATTTTACTGCTTAGTGTGGCATATGCTTAACAAGTTTGACGGGAGTTTCTTTCAAATATGTGCAATGACTTAGATTCAGATTATCTAATTTATGTAAGGTAATTGAAAAAAAAATAACTCATTTTCTCCAGGTAATAGTGTCTGCTAATCAACCATACAGATTCAAATTAAGTGCAGGATCTACATAAAAAGTGGTCATACATAGTGACTGAAAATAGAGATGTACAAATTGCATTTCTTCAGCAAATGCAAATGTGAATAGCCGGCAGTCTTATAGTAGTTGATTTAAAAAGAAAAAATAAATCAGCAATTTGCAAAACCCCAAGTCTCAATTACCTTCATATATTAGTCTCTTTGGATAAGAGCTTTGCAGTCATATTGGCTACTTGCTGTTTGTATATTCAACTTTCATTCAAGAAGTTCAGATTTTCTTAGTACAGATTTCCAATTTGGTTCACAATTACATCTGAACTAAGGATGTGAACAGTACCAAAAACTTGCAGTTACCACATAAGCCTGAGCTGATTATTTTCCCTATGTTTTTTTGGGAAAGTTTAATGAAGCAAAATGATGGGATTCACATTTTTTTACTACTGGTTCTGTGGGCGTGGCTTGGTGGGCGTGGCATGGCTTGGTGGGCATAGCTTGGTGGGCATGGCAGGGGAAGGATACTGTAAAATCTCCATTTCCTCCTGATCAGCTGTTCAAAGTTGCACTGATTTCTTTTTACATTGTATTGTTACATATTATTGGAAGAATATAAGTAATAGATTCAAATAAATGACAAATAAAAAGAAGCAAATACAAGTAATGAAATATGGTAGATAAACAAATAATCTGAGATAGTGTGGAACTAATATATTCGGATACATTAAAATTCTATAATGTTATAAAATATATCATATCCATTTTTAATAAATCACCTTGTCTTGCTAAAGTTTAAGGTAAAAGTATTTGGTTTATCAACACAATAAAAGATATATAGAACCCTTCATTAACGTAAAACATTCTAATTCACTGAAATTTTCCCATTTTTAAAATTAGAATTACTATAATATAAAATTAAAATTAAAATAGTAGGAAAACAGAATAGGGAAAGAAAGGGGAAAGAGAAATGTAGGGGAAAGGGGGGAAGAAAAAAAAAGGCATTAACTTCCAACTTTTTCAGTACAGTAAAATATAAAATAGAATTGCAAACTCAACTTTTTTTTTTATTGCAAAAGTTTTACAATTACATTTTCACCCCATTCCCCCCCGCTCAACCCACCCAAACCTCCCAACCTCATCCTCCCTAACCCTCCCTAACCCTCCCCTCCCCCCGGACTTCCATACAATATACTCAGATCAAAAGAAAAAAACCCCTTTGTATAAAACTTGAACCCCACCCTCCCCCTTATAGTTTTTTATCTTCATTACATTAAAATATTTCTATCTTAATATAATAATAATAATAATAATAATAATAATAATAATAATAATAATAATAATAATTTTATTTCTATACCGCCCTTCTCCCGAAGGACTCAGGGCGGTGTACAGCCTATTTAAAAACACAGACAAAACAACAGTATAAAATTTAAAATAATTAAATAGGTGGCTCAAATTTAAAACCCCAATAAATTTAAATACCCAATTTAAAACTATTGTGTTGATAGTCCAGCTTGGCGGAACAACAGGGTCTTCAATGCGCAGCGAAACGCCCGGAGGTCGGAGATCTTACGAATTTCCGGGGGCAGTTCATTCCATAGGGCTGGGGCTCCCACAGAGAAGGCCCTCCCCCTGGGTGTCGCCAGCCGACATAACTTGGCTGATGGCACCCTGAGGAGACCCTCTCTGTGGGAACGGACTGGTCGGTGGGAGGCTATTGGTGGCAGAAGACGGTCTCGGAGGTACCCGGGTCCTATGCCATGGAGCGCTTTAAAGGTGGTAACCAACACCTTGAATCGCACCCGGAAGACCACTGGGAGCCAGTGCAGCTCGCGCAGGAGGGGTGTCACATGGGCACAGCGGGACGCGCCCATAACCACCCGCGCGGCCGCATTCTGGACCAGTTGGAGCCTCCGAGTGCTCTTCAAGGGGAGCCCCATGTAGAGAGCATATAACATTTTCAAATAAAAACTATTTGATACTTTCTGGTTTGATATTTGTTCTGAACATAATCTATCCACTTTTTCCATTCCCATTCATAAGTCTCTTGTGAACAATCTTTTAAATATGCCGAAATCTTCGCCATCTCAACTTTTTACTTTACCAATTTAACAAATGCTAGCCATTTCTATAACTGTAAATTAACTTAATAGAAAAACCCAAAGCCTTTTTTTTTATTAATGTTTTAAGCACAAAGTCCAGAAGCATTTTCCAGGTATAAACAAAGCTAGTTATGTTCTTTTCTCTAATTAAAACAGTCAGTTTTGCCATCTCTGGTAGCTCCATCAATTTTTTCACCCATTCTTCTACTGTGGGGATTGATGCTAATTCCAGGGGTGAAATCTAAATTTTTTTGCTACCGGTTCTGTGGGCGTGGCTTGGTGGTAAGGTGACTGGGTGGGCGCGGCCAAGTCAATGTCACTTCTTTGCCCTTTTTTAACCTACAAAACACAACACAACACAACTGGCTCACCCGCAGTGTAAAAGCAACTGTGCTAGACCCAAAATGGCCCCACAACAAGCAGGAACCTCACACAGCCACAAAAAGCCCAAAAAACCAACTTTCACACTTTACACACACACAACACAACACAAGTGGCTCACCCACAATGTAAAAGCAGCTGTGCTAGACCCCAAATGGCCCCTGCAACAAGCAGGAACCTCACACAGCCACAAAAAGCCCAAAAAACCAACTTTCACACTTTACACACACACAACACAATACAACACAAGTGGCTCACCCACAATGTAAAAGCAGCTGTGCTACACCCAAAATGGCCCCTGCAACAAGCAGGAACCTCAGACAGCTAGAAAAAGCTCAAAAAACCAACTTTCACACTTTACACACACACAACACAACACAAGTGGCTCACCCACAATGTAAAAGCAGCTGTGCTAGACCCCAAATGGCCCCTGCAACAAGCAGGAACCTCACACAGCCACAAAAAGCCCAAAAAACCAACTTTCACACTTTACACACACACAACACAACACAACACAAGTGGCTCACCCACAATGTAAAAGCAGCTGTGCTACACCCAAAATGGCCCCTGCAACAAGCAGGAACCTCAGACAGCTAGAAAAAGCTCAAAAAACCAACTTTCACACTTTACACACACACAACACAACACAAGTGGCTCACCCACAATGTAAAAGCAGCTGTGCTAGACCCCAAATGGCCCCTGCAACAAGCAGGAATCTCACACAGCCACAAAAAGCCCAAAAAACCAACTTTCACACTTTACACACACAAAATTCCACATACAGCTTTGTGAGATTTTGTGTGTTTGTGTAGTTAGAGTGAAACACTACAGAAACACACTAAATCTCAGAAAGCTGCACAAATATTATTTTATTTTATTTTTATTTTTATATTTATATAAAAGCATCTAAATTTAAAACTTCCTAAACTTTAAATGGCTAGGTCTAAAAAAGGAACAACTAAAAAACCCCCCAATTAAGTATTTTTTTAAAGCTCCCAAAGGGGAAAAAACAGGGACCCCAATAGAACAGGGGTCTCCAACCTTGGCAACTTTAAGACTTGTGGATTTCAACTCCCAGAATTCCTCAGCCAGCTTTGCTGGGAGTTGAAGTCCACAAGTCTTAAAGTTGCAAATAGAGCTGCTCACCGATGAGCTTGATTGCAGGCAGGGAGATTGCTGATGCAATGGGTTGCGATTGTCATGCAACCAGCAGCTAAGGTAAGCAAGCTGGAGGCTTGGGGGGGGGGGGAGAAACTTTTTTTCTTTTACATGGCTCTGGCGATCCAAGCTGAGTTGCCTGATTAGCAGGCAACTCAGCTGGGATCGTCAGAGCCATTTAAAAGGAAAAAAAGGCTCTGATGATCGCGCAGCTCAGCTGGGCATGTGGGGAGAGGGGCAGGGATTTTTGCTACCAGTTCTCCGAACTGCCCGCCGCCATCACTACCTACTCGCCCGAGCCCGTCCAAACCGAGAGCATTTCACCCCTGGCTAATTCACTGAATTAGCACCAATCCCCATAGTATGGTTTAGTGAAATATAATAGACATATCTCAGCTTACAATGATATAGCAGCTTTCAGAATTTGTTCCATTTGACAATAAATTATTTGCTAGGTTTGCAGATAAAGGCACCATATCAGATAGTTGAGGATGAAGAATACAAAAGGGGAGAAAATTAATGTGTATATGGATTGAGGTCAAGAGAGGAAAATGATGGTCTCATTATCAAAGAATATCATTTGCTGCTACTATCTTAGTAGCCTGGTAAAATACATTGCTACAAAATTCAAATATGATAGGTATATAGCCCATCTTTTCATCAAGCCATCTAGAAGACACTATTTTGAACCACTGGTTGCACCAGTGATTTTTGCCTTTCTTGTTCATTTCTGATTTGTCAAAAAACTCACCTCCTTTGTAAGACAATCATTCAATCAAACAATCAGAGAACTTCTTATCCTTTTAATTTAATCGCCATCCTGACATACAGTAGATGCCAGAAATGTTTTACCCAGAGATGCTTTACCTTTTTTTCACAATGTTTTACCACTTTTTCACAAGGAGAAATTGTCAAAGTGGAGAGCTGGGTGGGTGGTAGTGATAGAAAACAGTTGCCATCCAAAAGAATGGCTCTATTGGATATGTGAATCACAGAATGGATTTCCAAAGGGAAGGTACATCTTTTAAATTACACTTTTCAGCAGAAAGAAAGGAAACAGTTCAATTGCTTTTTTCTTGATAAAAGAAGATATGTGATCTTTGCACAAGTCTTTCATTCAGCAAACTGCTGTGTTTGAAGCAAAATGAGGATAGAGGTGCTGAGCTTCTGTTGAGTTGTAAAGAGAAGTCCCCAGGAGCTTGCAGTGCAGTGGCATGGAAGAGAATTGGACTTGGGATTTTGGAAGAGACTGAAACTCCAAGGCACTAAGTGCACGTTTTACATCATGCAGGCTTTCCATGCCAGATCTTTCTAATATGGATACTTAAAGAATTCAAGCTTGACAAATTATACTACAAACTAAATGACCTCCACTTCCTAAATTATTAAATATAAAAATCAGACTGCAGTAATTTTCTGACTTTTGCATTACCTGTGTCAATGGCAATCTTTTTTTTCCCCTTTAAAACTTGCCTGGATAAATTGCAAAATAATTTTAGTGAACATAGTCTCAATGAAGGTTGCAGTAAATTTGGGGTGTGTGTGTGTGTGTGCGCGCGCGCACACACACAGGAATATTATGCTGCTACTGTACCTGTATGGTCAGGAAATACTTATTGGATCTTTAGCATTTCTATTGCCACCCAATCTTTGGGTACATCCACAGAACTGCTTTGCTATGCTCTTGTTCCATCTTGAAGCCTGCAGAAAATCATGGTGTCTTAAATCTATCTGCTTCACAGCATGTCTTTAGCATGCATTCATGCTGTGCTTCAAAACAGCTGTGCTTTAGGAGCCATGGTAGCTGGTTCTGCTCTCTGACCTTCCAAGTCCACCCAATGTTATCGATCACATGAAAAGAGAGAGAGAGAGAGAGAGAATTCTTTATTGGCCAAGTGTGATCGGACACACAAGGAATTTGTCTTTGGTGCATATGCTCTCAGTATACATAAAAAGAAAAGATGCATTCATCAAGAATCATAAGGTACAACACTTAATGATAGGCATAGGGTACAAATAAGCAATCAAATCATACTAGGAAACAATCAATATAAATCGTAAGGATACAAGCAACAAAGTTACAGTCATGCAGTCATAAGTGGAAGGAGATGGGTGATAGGAACAATGAGAAGATTAATAGTAATGCAGACTTAGCGAATAGTTTGACAGTGTTGAGGGAATTAGTTGTTAAGGAGAGTGATGGCGTTCAGAGAAAAAATGTTGTTGTGTCTAGTTGTGCTGGTGTGCAGTGCTCTATAGCGTCGTTTTGAGGGTAGGAGTTGTCTCCTTCAACAGGCATGCCCCACACTCCAGGCACTGTATCTTTCCTGTTGTACTCTCCACAGATTCTCACTTCCCCTAGTGTTCGTTTGACCAGTAAGTGGTAACAAAAAATAATTTTTAATCTTTTGATTGACATCTGGCAATTGACCAGATTTATGCAACCAAGTTGTAGCTGCTTTGTCCAAGGTGCTGAAGACCTCGAGCTTGAAAAAGAACTTTTTCTATGGGAACTGGTGTATAAGGAATAAACTACCTTAAGTTAGGATCATTTGAGAAGAGGCAAGGCTTCTCTGGGAACAGTAACTACTGGGAAGAGAATTTCCTGCTATGCATGTTACTAGGAAGAGAACATCACAAATGGATTTCTAAGTAAAAATCAATATTTTGCATTAGAGAAGGAAGACAACTGACAGCCAGAGTAGCTCCTGTGATATTGGTGTTATTCTAGCATAATTGTGTTGACTGGGCAGCAAGAAAGTTACATTTCTGAATTACATTCAGAAACCAGCTGTTGATGTTTGATTTGGCTGCTTAATATTCTCAAGTTCTAACTAAGACATTGTTTTGCATTTCGTGCTTTGTTAATAAATTTCTCCTTTGCAGCTGAACAGTTCATTGTGAAGCTCTATCAAATGTTTTTGCTTATTTTCCTCCCTGCAGTATTTATAGTGTATCCACAAAAAAATGGAAAAGAACTAAAGGGGAGGGAAATTATTGAAACCAAGTTGATCTCAAATAGGGCCTTCACTTAGCACCTTGTCAGATACTGTATTTCAGAATAGCATGCATGCATTTCAGCCTTCAGGAAAGACATTTTAAAATTCATTTCAGTCATTGCTTGTAATTGAGTTTAACAGCAGAAAATCCTTCAGTTGACCTCCTGTCTGACTTTGTTTCTACTCTTAATGCAATTGTTCAGAGAAAAAAATGGTCCATCTAAACAAGTCAGAATGACAGGAGGAAGAGAAAGAATAAAAACAAAACAAAAACGCTGAAGCCATCTGTTTGAAGAACGTTAGAACAAATGCAGGTAAATAACTGAAACAGCTTATATTGCTTCCTTGGTCTTTTCCTGGCCTGTTCCCCCACTCTGCATACAAGCACACACACAACACAACAATCTTTGAACCACATGGTACAAATACCTCACTTATGGAAACTAATTAAAACCCTAGAAAACAGAAAAAGATTGTGTAGAAAAAACATTCAGCACAATGAAATGTTTCTAGTGCAGTGGAATTATGCATGTGTGTTGGGGAAGATGAGCTTCTGAAGTGTCTTTTTAAAATAGTGTTTTCTGGCCAAGAAAGTTTTGCACACATTCTCAATTGTAACAGGAATTAGCAATGCTAGTGAGCAATGCTATGCTTGAGGGCTAGGTACATGTGTTCAAAATGCATCTGTCCTAAAATAGTGAGATACACTTTGAATCAGGGTCAGATCCAGTTTTGTGCTAGACTTGAACAAAATCATGTTCAGCCACTGCAATAGCAATAGCACTTAGAAGTATATACCACTTTGCAGTGCTTTCCAGCCCTCTCTAAGTGGTTTACAGAGTCAGCATATTGCCTCCAACAATCTGGGTCCTTATTTTACTGACCTTAGAAGGACGAAAGGCTAAGTCAACCTTGAGCCAGTCATGATTAAACTGCTGGCAGTTGGCAGTTATCCTGGACTACTGCATTCTACTGACTGTGCCACCATGGCTGCACTTTGGTTATTACCTGGGAACTTTACTACCTTTTCAATCAATTTCTCCCTGACATTTATAAAGGAAATGTGATCAACTCGCAGCAGGGAATGGGGTTCCAGCTTGAAATGATCATACTGAAGCATTTGGTCCTGTTACAGGAATTGTCTCCTACTACTTATTATGAAAGAGAAAGATACAGTCACAAATTTTTGTAGAACCACATTTTGAAGTTCTTATTTCATGACATGGATGTAGCATTAAATTATGTGAGTTTTTCTATCTATGCTTTGCTTAAGCATCTAAACAACCCCCAAAAATCATTACTTGCAAGAGATGCATCTGAAAAAGCTGCTTCTCTTATACTGTGCATTCCTTACTTCATCCCCCTTTTCATTCACAGTATGCTGTCTCTTGCTTATTTGCTCTTCTTTTTCTCTCTTCTCCCATCCACATGAATTAAGGAAAGTTGTGAACATGAAAAGAAACCCATCCGGTACAGACTTTTAAATAGATTCTTAAATAGAAGTCTGAAAAAAATAATGAGATCAGAGAACTAGAAGACTGCTTCATCAATGTTAGTACAAAAAGTATTTTTGATCTATGCCACCAACTCAGTTATCTGCTTCCCTTTAATAAAGGCAAGTATTTCTTGTTTATTTGTTTGCAATGGGAAAAGAGCTGAGGAGAAATTATTAAGATTTTGTTTTGTTATTGTAAGCCTTGTTGTTTATTTATGACATGTTTTCTCTCATATAACTCAAGGTGTCATATGTAACTTCAGGTTTTTCTTTCTTTCACAGCAATCATCTGGGTAACTAAGCCAGGAAAAGAGAGAGAGAAAAGCAGATGATATGAAAGTGACTTGACTCCTACATCCACATTGGTTTAGAGTCCAGATTACTATAGTTGGTGTAGGCTTGAATTTTTACTCATACAGTAAGATGACTTGTGACTTCAACTTGAAGATGACTTGTGACTTCAACTTGAAGATGACTTGTGACTTCAACTTCCTCTACCATGTTGAAGGGAAGGGAGGTGAAACTGCTATTTCAACCAGTTCCTCTTTTGAAATGTTGATAGACCTTTCGCTCTCTCCCATTGTCATCTACCTTGTGGAATGTTCAGTCTCATTCTCCTGCAGAATTTACAGAGATCCAACTCAAGGTACTGTATTTGGTTACCTGAGTCTCTCCTCACCACTACTTTCCATGTTCAGAAGTGAATCAGCAGGAACAACATCCTTTGTCAAATCTACAAGCAGAAGGCTTTCTTAGAGGAGTATAAGTCAGGCTGTAAGGTGCAAATAGCTCTATCCTTTTGTATCCTGCTTCTGTTCTAAGGCCCCAAATCAATTTCCAGACATAGTCATCTTGTTATAGCTAATGGTAGAAGTGACTGTTTTTCACTTCTGTTTTGGATTTAATTTTCACCACTTCAAAAACATATTTCAAACCAATTGGGGTTTTTTTTTCCAGAATGGTTGTGCTGATAAATTATTTTGACACAGTATCCTTGAAAAATTTCCATTTGTATTTCAGGAAGTCATATGCATATCATATTACCTGAACATATATCAGGAAAAATGTACTCTGCTCCATGTTAGGTTTTCTTCTTTATAAGATGATCTGTCTTCCCTTTAGAATAGAATAACAGAGTTTGAAGGGACCTTGTAAATCATCTAATCCAACCCCATGCTCAAGCAGGAGACCCTACACCATTTCTGACAGATGGCAGTCTGTCTCTTCTTGAAAGCTTCCAGTGATAAAGCTCCTACAACTTCTGAAGGCAAGCTATTCTCACTGTCAGAAAATTTCTCCTTACTTCTAGATTGAATCTCTTCTTGATCAGTTTCCATCCATTATTCCTTGTCTGGCCTTTAAGTGCTTTGGAAAATAGATTGACCCCCTCTCTCTGTGACAGCCCCTCAAATATTGGAACACCGATATCATGACTCCCCTGATCCTTCTCTTCACTAGACTAGCCATGTCCAGTTTTCCCTGCTATCAGCTTAAAACAATTTTTATATTAACAAGGTTGACATTCTCCCTTCTTATATCAGTTTCCTCATAATCAGTAATGTTAAATGGGAATGCACTTCTCCTACAACACACTGCATTTGCTACAAGGCATGAATTACTCAACAGCAATTCCAGATATTGTCACAATCTTTACAGTGCGCAAACCATTCATGCGGTCTTAAGTTAGCAGAAATGCTGATAGAGTATGTGTGTTTGCCTCTTACTCTGGAAATGCGGTATAGAAAGTATATTGTTGATTTGTTTACTTATTGTGATATCATGCCTCTGCTTTCAAGGAGGTTGAGATGGACATGCACTAGAATCTAGTTTGTATTCTTAAATACATCTCAATAGTTTCCGGTTGAAATCTTTATAGCTTTGGTTCTTCTAAGGTTGACTGAAAAAGAAAATTCTTTTGCTGAGTCACAATATGTGAATAATGTGAACCATTCATAGTTTGTACTTTTGTTGGATTATCTGCTTCAACAAAGTGCACTAACTTTTACACATGAACAGAAGATAAATATGGTTCTCTGATTAAAAACCAGAAAATAATGTTGAAACAAAATATACCTACAACTTCTTAGAAGTGTTGTTCTATTGTTCCTAATTCTTACAATATTCTTAGTGTGCTTGAGAGTTTTTCATGGTAATACACTTGAGCTCTTGTGTTATTGTTGGAACTGACAAAGGATCCTTTTGTTGATGTTTTCTTTTATTCATCTTTTCTCTACTTCTCTGACTCCTCTGAGTGCCCATGTTTCTCAGTTTGAAAAAAACAGAAAGCAAGGATTTTTCTAATGATATCCTCTCCTAACATTAACTGTTCAGTAGAATGAACCCAGTGAAATAACATTCTTAGAATATAATTCACACATAAATATTTCCTTTGTTATCACATATCCAATTAAGTATATGCATTCTGCTGTTACTTGATATGCTCTTTTCCTTATAAATTATATTCCCCAATTAGGCTTGATGTGGGCAACCTTAAAACTATGACTAAACTGACAGATAAAGCATCCTGATTGTAGGGAACAATTGCTTTCTATACTATTTTTTTGTTTAATCAAAATCTTTTCTAGAGTATTAGACTTCTTTCAACTCCTTTGTTCAGGTTAAGATGAAAGCCATTAAATCAATCCCATTACTTGGTCAAATCTTTTCCCTTATTTTCTATCTGACTCTCTTTTGTTAGTCTTGACCTCCATTTTTCCCCAGGTAGGATTACCTGAACTTTTTTTCAGGGCAGAAATTTTCTATTAATGGGGAAAGATAAAGATGTACCAAGACCTTTTCTTTCTTTCACTAGCTAGAGTCACTTTGGAGAATTGCAGAAAGATAGTCAACCTGAGATTTACCCCACTCTTTCCAACCAATTGTTTTTCTCAGAGAAGAACCATCTGAAGCCAAAGAGACTGGACTAAAGCCCAGTCAGGTTGTCCTGAAATGAGTAAGGGCTGTCATGGTCTTCCACTGAATTAGACTATAGTACAGCCCCTAAGAGCTTACTAAGTCTTACAGGAGCTGAACTAATCTTTTCTGGTACATTGACTTCTTAGAACTTGAAAGCACTATATTATGGATCCCTGAAGCAGGGGCCTTCTACAGTTGGGGTTCACAGCTTGGAAAGCCTAGCTGGCTTAATTGATCAGCTAGATTTAGAATCAGATAAAGGAGAGCTATATTCATTCTTCATACTCAAATGATTTCTAAATTCCAAAAGAACTACGGCTTCAGATCATAAATATTATATTTTATTGTCCATTTCTAAGTGAATTGGTACCTATGCATGCATATGTATGTATTTGTGCCTGGGTACGAATGCTATACACCAGGGGTGTCAAATTCGAATTCATTGAGGGCTGCATCAGGGTTGTGTTTGACCTCGGTGTGTCTGTCTGTGTCTCTGTGTGTGTGTGTGGCCAGGTGGGCGTGGCCAGCTCAACATCACTTATGTTGGGAGGCACTTGTGGTCGCTCAGCCAGGGCTGGGGGGGGGGGGGAGATTCACTTTTGCTAGTAGTTTGTTTTGGTAGCACTCTGCCAGCAAAAATGGAGCTCAGAGGACTCCTTGCAACCCTCCGGTCTCCATTTTCAGCTGTGATGGCCTCCTGTAGCACTCTCCCAGTGAAAAGGGCCACTGCATGTGGCCCTCCAGAGCTCCGTTTTCACTGGCAGAGGCACCAAGGGCTAGTCCTTCCCTGTTTCCAGATCTAAGCACCCCATGGGCTGGATCCAGCTCACGAGCCTTGAGTTTGATACCTCTGCCATACAGTATTTTATAGCTTTCTGTCTTCTTAAAGAATAATGCTTTATTTTTTAAAACAATTCTCTCCTGCAGGAAGAATGCTATTTTTTTTAAACCCTCTTTTCTGAAGGAAGCTTTTAAAATCCTTGCTTTTTTTGTATGGCAAAAGTCTCTCTTTGTCTTTCTGCCTTCTCTTTCTTTAGCTGAACCAGGGGTGAAATGCTCCCGGTTCAGACCGGCTCGGATGAGTAGGTAGCAATGACGGCAGACAGTTCGGAGAACCAGTAGCAAAAATCCCTGCCCCCCCCCATGTCCAGCTGAGCTGCGTGAGCATCAGAGGCTTTTTTTTCTTTTAAATGCCTCTGATGAGCCAAGCTCTGATGATCCAAGCTCTGACGATCCCAGCTGAGTTGCTTGCCGATCAGGCAACTCAGCTTGGATCGTCAGAGCCATTTAAAAGAAAAAAAGTTTTTTTTCTTTTAAATGGCTCTGACGATCCAAGCTTGGACAATCCCAGCTGAGTTGCCTGATTGGCAGAGGGTTTTTTAAAAATGCTCTGACGATCAGGCAACTCAGCTGGGATCATAAGAGCCTTTTGAAAGCATTTTTTAAACATGGTTTTACATGTAAAAAATGGTTTTAAAAATAAAAAAAAATTGGCCATGCCCACCCAGTCACATTACCCCACCATCACCAAGCCACGCCCACAGAACCGGTAATAACAAATTTTAGATTTCACCACTGAGCCGAACACTTCAGAAAGTACATCAGTTCTTCAGCCCGGCACTATTTTCCCAGTTACTTCCTGAACATCTTTCTCTCATAGAACAGGATGTGCTATCTTGTGAATGCCCTGACTTTATTTCACTGAAATTAATGTGCTCTTCTCATTGCCTGTCTTTCACTGAACTGAATGTTCTAATTTCTCAAGAAGTATTGCTTATTTTATTGCCTCTATTAGTCGCAAATATTTTTATTGTGTTTCCTATAATTTGTTATTTGAACCATGTTTCAAATATTTAATAAATGGCATTTATTGGTTACTGATGCATTTTGTGAATTCTAAAATGCATGTATCTAGTTAATAACATAGAATTACAGTCCTAACAGAATTGGCACTGTGGGAGACCCCGTGTTTGTAATACTAGATTTCATCATTTGTTTTTAAAATTCTCTCTTGAAAGAAATTTTAAAATTAATTCTCTTTTGGTAGCTTAAATGAGAATTGGCAGAAATTTAATTTCTTTTAGTTTTTTCCATTCTTTTGCATGGAAAAAAACATAGATTGCTCCTTCCCATCACCAACAAACAGGGATATCCACAACAATGGTCACTGACTTCAAAATAGTGGACATGACCTAGTGATCACAGCATTGCCCCTTTCTAATTTGTATTGCAAAGATGTAAAAAAGGTCAGGGTTTCAATTGACAGGTCCCATCCACCATTTTGAAGCCAAATGCATCTGCAAATGCAGATGCCCCTCCCAGCAAAACCAAAGCAAAGTAAGTTTCTCTAGGAATGCTTTGTCTGTGTGGTCTCTACAGACCACTTTTTCAATGCTATCAAAAACTCCTCCTAGATGAGTTGGAGATTATTGCTCTTTTCCTAGTATCAATAATATCCCCAAAATGCAACTAAAATAGATGGGCAAAGGAAGACTGAATAGGAAAAAGCAATTCAGGTTGATTACTAAGCTAGACCTATGCATTACTAAAGCTAAGAGCATGTCAGTGGTGGGATTCTGCCAGTTCTAGGGGGTTCGGCCGAACCCTTTGTTAAATTGCTGGCTCGCCCTGCCCCTTGCCCTGCCCCTCCGCACTACTATTTATTCCAATAAATGGGGTGAGCGAGCCAGCAATTTAACAAACGGTTCGGTGTTTTTTTGTAATTTATTGGCCCCGCAGCACACCGAACCATTTGTTAAATTGCTGGCTCGCCCGCCCCTCGCCCCGCCTCCCATACACGCGGCGCCAGCCTACCCTAGCCAGGGGTAGGCAATTGTGGCTCTTTTACAACCTGTGGCCTTCAACTTCCAGAATTCCTGAGACAGCTTGGCAGTTCCGCTGCCTGGGATCCACGTGGGCTGCCACGTGGTTCCCCACCAGCTCCGGACGCAAGAGAGCAGGATGGAAAAAGCAGCTTCCACGCCTTCACTCACCCTCACTCTCTGCTCTGTTGCATCGCCGGCCATTCGCTTACCCCACCCACTCCCAATCTATTGCTGACTCCGGAGTCCCAGCTGATGGCTAGAGGAAAAAAAACTTCAAATTCTTGCCGCGGGGCTTCAAAGGGCCGCCCTATAGCTAGTGGTGCAGCTGAACCGTTTGTTAAATTGCTGGCTTGCCCTGCCCCTCCACACCACTATTTATTGCCAATAAATAGTGGTGGGCGAGGGACGGGCGAGCCAGCAATTTAACAAAGGGTTCGGTGTTTTTTTGTAATTTTATTGGCCGACGGAGCTTCAGCATAGGCTAATTAGCCCCTTGATTCTATCGGCCTCCCGACTCTCAGCTGATTTGTCTCAGCTGTTTTGCTCAGGGCTCTGCTGCTTCCTTGCAAAGAGTCCTGGAGCAGATTTTTTTTCCCTTAGCTCTGCTGAAACACGAAACTGAAATGGCTTTGCTGTTGCTGCAACGTTGGAAAATTAGGCAGGCAGAATTTTTTTCTTTTTCCTCACCAAAAAAGGTAGGTGCAAACAATGGGAAATTTAGGGAAAAAGAGGAGAGTTCAAGATTTTAAAACACAAAAGAAAAAAAGCTCTATTTAACTAGGGAATTGTAATAATTGAGATACTATTAATTGTATATTTCTGAAAGCAGAAATGGTTAAGTTGTGGTTTGGAGGAATATATGGAGGAAATTATTTGGTTTATTATTATTGGTAAATATAATTAATTGATTTGTAAGAAATTGGATTGCATGGAAATAATTGGAATATTCATATTCATATTGCTTAATATACAAAAAAGGTAGTTGTATAACTAATTGATTTATATTAAAATGTTGAATTTATATTAAACAACTAATATTACATAATTAACCAATGTGAGGATGGATATAAAAATAGATGACAACGGGAAGGGGTATAATATAGAATAGAAGGGAAAAATTGAATTTGATTAAGATTAGAGATGAGGATGAAGGGTAATATTGGTTTTTTACAAAAATAGATGAGGAATAAATATGGCAAAAAGGAAATATAGAAATTGTAAATTTAATTGAAATGACTAAACGCTGTTTAAATTTCTGAACCGGCCAAATACTCTGTTCAAAGAAAATACATTGTATGTTTGTATGTGTGTTTCTAATTATTGTTATTTATTCATATTTGTTCTCATTTATTCTTTAAAGTTTAACAATTCATTCTTTATCTTAATATCTTTATATTTGTTTGGGGTTGGCTTTCTTCACTTTCATCTTTTTTATTGTACAGCAATCTTTCTCCTCAAACCTACCACCTCTCTCTTTTCTTTCCTTCTTACTTTCTCTTCCTCCTCCTCTTCTTCTCCTCCCTACTTCCTCTTCCTTTCTCCTTCTCCTCCTCTCTTCCTCCCTCTCTTACCCTCCCTCCTACTCTAATTTCCCTTCCCTTCCTTCATCCCTCTCTATTGCTGTATCCTTTTATGCATATGGACTACTCAGAGGGCTGAAAAAGTTATTTCTGACTGGTCCTCACACTTTTGACCAGTCCTCGAACTTACGACTGTCCTCACATTTTACATTTTTGCCCTATCTTGTCACCATGGTGAAGAGAAGCAGTTGTGAAATGACTGACATGGTTGTTAAGAATGCTACAATGGGCATAAATGATGACCAGTCATAAGTGCGAAGACTGGTCAAAAGTGCGAGGACCTGTCAGAAATAACTTTTTTCAGCCCTCTGAGTAGTCCCTATGCACATAGCCACACCCACCCGGTCACATGATTGCCAAGCCACACCCCCAACTAAGCCATGCCCACAGAACCTGTTGTTAAATAAATTGAATCCCACCACTGGAGCATGTAACACTTTTGAAAGTAATGGCACACATGGTAATCTTTTACATACATAATTTATAGCCTCAACTGTAGATTTATAAAATATAGCTGTGAAAAGAATGAGAACTTTTGCAGCTTTTGATACATAGCCAGCAAACACAGTGCAGTTTGTATTCTTCAAGTTAACATGCACCTTTTACATAAGCACATCCTAAACATTGGATTGGATCCTTGCAATTGGATTGGATCCTTGCAACCAATTAAATTAGATTTCATTGAGGGCTGGTTGTCCTCTGAGGGCCAGGGGAGAGGAGGGCATGCCCAAGGTGGTGGTGGCCAACTGGGCATGACTTGCGGGCATGGCCAACTTGACGTCACTCATGTGGGTAGTGCCTGTGAAGGTTGGGGATGGAATCCAGGGGTCTCTAGTGGGTGGAGCAGTGGGCAGTATGTGGGAGGCTCATCTCACAGGATGAGGTGAGGCAAGAAGTGGGGCGGCTGCAGCTGTAAACTGTCGGCCACCATGTGCTCACCATCCTTTGTGCAGGGGGGACATCTTCTGGCCCCTCAGCTGGTGCACACTGCACCTTCAGAGCCCGCTGCTACCACCAAGATGGCTGTCCATGCAGCAGGCAAAGGTGGGGGAGGCACATGACGTGGACCTCTGGATGTGCTTACTCCATCCCACTGTCTGTTTTGGCTTGTGGTTGGAAAGAAGGTTGCCACTGGTCATCTTCTCCTCAGTCCCCTCACGGATCTTTCCCTTGGTCTGCGCATGGAGTATTTTTTTTCATGCACCCGATGCACCTGCAGGCTGTCACCATTGCCACTTGGCAGACCCACCCAGCCTGAAGGAGGTGAAGTGACCAGCTAGAAAGCCCGAGTAGAGGTGGTAGAGCATACTCAGGCCCAGCAGGCAGAAGTCAGCCACTGAGAGTGGAGAAAGCCAGATCCCCATTGGCCGCCCATGCCCAGCAGAGGGGGAGGCACTTGATCCTGGCTGGACTTGTGCAGCCATGGCACTCGTGGTGGCTGCCTTTTGCCTGCTGGCCTGGGCGTGCTCTACCACCTCTACCTGGCCTTTCTAGATGGCCACTTCACCTCCTTTGTGCTGGGCGGGCCTGGTGCTCTGGGTGGCTATGTAGAGGCCTAATGGACCTGTGTGAACTGCTGGTGGCCTCGGTGGTGACAGAAGCCCACAGTGATGCCAAGGTGCATTGGGTGCATGAGGGGAACATGCTCCACACATGGGCCAAGGGAAAGACATGCAAGGGGGCTGAGATGGCCAAGGAGATGACCAGCGGTGACCTGCTCTCCAACCGCAAACAAAAACAGATAGGACAGAGTACGTGTCTGGCAGCAGCTGCCCCACCCACTGCCTCACCTTATCTCAGCCCATGGCAGCAGCAGTAGCTGGAGGCAGAGATGCAAGAGAGAGGCACGTGCTGGATGCGCCGGGCAGCAGCCTGGTCCTTCCAGCCATGTGGGATGGAGTAGGCATGTCCGGTGGTCCACATCACATGCCTCCCCCTGACTCTGCCTGCTGCTGGTGCCAGTGCTGCTGCTGCCACACCTGTTTCATGGAGGGCCAGCTCCCCTCCCCTCCCCGCATGAACGTGCACACATACGCACACACACCTGAAAGGCCAGAAACGCTGATGCAGGTGCAGTGCTTATTTCAAAGCCTTTATTGCAGGGGTGAATATTTATTTATTTATTTATTTATTTATTTATTTATTTATTTATTTATTTATTTATTTATTTATTTATTTATTTATTCATATTTCTATACCGCCCTTCTCCTTTCGGACTGAGGGCGGTGAACAGCCAGATAAAAAACATCTATACAAACATCACAGTTAAAAAATAAAGTTAAAATAATTTATAAATTTGGCCCATAATTTAAAACTTGTCAATTAAAATCAATATTAAAATTTTAAAACTAACCCTAAAATCAAGACAGACCGGCTAACTGAAAAAAATAAATTTTTAGGGCCCGACGAAAAATCCGGAGGTCGGAGATCACTCGTATCTCTGGGGGTAGATTGTTCCATAGGGTAGGTGCCACCACAGAGAAGGCTCTCCTCCTGGGGGTCGTCAGCCGGCATTGTCTGGCCGACGGCACCCTGAGGAGGCCCTCTCTGTGGGAGCGAACTGGCCGGTGGGAGGCTATTGGTGGCAGAAGGCGGTCCTGTAAGTACCCTGGCCCTAAGCCATGGAGCGCTTTAAAGGTGATCACCAACACCTTGAAGCGCACCCGGAAGTCCACTGGAAGCCAATGCAGCTCGCGCAGGAGAGGAGTCACATGGGAGCGCCCCATCGCTCCCATAATCCCCCGCGCAGCCGCATTCTGCACCAATTGGAGCCTCCGGGTGTACCCCAAGGGGAGCCCCATGTAGAGAGCGTTACAATAGTCCAGACGAGAAGTGATGAGTGCTTGAGTGACCGTGCGTAGGGAGTCCCTATCCAGAAAGGGGCGCAACTGGCGTATCAGGCGAACCTGACAAAAAGCCCCCCTGGCCACGGCTGTCATATGCCCCTCTAAAGACAGCCGCGCATCCAGGAGGACACCCAAGTTGCGGGCCCTCTCCCTGGGGGCCAATGATTCGCCCCCAATAACCAGCGATGGCGTCAGCTGGCTATAACGGGACACCGGCAGCCACAGCCACTCGGTCTTGGAAGGGTTGAGTTGAAGCCTGTTTCTCCCCATCCAGACCTGCACGGCCTCCAGGCACTGGGACATCACTTCCAAGGCATCATTGGGATGGTCTGGGGTGGAAATGTACAGCTGAGTATCATCAGCGTACTGATGGAACTCCACCCCAAAACTATGGATGATCTCACCCAGCGGCTTCACATAAATGTTGAACAGGAGGGGCGAGAGGATATCCCAACTGGTTCGGAAGTGCACGCGCTGCATGCATAATGTGCGGCCTTGGACCCTCTGCGCATGTGCAAACCCTTCTGCACATGTGCAGAGAGTAAAAAACAGGTTACTTCCTGGTTAAAACCAGGAAGTAATGACGACCGGGCAGGTGGGTGGAGCCTCACGCTGCCATCGCTACTGGTTTTCCGAACTGGTCCAAACCGGGAGCATTTCATCCCTGCTTTATTGTCATTGTACATCATGTATACAATGAAATTGGTTTAGACTCTACTGGTGGAGTCCATACAAGAATACAAGACAACATGAATAATATAAAAAATTATATAAAGAATTATACAAGTAGTAAGGAAAAAAAACTAGTCATATGTTTCCATATGTATTTCATATTTTGGGCAACATGTATATTACTCTGGTGTATGATGTTATATCATGGTATATACATATTACACACTACACTGGCACCAGTGAAATTTGTCATATTCATCTGTTTGTGGTGCTATTTTGTGTTTAGGAGTCTGACAGCCTTGGGTAAAAGCTGTTTTTAAACCTGTTTGTCTGGCTGGCTATACTTCTGTGACTTCTGCCCAATGGTAAAAGTGAAAAAAGACACTGGCCAGGGTGTGAATCATCCCTAAGTATCTTCCTTACTCTGCTGAAAAGCGAGACCTGGCGATGTCATCCAGTGGTGTTAGGAGGCAACCAGTGGTTTCTTGTGCTGAATTAATCACTCTCTGTAGTGCCTTCCTGTCCACCGCTGTTAAACCAGTGTACCATACAGGATGTGAGGACATTTTCTATTGTGGATAGAAAGAAGTCATCAGCCGTTGTTCCACCTGATTTTTCCACAGGACTCTAAGAAAATGAAGTCTCTGTTGAGCCTTACTAACTACCAGGGATGTGCTGTTTTTCCAGGTGAGGTCTTGACTAATGAGCACTCCCAAGAATTTAAAAGAAGAAACCCTCTCCACACGCCCCCACCCCCTTGATATACAGTGGGGCAGGTTCCTCTCTTTGCTTCCAGAAATCCAGCACCATCTCCTTTGTCTTGCTAATGTTTAGATGTAGGTTGTTTTCTGAACACCATGTGGATAGCTTCTGGACTTCTTCCCTGTATGCTGATTTGTCCCCTTTGCATCCTGGTGGCATCTACACCGCACGCGCACCTGCCTGGATAGCGTAGGCCGGGCTGAATTGACATGGGCCAGCCCCTTACAGTTTCCAGAATGGCCGTGCAGGCCAGATCCGACCACATTATGGGCCAGATCTGGCTCGCAGGCATTGAGTTTGACACTCCTATCCTAAACAGTTTGAAACAAGTATTTTTGAGAATGGTTGATTTACCAGATGTGAAAAATACTGGGTGACAAAAAATACTTTGTTAAGATTTTAATAGATTTGCTCCATACTATACTTTTATATGGTATAACAGACAAAATGATTTAATACAGATTACTATATTATATCCATAAGAGATTTAATTAGATGGACAGTGCATTGGTTGTGCATAGATAGCTTTAATTCTGGTCTGATATGAAACCCATATGTTTCCAAGACAGTTTTAAAAAATAATTATATCCAATCAAATGGCCATCTTTGTAATTTTGTGAGATTTTGAGCCTTTTTATTCTATCATTGTGGATACGTGTGCATACCCATATCCTCAGTTCCTGTCAGGAAAAAGAAAAATCATATTGATTGGGAGGAGTGTTCAAACATGCATTTTTCCAAGTACATTATCCTTCCATTCCATGCTGAGTTATGACATGCCTGCTTTTCATTATCTTATTCAAGACAGTGGGTACCTTCCTGCAGCTGTCAGGTGTTTCCTCTTGAAACATGCCCATAGGGAAACAAAAAGAAATCTAAATTAGCCATCACAAAGACGTTTCTCTTGCAACATTTTCAGCGCTACTAAGAATAGAAGGAAGAGAACTCAAGACAGCCAGTTAGGAATTATTTGAAAATGTATAGTAAAAAAATGCTGACTAATATTATTTTAAAAGCAATCCATTTGAATGACTACTGAGGTTCAGCTTTCGAAGATATTAGATTATTTCTGATTTTTTTGCTCCTATGTTTGGCATATATAATGATTGAGGTATTCAAAGTGGAAGTCTAAATACTTTAAGCATCAAAGTTGACTTTAACTTATTTGGAGAAGGTAATAAGGGGACAAAATTTCCAGACTAATTCAGAATCTCAGAAAACATACTGTTACGTTACAATCCTATATCTGAATGTTGTATATTGTATGTTTTTAACATATCATCCTTGCCCTGGGAAGCAGATACATTAAAATGCAGTAGATGTATGTTTCATCAGTATTCAGTGGCTATGGTGACTATTAAATAAAGAAGAACAATTCATACTACATTGGCTGGAAAGTGGCCTCCAGCTCTATTTTTATAGTCCTCAGAGCACTCCAAGATCATGCTGCAAAAATGCTAGCATTTTTATTTTCTGTATATAATGGAAAAAAAATAGATGTGTTATATCTCTGATTAAACTTTTTTCCATTAAACTCTCCCCAAAGAAGGAACAATGAACAAAATTCCCACCTCCTTGAGTGTCACTTCCTTTGGCTTCCTTTGGCCCTTAATAGCTAAAAACAAAAATGCAATTCCAGACTCTAAAAAAGGGAAGTATCTTTCCCTACTTAGTAAGGTAATGTGTCATTATGAATCACAAAGTAATTTGCAAAATCAAAGATGAATTTAAGTAGAGTTTCAATGTTATGGGTTTAGTTATGCACTCCAAGTAGATCATGATTACATTTTGAAGTCAAATGCTCTTTTACAGAGCCATTTTGCAGATTAACACATCTCCATGAAACAGCAGGGATGACTAAGAGACAAAGACCAACACCAAGCAATATAATCCAGCTAATGTTGGTTGTCCAAGTAAGGAGAAACTGTGAGATCACCCAGGATAGCAACTCCTCCTGAGCAAGTCTGTAGGATCCAGGTGTAGAGCGCTAGGAACCACAGAACAAGACAACTCACAGCTTCACATGAAGCCTGCTTAAAAGAAATTGGATGTCATGGATCCACCCCTGGACCCCTCTCCAGATGCAAGTTCAGAGGAAGAGGGTGAGTTTGAATCTGCAGAAGAAAATGTGGAGCCAAGTATTGGTCAGGATCGGGACTCAGAGGATACCAACCTGATGGAGCCTGATGGAGCAGCCTCAGATGAAGGACAGACTGGGGCTGAGGGAAGTGAGCCACAGCTGCAGCAAGTTGGCCAGGAGGCTCCAAGCAAGGACTGGAAGCAGCTGCTGGCCATTAGCAATGAAGAGGAGGTGCAGTCCACACCTTCTCCTGATCCAAGGACACCTAGAACAGAAAGGAGACAAGCACAATGGTGGTCAGCTAGATTACTCATGAGCAGGCAACCTCACCTCTCATGAAGGGCTGCACCAGCATTACCTGCTTAACCCCATCCTGAGGACTTGAGTGTTGCTGGTGCAACATGGTCAGTTCTGTCTCTTGTGTGCTTTGTCTTGTATCCTGGCCTGTTTGACTCCTGGACTGCTTTCCTAGACTTCGTGTGTGCCCAAGAGCCACTTGGTTACCCAGTGACTCTTGCTGTACTGAGCTTGGAATCACCCCTGAGCAACAGGGGTGCTTTCCAAGGACCTGTTTGAGGGAGGGGGTTGAATAAAGACCTGTAGAACTCTTGTCACATGTGGGTGTGGGGATCAGGGCAGCACACTGGGCCTGCTTGATCCACTTTCAAAAGAATAAGTAGAACAAATTTAAACTATAATATAAACTGCAAGTTTAAACTGTAATGAGGTTGCATATTAGCCTAGGTAATGTAGATAATGCTATTTCATATATGATTTTGGCCAGCACTCTTCTTTGACTTGCATCATGAGCCGTGATGAATTGGCTTCTAGCTGAGCTCTGCAGAAGACATAGTAAGTAAAATATTAGTAAAAATATTAGGCAGCTTTTAAAAAAAAATCTGATTGATAGAGCCTAGCACTGATGGAAAAGAGGAACTTCATGTGCAAGATAATAGTAATAATACTTCTTTTAGCAAAATAATACTGAATTCTAAGTATTCTTGATTAAATTAATCCCCCAATAGCTTTTATGAATCAGTTAGACTTGGTATAATTGAAACTCTCAACTTGGTACTAAAACAATTCTGTCATTGTTTGCATTTGCATTGTATTTACATAGTACCAGAGGCTTCTGGGAAGATATGCCCACCGTGAGTTCAGGAGGACTGAGATAAAGCCCAGTAGACCAGAATCATATAACTGAGGATCTGAAATAGCAGTAGTTCATCCTTGGTAAGTGCTTCTGTGATTGCAATTTTATTTTAAAATGTTTGGCTTAGTTCAATACAATACTTGTTTATAATTTGGCTACTGTCCTACTTATAAGCAAATTGCTAGTCTACATGGAAAGATTGCTTATCTAGAGTGTCTAGTCTGAACTCTCCAGGCAGAAATTAGGTGTTCAGCTCAGCTGTTCTATTCTATTGAGCTGCCCCGCAAAGCACATGCGCAAAGCGAACTGGTTGTAACAGTGGTTGAAACCCACCACTGATCTTCATGGAGGGAAGTATGCAGTGGGGTATCCCAGGTTCCATTTTAGGCCAAGTACTCTTCAGCCTCTACATCAATGATTTGTATGAGGGGATAGATGAGGAACTCATCAAATTTGCAGATGACACCAAGCTGGCAGGAATAACCAATACTCCAGAAGATAGGATTAAGATACAGAAGGATCTTGACAGAGTTGAACATTGGGCTCTATTTAACAAAATGAAGTTCAATGGTGAAAAAAAGAAAAAGAAGAAAAACCAAATGCACAGGTATAGTACAGGTGGTACCTGGCTCAATAATAGTAATTGTGAGAGGGATCTTGGAGTCCTAGTGAGCAACCACTTAAATATGAGCCAGAAGTGTGCTGCAGCTGCTAAAAAAGCCAACACGATCCTAGGCTGCATTAATAGAAGGATAGAATCAAGATTACATGAACTGTTAATATCCGTTTATAATGCCTTGGAATATTCACTTGGAAAATTGCATCCAGTTTTGATCGCCATGAAGTAAAAAAGATGTTGAGACTCTAGAATAGAAGTGTCAAACTCACAGTGTCATGTCGGCATCACTTGATGTATCAGGACTTTTGATGCATCCAGCCCACTGGCTGGGAATTTGACAGCCCTGCTCTAGAAAGAGTACAGAGAAGAGCAACAAAGATGATTAGGACACTGGAGGCTAAAACACATAAAGAACGGTTGCTGGAATTGGATAGATCTAGTTTAATGAAAAGGAGGAGTAGGGGTGACATGATACCAGTGTTCCAATATCTCAGGGGTTGCCACAAAGAAGAGGGAGTCAAGTTATTCTCCAAAGCACCTGAGGGTAGGACAAGAAGCAATGGGTGGGGAACTAATCAAGGATGGAAGCAACCTAGAACTAAGAAGAAATTTCCTGACAGAACAATTAATCAGTGGAACAACTTGCCTCCATAAATTGTGAATGCTCCAACACTGGAAGTTTTAAAGAAGAGATTGGACAACTATTTGTCTGTAAAGGTATAGGACTTCCTGCCTAAGCAGGGGATTGGACTAGAAGATGGAGGTCTTCTTCCAACTCTGTTATTCTGTTCTATTATTCTGTTAATTTTGAAATGCATTTTTTTTAGAAGTAAATTGCTGTGGAGATTAAATTATTCCCTAAACTTTCTCCAGTTTAGTCATTTCAATCATACTAAAGAAAAAAGTGACAACTGGTTACATTTTAAAACAATGTATTTTTCTCTACAAATGCCTCTAATGAATCACTTTGGAAATGAACAAGAAACAGATGTCACTTAAATTGGAGAACTGAATTTAATGACATGGTTCCATAGGTATAGCAAACAAAACGGCTGTCTTTTTCTACATAATATTACTTTCACTGAAGCCATCCTTTATATTTTTCTTCATTTGTAATCTATTATCTTTCCACAAGCTTATATTACAAATACTGGGATTTAGGATCATTTATCTGCATTTGTGTAAATACTATCTAAAATTTGTTCCTTTAAATCATCATGAGAAACAAATCAAAGAAAATATTGCAAAAATCCTAATTACATCATACCTGAGGGCCTTGTAATTTGCTGTGTAAATTACTTGGATGTGATATGTCTCCCAAGGTCTTACCTCCTTGCTTAACATTACCATTAATGTTATTATTTGGGATGAACCAGTAATCCTGAACATGAGAATTGGAGAGTGAAGTTTGTAGCTTCAAGGAAAAGAAATGAGTTAATCAGCTGACAAAGTTTATCTTAATTATTAAACTATTGTTTAAACTATTCTGGCTGAGCAGTGTGGTGGCCTAGTGGTGAAGATGCTTGCCTCCGACTTGGAAGGTTGAGAATTCAATCCTAGATAGCGGCAAATGTTTCTTTCTTAGGGCGCAAAGAAAAAAAATTTCTGCTGTGAACTCCACCTAGGCATCAGGAAGGGCATCTAATCAGTAAATCCTCAGCTCCATCCATTTATCCCGAGTCTACCCCAAATGAAGGGATTATAGGTTTGTAAAAAAGGGGGAGTTTAAAGATACCATTTGATATCATAATTTTCAAGAGATGAGTATACATATATGGACAAGATATCGATCACTTACATTAAATAGCCTTCATGATTTGCAGAGAAGAAAATATATCTGGTTATAAGGCTTGTTGTCTCTCTGTATTGTTTGTTTACTATTCTGTTATTTTTTTCTCATCTATTGTATCAGAATAGTTAACAGCTAGACAATTAAATCCTCTAAAAACAACTGAAACAGCAATGTATATAAAGAAAATATGATTGCCATGATTACTATCTTCAAATATTTCAGTAGGCTGAATAACTGCCAGATGAAACTGAAGTGGAAAGAGTTATATTTCAACGCATTAAAGGTTCCTGATAATATATGGAAAGGCTGACAAAAACAAACTTCTTTTCTGTTGCTTTAAAAGAAGAGGGTTAAAACTAATAATGGAAAATGCTTGACAAGTTTTGGCTTAATTATACATTAATTCATAATTATTGGTTGCGCCAGTTCATTAGTTGAGGATCCTTTCCCTATCACAACTGGAATTACATAAAGAAAATTAAAAGAAAACTGAAACACTGGCAACTGGGGAGAAAGCATAATAAGAAGGGAAGTTGGATCATGTGATAATATATATGGGACTATATAGATGGGACTGTAACTTTAATCATTTATATTACTGTGAGTCAATTTTTATCAATAATATAACTTGCAAGTGAATCATGAAAGGACAAATAGTTTTCCCTTCTTGTATAATAATATCATTTAATTTTTCTAGGCTCATTCCACTGTTTTATAAGCAGATTCTATCTTGGAATGTCTTCCAAATAATATCAATCATTTAATGATTGTTTCTTTAACATTTCAGTAGATATGGTCATTTTTATTCTCCTGATCATTATCTTTGAAGATTTCAGAATCACATGATGGCTTTGCAGAGTCCCAAGTGTTTTTACCTTCTCCATCTTAATCTATAAAAGAATTGTAATACCAGATTGAAATCTATTGCCATTGCCCCTGTAGACAATCCTTTGATTCATTTGATTGGCCACAAATGGAAACAATTCTTAACATAGCTGAACTTTTCCTCCCTTCAACACTAGCCATATGACAAATGTTGAAAACTGGAAGTCAGTGATATCAAGAGTATTATCAGTTTCCTTGCTGTAGAACAAAAATGCTTGCCTAAACCTTTACATTTTTTCTTATTTGATGACAGCAAAATAGAATAAGAAATAAGGGATATTAAGGAAAGGAGATTATTCTCAATACAATCAGTTGTTATACAACTGTCTGAATTGGGCATATTTTTCTGCCAAAAGCTATGCTATTTTTACATTACATTACATTTTTTACATTAAAGGAAGAATTTAAATCATCTGTTCATCATTTCACCCAATGATGCTAAATAGTTTCCCTTCTGTTTCATGCAGTTTGAGAGAAGTAATTAATTAATCTATTGTTTCAGACTGCATTGCCATTTCTATTTATAATATTCACAACTCTAAATCACATCAGGCTTTGGAACATAACGAAGTGCACAATTGTGCAGAAAAGACTTTACATTTTTCACTATTTTAAGAAGCAAGAACAATTCTGGGAAAACAATTATTAGAACTATCTCTGAAGGGGATTAATTTTAAAAATGGAATAGTATAAAGCAAATGAAATTGGCTCAAATATTCTTAATGGAAAAAGGGCATAATAAATATAAAAATAAGTGATGGAACACAAAGAAAAATCAAAAGAAAACTACATTTTTTTAAAAAAATTGATTTATATGCCGCCCTTCTCCGGAGACTCAGGGTGGCTTACAATGCGTTAAGCAATAGCCTTCATACTTTTGTATATTTATACAAACTCAGCTTATTGCCCCCACAAACTGGGTCCTCAATTTACCTATCTTAGAAAGGATGGAAGGCTGAGTCAACCTTGAGCCTTGGGAGATTCAAACTTGCAGTAATTGCAGGCAGCTGAATGTTAATAACAGGCTATTAGTCTGCTGCGCCACCAGGCTCTTCATTTAAAGATCTTATTGGGAAAGAATTCATTAGTGTATCACTTTTTATCCTAGATAAGTGAATATCTCTTAATAGCTTAATGAAGGTCTTCTGCATGAACATTAGCAGAGCTTCATCATTTAGAATAAAGACATTACCAAGTTAGTCATTGTGTCTTGCACTGGAAACCTCTCATAAAATCTCAGATAACTTTGCTGGTGATGGAACCAAGATGATGATTGCTTGTTAGTAGCACAGATTATTTGCCTGACGCATATGTTCCTTGAAGTAAATTGAAATAGGAGAGCAATCTGATGCCCCCTCTAAAAATATATTAGATGTGTCCTTAAGTTCCTTTTGGATGCTTGAAAATCATTAATTGTTCAAGAATATGAATGTCATGTCCGCATTCTGTACCTCAGTTTGAGCAATCCCCAAATTGAACACAAATATGTGGAGTGGGGGAAAGCGGGGAGGGAAGGAAAGAGAGAAGAAAACATCTTGTAGAGAGGGTAAGGTGCTTTCAAGAAATGTTGGTGGGGAATGTTGCAAATTGTCCTGCTAATCAATGTAGAGATTTTATTTAAAACTCCATCATATAGACAGACATATGGTTGGGCTGTGCAAAGCTTGGAAGCTTCAATTTGATGAAAACTTGATTGAATTTCCCCTTCAAAGTATCGTGAAGTAAGAACCTGCTTTGAAGTTCCAAAACTAACTGAAGCCCTTGTAGCATTTTGAAAGTTTCAAAATTTAATGAGTTTTTTTTTTTTGCAACTTCTAGAATTGTTAAGACAATGTATAATATTTTCCAGTTCATTTCCATATGTGGCCAACGAACATCAAGTGGCATAATGACTTACTGCAACTGAACCAAGCAGCAAGGCAGCAGTATTTATCCCTTCTTTCAACAACTCACTTATCAGTGCACGTTTGCTATGGCAAGTTTTGCTAACATACAGTAGTGGCCAAAATTGCGGAAACCTTTTGGGGAAAAATGTATTTTCTAAAACTAGCTAATAACATCACTTTTTTGGGGAGTAGTACTATAAAATTATATATCAATAGAAAGATAATGTAATCAAGAATGTAATGCAATAACTTTTATGAAGGATTTGCTATTAGAATAGGAGTTACAGTATAAAGAAGAAAAGTGAAACACAGAAAAAACGAGGTGTACAAAAATTATCATATCAGTTAATACTTAGTTGGATAACCTTTAGCATGAATTACAGTCTTACAGCATCTTCCCATGGAGTGAACCAAGTCTTTTAGTTCTGCAGCTGTTATAATGTGAAACCAAGATTGAATGATTGCTTCTATTAACTGGGTTTTATTGCTGGGTCACTTCTGACTAACAAGTTTCTTTAGTTGGCTCCATAGATTTTCAATTGGGTTAAGGTCTGGGCTATTCCCAGGCCATTCCAGCAGTGGAATATGATTATCTTGAAACTCAACAACAACAACAAAAAGTGGTTTTATTAGCCATCAAACCTCAAAAATACACTTTTCCCAAAAGGTTTTCACAATTTTGGCCACTACTGTAGTTCTGAATCTCATTCAATTGCTGTCTTTAATGGGACAGCCAGAAGCATTAACTTTGCTTTCTCTTGTGCTAATGCCCAAGACCTTCTGTTCTGGTCCCACCAACACTAACAGCTGTTCAACCCATCTCTTGAGGCTGGCCAGTCTGGTATGGGCTTTAATCAAAGCATTCCGCACTCTCGGAAAGTTAGTTTTGTATTTTACACAACTGCCCAATTCTCCACAATACCATTTTAAATTCTACAGAAATCTTAAAAAGCCAGTTTAAATCTATCAAATAATTAATAAACATGTACCAGGATAATATTTATACTAACATACTAGTATGAGTGTTCATTGTGATTGGTATAATGCTATAAAATGTTACTTTTTCCATGTCTGTCACTTTTGCTGACCTGACTGGCCTTTCTCTGTGTCTGTGTATTTTGCTGCTTTTTTATTTTTTGCCTGATTAATGACAATAAAACACAACACAATTGAAATCTGCCAGATCCTTTGATTTCATTGCTAAAAGAGGCCAGATAATCAGTGATGCTAACTGTTCTGGTATCCAAAACATACAATGATCAGAAACAGCAAAATACACCTTCCCATTGGGGCAAATCACTCTTCAGCCTTTTGACACTTGCATAGAAGAGATAAGATTTTGTGGCTGTGCCTTGCCCAGATTCAGACTCCACTGAAGCCAATAGTTAGACACCGCTACCCAGAATAGAGAACCTGCTAATCAGTATGTCAATCTTTACCTCACAACACTTGGCAATCTGAAGCTGCAAAATATACTATCTCCCAAAGTCAATGGGCATTATTTCACAAGGAAAACTTACACTCCTTTCCAAAAAAGGAAAGGGGAAAGCATATTTTTTAAACTGTTCTTGCATGTTTTTAATGTTTATATTGATAAATATTTTTTCTGCTTTCTTTCAGCACAACTTAAGACTTTTTGCTGAAGAGCAGAGTCTGCTCAAGGACAGTCTGTGCTATCCTTTTTCCAGCCCTGCTATTTCTCTTTAAAATACAGGAGACATAATTTTAAAAATGCATTGCAGTGAAACTGTTGATGACAGCAGATATTTGGTAGGGCTAACATCCTCAGGTTTATCATCCCATTCTCTCTCAAAATGAGATAACTGCAGGCATTTTAATGCTTTAATGCTTCTCTATTATAGTCTATGGAAGAATCTTTTTGGGAGATCAAATTTTAAATTTTCAACTCATTTTCAATTGAACTGATTTGCCCTCAGATCACAGACTCAAATCAAACCATGTCCTGTCTTAAATCTCAAATCTTGAATACAAGGACTTATTCATATCTAACAAAAGTTAGATTTGGATCTAGTAAACCATTTTTTGGGATTTCTATACTTTCATACATGCCACTTTATGAATCTGCATCTTATTATTTCTGTGACCTTTTAATTATAATTTAAGTCCTCATTGGCAATATGAAGTATGAAAATTATGAAATACAACTTTCATTTAATCTGTAGTTGGCAGGTAGAATAATAGGCAATATTGTCTAAGTCAGAGTGTGTCACAAAGACATGTAATGATGCAATGGGATAATGTGAATACATTTTTTAAAAAGAGTACAAAGCAAACATGTCACATGTCATCAAAAAGGCAAGGAAAGAGTAGCTGGGATCACTGAGCAGACTAACCTGAAGAGAGGCAATTCCCACTAGGAAACACATGTTTTTAATCAAACCACAAGCGTGATAATTTCCATGGACAGTTCTTAGGAAAATCTTTTCTCAAGCAAAAAGGTTAGAGTCACCCACAACAATACACCTGAAAATGGAAATTATTTGAAGGACAATGTATGATAGCTATTGTACCCAGTAAACACTCCTGTAATATATTCTTAATGTTTGGATTGCTTCCATATGCTTTGATGGCAATGATTGGACCTCATAGACAAAGAACAGAAGAGAAAGCAAATGATCACCAGGAAGGAAAACACTAGAGTCAATGGATAGATAGTTGTAGAGAGTCTACTTTAATGAGTGGAGCATGAATTCTCAAGTCAGATCTTCTCTAAGACAGGAAAAAAATCCTATTCTGGTATATTAGTATTCATATATCAATGCCAACTTGAGTTGAGATCCAGATTATTGGGAACAATATGCTGATGCTATAAACTGCTTAGAGAGGGCTGTATATAATGGCAGGGGGGCAAAGGTCGACCTCGAGGACCACTCTATCTACATGGAATACACATAAATCATCTCGGACCGACAATGCTGCAAGTTCTGAAATACGTTGCGCCGAAGTAATCGCGACTAGAAAAACAACTTTTTCTGACAATAGACGTAAACTGGTAGAGTCTATTGGTTCATATGGCGAACCCATAAGTGAATCCAACACAATTGAAAGTTCCCAAGAAGGGTATCGATGTATTACTGGTGGAAGTGCCTCAGGGGTCGGTCCTCTCGCCCCTTCTGTTCAACATTTATGTGAAGCCGCTGGGCGAGATCATCCGTGGCTTTGGGGTGAAGTACCATCAGTACGCTGATGACACCCAGCTGTATATCTCCACCCCAGGCCACCCCAACGATGCCCTTGAAGTGATGTCCTGGTGCCTGGAGGCTGTGCAGATCTGGATGGGGAGACACAGGCTCAAGCTCAACCCTTCCAAGACTGAGTGGCTGTGGTTCCCGGCATCCCGATATAGTCAGTTGACTCCATCACTGACTATTGGAGGCGAGTCTTTGGCCCCCTCCGAGAGGGCTTGCAATCTGGGAGTCGTCCTGGATACACAGCTGTCCTTGGAGGAACATCTGACGGCTGTTGCCAGGGGGACTTTTGGTCAGGTTCGCCTGATCCGCCAGTTGCGGCCCTTTCTTAACCGGAATTCCCTGTGCACAGTCACTCATGCCCCTGTCACCTCTCGCCTGGACTACTGCAACACTCTCTACATGGGGCTCCCCTTGAAGAGCACCTGGAGGCTCCAACTGGTCCAGAATGCGGCCACGCGGGTAGTCACAGGAGCCGCATGGCTCTCCCATACAACACCTTTCCTGCGTGAGCTGCACTGGCTCCCAGTGATCTTCCGAGTGCGCTTCAAGGTGTTGGTTATCACCTTTAAAGCACTCCATGGCATAGGATCTAGTTATCTTCAAGGCCGCCTGCTGCTACCGACGGCCTCCCATCGAACTGTGCACTCCCACAGAGAGGGCCTCCTCGGGGTGCCATCAGCCAAACAATGTAGGCTGGTGACCCCCAGGGGGAGGGCCTTCTCTGTGGGGGCACCTACCCTCTGGAATCAGCTGCCCCCAGAGATAAGGAGAATCCAAGACCTCAGTGCCTTCCGCCGTGCCCTTTTTAAAATGTTTTTAATTGTTTGTTATTGTTTTTAATCATGGGGCCAAATTTATATATATCTTTTTAATTGTATTTTAATGTTTGTAGTTTATGCTTTTACTTGGCTGTTCACCACCTGAGTCCTCAGGGAGAAGGGTGGTATACAAATTTAAAAATAAATAAATAAAAAATAAATAATTCTAAGTGCTATTGATATTCCCAATGGAATAGTCTTTACCAAGAGATGAGGCAGCAGAACTTGTAGGTGGGAAATACAATAATTTTTGGTACCAGAAAAAATAAGGCAAAATATTTGACACTTTTTTCATACAAGTATTTATTTCTATTTTTATATAATTGTATACATAAGGACTGACATTATAGCAGTATCCCTTTATATACATATACATATATTTGTACATACATATACAATTGTATACATACACATAAGGGCCGACCTGATAGCAGTGTTCCAATATTTGAGGGGCTGCCACAAAGAAAATGGAATCAGCCTATTTTTGAAAGCACTAGAACAGCGGTTCTCAAACTGGGGGTCGCGACCCCTTTGGGGTCGAACAGCCATTTCACAGGGGTCGCCAAAGCCTTCTCTCGCCCCCCCCCCCACACCTTCACTCACCCTCACCCTCTGTTGGATCGCCCGGTCGCTGTTCGCTTACCCCGCCCACTCCCAATCTATTGCTGCCTCCGGAGTCCCAGCTGATGGCTAGAGGGAAAAAAAACTTTAAATTCTTGCCGTGGGGCTTCAAAGAGCTAGCTGCAAAGAGGTAAATTCCTGGAGCAATTTTTTTTCCCCCTAGCTATTCTGAAAAGAGAAAGCGAAAGCAGGGTCTTTGGTGCAACGTGACAAAATGAGGCAGAGAGGTTTATTTTTCTTTTTCCTCACCAAAAAGGTAGGTACAAAACTGCAAACAATGGGAAATTTAGGGCAAGAGGAGGTTCAAGATTTTAAAACACCAAAGAAAAAAAGCTCTATTTAACTAGGGAATTGTAATAATTGAGATACTATTAATTGTATAGTGTGTTGAAAGCAGAAATGGTTAAGTTGTGGTTTGGAGGAATATATGGGGGAAATTATTTGGTTTATTATTATTGGTAAATATAATTAATTGATTTGTAAGAAATTGGATTGCATGGAAATAATTGGAATATTCATGTTCATATTGATTAATATACAAAAAAGGTAGTTATATAACTAATTGGTTTATATTAAAATGTTGAATTTATATTAAACAACTAATATTACATAATTAACCAATGTGAGGATGGATATAAAAATATATGACAATGGGAAGGGGTATAATATAGAACAGAAGGGAAAAATTGAATTTGATTAAGATTAGAGATGAGGATGAAGGGTAATATTGGTTTTTTAAAAAAATAGATGAGGAATAAATATGGCAAAAAGGAAATATAGAAATTGTAAATTTAATTGAAATGACTAAATACTGTGTTGGAAGAAATATCCTTCTGGGTTCTGCTCCAAGTGGGGAAAAAGACACTGGAAACATGGAGACAGCTTGGAAAGATGTTTTAATGGTGGACAGGATCACATGGCTTGATGGGGCCCATTGTGTTAGTTTCTGTTGCTATTGTGTTGCAAATGTCCTTTGACAAAGGATTGACTTTCTGCCTCTGGCCCATTAACAAAGGGTGGGGGGCAGGAAGGTGGGAGCTGCTTTGTCTGTAAAATATGCTTCTCCATTTCTCATCCAGGGAAATATAATATTCTGCCTTTTTAATATTTCCGAAAATATTTCATTCTTCTAGGAAAGGGGTGGGTGCTAACCTCCTACAACTGTTTAAATTTGTGGACCGGACAAATACTCTGTTCAAAGAAAATATGTTGTATGTTTGTATGTGTGTTTCTAATTATTGCTATTTATTCCTATTTGTTCTCTTTTATTCTTTAAAGTTTAACAATTCATTCTTTATCTTAATATCTTTATATTTGTTTGGGGTTGGCTTTCTTCCCTTTCATCTTTTTTATTGTACAGCAATCTTTCTCCTCAAACCTACCACCTCTGTCTTTTCTTTCTTACTTACTTTCTCTTTCCCCCCCTCTTCTTCTTCTCCCTACTTTCTCTTTCTCCTTCTCCTCCTCTCTTCCTCCCTCTCTTACCTTCACTCCTATTCTAATTTCCCTTCCCTTCCTTCATCCCTCTCTATTGCTGTATCCTTTTATGCATATGGACTACTCAGAGGCTGAAAAAGTTATTTTTGAGTGGTCCTCGCACTTTTGACCAGTCCTCGAACTTATGACTGTCCTCACAATTTATGTTTTTGCCCTATCTTGTCACCATGGTGAAGAGAAGCAGTTGTGAAATGAGTGACACGGTTGTTAAGAATGGTACAATGGGCATAAATGATGACCAGTCATAAGACCGAAGACCGGTCAAAAGTGTGAAGACCTGTCAGAAATCACATTTTTCAGCCCTCTGGGTAGTCCTTTTGTGCACAGGGACTACTCAGAGGGCTGAAAAAGTTATTTTTGACTGGTCCTCGCACTTTTGACCAGTCCTCGAATTTACGACTGTCCTCACATTTTACGTTTTTTGCCCTATCTTATACCATGTTGAATAATAATAATAATAATTTTATTTCTATACCGCCCTTCTCCTGAAGGACTCAGAGCGGTGTACAGCCTATTTAAAAACACAGAAACAAAACAACAATTAAAATTTAAAATCATTAAATAATTAGGCTCCAATTAAAATCCCAGAAATTTAAAATTCCCCAATTTAAAATCGTTATGTTAATAGCCCGGCCTGGCGGAACAACAGGATCTTCAGAGCGCAGCGAAACACCTGGAGGTCGGAGATCTTACATATTTCCGGGGGCAGGTCATTCCACAGGGCTGGGGCTCCCACAGAGAAGGCCCTCCCCCTGGGTGTCGCCAGCCGACATAACTTGACCGATGGCACCCTGAGGAGACCCTCTCTGTGGGAGCGGACTGGTCGGTGGGAGGCTATTGGTGGCAGAAGTCGGTCTCGAAGGTACCCGGGTCCTATGCCATGGAGCGCTTTAAAGGTGGTAACCAACACCTTGAATTCCACCCAGAAGACCACTGGGAGCCAGTGCAGCTTGCGCAGGAGGGGTGTCACGTGGGCGCAACGAGTTGCACCCATAACCACCCGCGCGGCCGCATTCTGGAACAGTTGGAGCCTTCGAGTGCTCTTCAAGGGGAGCCCCATGTAGAGAGCATTACAATAGTCCAGCCGGGAGGTGACAAGGGCGTGAGTGACCGTGCGCAAGGCATCCCGATCCAGAAACGGCTGCAACTGGCAAATCAGGCGAACCTGATAAAAGGCCCCCCTGGCCACGGCCATCATGTGCTCTTCTAAAGACAGCCGTGCATCCAGGAGGACACCCAGATTGCGAGCCCTCTCTGTGGGGGGCAAAGATTCACCCCCAATAGTCAGCGATGGCACCTGCTGACTATATCAGGGCGCCGGAAGCCACAGCCACTCGGTCTTGGAGGGGTTGAGTCTGAGCCTGTTCCTCCCCATCCAGGCCCACACGGCCTCCAGGCAGCGGGACATCACATCAAGGGCATCGTTGGGGTGGTCTGGGGTGGAGATGTACAGCTGAGTATCGTCAGCGTACAGATGACACTTCACCCCAAAACCACGGATGATCTCACCCAGCGGCTTCACATAAATGTTGAACAGGAGAGGCGAGAGGACCGACCCTTGTGGCACTCCCCATGCGAGATGCCTCGAGGTCGACCTCTGTCCCCCTGCCAACACAAACTGCGAGCGGTCGGAGAGGAAGGACGAAAACCACCGCAGAACGGTGCCCCCTATTCCTAATCCCCTCAACCGCTGCAGCATGATACCATGGTCGATGGTATCAAAAGCCACTGAGAGGTCTAATAGGACTAGGACAGAGGAGCAACCCCTGTCCCGAGCCCTCCAGAGATCATCCACCAATGCGACCAATGCCGTTTCTGTGCTGTACCCCTGCCTGAAGCCCGACTGGTACGGGTCCCGATAGATAGCTTCATTCAGGTGCCGGGGAAGTTGTCGTGCCACCACGCTCTCAACAACCTTCGCCACAAAACAGAGGTTGGAGACTGGACGATAGTTGGCTAATTCAGCCGGGTCCAGGGAAGGCTTCTTGAGGAGGGGCCTCACTACCGCCTCTTTCAAGGTGGCAGGAAAGGCACCCTCACTCAGAGAAGCACTTATAATCCCCTGGAGCCAGCCTCGTGTAACCTCCCGGGAGGCCAGCACCAACCAGGAGGGACACGGGTCCAATAAACACGTGGCGGCACTAATCTTACCCAGAACCCTGTCCACATCCTCGGGAGTCACGGGATCAAACTCCTCCCAGATAACATTCTCAAGACCTGCCCTTGTCTCCTCCCGTGGACTCATCCAGTCGGAGTCCAAGCCATCCCGAATCCGAGCGACTTTATCATGCAGGAATTGCACAAAATCCTCAGCATGACCCTGCAAGGGATCTTCCCGCACTACCCCCCGGAGAAGGGAGTGGGTCACCCTAAACAAGGCGGCTGGGCGGTTCTCTGCAGTTGCGATAAGAGCGGAAAAATGGTTAGACTTTGCCGCTTTTATCGCCACTAGGTAGGTCTTGATATAAGACCTCACCTGTGTCTGGTCAGAATCGGATTGACTAGTCCTCCAAATGCTCTCTAGGTGTCTTTTCCAACGCTTCATCTCTCTCAGCTCCTCAGAGAACCAAGGAGCCAATTGAGATCGGCATCGGGTCAGAGGCCGCAAAGGCACGACACGGTCCAAAGCTCCAGTGGCAGCCCTTTCCCAGGCAGCCACCAGCTCTTCAGTCGAGTCGTGTGTTAGGGTCTCAGGGAACAGCCCAAGCTCCATCAGGAACCTTTTGGGGTCCATCAGGCGCCTGGGACGGAACCATCTAGTTGGCTCCGTCTCCCTGCGGCGGGGGAAGGCGGTAGGAAAGTCTAGTTGGAGGAGCGAATGATCTGTCCATGACAAGGGTTTAATATCTAGGTCCCCTCTACCAAGATCATTCAACCACTGACCAGAGACAAAAATCAGGTCCAGAGTGTGTCCCCCTATGTGAGTTGGGCCTTGAACTAACTGGGTCAGGTCCATGGCCATCATGGAAGCCATGAATTCCCGAGCCGCCTCTGACGCCTCACCCGCGGATGGAAGGTTGAAATCCCCCATGACGATAAGTCTGGGGGTATCGACCACCACCCCGGCAATGACGTCGAGTAGCTCGGGCAGGGTCGCTGCCACGTGGCAGGGAGCCAGGTACGTAGTCAGCAAACCCATCTGCACCCCACGGCCCCACTTCACACAAAGGGACTCACATCCGGCTATCTGAGGAACAGTGTTCTCCCTCGGACAAAAACTTTCCCTAATAATCACCGCCACTCCCCCACCCCTCCCCTGGGCCCTTGGCTGATGAAATGCACGGAAACCTGGCGGGCACATCTCAACGAGGGGGACCCCCCCTCCTGGCCCAACCAGGTCTCCGTAATACCTGCCAGGTCCGCACCCCCCTCCAAAATAAGATCACAAATGAGGGGGGCTTTATTAACCACCGACCTGGCATTACACAACATCAGCCATGGACCTTGGGCCTGAGACTCTACAAAACCCAGGACACGAGTCACGCATTGGGGGCCGGAGTGCGCAATCGCTCGTAAACAGCGTATGCACACTCCCGACACTTGATATGACCCCCTGCGTCCGTCATACCTGCCCCTCCCACTCATTATTTCAATTTCACAGCCCTTCCTGTCATCCCCCTGCTCCCTGGTTAAATTTCCTTTTGCGACCCTCCTGCCGCAACTAATCGACCCATCATCCCGCTCAGTCACTATCTGGTCCCCCCCAGGTCCGCTTTTACAACCCCCTCCCTCCCTCCCAGGTCACCTTAAAATTTTCTTTAAAAATTAAACTAAAAAACCCCTCAACCCCCTCTTCGCTACATGCCATCTTTTGGGGTTCCAAAGCCCGTCATCAAGATAGGCCCTCGATAATGTGGAGGGCCAGGCCTGCGAGAGGGGGGAGTCTCGCAGCGTGAGAAGGTTGGCTTTTTGGAGCATCAACCGAACCAAAGATGGGGAAAAAAAAGGCCAGTCCGGGGGTCTATCATAGTCCAAAGGGATAACTTAGCATAAGGATCACAAAATGTCCATTTATAGAGCTGGACTCCACTGTCCTCTCACGACAGGGAGAAGGTCCAATGTTCTTTTTCTCCAACAGAGGCTAATAGCCAACCATCCTCTCACGACGGCCAGTCCCGTTACAAGAAGTTAACGGGAACAGTGTTCTATCCTCCCCGTTGGGATACAAAAATCTCTCAGTTCTTTCAAATGGTGCTCAGTCTCTCCTGCCAGAGAGGGCATGAGTGGAACATGGGGGGGGGCAAAGTGTCCAGAGTGTAGCAGTTCATAAACCCCTCCCCCCATAAAAAGGGGGGGCGGGAAGGCGGGAAGAGGGAGGGGGGGAAACAATATCCCCAGAGGAGGGTAACATCTCTTCCTCTGCCAATCTATAAGTCCAGGCCTCCTCACTTTAGCTTCTCCTCTTCACTCTCAGCAGACTACCATTGCAGCATTCTGCGGCAGACGCCATCACCGGCGGCAGTGTCACCCCCCCACCCCAGCACCATAACAGATGCATCTGGGGGGGGCAACCAGCACCACCAACTGGCCTCCACTGCCAGCACCGCCTTGGCTCTGTTGCTTTGAGTGTGGGGGGAGGGGGGGGCATCACCCCACGGCCGTTCGCACTACCGCCGGAGCCGCCATCCCCCTCCAGCCCCTCTTCTTTGATGGAAGATAAAGACCGCAGCCAGATGACTCTCTGCGGCCACACCAAGCTGCTCCCACCATCGCTGCTACCGCCGTTACCGCTGTTGCTGCCGCTGCCATCACTGCCATTGCCTTCTCGGCGCCCTCAGCTGTTTTTCGGTGCCCTCAGTTGTTTTACGGCGCCCTCATCGCCGCCATAACCTCGCAGGGCTCCAGGCAGTTCCGCAGCGCCCAGGGTGGTTCCACAGCGTCGCCGCCGCCGCTGCTATCAATTTTGCGGCATTCCGCGGCGTCCTCGGCATCCTCAGCACTCTCCAGGGCCTCTCCCAAACCGCTAGCCCCTCGCTCCAACCACGATGTCACAGAGGGAGTAAAAATCCTCCCCAGGTTGGGCAGGGGCTCTCCTCACTGGGGCTTGGGGTCGCAGATGGATTTAGCGACCCTACACCCCCCAAAAAGACCAAATAGCTCCCATCGTCAGACCGGGAGCTCACCCAACACCGCCATCTTTGAGCATGCGCAAATGAGATCCAGAAGATCTAATGAAGAGAAGCAGTTGTGAAATGAGTGACCTGGTTGTTAAGAATGCTGCACAGGCATAAATGTGAGGATGGTCATAAGTGTGAGGACCAGTCAAAAGTGCGAGGACCTGTCAGAAATGACTTTTTTCAGCCCTCTGAGTAGTCCCTATACACATAGCCATGGCCACCCGGTCACATGACCAGCTAGCCACGCCCACCCAGTCACATGACCTCCAAGCCATGCCCACAAAATAAGCCACGCCCACAGAACCGGTAGTAAAAGAAATTTAGAACCCACCCCTGGTTGGGGGTCACCACAACATGAGGAACTGTATTAAAGGGTCGCTGCATTAGGAAGGTTGAGAACCACTGCACTAGAAGGCAAGACAAGAAGCAATGGATGGAAACTAATCAAGGAGAGAAGCAACCTAGAACTAAGGAGAAATTTCCTCAGAACAGTAAACCAATGGAATGGTTTGACTTCAGAAGTTGTGGGTGCCCCATCACTGGAGGCTTTTTTAAAAAGACTAGACAGTCATTTGTCTGAAATGGTACAGGGTCCACTGCCTGAGCAGGGGCTTGGACTAGAAGACCTCCAAGATCCCTTTCAACTCTTGTTATTCTGTATACATAATCAAATATTAGAATGAAGCTCTATATAAATGCTACCATCATAAAAGTTCCTTAGAACTTAATTCTCACTTTTTAGGCCTGAGTTGCTTTCTGAAATGATATGCAAATTAACACTGTTAAGATTGATTGCTTTTCTTTCTACTGGAGTCATTATATAACTCTGTTTTTCTTACATTATATTGGCATCATAAATTATTATATCTTTATAGAATAATGTAAATTCATATTAAATAAAACTTTTCAAAAATTGGAATGAATATTTGTTAAACTTGTATGCACCCATCACTAGATATCTGTGTAGGTGTGAATAGATATATAATGTTTTATAGAGAATATAAAATGGAATCAACCCTTTGTAGCACTGAATTTGATACAGTAATCTTTAAACAGTTCTGAATAAACAAAATGATTGGGTTGAATGCTTAGTATTAAACATTTTAATTTATTGCATACATTATTAATAATACTCTCAGAACAGGTGTAGAAGTCTCCTTCAGAAGAATATGGCAAAGAAAAGGAAGTGAGGAAGAACTGTTAAGTTCCTAAAAATTGAACATGTAGGTATAAAGCATGGAGTAAGTGGAAGATAGAGGAAAGGGAGGTCATTTGATCATGCTGTTAATTACAACAGTATCTCTTGCCCCTCAAAAACTCTACTTATACCCATGTTTCCCTGAAAATAAGAGCCAGTCTTATTTTCTTTTCAGCCCCAAAATAAGCACCAGGTCTTATTTTGGGGGGATGTCTTATCAACTTAACGTAGGACCACTGCATCCACATCTCCCATGCCCTGACACCTGTCATGCCACTGCCTGACTTCTTCTGCATTTGTGACTGCTCGTGATCAGATGCCACATGACTCATTCTGCTGGTGCCACAGCTTGCGTCAGGAGACTGCATGTTGTGTTGTGCTGTTGCATATGAGAGTGGCGACACCAGCACGATCAGCCACACAGTATCCTGCCACGAGTGGTGGCACTAGTGCGATGCGCCACATGGTGTCCAGCTGCAAGTGGCCACAAACGACTGCAGAAGAGCTCAGGCAGCATCATGACAGGTGTCAGGGCATGGGAGGCCTGACTGCAGCGGTTCTAACGTAAGCTGGTGCAAGGTGCGTGGGGAAGCTCTACCCCTCACCATCGCCCTAGCTTTATTTTTACACTTGCACCTCACCCCACCTCATACAACCAGTGGGGCTTAACTAGGCTTATTTTTGGGGTAGGACTTATATTAGATGCAGGCATGAAAATCTGGGCTGGGACTTGTTTTGGGGGTAGGTCATATTTTCAGGGAAACAGAGTAGTCCTTTGTAATAATGTACAATTAGTAGTGAAAAAGAGGCAAAAAACATTTGAACAATGATTGTATAAATTGTACTCTGATACACAATATTGTTGGAAATATTTTGAAATGGCTCCTAACTTTTCTATAATAAAGCTACCTTATCAAAAACTCCTGGATTCTTTTCTTGTATGCCTGTTTAATTAGTTCTAGCCATCTGGGAGAAGCCTGATGAGTGGAAAGCAGAAAATGAGCAGTATCAGCCAAGTTCAGCTAGCAGCTATCTCCAACGTGTCCTAGGATAATTGTTGTTTACTAATACCTACTATCAGCCAGCAAAGTTCCATACCTCCATAAAAATCCATGCTGGGTGGATTTATATAAGGTTCAATTTTTTAATGAAATGATCTGCTTTAGTTTTCTTTATTTATTAGTCTTCTGATTTATTCGTTCTATTAGATCCAGAGCTATTAACTGAGGATGCCTAAACACTTTATATTTGTGTCTGTGTGTGTGTAAGAGAGAGGTGGGGGGAGACGGAGGGAGGGAGAGAGAGAGAGAGACAGAGGAGATTGCATGTATTTTAATTTACAAAAAGACTGGAGATATTATTTGGGGGAAAACTTTGAGTTTCAGTTTGTCACCTTTTATCCTTTTTTTGAAAAATAATTTTATTAATAACAATAGCAATAGCACATAGCTTTATATAATAATTTACAGTCCTCTCTAAGCAGTTTGCAGAATTATCATACTGCCCTCAACAATCTTGAGTCCTCATGTTACTGACCTCAGAAGAATGGAAGGCCAAGCCAACCTTCAGCCAGTCATGATTGAACTCCAGGCTTTGGGCTGAGGTATCCTGCAATATTGCATTCTAAGCATTGCACCACCATGGCTCTTAAGCATTACAGTTATACATAGAAAGACAAATTATAATTATACATATAAAAAACTAATACTAATAACAAAAATTAAAGCAATTAAAAGAAAATATAGAGAGTGCAGGAACAAAAAGAAAAAAAAGTAAAAAAGTAAAAAATAAGAATGTAGCAAAGAAAGAGAAAAATAAATGAAGTAATTTCTTCCTTTCTTACAAATATAAATATTTTTAATAACTTATCAACTTCTCTTAAAATACACTAATAATCCCTTCACCCCATGGCTCATCTCTTATCTCTAAACAAATCCTTAAAATCTCATCATTCAATCCTGATCAGCAAAAGTCCCTTAAAGGTTTCCAGAAATAACAGCATGTATTTTAACCTTGATCAAATAAATCAGATTTATGTTCCTTCTCTTTAATTTGAGCAATCTTTAATCCCTTCAAATGTCCTAAAATTTGATTTCTTCTTGATTTTTTAAAATCCCTTCTCACCAAGTCTTTTGAAATTTTAACAGGTCTCCCTTGTAAATATAATATAGTAAAATTATCCAAGTAATTCTTCTGATTTGTTATTTGTATGTATATTTTAATTATTAAAATCAGCAGGTTTGATTTATATATCCAGTATATCGTCTTTTTTTCTGATCATTTTTGTAGCTTCTCATTTTTTAAATCCACATTCAAATCTATTTCAGTTTTGCCCAGTAGAACTTTTTTCTCTTCTATAATATCATTTATACACAGTCTATCTATAATGACAAACATTCTTAAAATCAACGTCTCGGTCTATTGTTTACAAATTTCCTTCAATATATTCAATGTAAAAGTATTTTGTTTCATTCCTCTCCTTTAATTGTAATCTTTATTTATTGCTGGTTCCCTGTCATGTCCCACTTTCAAAGTCTCATCCTATCATGTTTTTCTTTAAAGAAATCAAAATAGAATAGCCATTCTCCATAGGAAGGATTCTTTTAATTAATTTCAAAATCTTATTTCTGGTTCTTCTGGGCCCTTAGGCTATTTACAACTTTCCAAAAAAAAAAAAAAAAAAATACTGTAATCACCATTTTGCCATTATTTCTGCAAAAATACATTCTATTAAACTTGTACTTAAAGCTTCTTTCATTAATGATTGAAGGAAACTCATCCAATGAATGCCACATCATTTGCCATTCCAAAGGCTCTTAATATTTGAAAAGCAAGAAATAAGTAATCCCAAAAGTGATTAAGAAATAGGGATTGACCAAACTTTATATATAATTATATAATTGTCAGTTTAACTGGAATACCTCGACTTTCAAATGCTTGGCTCACCAACCATGGAAACTTGGGTTCCTGCAACTATTTGAAAGGAGCAATTGTCCAGAGCAGTAGTCACCAACTGGTGGTCCGTGGACCATTGGTGGTCCATGAGAAAATGTTGGTGGTACGCAGAAAAATTATTTGCATTTTTTATATTGCATTAAATCAGGGGTCCTCAAACTATGGCCACTGGGCCGGATATGTGCAATGAATGTTTGTGTTGCTGCAGAGAGTCTCCCCCTTCAGGGTCTTTTTGTGTGGATCGAAGGGGGGCAGAAATTCCAACTCGAGGTCTACTTCAGCCTCCTGGTAGGGGCTTTAGACGAAGGCTGGAGGGAAGCGCCACTCGTGGTGAAGAGCCAGAGGGCCTCGTTCCAGTAGGACTGCATCATGACCTGAAACTGGTTGACCATCTCAGCCCGCTGAGCCTGCAGGTGCCAGTATCTGGCCTTGCACTCCTGCAGGCCTTCCCTCTGCTTGGAAAGCCTATGCTTGTAGTCCTTAGTGAGATGCTTCAGCTGAGCCTCCTTCTCAGTCAGATCCAATTTGAACTGAGCCAGTTGTTTTGCCAACTCTTTCTTTTGGTGACTGCTTAGCTCCAACAACTGCTTCCTGTTGGGGCCTAAGGAGCCCAGGTGGGGAGGCGAGGAGTGACTGGGAGGGGAGGGCTGACTAGAGGCTGGCGAGGTGCCCCTTGACACGAGTGACATTGAGTTGGCCATGACCACCCAGTCACATGCCCACCTAACCATACCCACCCAGCCAGTCATTAGGCAGATCATATTAGTGGTCTGTGAGATTTAAAATTATGAATTTAGTGGTCCCTGAGGTCCAAAAGGTTGGTGACCCCTGGTCCAGAGTACTTTTGGGTGATCGGACAATCTATCCTTTCTCCAGAGATATTTCACTATCCAGGATCCATCCTTTGGCTGCCAATTTATGTCCCTGATCCTTCAGGGATGTCTAGTTTGCCATGATGTTCTTATCAGAAATTTCCACATTGTCTCTTGATATTTAGCATAATGAAAGGCTACAATAGTTTTGCACTAACACTCCACAACAAGTTTTTTCATTCCCACAAATGCCAAAATGAATAAGTTTATGAGTTATCAAACATGATTTGTTTTCTCAATAAGACTCTGACAACAGCCACTAAGGTTCAAAAAGAATCTTATATATCTTCATTACTTTAGATTTCTAATATTTAAATAGAGTATCAAAAGGGTAACTCAAATTTTGTGACTAAAAATAATAATAAATGTACTGTATGTTACTCCTTTGACAATATGATTGACATGTTTTGAACATGTTTCATTGTGCATGATTTTAAAAATTTAAACAGTAGATACCAGAAAGTTAAATATAAAATAATGTAGAATCCATTTTTGTATGAAGTCAGGAAGTTCCCAAGTATATTAAATCCTCTGTTTAAAAAAATAGGGAGATATATTTCATATTGTTATTATAGCTAATAGATATGATCCTATTGAATATGATTATTTTGTCATTTAATTTCTCTATAAATTCTTCTGTGATAGCAAATCTCATGGATTACTTAGGAAATGCATTAAATTATTTTTCCTTTAACCCTGAATATATTACAAATGTCCTATATAGAAGTTCTCAGAACATGGATGAAGCACACCATGGAAACACTAGACTTATCACCTGTATCTGCATTCCATTCAAGCCCCAATCTCCCTATACTGAGAGGCCTATTTACATTATTAGGAACCCTGTTTTGGATTACACAGAGGAAATGTTCTAGCTAACTTGTTGAAATCAGCTATTATCATCATTATCATTGATAGAAGTTTTTTATTATTGTGCATAAAAATGAAAATAGATCCACCCACTTTAAAAACATTTACTTCATTCAGGAGAATTGATAAACCAAATTCCTAGATAAAAGAGGAAAAAGAGTATTAAAGAGTAAAGAAAAATGAAAAATTAATCATTTTTATCCCACTTTCCCATCAAAACATGATGTGAATGCCATAAACAATCATGTCTGCTTGTGCCAATGCAATTCAGTAAATGAGAAATGTCATTGAGGATTAGTTTGTCTGAACATTGTTTGTACTTTTATCCAGGTAATCCCTTTGAATTCCTCCTCATTTGTGACAACTAGGAATTGCCATTATTATAATTAGATCTTGTTTTGTAATTTGGCAGACTGTATTGATTTTGCCATACCATTGAACTCTATCCTGCTTGGGCTCAGTGCTGCTTGCTGCACACAGGGGAGGGCCAGAGCATTATTGCCATGCATTATTAATAACAAGCTTTAGCAGACAAGCTTCTACACAGAACAAAACATGGCCATTTTGAGATGCATATCTGTTGAACTTTGACAATCATCTATTTTTCTTTGAACTTCCTTGTAAAACTACCATTAATGAATTGCTGCCCACAGCTGAAAAACACCTTTTTTTTCAATTAAACAAGAAAAATCTTTCCTAAACCATATAGGCTGGCAGGTGTTCTTTATCAGATATGGGTTGCTATGAAGCATGCTCTTACTAAAGTTAATTAGATGTATAGCAAAAACAAAGGAAAAATGACAGTTGTGCTTCATTTATGAAGAGAAAGCACTTCCTTGTGCCTGTTATTCAAACCACTGTACAGCGCACTGTAAGCCGCCCTGAGTCTCCGGAGAAGGGCGGCATATAAATCAAATTAAAAAAAAAAAAACCAATCATTTATAATGTTTATTATAATGAGGTGGGGAAATTTTGCAATTATAGACTTAACGAAATCAGTTTCCAAGGCCAAAAGGAGGTGTGGCAAAAACCCAGTGTCATGGCTGAGGCTTGGCTCACTTTGCTAACCCTACTCACAGCCAGACAAGAAGCAACGGGGGGAGGGAATAGATTAGAGGCATGGGGGTGGGGGGGGAAGAAAGGCAAAGAGCACCGACAATCAAGGTCACCTGCTGAGAAAATCTGCTAATGGAGCATCCATTACCCAACTAAACCGACTGTACTGATTGGCTGGAATAAAATGACAATGGGAGGACCAGAGGAAAAGGGGAATATTTAAGTATGCTACTTGCATGTAAAACTGTTAGAATTGGCTTTTTTTTTTCTGTGATATCCACATTGGCACATTAAATTATATTCTTGGAACAAAAAATGTCCTAGGAGTCTTTATTGGTGGTATGAACCAAGTGGGTTGACATTAAGCCAATTCTTACAGCAATAACCTTAATTTTGGGACATGCTCCAATGGCTCAGGTGCCTGCTCCAATTTGGGATGCCAGACTGTCCCCCAGTTTCTTCTTCTCCTCCAGATCACTCTCCATTGACATTATTGTTCAAACATCCTGGGGGGGGGTGTCAATGGGGGAAATCCATTTCACTTTTGCTTTAACAGCAGTGCCAAAAAAACCTCATTAAATCAGGCATGACTCACTTAATGACTACATAGTTTAGAGTCTGGAAATTCCAGTCAGAATTGTGGTTGTAAGCTGAGGACTACCCTTAAAGGAAGTTGCCAGAGGAAATGCCAGGGTTCCAAGTAACACCTCCAATAAAATAATAATGCGAGGCTTGAAGTTCCTCAAAATTCCATTTTATTAGAAATGTCATATTGGCACATCTGGGAAAACCCAAATCTGAAAGTTTCCAGGTTTTCCCCACCCAAAAGGAAGTTCAAGTCCCTGCCCAACACCCACAAGTCCATCACATGGTCCAATCAAAGCACCGTCCCAACTGGAGATGTCTCCCAGTCACACCATTCCAGGTGCAGGGCAAGATGTCCTTGATTCTCTGAGAAAGGAATGTTGTTATGACTATATATAACACCCTGGCTCCACACAATTTCCCCCTCCCAGTTTCCCACAGTAGTAAATGTGGCAGGCCTGATATCCAATGAAAAAGATGGCTTCCAGGCTTGACAGGAAGCTTATCACTTTAGTGACAATGGCAAAGCCATCCATTTAGACTACACAGGAGAACGGTAAATGCCCCAGTTTTCTAAGAGCAAGAAAATCACATGGATTTGGTCATTAGGAGTCAAAAAGTATTGATAGTCCACAATGAATCTAATCGCTTTGAATCACCACTTCTTAGACCTCTGCTTTGCACCATTTTTCAATCTAGAAAAGTACTTCCCCAATCATCAGCCTGTTGTTTTTGTAGCAGAACTGGTAATTCTCAGTGTTCAGAGACAGTCCAGAGCATTTTTTTAAAAAATATATCCATGGCCATATTACCCATTTAAAGCAATGGGTTGCCTCCATCTCTCCATCACTTCTTATCAGCTGAAAACACAGCTTACTTCCAAGCAAAGTCTAACACTGTTGAAGAAATCACTACCCCTTCATAATCAATAAACACATGATCTGTGACCATATTACATTTTAAATTAATCCATTGATAATACCAACTACTTTATGGTAAAAGCAGTTTGATTTGTAGCTATCCAGGAGCTTGATAGGATTCAAGGGAGGGTCCGTGAAATGAAATGTTCTTTTGAACCAGTGGTTTGAGCAACAATGTCAATGAAGAGTGATCTGGAGGAGGAGAAGAAGCTGCGGGGCAGTCTGTCTTGAGAAGCACCACTGGCATCCCAAATTGGAGCAGGCACCTGAGCCGTTGGAGCATGCCCAAAAATGAAGACTGAGAAGACAGAGAAGCAGCACACAGGAGCCAAAAAGCAGCTGAGAGATGCCCCATAATATGGCATAAATGATTGGCGGGAGGGGGAAGTCAGCAGAAGCTAAGGAGTTCCCCCCCACCAGGGTCAATGTGATGCAAGGGAGCCAATGGAAGGCTAGGCAGCAGCCAAATGGAATGATCCCATTGGGTGGAAGCTTCCAGGCATCACCCCAAGCCTGACCATGGAGCAGTTAAGACAGAAATTTGGAGAAATGGAGGATCATGCTGGGGTAGCATCAGAGGCATGACCCAAATGTCAGAGACCACCATCACCATTGCAGCAACCCTTGCTCCTCCTCCCCAACCAGCATTTCCAGCACCAGCTGCAGGAGCCCCACCTCAAGGATTTTACCTGGTCCATGAGAAGCACCCCCACCTCCCTTTGTGGCTCAGTTCAACAAGCACCCAAACTGCCTAGTGCACTTTTTGGCTCAGGCTTGCCACCACATGTAGCACTACAGAGGAATGTACCCAGATGATGCAACCCAAATCTATGCCATCACTGCCAACCTGGACAAGAGTGCCTCATAATGGCTGGTGTTGTTGCATGATGAAGATATTCTGGAGTTAATTGACCTCAATGCCTTTATGCAGGCCTTAGGAGAGTTCTTCAAGGATACCCTGGCAGCCCATCGTGCATCCGGGCCCTAAAGCAGGGGAAATGACTGCTGATGGAGTATGTCCAAGACTTCTGTTCAGCCATCTAGGAGACTGACCTGAATGCCTATTGCTCACCCACTTCAGAGAAGGGCTGAATAAGGAGTTATACCACACCTGCCTGTCCCAAGGGCTGCCTCAAATCCTGAGAGCATGGCATCACACAACCAGTAAAGTGGAGATTGACCTAATGGAATTCCACAAGCATACAGGACAAGGAAGTCACAGCCACCACCTACTGAGAAGCGGGATGCTCAGAGAAGGGGACAAGGAGGAGTGCCCACTGTCAAAGCAGGAAGCCATGCCAGAGCCTACCAGATGTTTTTGCTGTGGCAAGGAAGGGCACCAGGCAATTGAGTGCCTTGTGCCTCACTGATGTCTTCTCCCCAGCCTCAGGGCCAACCAAAGTGAGGGAAGAACCTGCCAAAACCAAAAGAGGTGGCTTGCATGTGACAACATCATATAGTTCACCCCCTCTTCCAGTGAGGAGGAGGGAACTCTGGCTCCTATGAAGACAGGACCTGTCACATATGAGAGCAATAGTGAGGGAGAAGATGGTAAATGGTACCATCATCCCCATGACTATTAGGACCAAGATCACTGTGGCTTCTTTGGGCAGCAAAGGGGTTTTAATAACCCTATTGCACTCAGGATATACTAGATACCTAATCAGCCCTCAAGTGGTGAAGAAGCTAAGGATAGGCTGAGAAAGTTGAAGAAGCCCGTAGCCTTTTCCCAACTAGATGGTTTGATAGCAGGAGGGATGCTGGCTACCTGTCTGAATGTGTTCTGCCCCAGCTCCGGATTTCCAAGGATATTGACACACACCAAATTTATTAAGTAGCAAGAATAAACAAGACCGGCAAAGTTTGGCAACCAGCCCAGAAAACAAGATATGATAAACCAAAATACTCTGATAATAATACGAGTTGTTTCCCGCAAGAACACACTAGCTGTGTGCGACTTAAATAGGCTAAGGGAGTGGCCAATTATCCTCAAGCCCTACTCTCGAGTAGACCTCCTCCTCCTGAGTAGTCACTCCTGCCTTTGGGCAGCCCTGCATGCTCGAGCATTGAGGAGAGGCTCCTCCACTTTGCTCTCTCCACTTGAAGGAGCCTCTGGAGGTTCTGAAGGCCCTGGCTGAGTCTCTGCCTCTGGCACCACATCCTCTTCAGCCTCCTCGCTGTCCAACAAGAGCGCCGGCTGCACAAGCTGCTGGCGCAACCCCACACCAGCCTCCTCGTCGTTGGGATCAGCAATGATCTGTGCAGACCGCTGGTGGGCCACAGCAGATTGAATCAGTGGAGTTAAAGTCCATTCAGTCCATCATAGTCCCTGTAATAACAGAGGCTATGGTGTCAGGCTTAGTGTGGTGGAGAAAGTGGAACACCTGAATTAACTAGGATGGAATTAGATGGCAAATGCAAAAGAAAGTAGCCAGCTGAGGGGCAAGAGTGAAAGTGTTGGAAAGCCACCACAAGCCTGCAGCTAAGAGAGTGAAAGTGAAGGCCGCCAACAAACTAAAAGGGGAAGAGACCTCAGAGTCAGTAATTCCTAAGGAATATTGTGATTTATCTGAGGTATTCAGCAAAGGGGAATCCGATGTGCTCCCACCCTATTGCTCCACAGACTGTGCTATTGAAATTGTGCCCAGGCCAAACTGCCAAAACCAAAGTTGTAGTCGATGATGCCCAGGGAATTAGAGAAACTCCAAGCATTTGTGGATAAGAACCTGGCCAGGGGTTTTATTCAGTGAGTGAAATCACAAATGGTGGCCTTCATACTATTAGGTTTTCCATGGACTATCATACCCTGTCCCATTGATGAAAGACATGTTAGGACATCTCACAAAAAAGAGGATATTTACAAAATTGGACATGAGAGGTCTATTAGCAAATATGGATTAGGAAGGGTGATGAGTGGAAGATGGCATTCAACTACCTGCTGGGTTGCTACCAATTCTGGGTGATGCCGTTTGAACTTCATGGGGCCCCAGCCATTTTCATTAAACTAATAAATTAAGTCCTGCATGAATATCTATATAAAGGAGTCCTAGTGTACTTAGATGACATTTTTATCTACATCGTGATAATGAAGGAGTATGTAAAATTGGTCAGAGCAGTACTCGAGAAAGTCCGAGAGGTTCAGCTTTATGGAAAGCTGTCCAAATGTGACTTTAATAAGACCAGACTGGACTACCTGGGATACCAGATTTCACAAGATAGGCTGGAAATGGACTTTGGGAAGTTGCAGGCAATTTATTTTATTTTATTTTATTTATTTGTCAAGAATGTATTAGGTAATATATATAAGCATGAATTGAATACATAAAATAGATACAAATAGAGGAAACATTAGGACAGGGATGGTAGGCATGCTGGTGCTCTTATGCATGCCCCTTACAGATCTCTTAGGAATGGGGTGAGATCAACAGTAGACAGTCTTAGGTTAAAATTTTGGGGATTTTGGGATGAAACCACAGATTCAGGTAGTGCATTCCAGGCATTGACTACTCTGTTACTGAAGCATTATTTTCTGCAATCGAGTTTGGAGCAGTTTACCTTATGTTTGTATCTATTGTGTGCTCATGTGTTGTAGTTGAAGCTGAAGTATCAAACTCAGAATGGGTGGCCCCTTGGATGATGAAACAGTTGCAAAGTTTCCTCTATTTTGCTAACTTTTATAGGCAGTTCATCCCCATATTTGCCCAGATTGTCTTGCCCATCACAAATTTACTAAAGACAAAAGGATTAACCAAGCCCCAACCCAATCAACACTTAAAATGGTTGTTAAAATGCCAAGCAGCATTTGAGAAGCTAAAGCACCTCTTTCCCGCCAAAGTCTTTTTTTAAATAATATTTATTGAATTTCCAAAGATTAAAATACAGTACAAAAAGAAACATAATACACAAAAAAGCAAGAAAAACACACACAACCCCCCCCCCAAAAAATATAAACAACCAAAAACAAACATATTAAAATTTCAATACTAATAACAACTTTTCTGCATTGGTATCTATTGGTAGCCTATTTAACCTTTTTATACAAATTCTACTTCAAAATATCTGTATCTTAAACTTATATCTTTATCTAAATTATCTTGACTTCTATTTACAATTCGATCTCGTAACAAAAACATCCCTTAAGTTTTATGTTTACTTTCTAACCAGGAATACTATTTATTCTATATTAAATAGTACTCGGGGTCCTCCTTCTCCTTCATTTCCATAGATATACATTCGTATATTTTTTTTATTATGATTTGATCTGGAGGGGTGTCTGATTGTTTCCAATTTTGTGCTATCACAATTCTACTTGCTGTTAGTATGTGTAATATGATATATTGTATACTTGTCTGCATTTTCCTTTCCAGAATACCAGGAGAAACAATTCTGGCTTTCTTTCTATCTTCTGCCTTGTTATTTCATCCAGCCATTTTTTAATCTTGTCCCAAAATTTCCTAATCTTAGGACAAGTCTACCACATGTGGTAGAATGTCCCTTGTTTGTGTCTACATCTCCAACAATTTGGAGACCTATTCAAGAACATCCTGGCCAATCTCGCTGGTGGCAAATGCCATTGGTAGAACATCTTGTAAAGATTTTCTTTATAAGCAGCTGACATCATTAGTTTGTAATTTCTCTCCCATAATCTATCCCATTGATCCAAATGAATATTATGTCCAAAATTTTTTGCCTAACTAATCATTGTTTCTTTCACAGTTTCCTCTCCCATTTTAAATTTCAACAAAAAATTATACATTTTTGTGATCATTTTTCTCTGGATCCTAATAATACCTTATCAAGTTCAAATTGCTCCCTGTATATGCCAAATTGTTCCTTATCTTTTTTATATTTTGTTTTGATCTGTAAGTACGGCCACCAATCATTTTTTATTCCTTGTTTTATTAGATCCTGTTCTGACTTTAAATTTCCAATTTCATCTAATAGGTCTGAATATCTTAGTATTTTATTTAAGCCTAATATATTGGGATAGATTATGGCCTCCATCGTTGATATCCAAACTGGAACTTTCATATAATGATTTTTCTTTATAATATTCCAAATATCGATCAAAGCATTTTGCGCTAGATGTCTCTGGAAGTATGTATGTGTCTTAATTTTCTCTTCTCAAAGGAATGCCTGCTATCCCAATTGGAGGTCATGGCCTTCCAATATTAATATTCTCTTATTTCTTAATTGAATCCAATCTTTTAACCAAGTAATTGCAGCTGACTGATAATATAATTCCCAGTCGGTTCTGGAGTCCTGCAGAAGTTTACATTTTATTCAGGCTTTTTTCCCCAGCCAAATGAATTTACATATTCTATTTAAATATTCAAAAAATGGTTTCCCTAGTCTAATTGGTATCAATTGAAAAAGATATAATAATTTAGGTAATACATTCATCTTTATCATGGCTATTCTACCTATTAAGGATAATTGTAATTTGGTCCAAATATTTTTGAATTTGTTGTATTAATTTATCATAATTGTCTTCTTTTATTGTAGAACATTTTGCTGTAAGCCAAATTCCTAAATATTTCACCTTTTTAGCAGTTTGAATCCCCAATTTCCTTTCTAATTCTTTCTGTTGTCTTTTTGTACAATTCTTCATTAGTTTTTTCCTTATTTATTTTAAGCCCCACTACTTTACCAAATTCTTCAACTTCATTTATCAAGATGGTTCCCATCTCCAAAGAATCTTCCATAATAAAAACTGGATCATCTGTGAATGCTTGGACCTTGTATTCCTCCTGTTTGACTTTCAAACCCTTTATTGTTTGATTTTTCCTAATTTGTGTTAACAATATTTCCAAAGATAATTAAATCTGTAAAATTTCTCCCCAAATTTCATAATTTCCAATTGGTTAATAAGGAAGTTCCAGTTCAGATTGTCAAACACCTTCTGCGCGCCTACAAACATTAATGCCAGGTGCTTATCCAGGTGGGCCTCATAATATTCTAATGTATCCGTGATCATCCTTATATTATTTCTTATATACAGTATCTGTTTGGCAAAAATCAATTCTGATCCAAATTAATAATTTCCTTTAAAAAATGTTTGGCCCTTTCAGCTATTATTGTTACAAAAATTTTATAATCCACATTAAGCAGCGAGATTGGCTGGTAGTTCTTGATTTATTATGTGTCTGTCCCATCCTTTGGGATAAGTGATATTAGTGCTTCCCTCCATGTCTGTGGTAGTTTAGATTGTTCCAGTGCTTCATTATATAAATTCAACAGTAATACTTCCAGTGGGCCCTGTATTTCCTTATAGAACTTGTAGGGGATGCCATCAGGTCCTGGTGTTTTATTATTTTTTGTTTCTGAATAGCCTCCTCCATTTCCAACATAGTAATTCTATTATTTAACATTTCCTTCATTTCCTCTGGTACCATCGGAAGATCTCTATCTTTCAAATATTTCTTTATATCCTCTTCCTCTACCTTCTCCTGGCTATAGAGTATTTCAAAATAATTATGGGCTATTCTCTTTTTTTTCCTCTAACCAGTGTTGGATGTTCCCCTCTTCGTCTTGTAGTTGTGTTGTTAATTTCTTTTCCTTATCCTTTTTTAATTTGTAGACCAACCATCTCCCCGGCTTATTAGCATGTTCAAAGTGTATTTGCTTCACTGTTTTAAGCTTTTGGGCCATTTCCTCCTGGAAGAGCAAATTTATTTTATATTTGGTCAAATCCCTTTCCTCTCTGGTTCTCTTATCCGGGTTCTGCCAAACCAGTCTTAAAGCACCCCTACCCAGACCAGCCATTCATAATTCAACTGGATGCCAGCTATGTGGCTATGAGAGTGGTGCTCCTCCAGAAGAACTTGAAGGGGAAAATGCAGCCTTGTGCCTACACTTCCCGCAAGCTCTCCAAGATCGAATGATGATGGGCTGATGATGATGATGGAAGAAAGAAGCCTATCTGGTCTACTGGGGTCTCCTCATATGGAGGCACTTTCTGAAAGGCAGCAGAATCCCTTTCAAAGTATGAATCAGCCACAAGAATTTAGAAGCATTAAGAACTCCCTGAAAGATTGAGTTTGAATTTTCATATGCTGAACAGCTTTAAAGCAAAACTGAACTTTAAGGAGAACCAATATTGCAGGCAGAACCTCAGCATTTGTGATGCCAAAATAATGTATGTTGGATCTTCAAACTAAAAGGAGAATAATGGGATAAGAATTCCCATACCTAAAGATAATGGGGACATTGTTCACAATCATATCAGTCATAAGACTGACTTGCACTTTACAACCATCTCTTTTTTCTGGTGGGTGACAGTGTTCATATTCTGGATTATGCCTTTCTTGCTATAAAAAATGAACAGCATTTGTTAATGAGAATACCTGTCTGTGAGCTTGATTCACTGTTGACAATGTTTCTTTTCAGCTGAGGAAGATGTTGAAGAGCTGCCATTAGCAAAAATGGGGGGAAAGTTTAAAGTCTTTAAGAATTTGCTACTTGAGCAAGGCTTGTATTTGAAATGGTGAAGAAAAATGTGCATCTTCTAAAATATGACTTTCTCTCAAAACTATTTCATGTGGACATAATATACAGACTTAGCATTCTATATTTGCAGCTGAACTTTTATTTTAAGAAAAATGGGGTAGTAATTCATTTAATTTATATTTTAATGTGATTTTTGGTGTGGATTTTTCAAGACTTCAGCAGAGACAAAGGTGAATATGGCTATTGACAAATAGCTGCAATTTTCTGAATTTTACTATATATCTTGTACTTCAAAACACTTACAGATGTGCAAATACTGGAGAAAGTGCACACAATATGTGGAAGGGCTCTTCAGAACCATATAGTTAGGATAGAGGTGTTATATTTAAAAGAGAGTCTATGGGGAGGTGGGAAAAATAACAGGAGGAAGAGATATAAACATGGCAGCAGGGGTGAAATGCTCCCGGTTCGGACCGGATCGCCTGATCAAGTAGTGATGGCGGCAGGTGGTTTGGAGAACTGGTAGCAAAAATCCCTGTGTGTCCCACGCCACCATACCCAGCTGAGCCGCACGATCATCAGAGGCTTTTTTTTTTCTTTTAAAAGCATTTTTTCCACAACTTCTTCCGATGAAAAAATGCTTTTAAAAGTTTTTTAAAAAAAGCCTCTGATGATCGCGCAGCTCAGCTGGGATCGTCAGAGGCTTTTCAAAGCATTTTTTTCTGAAACCTCTTCCGGGGAAGAGGTGGTTAAAAAATGCTTTGAAAAGGCTCTGACGATTTTGCATTTGCAAAAAAAATGTTTTGAAAAGTTAAAAAAAAAAAGTTGGCCATGCCCACCCAGTCACATTACCCCACCACCAAGCCACGCCCACAGAACCAGTAGTAACAAATTTTACATTTCACCCCTGCATGGCAGGGTAGAAGTCACTTCTTTAATTATCTTTGCCTTTTCTTTAATTGTACTATTTTCTGTACTTTTTCTTTTCTGTTTTTTTTTCTCTCTTTTTAATATTTCTTATTTGTCTTTTATCTATGCAAATGCTCATAATAAAAATTTCTTTTTAAAAAATGGGGGTGGGGAGACTGTATGTAGTAACTTAGTCATAAATGACAGCTCAACCCAAGCTGTCAGTAGTCTGGGAAGAAAAAATTCTATTCTTTTTTTAAAATAATTTTTTTATTAACAGTTTTACAAAGTACATAAAAACTAACACAAACTAATAAAGAAAAAAGGTGAAAATAGAGAAAAGAAAAAGAAATGGAAAAGTACAGAAAGAAAAAAATAGAAAGACAAATGTTCCAGTGAACTCAGGGTGCACCAGATGCCTGGTCAATCCTGCCCTACTTGAAAAGCTAGGGATGAGACTTAAACAGTGCAAGGTGCTGGTTGCATTTTGATGGCTAGATGGCTCTGTAGTAGAAGGGATCCCAACGATATTCATCACAGAGCCAATAGAAATGCGAATGGGGGCACACACAGAGACTCTCAGTTTCATCTTTTAGGGAACTGGAGGAATTATGGACTTTTATAGACAAAAATTTAAAATGTGAGTTCATCCAATCATCCTGAACCAAAGGGGATGCCTCAATCCTATACCAGGAAAAAAAGGATAGGTCCTTTTGTCTATGCATGAACTACAGAGGACTAAACACTGTTTGCATTGGAAACGTCTACCCATTGCCCTAATGAAGGACATGCTAGCCCATCTGGTTAAAGGGAAGATTTTTACTAACTGGATTAGAGGGAAGCATATTACCGAATCAGAATTAAAGAGGGTGATGAGTAGACAACTGCATTTAACTGCTCCTTGGGATGTTTTTAATTCTAGGGTCTTTCTTTTGGACTGCAAGGGGTCCCTGCTGTTTTCATGCAGCTAATAAATGAGGTACTCCATGATCACTTATACAAGGGAGTGTTGGTTTACCTAGATGACAACCTGATCTATACCAAAACTGTGGCAGAACATGTGAAATTAGGACAGTGCTAAAAAAAACCTTCAGGCTGCTCAGCTGTACGCTAAACTCTGAGGGAATAGAGATGGACCAAAAGGTCTTGGCTGTACTGGACTGGGCTCCACCTTGCATGAGGAAGCAATTGCAGAGTTGTTTTGAGGTTTGTGAACTTTTACGCCATTTTATTCCATCATTTGCCCAGGTCACCCTCCCCATCATCAACTTGCTAAAATGAAAGGGGCAGGAAAGCCCAAGCTGAGCCAGCCACTGAAATGGACAGTGGAATGCCAAGTGGCATTCTAAAAACTTAAATGCCTATTTGCAGTTGAGCTGTTATTGAAACATCCAGACCCTAACACTCATTTATCATTCAGGTGGATGCTAGCAATGTAGCCAAGGGGGCATGCTCTTGCAACATAACAAACATGGTGCCCTACAACCGTGTGCATATATTTCCAAAAAACTTACTGAGACTGAATGTTGGTGAGTGGTCTGAGAAAAGGAGGCTTATGCAGTGTGCTGGTGCTCCTAACTTGGAGGCTGTGAAAAACAGGAAACCAGTATGTACCTTATTAAAAAGTAAGACAAAGACCAGTGAACATGCAAGACAGGATCTTTATTATAACTTTGCAAAGTGACTTTTCTCTCACAGGAAGAGAAAAGTAATTAAGCCTTTTTCTTGCAGATCTTTTATACAATTTTCAGAATACACAGGTCTGATACAACATGTCCCTAGAGTCCAGTTTCAGACCTTATATAACATATTTTGCACATGTTCTGCCCCCTGGAAAATCCCCACCTTTCCAGTAAAAAATACCCTACTCAATAACGTTGCTTACGCTTGTGATATCATTATATGTGTACTTCCCCTTATTAATGAGGGCACGTTGACCCAGAAGAAGATTTCCTGCAAAACAAGCATATCCTAAGAACATACATCAGCATTATACACAGGAATTACACAGTTCCTTTTCTCATGTTCCTAAGTCTTATTATGTTCTCTTAGCAAAATTATATAATCAGGTTATACAAGGTAAAATAAGGCACTTAAAATGGCGTAACTCAGGTTATGCTTTTACAGGAATAATTCTTATATCTCTCACAATCCCCAATTCTCCTCTTTACCAGTTTATTCCTGTAAATTATGAATATCCTGTAACAGTATAGAAACTCCTCTCCATACAATAGGTAATTTGGGCAATGCCATGTTACCACATAAAAACATTAACTTGTAGGGAGCTTGTATCTCTAGACATGGAAAATGTTGTGGCCCCACCATCTGAGCCTGTCCCATCGGAGGAAGAAAGCTCCGAGCATGAGGAAGAGGAGACAGCCAGGCCTCCCTCTCCAGGCCCCTCCCCTCTGGCACTGTCTCAGATGCCGGCCGAGGGAGAGGAGATTAGCAGGGAGACAGGTGGCTCGGATGAGAGTGACGGAGAAACATCATTCCTGGACGCACGCCTCCGAAGGCGTGATAAACGATTGCAGCAGCTCAGGAGGCGTGCTAGGGATTAGAACTGAGTCACTGGACCACACCCCAGAGACTATATAATAGAGGGTGGTGGCCAGTGATCCTTGTGACGAACAAAAGTAAACCTTGGATAGTCACTAAAGCCTCGTCCGGAAACTGCTGAGAGAAATATTATTCTGATTGGACTTTTGGATGCTAAGTATCTTATCTTTCTGTTTTGTGGAAATAAACGCATTTGGCAGACGGTGTGTAAATCGCTGCCAAGTTGGAGATAAGGACCTGGGTGTGTGCCAAAGTGTTTCCTTAACCCTCGGCTGGCTGTGTTTGTGTGCGTGTGTGGACGGGGACAGATCATCTTGTTCGTCACCACATACTCCATCGTTAACCCACGATGGACCAACAGCTGCAGCAGCAGATACAGCAGATGCTGGAAGCCAATCAGCTTCTGCAACAGCAAGTAGCACAGCTAACTGCCCAACTTGCTTTGGGAAATGCTCCTGCAGCTCCCCCTCCTCCCCCTCCCCGTCCGAGATGCCCAGTGAACGTGCCAGATTGGTTTTCTGGGCAGCAGGAGATGTTCCCGGCCTTCTTGGGACAATGCCAACTGTTCATGGCGATGAGGCCGGAGGATATTCCGGATGACCGGGCTCGGGTGGCATTTGTTATCAGCTCCCTCTCTGGCACTGCCGCCCGATGGGCCACGCCCCTGTTGTTGCAAGATAGCTCCTTGCTCCTGGACTATCAGGGCTTTTTACAACACCTGCGCACCATGTTTGAAGACCCACTCCGGCAGCGAGGCACATCAAGGACCTCCGCCAAGGCAAGCGCCCCCTGCAGGACTATATTGCGGAGTTCCAACTGCTAGGCCAGGATTCGGCTTGGAATGAGGTGGCGCTGATGGACGCCTTCCAGGACGGCCTCTCCGACGAGATGCAGGACGAGCTGGTTCGTGTGGAGGCGCCACCGACCCTCGACGTGCTGGTGACCCAATGCCTGCACATTGACGCCCGCCTGCAACGGCGACAGCCCCGTTGGGCTCTTCCGGAACCACCGACAGCGTCGGCACCCCCGCATTTCGCACCGACAACGCTCCGGACCGCATCGCGTTTTGTGGCGATGGCTGAGGAGCCCATGGAGCTTGGAGCAGCCAGACCTCAACTGATGGCCCAGGAGCAGATGCGGAGACGTCAAGGGGGGTTGTGCCTCTATTGCGGCGAGGCGGGACATTTTGCCGCCTCGTGTCCCTGGAAGCGGAGTGGACCGCTCAAGCCTGTTCCGGAGTCTCGGCGTGACCAGCCGGGAAACGGGCCAGGCCTGGCCTAGGAGAAACTCTGGGTCAGGCACGTGACCATGCCCTGCCGGAGTCAGCGGCTGGGGACTGTGAGCCCCCTCGGCACCTGATTTTGAACACCTGGGTGTTGTTGGCTAACCGGTCGGAGGGGCTCCAGGCGCACGCGCTGGTGGACTCGGAGGCCACTACAAACTTTATGGACCAGGCCTTTGTGGCCCATTACAAAGTCCCCTTGGTTCCAGTGGACCCTCTGTTGAGGGTCAAGACTATCGATGGGCGGGAACTCGTGGCGGGGCCCATCAAATTCGCTACCCAGCCCTTGCGTCTCGCCATTGGGAACCACGAGGAGGCGATCCAGTTTTACATAACGGCGGATCTGCACTTTCCCTTGGTCCTGGGGATGGCCTGGCTTCGGGCGCACAACCCTTAGGTGGCGTGGTCGAGAAACGCCATCTCGTTCCCTAGCCTGCAGTGTGTCGACCACCTTCACCACACCTGTGCCGGCCAGGATGTCTCTGCCCTGAACGTCTCCTTCCCTCCGGAGCTGACGCCCTTCGCCGATGTGTTCAGCGAGAAGGAGGCGGACCACTTGCCCCCGCACCGACCCTACGACTGCACGGTGGACCTGATGCCCAACGCGCCCCTGCCCTCGGGATGCCTGTACTCCATGTCGGAGCCCGAGCTGGCCGCATTACAGGACTTTCTGGAAAAGAACCTGGCCCGTGGGTTCATCCGGCCTTCGACCTCCCCGCTCTCGGCCCCGGTCCTCTTCGTTAAAAAGAAGACGGGGGATTTGCACCTGTGTTGCGACTACCGGCGCTTGAATGCCATCACAGTGCGAAATCGCTACCCCCTGCCGCTGATCCCGGAGCTGATGGAGAGGTTGCGGGAGGCCTCGATCTTCACTAAGCTCGATCTCCGAGGGGCCTACAACCTGGTGTGTGTACGAGAGGGGGACGAGTGGAAGACGGCATTCGGCACTCGGTACGGACACTTCGAGTATACCGTCATGCCGTTCGGGTTGACCAACGCCCCCGCGGTCTTCCAGCACTTGATGAACGACGTGTTCCGGGACATGCTGGATCGGTTCGTGGTGATCTACTTGGATGACATTTTGATCTATTCCCGGACCCCGGAAAATCACCTCCAGCATGTCCGCCAGGTCCTGCAGCGCCTGCGGGAGCACCAGCTCTATGCAAAGTTGGAGAAATGCTACTTCTTCCAGACTTCCATAGAGTTCCTCGGGCACATCATCACCCCCGAGGGCATCGCGATGGACCCGCGCAAGGTGGAGGCCTTGCGCAGTTGGGAACCCCCGCGTCGGGTGAAGGACGTCCAGCGTCTGTTGGGATTCGCCAACTACTATCGGACCTTCATCCCGGGCTTCGCCACCCTGACCTTGCCGTTGACCCAGCTCCTTCGGAAGAAGGTCCCGTTCCAGTGGGGGCCCCCGCAGCAGCAGGCCTTTGAGGTCCTCAAGTAGGCCTTCCTCACGGAGCCAGTCCTGAGGCACCCCAATCCACACCGTCCGTTCATGGTTGAGACGGATGCCTCCAATGTGGCAATTTGGGCGGTGCTGCTACAGGCTCTGGTGGTTGGCGGCACTCTTTTTCCCTGCGCTTACCACTCCCGGAAACTCAACCCTTCCGAGCGCAACTACACCATCTGGGAAAAGGAGTTGCTGGCTATCAAGGCCGCGTTCGAGGCTTGGCGACATCACCTCAAGGGGGCCCGACACCAGGTGGAGGTGTGGACGGACCATCGGAACCTGGAGCACCTCACCATGGCCAGGAAGTTGAACCAGCGGCAGATCCGGTGGTCGTTGTTTTTCGCCCGGTTCAACTTCCACGTCACATACGTTCCGAGCAACCTCAACCAGAGGGCGGACACGCTATCCCGTAAGCCAGAATACTTTTGCCCCAAGGACTCCCTTCCCCCCCGGACGGTGCTGCCAGCGGACTCCTTGGCCGCGGTCCAGGAACCAGTGGACCTGCAGGCTCAGGTGCTGGATGCGCAGCGACGGGACGACTGGTCGCAGCAGCGGAGAGCGGACGTCGGCCCCACATCCCCATGGACCGTGGAGGAGGGCTTGCTCAGACACCGGGGTCAGCTGTACGTGCCCATGAGTCTGCTCTGAGCCCTCATCATGAACCAGTGCCATGACAACCCCGCGGCGGAGCACTTCAGCTTCCTTAAGACTTTGAACTTAGTGACGCGGCCTTTTTGGTGGCCTCGGGTACGGCACGATGTGCACGCCTACGTGATGTCCTGTTTGACGTGCCGACAGGCCAAAGCCGCATCCGGCCCCCCTCCTGGACTCCTCCAGCCGCTGCCGACACCGGAGAGACTGTGGGGAGACATCTCCATGGACTTCCTGACAGACCTGCCCCTGTCCGCTACAACCGTCCTTGTGGTGGTGGATGCGCTCACGAAGATGGCACATTTCATCCCGTGCCGCGGCCTGCCCTCGGCCCACACCATGGCTCGCCTGTTCCTGCAACATATCTTCCGCCTCCACGGCCTGCCGGACCGGGTGGTTTCGGACCACGGGGCCCAGTTCATGGCCCGCTTCTGGAAAAGCCTGATGGCCACGCTGGAGGTGCAGGTGTGCCTGTCGTCGTCACACCATCTGGAGACTTACGGAGACACGGAGAAGGTCATCGGCATACTGGAGCAGTACCTCCGCTGTTTTGTCAACCAGCAGCAGGACAACTGGGCCGAGTACCTTCCCCTGGCGGAGTTCGCTTTTAATAACTCCCAACACACCTCCACCCAGATGACCCCGTTCCATGCCAACGTCGGATACCATCCACGGCTTTTCCCATTGACCATCATGGACTCCCCTGTTCCCGAGACCCGGGACTTCCTCTCGAAGCTGAGGCAGTGCAGCAACTGGTGCGGCGGCAGCTGATCTGGGCGAAAGAGGATTATAAACAGTTCGCCAATCGTGCCCGCCGGGCGACGCCACCGCTGGAAGTAGGAGATAGGGTGTGGCTGTCCACGAAGCACCTCCCCACGGACCGGCCGGTGAGGAAACTGGCCCACCGCTTTATAGGTCCCTTCCCTATCAAGGCGGTCATCAACCCGGTGGCCTACCGGTTGACTCTACCCTGCTCCATGCGGCTCCACCCCATTTTTCATCAGTCCCTCCTGGTCCCTGAGGCCCCTGCGAGCCATCTCCGACGCCCGCCGACGCCTGCCCCCCCAGCCGCAGCCGACGAGGACGACGCCTCGATGTACGAGGTGGACAGTATCCAGGACTCCCGTTGGCTGAAGGGGCGCTTCCAATACCTCATCGCCTGGAAGGGGTACGGGCCCGAGGATTTCACCTGGGTGGATGCGTCTGCCGTTCAGGCCCCTGACCTGGTGCGAGATTTCCACGAACAGTTCCCGTCCCGACCCCATCCCGACCGTCAGACCCGGGGGAAGGGCCCTGAGGTGGGGGATAGGGTTGTGGCCCCGCCCTCTGAGCCTTTCCCATCGGAGAAAGAAAGCTCCGAGCATGAGGAAGAGGAGACAGCCAGGCCTCCCTCTCCAGGCCCCTCCCCTCTGGCACTGTCTCAGGTGCCGGCCGAGGGAGAGGAGATTAGCAGGGAGACAGGTGGCTCAGATGAGAGTGATGGAGAAACATCATTCCTGGACGCACGCCTCCGAAGGCGTGATAAACGATTGCAGCAGCTCAGGAGGCATGCTAGGGATTAGAACTGAGTCACTGGACCACACCCCAGAGACTATAAAATAGAGGGTGGTGGCCAGTGATCCTTGTGACGAACAAAAGTAAACCTTGGATAGTCACTAAAGCCTCGTCCGGAAACTGCTGAGAGAAATATTATTCTGATTGGACTTTTGGACGCTAAGTATCTTATCTTTCTGTTTTGTGGAAATAAACGCACTTGGCAGACGGTGTGTAAATCGCTGCCAAGTTGGAGATAAGGACCTGGGTGTGTGCCAAAGTGTTTCCTTAACCCTTGGCTGGCTGTGTTTGTGTGTGTGTGTGGACGGGGACAGATCAGAAAATGTAACCCTTCCTCTAAAATCCGAAACTTCTTGTATGAAGGTGTATAATTACCATATAGCTCAGTGCATTGCTTATATAAACATTCCATTCTATTTGAAAGATTAATGTATTGAGAAACTATCTCATATGTACGGTTGCACTTGGCACACATCCTCTCCAAAGGATGACTTAATACATATCTCAGCCTCCTCAGTGGTGTCTATTAGGGTTAGTGGTGTTTCTATAAGAGAATAACGGTGCTCGAGTTCAGTATGGAAACATAGCTGCTACCATGTTATAGGGTAACAGCAACACAGCCAAAATCCCCATCCCTATCCGAACCTGTAGGATAACAAACGCTACCACAAGAAACCCCATTATTCCTAGTGAACTAGCCCCCCCAACGTATTGTCCAAAGAGATAAAAGGTTATTATCTTACCTCTAATTCGTCAAGTAATCGAGGGGAACTTACATCCACTGGATACCAAAGCATAGATTTATACCAATCAATACTATCTTTCCTCAATACAATCAAAAACAGAGCAAAAAGCAATATTACTCCCAGCCAAATACAAATTTCTTCTTACATCCATTGGTCATCAATCGTCTAAGGTTTGTCGACGAAAAGTCAGTTTAAGAGGGTTTGCAGGTTTCGTAGCAACTGTCCATCCATAAGGCAAAGCCACCAGTCCTTTCACTCTAGAATAATGCACCCAGCCTCGTTTCTTTGTCCGCACAGCCGATTCAGTAGTTAGCAACACTTGAAACGGTCCTTCCCACACCGGCTGCAACTTTCTCTCCTTAAGGGCTTTTATCAGAACCCAGTCTCTGCTTTTGTATTCATGTGCTTGGAAATCAAAAAGTGGATTCTGTGCCAATTGTCCTTTTGACCTTAAATGAGAAAAACACTGGGACAGTCCCTGTATATATATTTTCTCAGAAAAAAATCTTTCAATTCTATCCTAGGCATCTCAACTTTCCCCGTATATGGCAATCCAAACATTATTTCATACGTAGATATCCCCAGATCTTTCCTAGGACTAGTTCTATTCTTAATAGAGCTAAAGGCAAACACTTCGTCCAAGGTAGTTGAAGCTCTAACATTAATTTTTGTAACATAGATTTACTTGTCTGATTAGCACATTCACAACGCCCTGTAGAACTTGGTGTGTACAATAAATGTAGTTGCCAATCAATTCCTAATTGTTCCATAACCTCTATCACCTGGACAATGAAATGTGTACCCCTATCACTATCAATAAGATCAACCAATGCATATTTGGGTATTATTCGCTCCAATATGATTTAACAATCATCTGAGCACCTGTCTTTACACAAAGAAAGGCTTCAAACCATCCAGTAAAATAATCCACTATTATTATCACATATGTCAATGGTCACACCACCGGCATTTCAATGTAATCTACTTGGATTCATTGAAAAGGCCAAATGGTCAAATCTCTACATGTTTTCACATACACAATGTATTCATTTCCGTACCATTTGTATAGCTATTGTATACATACCCCTACACACATATATGCATATATACATTTAATAAAATCAATGGGTGCTTGCGTTCCCCAATGGGTTCCCTCATGCACTCGTTCAATCACATTCCACATCACAGCTTTATTAAAAATTTGCACCCCATCTTTAGTCATCCATTTCCCATTCACTTACATACCCCTTCATCCAGTATTTGTATAATAGCAAGTTTAGAAGGACCCTCAGCTGCCTTTAAAACAGCTGTGATAAGATCCACCTGTTGCAATTCCTTCCTTTTACTAAATATCAACCCCCTTTCAATCCAGATTATCCCAAAAGTATGTAAGATACCATAAGCATACTTTAAATCAGCATGAATATTCCCTACCTTATTAGTTAATATGTGCAATGCTTACAATAAAGCAAAAAACCTCACATGTCTGCGCTGACCATTCAGGCGCTAACTTTCCAGCTTCCAATATCTTAATAGTGTCTCCATTCACAACTGCATAACCATTCAGTCTCATCCCATTCTCAACCCATTTATTCATAACCACACAATTTCGTTCCACATCATCCCATCTCTCTCTCCTGACAGGAATTCAACTAAATTTAAATTCCTATTGGTCAAGAGAACCAAACTCTCTTGAGACAATATTAAAAACCTAGCATGCAGGTGCACCACCTTTTAGTTTTCTCTTCTTCCCAGTCCACATGCGAACCAACACTCCATTGGCTATACCATCTTCCACTGCTACAGACAAGTGGAATTTTTTTCCTTAAACCAGGCAAACATAACACTGGAGCAACACTATATTATTACTTTCTTCAACTCTTCAAACCTTTCTTCCAAACAACTTAGTTTGGAATAAACTATCAATAAATCAATAAAGTATCAATAAATACTCAACTCTCCCCACTTCAGAGGAATCACACCACACCTCTATCACAAATTAGCTAAACTATTTCCACAAGCTTCAAAGAAATGCAAAGCTTAATCTAAAGTCACAAGTCTAAACCACAAGTCTATACAGACTAATTTACAGGTAACTTCCTAGCTAGCCAGACCAAAAGTCCATCTTTACCTTCTACTAGTAAGTAATTCTTCCCTCAAGGGAACATCCCTTATCTGGGCAACACTAAGCTAAAATAACATAGTCAACTATTCCCCAGGCTATTCAGTATCCAGGCTATCCTAGAAATCTCCTTCTCAGCATTCAAAATCATTCAAAATGCACAGACATAAAGACTTAAAAGAGGGTAATAAAAAAAAAAAACTTCAAAAAGCAAAAGAAAATCACCTAACAGAGGTACTCCGGGTCTCTACTCCCAAAAGTAATTGTTTTAAACGTCCAATGTCACTTCTCTATTATATAGATTTATTTAAACACCTCAAACATTTCACAAACAAAAATAAAATCAAAACTCAGAGCAGGACAGGAAATATATCTGCATAGCTGCCACATGCAGTCAGAAACAATGCAGGATAAAGTCACCCATTCGCCCCTCCTTTCTCTCAGACAAACTCAGCAAAGGAAAAAAAAATGTGTAAAAGGGAAAACAAACCGCACCTTCCCCCCCCCCCTTTCCTACTTCTCTTGTTCAGAACAAAAAGAAAGGGGAAATATAGGGAGGAAAAATTCTACTCCTGTCTCCATTCAACATCGTAAACACCTCCTCCTAATCCTACTTCTCCATAGGATCTCTCTCATCTCTCTCTTGCTCATTCAAACACTTGCTATTACAACATAACAACAACAACAACAACAAACCCTTGCCACTCACTACTTCATTATACAAAGGGAGATCTCTCAGGGGTTCAACGCACAGGCATTCACAAGTGTCAGGATCACCTTACCACTCCCGTGTGGGGGCTTACCACACACACTCATATTCATTCTGCAATCAGACCTTTTAGTGTACTCCAACACACACATGCTTTCTCCCTGCCAATTAGTCAGCATAAATACTTCAGGGAGCTTTATTATTATTCTCAGTATTATTTTTTTCAAGACAATGAGCTCTATTGCCTAAACAACTCTCATTACACACACATACAGACACCTTCACATACCATTTAACAACATTTGCAAACCTGGAATAAAACCTGGGAAGGTTCTATCCCTTCAGATACCCATTTCATTTTCATCCTTGACATCTTGTAGCCTATTCCTCAAGCAGTGGAAAACTTCAGGATGCGGTTTTTAATCAAAAACTTGATTTCGGGCCCTAACCACCACCTGTTTTCCACAGCTCGAAGCTCAAGTCAAGAAGGTCACTTCCTTGCTGGCACACACATATCACTATCACATCACATTAATCAAAGACAAATTATTCGCATTCAACCTCAGTCGGAAGAACAATAAACCTTCCTTACTCTCAATAAACCTTATTTACTACATTCCTACAGAGTTTTCTGCCTCATCCAAGAACGAGAAAGATCTGTATACCAAGCTCACATCCCAGAAGAGACAAGAGGCATCCCTCCCAAGCAGATTAATACCTGCTTCTGGAACAAATATCACATCCAAACGTATAATACACTTTCCACAACTCAATTTCATATTCTTCAACAATGGCACATCAAAAGGTATACCCTTGACACCCCTTATCTTAATAGTTGCACCTGTGGGATGCACTCCTCTAGGCAATTTACAAATAGAGGTTCTAGTCGCACCCGTATCTATTAGAAACACATGATCCTCCTCTTCTGGTCCCACTATCATCCTCTTCTCAGGACAAGTTCTAGCAAAATGCCCCTCCTTTACACACACAAAACACTTTTTGCTTTCCAATCCACCAACACTAGGCTTTCTTCCACTGGAGTAATCCTCTCCCAATTCCAGGACACTGTTGCCGCATTGCAACAGAAGTTTCACAAAGCCTTTTCCTCATCCACCTAACTCCTTTCACTCTCCTGTCTGTTTCAACACAGACACCATCATTTGACTTTTTTTCCCCTAGTCTTGGCCTCATCCCTATTCACACAGACCTTTTGAGCTTCTTTCAACAGAGCAGCAATATCCGTAGTAACCCAATCTTCAAGCTTCTGCATGTCTGGCCATGATTTCGTCACAAATTTCATTTTCATTAAGGACTCATAAGCCGGCGTTTCAGGAGAAAGACCAGAGTACTTATTTAAATTGTCCTTCATACGTTCCAGAAACATAGACGGTGTTTCTTCCCACAACTGTTCCACCTCAAAGACTTTTGTTAGTTTCCTTGAGGTACATCTGTCTTAACTCCCTCCATTTGCTCCCAATCGGCTAAATTATTATTATTCCAACCAGGATCAACTAATGGAGACTTAACATCGGCAGCAACGGGCTGAGCAGCCCCCACTTGGGTTTTATCCCAAAAAGCCATAGCTGCCTTTTGAATTTGTGATCTCTCCTCAGGAGAGAACAAATAACCCAATATATGCTGCAACTCTGCAAAAGTAAACAGATTGGGTCCCAGGAACAGATCCAATGACTCAGACAACTTGATCGGATCTGCCTGTAAAGACGGCATATTGCTTTTATAATCTCCCAGATCAGAAGATGTCAAAGACACATTCACAAAAGTCATAATACCATTCAGCATTCCTCTTAAAGGAAACATTTCTTTAATTGTGAACGTGTAACACGAGGAGAAGTGAATGGATTCTGTTTCACAGTTACTGACAATTCATCCAACTCCTTCTCCAGCTGCCGATATTACTGCCCTGCCGAAGTCTCTTCCTTTCTGCTCCCAGCAGCAACATCAATTCCACCCACAGCTTCAGCTCCACTTGGATTATACGAAAGAGGGGGAGGTGGGCATGTAGCATAAGTTAAAGGACCTCAGCCTCTCTCTTCTTCTTCCTTCCCATACAAAACTCTAGAACTTCTCGGGGGAGAAGGGCCAAACTACTGAACATGGAACCGAGGTTCAACATATAACAATTGAGCTTTCAACTTCCTTTTTTCACCAAAACTTTCTTCAAAGCATTGATCCAATATGGGTCTGACTCCCCAAACTTACTCCACCTATAATTAGGCTGTATCAACACAAACTTCAGCCAAACCCTAGTACAATAATTAATCATAGTCACCTTATCTAATATGTTTGTATAAGCTTTCAACCAATCCTCTGACCACTGTGTTAACAATTTCCCTAATGGAGATATTGGAGGGATAGAGGGTATTTCATTATCAACATCATTCATCCATTTGCTCAAAGAAAGCCCCATACTGTCCCTGCTTGTTTGATCACACAGACCATACAAACACACCTATTCATACACAAACAACCCCAAACATACACAAAGCCAAACCATAAAAAGGAAAAAAAAAACCCCAAGAGGTTATACTCACTCACTCCCAGTGCACTGCAGTCTCAGGAACGTTCCTCCTGTCTTGATGTTCACGTCTCTGCCCCAGGGTCTTAAGAGAGCAGCCCCGACTGGTAAGAAAATAAACCTAGACACCCAAACAGTGTTATGCGCACTTTCACAGGATATTCTCTCACCAGGCGAAAGGTCCTCAAGTCCCGATCGGGCGCCAATTGTGGTAAACAGGAAACCAATGTCAGCCTCAGCTTTTCCTGCTTTAGCTGCCATAAGAAATGGGGGAGGGATTAGTTATAGAGCAAAGGGGGGGAAGGAGCAGGAGATGGTTTTTTTTCTTTCCTGGTAGGATGTGTCTTCATGAGAAAATGAAACTGGATCTTCAAAAGGAGACGGCTGACCAACTGCCCTACATTCCTGATGAATGACGCTGCCAGACGTGTTGCTACCTGACCTTTGGAAGACCTTTGGATTGGCTGATGATTTATGAACACGAGGGGGGGAGAAGCTTAGTAGATGCATTTCGCACGTTTTGCTCACTTCCAGCTTTACCTGGGTTGTTATCATTTCATATTCAGTAAAAGTACCAAATTCTTCAAAATGCTTGAGTTTGGGGGTTTCTTTCCTGGATACTGAAGGAAGCATACCTGACATTAAGCTGGAAGTCTCAACCAGTCAACCCGGACAAAAACCAAGGGGACTGTAAATCCAGAATATGTCAGATCGGGGGAGTGATGGAGAAGAGAAGATGGGGGCAGCCCGTTCAACTGCCCTCCAGTCGGAAAAGGAGACTGCAGAATGGTTGGAAAAACTCCGTTTGGAGACGGAAGAGGCTAGATGGTCAAAGGGAGTGGGGAGACTACCGGACTGGGGAGAGGAACCCCGGGGAGTGACAACTTCCAGACCCCGGAAAAAGGAGGCAGTGTGGATGCAAGAACAAAAGGAACGTCTCATGATAGACCAAGCCTTGCAACTTATCCGTGATGTAGAGGAAAGCAGAAGAAACCGTGAGTCTTTTGAAATTCCTGGGGAGAAGGGGAGAGAAAGCCCCAGGGGGGAGCCAGGAGAAACAGCCTGTGGGGGAGAGGAAGAGTTTGAAGAGGGAGCATCCCAGACTTCGGCAGCTCAAGGGAGAGATGCAGCCGGCCAGAGAACCCCAGCCTTGCAGCCCCCCCCTGCAGACGTAAAAAGCCAAAAATCCCCCCCCCTTCCAGGGAAGTTTGATGGGAATCCTAAACCCTTGGGATTTTTCCTGACCCAAGTGTGGAACCACATGCAGGACTGGGGGGAGGACTATGAAACAGAGGCGGTGAAAGTCAGAAGTGTCGCGAATGCCCTAGAGGGAGTAGCTGCTGAGTGGATGGTGGTTCTCCACAATAACAACTCCCCCTTGCTGAGAAATTACAACCAGTTCATGAGGGCCCTTAGAAGATGGTTTGAAGACCATTTAGCTGAACGAAAGGCGAGACTCAGAATGAAGAGCATTCAGCAGGGCCGGAGGCCGGTGGCAGAGTATATCCAAGAGTTTCGTGAACTGGCACCCTATATGACAGGCTGGTCAGAAATGGCTCTTTTGGAGAGTTTCAAAGATGGATTGAATGAAGAGATATATCGAGACTGCAGGAGCATGGGGGTCCCTGATGATTTGGATAGATGGTACATAGTAGCTGAGGATGTGGAGATCGAGCTGAAATGGAGCGAACTCCGAGGAAGGCGGATGGGGGACCAGTCATCCTCTTTCTACTGTAAGGGGGCGCCCAAGATGACTGGCGGGAAGACCGAATTCAAACCCAAGTCAAAGCCCTTCACCTGTTTCAAATGTGGGAAGGAGGGTCACCGAGCGGCCGAATGTTTCTCCAAACCACCGCCAAAAGCCACCGGGGCCAGCCAAAAGAAAGGCGATAAAATACCCGCCAAAGCCTGCGGCACCACCCTGAAAGGAGAAGTCGTTGAGTTCGCTCCCCGGAACCCAGGTGAGCTGGGAACTCCGACCAACGATGACAACAGCGAGATGGACTCTGACACCGACGAACGGGTGAGTCACACGGAAGAACCCTTACTCATCACCGTAGAAGTAAGAGTGCCCTCCACAGGAACTCACACGCAATTGTTAGCCCTGTTGGACTCAGGATGCACTAGGTGCATAATTAGCCCCAAAGTAGTGGAGGAAATGGGACTGAGACTGAAAACTTTAAAAAGACCCATTGCATTTTGTCAATTAGACGGGTCGATTGCAGGAGGGGGCCCAGCTAGTTTTATGACCGGACCCCTTGAACTGCAGTTGGGGAATCATGTAGAGAAGCTCAGCTTTATTGTAGCACCTGGAATGGAAAGGCCCCTCATTCTAGGACTGCTCTGGCTTCGTAAATGGAATCCACGAGTAAATTGGAAGACGGGGGTCCTGTGCATCCGTACGGCAGAACCGACTCCGGAAAAGGAAGGCCCCTCCCTAAGGGACGACATAAGGCCAGAAAGGGTGGCAGTAGCCATTAACTATATTGAGGGAGAAGAAAAAATTCCTAAAGAATATTGGGACCTCAAGGAAGTGTTTAGCGAAAAAGCATCAGATGCCCTGCCTCCCCACAGGGCCACTGACTGCACCATTGAAATACTCCCTGGGGTGAAGCTTCCCAAACCAAAAATTTACCCCATGACACCTCGAGAATTGGGGGAGTTGCGGAATTTTATCGATAAAAACTTAAAACGTGGATTCATCGAATGAGCCAAACCCAAGGTGGCAGCGCCAGTAATGTTCCGCGAAAAGAAAGATGGATCCTTCAGATTAGTAGTTGATTATAGAAACATGAACGCCATTTGTGTAGAAAATGTCTATCCCCTCCCACTCATGAAGGACATGTTAGTCCATTTAGGGAAGGGAAATTTTTTTACCAAACTTGATTTAAGAGAGGCATACTACCGAGTGAGAATAAAAGAGGGAGATGAATGGAAGACAGCATTTAATTGCCCACTGGGATGTTTCCAGTTTAGAGTACTCCCTTTTGGACTACAGGGAGCCCCAGCTGTATTCATGCAGTTGATCAACGAAGTGTTGCATGAGCACCTATATAAGGGGGTGTTGGTCTATTTGGATGATATTCTAATTTATTCTGACAACATGGCCGACCATGTACGACTGGTTCGAGCGGTCTTGAATAAACTCAGAGCAGCTGAACTCTATGCCAAACTTTCTAAATGTGAGTTCCATCAAGACAAAATCGACTATCTTGGATATCGTATATCGCATGAAGGAATAGAGATGGACCCGGAAAAGGTCCGGGCAGTGATGGAATGGGCCGCACCACACACCCGTAAACAATTACAGAGTTTCTTAGGGTTTGCAAATTTTTATAGACAATTTATCCCTTCTTTCGCGAAAATCGCACTGCCAATTACAGACTTGCTAAAAACCAAAGGGGAAGTAAAACCCAAACCCTCGAAACCACTAGAATGGACTATGGAATGTCAAGCTGCTTTCGAGAAACTGAAACGACTGTTTGCAGCTGAACCGGTGCTCAAACACCCCGACATGGAACAACCTTTTGTAGTACAAGCTGATGCTAGCAACGTCGCTGTAGGAGCAATACTCTTGCAAAAGAATGAGAACGGGATATTACAACCCTGTGCTTACACGTCCCGTAAACTATCAGACACGGAAAAGAGATGGGCCATATGGGGAAAGAAGCGTTTGCAGTTAGATGGGCTCTGTTAACATGGAGACAATTTTTAGAAGGGGCGAAACACCCTTTTGAGGTGTGGACTGATCATAAGAATCTAGAAGCACTAAAAACACCACGCAAACTATCACCAAAACAGGCTCGCTGGGCCCAACACTTCAAGCGGTTCAATTTCACTTTACGTTACCTTCCTGGTGGGAAAAACTTCATGGCGGACGCACTTTCCAGACTGCCACAGTACAACAGCATCAAGAAGGAAGTGGTTCAACCAATGATCCCATTGACACAATTAGCAACACCTATCACTACCAGAGCTCAGCGTAAAACCAAACCAGAACTCTCGGGAGATTTACTTGAAAAATTGCGAGAAGCTCTAAAAACCAACGAGTGGTTTAAGAATCACTCGAATGAATGCACACTTCGTGACGGACTAGCTTGGGTGGGATCGAAGTTGTATGTTCCAGCCACTTTAAGAACAATCGTATTAACATATGCTCATGATGCTAAGGCCGCAGGACACTTTGCGTTTGTCAAGACTCTGCATCTTGTTAAGAGACAATTTTGGTGTCCTGCACTTAAAAAGGACATAGAGGCATATGTAGCTAGCTGTCCAGTATGTGCCTCGGCTAAAAGACCTCCAGGAAAATCCCCTGGGTTATTGCAAAGTGTGGCTAGACCGAACGCTCCATGGAAGGAAATATCTATGGATTTTATTGTAGATTTACCAGATAGTGAGGGCTGCACTGTTATTTGGGTAGTAACTGATTTGTTTTCCAAACAAGTACATTTCATCCCTTGCTCAAAGATCCCTTCAGCAAAAACCCTCGCAAAACTGTTTATTCGGCAAATTTACCGACTACATGGATCTCCGAAAAGAATAATTTCTGACAGGGGGGTCCAATTTACTTCCAGTTTCTGGAAGGAGTTTTTGAAATTGATAGGTTCAGCACAGGGGTTAAGCTCCAGTCACCACCCTCAGACAAATGGGGCCTGTGAAAGAACCAATGGGATACTCGAGCAATACCTGAGGTGTTACGTAAATTACCAGCAAGACAATTGGGTAGACTTGTTGCCATTTGCAGAAGTGGCATATAACAATTCTGTACACAGTAGCACCGGATTCACCCCTTTTAAGATCGCATCGGGCCAGGATTTTGTACCCATTCCCGAGTTACCACAAGATGATCCTCAAAATCCTTCCTTGATGGTTTGGATCGAACAGCTAAAGAGCACATGGGCAGTGACTCGGAAGGCATTAGATGAGGCACACCGGGCTCATAAGGCCCAAGCCGATAAGAAAAGGTCCCCAGCTCACAAGTATAAAGTGGGTGATAAAGTCTATTTGTCGACCAAATACTTACAGACTACCCAGAAGTCCAAAAAGCTGGGGCCTAAGTTCGTGTGATTAGGTTGATTAATCCAGTAACAGTTGAATTGGAATTGCCAAAAACCTTGAGACGAATACATCCTGTATTTCATGTTAGTTTATTGAAATCTGAACACTCATCTCCTTTAAGGGCTGATCAAAGCACCCCTCCAGTTCCCATTCTCATAGAAGGGGAGCAACATTTCGAAGTTAAAGAAATTTTAGACTCGAGAAAACACCATGGTAAAGTCCAATATCTAATTGCCTGGAAACATTTTCCTTTATCGCAGGCTGAATGGGTGAATAAACGAGATGTCTGAGCTCCCAAGAAAGTACAGCAATTCTATACCAAATACCCAGATAAACCATAATTATTGTATATATTCTGTTTCTCTCTCTTTTCTTTCCCTTTATTTAGGAATAACATCTCTTCTGCAAGGGAGGCCGAATGTCAGCCTCAGCTTTTCCTGCTTCAGCTGCCATAAGAAACGGGGGAGGGATTAGTTATAGAGCAAAGGGGGGGAAGGAGCAGGAGATGGTTTTTTTTTCTTTCCTGGTAGGATGTGTCTTCATGAGAAAACGAAACTGGATCTTCAAAAGGAGACGGCTGACCAACTGCCCTACATTCCTGATGAATGACGCTGCCAGACGTGTTGCCACCTGACCTTTGGAAGACCTTTGGATTGGCTGATGATTTATGAACACGAGGGGGGGAGAAGCTTAGTATATGCATTTCGCGCGTTTTGCTCACTTCCAGCTTTACCTGGGTTGTTATCATTTCATATTCAGTAAAAGTACCAAATTCTTCAAAATGCTTGAGTTTGGGGGTTTCTTTCCTGGATACTGAAGGAAGCATACCTGACAACCAATATGTACCTTATTAGAAAGTAAGACAAAGACCAGTGAACAGGCAAGACAGGATCTTTATTATAACTGTTAGGGTGTGTGTAAAAAGTATTTGTTGCTTGTGCAACGAGCAGAGCAGAAACACACAGGGAAGGAGATAAACGTGCGGCTCGTGTGAGAAAAAATAGTTTATCTACAAGTAACAAGCAGTCTCGGTGTAAGTAAAACAGTCCAAGGTCATAAACAGTAATATCAGTCCAGTAAATATCTTCCCTTACCAAAGCAAACAGACTTTAGTAACTCTTGGTATACAGTACCATATAATAGACTCAGTAAGCAACAGGATACAAACAGGTATCACTCAGGAAGAACTAGGCAGAACCAGGAAGAAGCAGGAAGAACAAACGCTTCTCTGTGCTGCTTATTTATGCACTGCAGCCTAATTACAGGGTTCAGCAAACCCTGATTACGTGGCTCAGTTGTTTCTTAAAGAAACGGATATATTGCCTGACCAACAAGTTAGGAGTAAGCTGCAAGCTGAACCTAACAATAACTTTGCAAAGTGACTTTTTTCTCACAGGAAGAGAAAAGCAATTAAGCCTTTTTCTTGCAGATCTTTTATACAATTTTCAGAATACACAGGTCTGATACAACAGGATACAAACATGTCCCTAGAGTCCAGTTTCAGATCTTATATAACATATTTTGCACATGTTCTGCCCCCTGGAAAATCCCCACCTTTCCAGTAAAAAATACCCTACTCAAAAACATGGCTTACGCTTGTGATATCATTATATGTGTATTTCCTCTTATTAATGAGGGGACGTTGACCCAGAAGAAGATTTCCTGCAAAACAAGCATATCCTAAGAACATACATCAGCATTATACACAGGAATTACACAATTCCTTTTCTCATGTTCCTAAATCTTATTATGTTCTCTTAGCAAAATTATATAATCAGGTTATACAAGGTAAAATAAGGCACTTAAAATGGCGTAACTCAGGTTATGCTTTTACAGGAATAATTCTTATATCTCTCACAGAGGCATTTCCTGGAAGGGTGAAAAACATCTTTTGACATGTGGACATAAGAACTTAGAGCTCTAACCCGCCCCCCTCCAGGTTGTTGCCCAAGCAAATCCATTGGGCTCAATACTTTAACCATTTCAACTTCACCTAGTGGTACTTCTCGGGGGGTGGGGGGTTCCCTAGCAGATGCTTTGTTCAGAATGCCAGCTTGCAGAACCAATGCAAGCAAAAATGAAGTCTCAGATAGATGAGGATGTAGAAATGATCGTAAAGGTGGCACTGGAAAATGACAAGTGATTCCAAACCCACAAAGGTAAATGTACAATGCAGAATGGGCTAGATTTGGGTAGGAGTCAAGTTATATTCCAAAAAGTCAAAGATTACTAGTGTCAGCCCACGTCATTGGGGCTGTTATTCCAGTGGGAACGGAGGGAGACAGAGTGTGCAGCCCACGTTCCTGTCCGGATATCTTGCCTTGCCATCACTTGCCTCTTCCTGCATACAGACGGTGGAATCCTCTTCCTTCAGCTGTTCACAGGGTCTCCAGCTGAGGGCGGATAGGACTGCACTTGCATGGATGAGGTGCCGGCTGCGTTAGCCAATATTAATGGAGGCTTACCAGACCTATCCCGATCAGAACAGCCCCAACAAACCAGGACTAATTGCACTGAATTACTGGCCAGAGGAAGGCAGCTGGAGCCCTCCAATCAGCACAGGGATTTGGGGTGGAACCTGGGGGAGGAGTAGCGTTAGGTTTAAAATGGGAAGGGAGAGCTGACAATATTTCACTGTAATTGCACTGGGTTATTGTTGGAGCGTGCCAAATTTAGGAAGATAAAACTTTAGAACAACATCCACCCTGTTGTCTGCGATTTATTTTCTTATCCTGATTCGGAACCTGACAGTAGTGCTTTAAAAAAAGTCATGACCGTGGGATATTTTGGTTTTGTAAAATCCCTACAATTGATCAAATGGCAATTTTGATGGCCATTGCTTAAAAAAAATATATTGAAAGGTATGTAGCCAGTTGCCCAGTATGTGCCTTGGCAAAATGATGACAGGGAAAAACACAAGGACTTCTCCAGCTAGAGGCAGAGCCCAATGCCCCATGAAGGAAATTTCCATGGATTTTATAGTGGAACTCCCTGAAAGTTCAGGGAAGAAGTGATTTGGGTGATAACTGATCTATTTTCTAAACAAGTACACTTTGTGTTTTGTCAAAAATAATAATAATAATCCCTTCTGCACACATTCTGCCTAAGATGTGTATGCAGCATATCTAGAATCAAGAATGATAATAGAGCTGTAAGGGACCTTCTAGTCCAGTCCCCTGCCTCACTAGCATCCTGTGATCAAAGGACTGGGGTGGGGGGACAAATGGACAATAAGCCTGTACGTATCTATTGTGGGAATTAGGGAGGGGGGAATGACAGCTGAGAAACAGCAGATCAACATGGAACCAATTCGTGCCAGGCATCTTCAAGGCCTTTTACCCTGAGTGTGGAAATTTACCCACCCAAACACCTCAGTGTTCCCACAACATCTTGGCAGCATCGCATTGGCTGGATTTGGACTAATCATGGGGGAAGGGACGGAGATTGAATGAAAACATTTTGTATTGATGTGTAGGAAATTCAGTTTTGCCTGACTTAACTGCAACAAGGATCTTTTAGTAAAAGTACCTTTCACTTCAATTAAATGGAGTCAAGGATGTTTCTTTCCTAAGAGATCAGACTGGGCAGGTCTGACATCTCTCTGTTTTCTATTATCTTTTTTTTTTCTAATTATCAAAATTATAAATCATCAATGCATTTTCCCCATTTTATGCAAAGTGAGTTTTCAGTTAAACGTAAATGTAGATATTGTTTTTTTCTCTAAATATGTAAATAAGTTAATTTACATTTCTCTGTAAGTTCCATTCTCTTCACCAACCATTCCTCCCTTTTAGACATTGTAGAATTTTTTCCACTATTGAGCTTTAGAATTTTTTGAAGTTTTCCATTAATCTTACATGTAGTTATCATGTATAAATACAAAGTTCCAATTTTTAAAAGTTGTTTATCCATTAATCCCTCCAAAAAAAGTTTCTAATTTCAATTGTTTTTTAACCTACAATTTTTTTTGCATTAATTAAGGCATTTGTATTTTAAAAAATAGTTTTTTTTACATGTCCATGAGGCATGATAAAATGTCTGATCATGTTGTTTACTTTTCCAGCAGATTCAAAATGCCTTTATACAATTTCTTTGGTGACAAATACCAACATCACATACTTTGTAAACATTCTCTTTAAGATAGAACGTAATATAAATTTCAATCGTTTTGACCACATAGTTCCCATTGGTCTATTTGTGTATTATAGCCAAACATTTTAACCAACTTTATCATAAATTCTTTCACTCATTTTCTTCTGACTCATATCTCACCAATTTTATACATTTTATCAATATCATGTTTCACATTAATAAATAATTCTGTTCCAAACTCAATTTTATTTTGTTTAAACCTATTTAAAAAAAAACTTATCCACTGCACAACTCCAGGATGAGGTTGCAAGTCACATGAAGTGACATGAATATTGCAAAGGTAAGCCCTAAATATGCCCTGTGTGTTTATCCAAGAAAACAATAGACATGGTGCTTGAAATTTCATTTTAATCATTTGAATTGTTCTGTTGGGTTTCTTTTTGGTCTTTATTTTTTTTCTGCTTAGAGTAACATACATTGCTTAAAAATCGGGCACAAGCTTGAAGACCATAGTTTTCTATTCTTGCTGAAGAATAGAATAACAGAGTTGGAAGGTCTTCTAGTCCATCCTCTGCTTAGGCAGGAAACCCTACACCACTTCAGACAAATCATTATCCAATCTCTTCTTAAAAACTTCCAGTGTTGGAGCATTCACAACTTTTGGAGGCAAGTTGCAAGAGATTAACCTATATGCCTCACTACAATAAAAATTATTTCCCTTCCTTTTTTTGCCTTTCATTTGATTAATATAAGCTTTTTGTGATGTATAAATATAGATTTAGAAAGTCAAAGAAATGTAATGAAGGAGATAAGAAAAAGAAAGAAAGTAAAGGAGACCTAATGAAATGTAGTCTACATCAATACTATTCACTTTAATTGTCCATTCTATTTTATCCTTCCAAATAGTTTTATTTCTAATATATCTACATGTTAATTCATACATTGCTTTTTGTTCCTTAAACACTTCTCTCTTTTTGAAGATCTCATTCAATTGTAAAATTCTTGGTCTTCCTGTTCCTCTCACCCTACTAAATTTTTATTTCTTAAATGCTTTGATCCTCATCAGTAGTGGGTTTCAAATCCCGTCGCTACCGGTTCGCTCATAGGCACACATGCGCTTGCTTGCTCGTGATGCTTCTGCACATGTGCAGAGATGTCTGGGCGGGTGGGCGGAGCCTCCTGCCACCACTACTGGTTCATCTGATCCGGGCAGGGGTGGGTTCTACTTACCTTTACTACCAGTTTGCAAAGGGGCCACGTGCACAGAAGCATTCTGATGACATCGTGGTTGTCAGTTTTACTACCGGTTCTATAGAACTGGTGCGAACCAGGGGCAACCCACCACTGATCCTCATTCATTCTCTCTGCAAGATCCACCAAAGTCATCAAGCTGGCTTTCATGGTTGGCTAAGGTAGCACTAGAACACACAGTTTCCTAGTTTGTAACATGATGCCTTAACCATTAGACCAAAATGGCTGCTCTTTTGACAGACATTCATTCCTTGCAACAGACCATGTACAAGTATCACTTTTCACATCATAATTTTTCTCTATCACTTTGTCAGCTTTTTAAGAATTCAGCCTAAATACTGCAATGCAACTACTTCCTAAAATGGACTTCCTTTGTTATTGTAGAGGAATATTTAGATGGTCTTGAAGAAGGTAATATAGACGAGCTTGGCTCTGGAAGGGAGGAAGGAGTGAGAAAGAAACTCATGGCAACCTCGCTTGATTTTCTTTTATAACAGAAGGGATAGAAAATCTTGGGCAGGTTTCAAGATTCTGTAATTATATTTTCAACAACAAAACAGCAATCCTTATCAAATCTATTTCCTGATCTGTCATATTTTGAAGATTTGTCAGCTATTTATATATAGTCACCCAATTTTTTTCATTCAAACCTAACTAATGTAATCATAGATACACACTAGTTTTCAATTCCATAACTTGGAGATATTTCCAGACAATGCTTATGAGGAATCTTCTTTCTGTGCTCTCTTACTTGCAAATATGATCTTTATCTCAGATGTAATTTCAGTGTTCCCAATGTAAGATTTAAATTTACACTGTTGAGAAATACAGCAAATATTTACAGTAGTATCCCATTGAAAGGTTGGTTTAATTACAAATACCATCACCAATAATCACTATTAATATAAGAGAAAATTATACATTTAAGATAATCAGAATTGGGCAGCCACTCTGATCAACTAATATCAGACAGATAAAGCATAGGAAACTATGCTAATATTTTAGTCAGCCAATGTTGGTGGAGCTTTTAAAATACGTAATGTCAATTTAAATTAACAAGGATGTCTATTTATGTTCACAAATGGATATACTGTACAATGCTACCATTATGGTCTTTGCAGAGACTTTATGAGAATTACAGGCAAGACTTTTGCAATCATATATAGCTGAAATATAGATGGATCATTTGAAAACAGAGCACTTACGAAAATTCTTGTGCTGTAATTTTAATTTTCTTTTAAAATTGTCTATTAAACTTAGCTCTTAGATTTTATTCCTTTGATTATTTGCATTCTTAACTGCACAGAGGAATATTTGACAGGCTTACTGTTCCATGTAGTCAAGGATTACCTGCGACAAATCAAAGAAATATTGGGGTAGGATTCACATTTTAATACAGATTCTTAAAGAGAATATAAAGATAAAACCAGAGAGTTTTCTTTTAGGCTTAATTGGATAAAGAACTTGAAATAAAGTTTTGAACTTTGTTGTTATATATGTCGATAGTAGCAAAAATGCTTTATGAACAAAAATGGAAAAATATTTCAATTCCCCCAGTGGATGTAGGGTTGCCAGGTCTGCTTCCAAAAAATAGCGGACAAGCGGGGGTGTGTGTGTGTTAAGTAGTAAATTTTTTTTTAAAAAAATTACAATTAAATTATATATTTTCTTACAAACATTTTAACACGTATTAAAATAATCACTTCAAAATTTTACTTAAAATTCAAAACATCAAATATATTATAATAATATGTAAAATATTAAATTACATTTTAATTTCATCATAAAGCTTTTGAATAAAAAAAATGTCCACTATTTTGTGAAAAAAAATAGTGAACATAATGTGAAAAAAGCAGACTGTCCACTCAAAGAGTGGACACCTGCAACATTGAATGGGTGACTGGTTGGAAAAACTGATGGAACTAGCAGAGATGGCTAAATTGACTACTTTAATCAAAGAAAAAAAACACATCTAAATTTGTTTCCACTTGGCAGCTGTTTCTGGATTTTCTGCTTCAAATGGAAAAAAATATGAAACTTTGACTTAAAGTCTTTAAAAAAATTAAAATATCTCAGTCATTTTAACTGTCACCAGCTAAGTGACATCTATAATGCTCAGTAGATAATAAAGGAAGTTTGTCACAGAGCATATTCCAAATTTGCTACAAAAATGATGTACCTCTTGTCACCAAATCTGGACAGATTTTATAAAAGAAAAGAAGAGTTCACATATCATATTGTGATGTTATCAATGGATGCTCATCAGGAGAGCTATATGTCATCTCTGGTACCAAAGGGAGCATGCTTCTACCTATCAGTTGCTAGGCAACACATGTGGAAGGATTAGTTTAGCTCACGTCCTGCTGTTGATCACTGCGAGTACAGAATATTGGACTAGATAGGTTTTACATTTTGCTTGGTCCTTGTTAGGTTCTTATAGCTGTAGACTTCATGCATACAATATTTTAGCAGTTTTATGGTCAAATAAAATTGCATCCTGCTTTTTCACCAGAACTTATTATTAACTATGAAAGTTTCATTTACAAGCCTCACTAAAACATATCAAACTACATGGAATCTTTTGATGAAAATAAGTAAAATGTTGTTGTTGTTTTTTGCTTCTTTGCTAGGAAAGAGGAAAAAAAAATTATTTATTTATTTATGGTCCAAGACCAATCAGAAAAATAAAGCATTGCAAAATACAGTAAAGATAAAAAATTAAAACATTTTACAAAAAACACACACACATGAAGATACCCTGAAACAATTAATAGTGTGAAGGAGGCACTAGATAGTTTCTAAAAGTCATGGATATCAATATGGAATTTGCAATCTTATTACAGCTTTCTGGCAACTGATCACATAAAATAAGAGCAATAATATTATATATGCAGGAGCAATTAAAATCACAATTTAAGTAATGAGGTTTGATAGCAATCCGGTATATAATAATAGACAATGTAATAGTTTGTTACAGTCATCATCATCATTCTAGCCATTGTCTATCTATCGACTGCAGGATGAAGGCCTCTTCTGCATGTTTCCAACCAATACAATCTTGAGCTTTCCTTTTCCATATTAGGATATATAATACTATGTAAGAATATATTACACTATATAATGTAATAGTATACAGTTAGTCCTCAATTTACAACAGTTCATTTAGTGACCATTGAAAGTTACAACAGCACTGAAAAAGTGACTTATGTGTTTTGCCCCAGCTCCGGATTTCCGAGGATATTGACACACACCAACAGTCCTTATCAAATTTATTAAGTAGCAAGAATAAACAAGACCGGCAAAGGTTGGCAACCAGCCCAGAAAACAAGATATGATAAACCAAAATACTCTGATAATAAAATACGAGTTGTTTCCAGCAAGAAAGCACTAGCTGCATGCAACTTAAATAGGCTAAGGGAGTGGCCAATTACCCTCAAGCCCTACTCTCGAGTAGACCTCCTCCTCCTGAGTAGCCACTCCTGCATTTTGGCAGCCCTGCGTGCTCGAGCATTGAGGAGAGGCTCCTCCACTTCTCTCTCTCCACTTGAAGGAACCTCTGGAGGTTCTAAAGGCCCTGGCACCACATCCTCTTCAGCCTCCTCGCTATCTCTGCCTCTGGCACCACATCCTCTTCAGCCTCCTCGCTATCCAATGCGAGCACTGGCTGTGCAGGCTGCTGGCGCGACACCACACCACCTCCTCTTCATCGGGATCAGCCATGATCCGCACAGGCCGCTGGTGGGCCACAACATTATGACTGTTTTTCACACTGATGACCACTGTAACATCTCCATGGTCATGTGATCAGATGCTTGGCAACTGATTTATATTTATGATGGTTGCAGTGTTCCAGGATCATGTGATCACCTTTTGCAACCTTCTGACAAACAAAATCAATGGGGAAGCCGGATTCACTTAACAACTGTGGCAAGAAAGATCATAAAATGGAGCAAAATTCACTTAACAAATGTTTTACTTAGCAACATACATTTTTATTTATTTATTTATTTTATTTATTTATTAAATTTTTATACCGCCCTTCTCCCGAAGGACTCAGGGCGGTGAACAGCCATGTTAACAGGGTTAAAATACATACAGTATGAAAATTAAAATAATTTAAAAACTAATTAAATCCAATTTGGCTTCCCAATTTTAAAACCTCTTACCCATAAAATTAATCAATTAAAATCTTAAGCCAGCCCAGCTCACTGAAACAAGAAAGTCTTCAGAGCCTGGCGGAAAGTACGGAGGTCCGGGATTTTTGGTTCCATTATGGTTATAAGTTGTGCACTACCTCTATTAAAAAGCCAGTTTGGTATAGTGGTGAAAGTGCTGGCCCAGAAGACAGGAAACAGTGAGTTCTAGCCTTGCCTTAGGCATGAAAACCAGCTGGGTGATTTTGAACTAGTAACTCTCTCAGCACAACCCACCTCACAGTTGTTGTTGTGTACAAAATAGGAGAATGAAGGTGCGTTAGTATGTTTGCCACCTTCAGTTACTTATAAAGTAATAAAGGTTTGAAAATAAATAAGTAATATATATTAAATATATATATCTAGAGACAGTTGCACTGGATAATTACATTGTAGAAAAGTTCAAAAATTGACAATCAGTCTGAATATCTAAGTCTAAAATCTTCTACCAGAGTTTTATCCAGGCCAAGGGGACTAAATGATAGTAATTTGTAGATATATTTGTAGATTATCTATTTGTAAATAGATAATGTTATTTTTGTTTCCTTAAGGTCGTGTCAAACTATCAAGGTGAAATGGACCAAGGAAGTTTCTTCTAAAAGTTGCTTTTGTCAGAATTTGAGTTAGAAGTCTTAACTGAGTCCCAAGTAGCAATAGCAATAACACTTAGACTTATATACCACTTTACAGTGCTTTACAGCTGTCTCTAAGCGGTTTATAGAGTCAGCATATTTCCCCCAACAATTTGGGTCCTCATTTTACCGACCTCAGAAGGATGGAAGACTGAGTCAACCTTAAGCCTGGTGAGATTTGAACTGCCAAATTGTGGCAGCAGTCTGGCAGCAGAAGTAGCCTGCAGTACTGCACTCTAACCACTGCACCACCATGGCTCAACTAATTCTAATCATATTAAAGTACTGCAAGTTGTGGGAATAGATGAAGAAAGTTAAGAATTAAGTACTGTCAGAAAGACGTTGAATTGTATAATTATTACGGATATATTTTTGTTATAGAGGTATTTTAATTTGGATTTTTGGATTTTAAGTGTTAATAAAGGTTTTTCAAAAAAAAAGTATTGCAAGTTGAGTGAATGAAGTGCATTATACTCTTAAACTATTTTAATTGGATAACTTCTAAATTTGGGGTTTACTTTAGATACACAGCTAAGCATTCTCTGGCATTGTATCCTGATTCTTTCCTTTAAATATGGAATGCCTTGCCTTAAGAAGTTGTGTTCCTGAGTGGAGGTTTTTAAGAAGATATTGGACAGCCAATTGTCTGAAATGGTATAGAATCTCCTGCTTGAGCAGAGGGGTTAGACTACAAGACCTCCAAGGTCTCTTTCAACTCTGTTATTCTGTTAAATAATTTAATGGCTGCTGTGGCACAGTTATTTACAAACTGATTTCAAATTTACCACTTGCAAAATATGCTTTTTGAGTTATTGCAAGCAGTTCTCTTTCTCTTTCTCTGTCTAATGGGTAGAAGATTGAAACTGAACACCTTAATAGATTTAATCTATTTAATAAGCATACCAGATGTTAATAATTAACAAAGATGAGCCAGTGTAGAAAAAAGAGAAATCCTTTTATCTGGTAATGCCGAATAGGCTTTTATTTTTGTGTTATGTATTCATGTACTAATTTAGCATTTATGGAAATGGAAAACTGGCAGCCCTCACTTAATCAGAGCAACTCTTAAGAGATTTTTGAAAAGAAAATTCAACTAAATTACCTTATTGTTAGATACATTAAATCAGTGTTTTTCAAACTTGGCAACTTTTAAATCCCACCCAGCATTCTGAAAGTTGAAGTCCACGTTTTCTAAAATTACCAAATTGAAAAGTACATTAGACCCATCTCATTACTTTTAAGAGCTAGTAACTTGGGCTGGAAGATCTGGCTACATAGCTACTTTACTACTGATATTTCACTGCTCTTAGGAAAATCCGTAAACAGATAATAAATTGAGATTTCTTTATCTGAAAAAGCTTTAACAGCAAAACATCCTATCGAAAAGTGTTTTGCCAAGGCAATATTATAATAACTAAGACTATATCAGAGTATGGGAACTAGGGAGAAATCATTCTACCTTCTTTTGTTCATGTTGCCTTAACTGTTATTATGGTGATCCCCAGAATTGGCATAATTGTGGGTCAGTTGGAAGAATACTGGAGGGAAAAAAAACATTTAGGGGCTCACTCCTGGAGAATCACATTTAATTTCCTAGTACCAGTAGAACACAACTTCTGGGACATTTGTGCTGTCCCTGTGCTACAACAGCTGTGATATGAATCCTGTTATGGTAGCGGGTTGATCCTTTTTGCTGGTGAAATGGTACTTATGCTCTTCCCTGTGTTCCCTCAGACTAAATATCTGTCAGAGTTCTGGAGTTTTAGGGTTTTTAAAAATTAATTTAGCAATGTCTTTTAAATGCATCCATTTGTAAAACCAAATTAATTCTTTTAACATATTTTCACTAAGGTTCATTTGGCTATCACATCTTTCCTTACAATTTCTTCTATGCATATGTTTCTACTCCCACAACACCTTTTGTAGCTTTGAATGAAGAAGAAAAGATTCGTCCAAGGGGCTGTAACAGAAGGGGAGAAAAGAAGAAGTCCTTGTTCTTTATCCCCAGAGTGTACTCATCTGTCAAAAAGTATTTGTCAATACTGTCTGATTGTTGTATTGATCTGCTAATAATATGGCTGTAGATTGAAATTAATGATATAATTTTCCAATATTCAGTTACTGACATTTTCCTGCTGGTGTTTCAGTAATCTGTGTCTAAAGGATCTTTTCAAAAATCTCCCTAATCTCTTTATATTAATATCTCAGTTCACATGACTGAATAGATGTCCAGACACATCGAAAAATCTTAAATATGTTGTTGTTTTTTAAAAAAATTGCCCTCTATTATCTGATTCAGGTTTTGTGGATCAGAAGGTGTTATGCAAATGTATCTGTATACAAATTTTGTCAGTCATGAAATAACAGGACCACACATGAATTAAACTGATTTATTACAAGCTATGGTGGTGAAAGTGGTTAGAACGCAGTATTCCAGGCTAACTCTACCAACTGCCAGCAGTTTGATCCTGACTGCCTCAAGGCTGACTTAGCCTCCAGTCCTTCCGAGGTTGATGAAATGAGGACCCAGATTGTTGGGGCAATATGGTGACATTTGTAAACCACTCAGAGAGTGCTGTAAAGCAGTATGGAGAAGTATACGAGTCTAAGTGCTAGTGTTGTTACTACTTAAGCCTAGACAGGAATCTACTGAACTAACAGCATTACTTTGGTACTATAGTAGATAAAGCTGTACAGAATTCAAGAGAAGTTGTACTTGGTCCATTTGTGGCTACACAGTGACTCTAGGCCAGTGATGGCTAACCTTTTTGCCATCGCGTGCCAAAAGTGGGGGAGTGGGGGGGTCATACGCGTGTGTGCCCACACCCTTAATTCTATGTGCCCCGCTCCCCCTTGCATGCACGCAGGACCCCCCTGCACTCCCCCCACTTTTGGCACACAATGGCACTGTGGGCCCAGTAGGCCCATTTTTCACTCTCCCCAGGCTCCAGAGCCTTTCTAGGAGCCTGGGGAGGGTGAAAACGGCCTTCCCCACACCCTGGAGGCCCTCCAGAGGCCAGAAACAGCATGTTTCCTGACTTCTGGTGGGCCCAGAAGGCCCGAAAATCAGCTGGCCAGAGCTGAGCTCGCGTGCCCACCAATATGGCTCTGTGTGCCATCTGTGGCACGAGGGCCATAGGTTCGCCATCACGGCTCTAGGCTGATCCCTCTTTTGACTTTGCTCCCAGGCAAATCATCCCTTCCGTTATGATTCAATAAGATTCTTTGATTTATTTATAGTATTGAATAAATAATTGTTATTAGATAGTGTAAAAAAAGTGTAATCATTTTTATTTAGCAAGCAAACCTGCTTTTTTAAGTAAGTTTATTCTATTTAATTGCAATCTAATCTAATCTAATTAATTAATTAATTAATTTGTTTTACTCTTTAGCCAAAAGAAATATCAGCTTCCTGGAGCAACTAGGAAAAAGGGAGGAAATGTAGTCAGAGTAAATTGATTCTTCAGAGTCATAGTTAGCTTAAGACAGGTCTCTGTTAGAGAAGATAAGTCATCTCTGATCCACCTCCTTTTAAGTCTTTTTCTAATTTCATCATTTATCCTGAATGGAATTTCTTTCCCGTATACTTTGCATCTGTTTGCCACTCTTCACATTTTTGATCTCTATCTGGTTCCTATTTTTGTGTTGCAAATACTTCTACTTTGTTTTCACAGCTGCACTGGCTCTTTCTCTTTCTATATTCTCCTTCCATAATGAATCTGGGTCTCCTTCCATCCTTTTTCATTCAGAGTTTTAGTATGTCTGTTTTTTCTGCCAAGTCCCACTCTAGCCTTCTTTCAATAACTTCTCACCCATCTAGCTATGGGCTCAGACAATGAGCTTTTCCAGTGATCATTCTCTGTGTAAATGCAGGTAAGTGTTGACAAGTTTCATTTTTCTAATCAAGTGAACCTTTTGTGAAATGATGCCTCTCATTGCCTCTTCTTTTCCATACATATATTTATATGTTGTATGGATTACTCTTGCAATTCTACAAATGCTGAAGGATAACCACATATTATATTTTAACTTCATCATTGAACAATGTTTTCTGATCTATAGAATAATAATGCCAGATTGGTAAAAGTAAGGATCTTGACTTTCTCAGCAATAACACCAAAACTATAAAATTTCCTCCCAATCAAAATTTACTATGTTCCTATTTCCATGACTGACTTGTGAAGACCTCACTGATATGGTCAGTTTTGCAAAAATAATTTACAGTGAAGTATGTTACACTGGCTTTCAAAATGCATTTTTTCTTTCAAAAATGGTTTGCATTCATAACAATTTTCAATTTCACTATCATATATTTTCATTTGGTCTCTTTTAATTTTTCTGTGGGATATTTTCTTGTATCTTTTGTAACCCATTTGACATAAAAGATCTGCTGAAACTGGCAGCAAAAGTACTCAACTAAATTTCAGATCACCAGAAAATTACAGTACTTTACAAAATCTGTCCAACAGTGCATAGTAGAGCTACCAGAGAACCCCAAATTGCTGAGCTAAATTTGAGCAAATAGAGCTTTAGATAGCTCTTTTTATTAGCTATTAGTTAAAAAGATGGTGAAATTGTGGAGTATGTCTGTTCTCTTTCTCTCACAGACGAAAAGCTTTATTAGAAACAGTAAGGCACAATTAAGGCTACCAATTCACAGAGAAAGGGTACATTGATTGCAATACCTTCCAATAATAATTTGAGTAGTGAAGTAAAAAGCCAGAAAGTCAAGTGAGGTTCTTAACTCAGTTCAAAGTTATTTAAATAGATAGTGATACTGAAAGTTTTATTCTCAGCAGGACTGCTCTGAGAGCTATGTTGTATTCATTTAAGTCTGAGAGCTTAGATATGGCACATTCTCTACCATAACTGGAACAACAGGTAAGGCCCAGGAGAACACATTTGACTATTTGGCTAAAATAGTAAGGGAACAAATTAATAAAGAAGAGACTGGACAGCCATTTGTCAGAAATGATATAGGTCTCCTGGTGTGAGCAGTGGGTTGAACTAGATATTCTCCAAAGTCTCTTCCAACTCTGTTACTGTTATTAATTTTACTGATTATTATCTACTGGCTGCCCCTCTTCTGACCTACTCAGATTTTTTTCTTAATACAATAATGTATATCCAGTGTTGACTCAATGTCCCCCTTAGACTACATTGGCTGACATTATTACCTTCCACCAATGTGAAGATTTACATTTTTAGAATGAATTAGAAGAAGAAGAGGTATTGGCAGCCCAAAGTCTTGGTCCTCTAGGTCAGTGCCTACTCATTTAAGCCTAAAGCTAATTCTGAAATAATCTATCTCTTATTGATATTCATTCCAAGGGTATTTCTGAAATCCTCTTGACCCTTCCCCACAATATTTTCCTTCAGTGACAGCTGACTTGCAAAGTGTGTATATGAGCTCAGAACAAGCTACAGAAACATTATCTATATTGGTTCACTGGATTACCACAGATAGTTTGTTATCCACCTTAAACTAAAGGATTTATTTATTTATTTTGCAAAAAGACTCAGCTGTGCTTTGGCTTGCAGTTAGGGCAATACTAGAAATTCTTGATTAGTAGCACAATATTATAGGTTATGCTCTTGTAACTCTTATTCTGATTCTCTCTATCCTTTAAAATAGTTCTCTTTAAGCTATATAGAGAAATGAATCCTTGGAGTCTGATATGTTCTTGTTCCTGGTATGATGTTGCTTTTTTATTTGTTGGTTGGCCGATCATCAAATAATTGTCAGGGGGGGAAAAAAGCTTTCCTGCAAGTATTGTTGAATGACAATTCCAAATATCTCCCACCTTTGAGATATTGGCTTGGGTATCTGGGACATTTGGATCAATAACTATTTGATTATTACAATTTTCCTTTGCTTGAGGAATTGGGTTACTTTTTCAGCAAAACATCCATTTTGTATGAGTTTTCTGTTTTGATTCCCTTGATGCTGCTTAAGCAGAAAAAGCAGGACATTGCTGAACTTGCTATAAAATGTTTCAAATCAAGCAAAATTATTTAGCATTTCCTTTTAGCCTTTTAGATGATTTATTCATTTTATTCATTTTATTTTCCCAGTTATTCATATTTATTATGTTCTTTGGAATAAGCTGAATCAGAACAGAAATCCATTTGTAAACAAATTGTTTAGTCCTCAATTGGTCCAAAAGTCAATAATCATGGCTATATTATCTGGTTGGCTCTGTCTAATTATTATGTGAGTATACTATCTTTTTCTTTTTTATTCTAGCTTAATTCCTATGTACCTCTATGTCACCCATCATATTTAAAGAATACTTGTAGGAGATGATCCGGCCAAGCCCAAAGGAAAGGGTCAAATGCATCATCAGTCATCATTCACTGTGTACCCACAAGAGATCTCCAGTCCACCTTGAATTTGTTTGACTCTGATCTACTGCCAATTTGTTTTGACCGTTAGTAGCTCAGATTCTTGTAGAGAGCTTAAGCTTGCAATAAATCTTTTAACTCACTTGAACTGCTGTTTTCTCCTGATTTCTCCTCAAGCACCAGTAAATCTTCTGCTTTCACTGGTGCTTGACAATATGTTTCTTTAACATATCTAGTGCTCAAACACTGACTTGCCATATTCATAGTGTCATTGATGCTCAACAATTCTTATTTCTAGTATGTGAATTCACTTCATCTCTGTCTCTGTGTTAAAATGATTAAAAAGTTTACCTTAATCTTCTAGGAAATTGCCATTTTTCTCTTATATGCGTGGTGGATAGAAAGGGAATCTTCAAATCAAAGTAGAAATAATCCATTAAAATGTAACATACATTTATTGTCTAAAACAAATGGTATAGGGCAGTGATGGCGAACCTTTCAGACACTGAGTGCCCAAACTGCGCATGCGCACATGCCCAAACTGAAAGGTGTGCATGTGCGAATGCACTGACATACGAGCATGCATGTGTGGACATGCATGCATGCACCAACATATGTGCATGCACAGACATGTGCACATGCATGCATGGACATGCATGCATGTGCAGCAGAGACCAGAAGACTGGCTGGCCGGTGGGAGCGGGCATCCCAACAACGGCAGGCAGGAAGAGGTAAGATCCTTTTCTTTTATGAGCTTCTGTTTCATCGTTTCCAGGGAAATAAGCTCACAAAAAAAAAAAAAAAAAAAACCCACCTCCATGGAGATCTGGCCTGGGGCGACAGCACGCGTGCCAGCATAGAAAGCTCTGTGTGCCACCTCTGGCATGTGTACCATAGGTTCGCCATCACGGATTTAGGGTTTCCTTCCTAAGCAGGGAGTTGGACTAGAAGACCTCCAAGGTCCCTTCCAACTCTGTTATTCTATTCTAAATATAGCTGTAAGACTTAATAATTCTTACATTAAGAACTTTCATAACAATATAGGCCCTCTATCTCTGTATAATGGAACATGTACAATTTTCAGTCATGAACACAAACTAGAATTGTCAGGTGTACTCAGGAAAAAGTAAATACCCTTTTTATTAATATCCCTGTTGCTAAGATGGTACTTCCAAATATGACAGGTCTGTGCTATTTATATTGTTCAAATGCTTGCTATAATATAAGCCTGAAGACTTCTGTATAAATTTCAAATTTGATTGTTTCAAGAATGAAACCTTTTGCACAAGTAGTGAGATTTGTGGAAACCAAATTATTACCCATTCAGAGTACATACATTCTAATACAATGTTTTCAATCCACTTCAGATGATGAGAATAACAATAAAAAAGTCCATGTCTTTTAAAATTCCATCAGTGAACTCAGGGAATGAAGAAGAGAGATATAGAACCACAGGTTAACCTTTCTTCCTGTCACTTGAGCTAACAGGATAAGTTCCACCTGGTTTAAAAATAGAGCAGTTCATGTTTCATTGTTTTATTGGTGAACGTGTGAAGTCAGTTGCTGTGGGATAAAGAACTGTGTAATACACTTGTGGTCCAAGGTTTTTAGTACAGGGCATGAGGATGACAAGTCAGAGACAAGTGACTAGAACGAACGTTGTCTTACCTGAACGTTTCTTCTCGGCGTGCTGATGGAGAATCGAAATTATGGTTGGTTCCTCAGCTTGATTGCCAGACTGGGTAATTGTTTCTTTAAGAAACATCCTTGGCCACTCCTCCTTTGCTTGGCTAAGCCCCACTTCATTCACGAAGTCAATAGAAGATGGTGCTGTCCTGAAACAACAGTAGGAGACAAAACAGAGCAGTCCTGGCTGAAAGCAGCCAAAGGGATGGGTTGGATTCTCCATCAGCGCGCCGAGAAGGAACGTTCAGGTAAGACAACGTTCGTTCTCCAGCGCGCTGCTAGGAGAATCCAAATTATGGGATATACCCAAGCTAGTTAGAAGTAGGGTGGGAGGCTGCGTCATCCCGGGAAGAGACAGCCAGGACAGACTGTAGCAGTCGACGACCAAATGAAGCTTCAGCCGATGCAAAGGAGTCAATTTTGTAATGTCTAACAAAGGGTGTCAAGGTAGTCCATGTCGCAGCCCTACAGATGTCAATGATGGATGCCTGGGTAGCCCAAGCCGCTGAGGTGGCTGCGCTACGGGTAGAGTGTGGAAGGATCCTCCCTGGCAGAGGAGTCCTCCTGGTGCAGTACGCCGTGACGATGCAGGCTTTGATCCAACGACCAATCGTGGATGAGGAAACTTTCATGCCCAAGGTAGAAGGATTGAAGGACAGGAACAAGGCTTCGGATTTATGGAAAGAAGCAGTCCGCTTGATGTACCGGCGGAGAGCTCTCTTCACGTCCAACGTATGCCATTGTTGTTCAAGATGATGGCTAGGAGCCGGACAAAAGTCAGGTAGAATTAACTCTTGGGCACGGTGGTACAGCGAGTTTACCTTTGGTAGGAAGGAAGGATCTGTACGAAGCACCACCTTGTTGGGATGGAAAACACAAAGGTCAGGTCGTACAGACAGCGTCGCCAGCTCGGACACTCGTCTCGCCGAAGTAATCGCCACTAAGAAGGCAACCTTAAGAGTCAGACATCGAAGAGATATAGAAGCCAGAGGCTCAAATGGGGGTAACATGAGGGCTGATAGAACTAATGGCAAGTCCCAAGTTGGGTATCGATGGATAGTAGGAGGACGGAGATTGGATGCTCCCCGTAAGAATGTCCGTATACAGGGATTTTGGGTCAAAGGTCGATCATTCACAGAAGTCAGAACTGTGCTAAGGGCCGCCACTTGACGCCTCAGGGTATTAGGAGCAAGGCCACGGTCCAAACCCTCCTGCAGGAACACGAGGACATCAGAAGGAGATGCAGTTGTAGGGTCCTGATGAGACTTGGAACACCATGTGCAAAAGGCACGCCAGGTGGCATCGTAGATATGGTTTGTTGATGCACGCCTGGCAGACTGCATAGTGTGGATCACGCTAGCCGGGATGTTGTCCTTCCTCAAACGGATCCTCTCAAACGCCAGACGGTCAACTGCAACCACTGAGGGTTTGAGTGCAGTATGACCCCCTGGCTGAGAGATATCCGGTCGTTGGGAATGTGCCAAGGACGCTCCACCGAGAGACTCCGGAGGTCCGCGTACCAGGAGCGACGCGGCCAATTGGGTGCAACCAAGATGAGATCTGCCTTCTCCTCCAACAGCTTGAGAATCACCTGAGGAATGAGCGGCAGAGGAGGGAAGGCGTAGAGCAGGCCTTGAGGCCACTTGCTTCGGAGCGCATCGCAACCTTCTGCTCCGGGACAGGGAAACCGGGAGAAGAATCGGGGAAGATGGGTGTTCAGCTGGTTGCAAATAGGTCGACCGTTGGAAGGCCGAATCGCTTCGATAGATCCCTGAACAAGGCCGGATCTAGGCGCCACTCCGCCTGATCTATTTGAGTCCGGCTGAGCCAATCTGCCGTGATGTTTTCGACCCCGGATATGTGTTCGGCTGTTAGAGAAAGAACAGTCTTCTCTGCCCAAAGGAGCATTCTCGTTGCCTCCTCCATCAGCTGTCTGGAGTGAGTTCCCCCTTCTCTGTTGATGTGGGCCTTCGTTGTTGTATTGTATTGTTAGGACTAGAACATGATGTCCCTTCACTGATGTTCTGAAATGTCGGAGAGCGAGGTGGACCGCTCGTAGTTCCAGCCAATTTATGTTGTGCTGTAAGTCCCAAATGGACCAGCGGCCCTGGGCAACCGATGACTGCAGATGGGCGCCCCAGCCGAACTGACTTGCGTCTGTCGTCAGGAGTAATCGACTGGGTTCCAGAAATAAGGAGCCCCTTCGTATGGACTGGGAGGTCCACCATTTGAGAGACAACCGTACCGTAGCTGGTAGGACAACAGTGATGTTCAAACACGCTCGGTGGGATCTCTGATAAGGCAGGAGGAACCATTGCAGAGGACGACTGTGAAGACGAGCCCACAGGACAATCGAGAAATTAGTTTGCCGAGTAGTTGGGACAAGGTGATCAGGGGAACGGATCTGAGAGGAAGAACCCTGGTCACCAAGGATTGAATGCTGTGAATCTTGTCGGTGGATAGGAAAACCCGACAACTGACAGAGTCTATGAGAGCTCCTAGGTGGAGGATGTGAGTGGTGGGCGAGAGCTGACTTTTGTCAAGGTTCAGGGAGAACCCGTGCTGTTGTAGGACACGAGAAACAGCTCTCAGATTGACGACAGCCTGATGTCAAGAGGCAGATAGGATGATGATGTCGTCTAGATAGCACATGACCCTGATGGGGACTTGTCGCAGAGATGCTGCCAAGGTCGCCAGCAGCTTCGTGAAGGTCCGAGGGGCAGACGAGAGGCCAAACGGCATGTCCCGATACTGGAAATGCCTGTTGGAATAGGCAAATCGAAGAAACCGTCGATGAGAAGGATGGATCGGGACATGCAAGTAAGTCTCCTTGAGATCGATTGATGTCATAAAGTTGCCCCGTCTGATGCCCTGCAGGATCGATTTGAGCGACTGCATTTTGAAATGGTGGTATCTGATGAACTTGTTCAATGCCTTCAGGTCTAAAATCCCTCTCCAGTCCCCGGAGAACTTGGGAACAAGAAAAAGGCGCGAGTAGAACCCGGATCCCCGTTGTTCTATCGGCACTGGTTCGATAGCGCAGATGTCAAGCAGATCTTGTATCTCTGCGTCCATTAACGCTCTTTTCTCCGGATTGCTTGGAAGAGGGCACCCAAGGAAGCGGTTCGGAGGGCTGGAGAGGAAGTCCAAAGTAAGGCCGAACCGCACAGTCTGAAGAATCCAAGCATCTGTTGTTGAAGAAACACATTGGGGCAAGAAGTGGAGAAGACGACCTCCAATGGGTAACTCTGCGCCTCTTCTGAAGGGGCGGCTAGAGGCCCCACGGTACTGGCATCTAGTATTGGGTTGACCCCTGCCCCTATCACGGTAGGCAGGACGTTCAGCGGCTCGATCTCCTCCATGAGAATATTGTCTGGAAAAATAGGACCCACTGGGCCCGGAGTCAGTCCGAAAGGGCTGCCTGTGGGTATAAGGAGCAAACCACCTGTCATGACATTTGTAAGAGGATGGCATAACTTTACGTTTATCCTTATCCTCCACAAGTATAGGGTCTAAGGCTTCTCCAAAGAGAAGGGAACCCTTGTAGGGAGCAGATGCCAGCTTCCACTTTGATTTGAGATCGGCCCTCCAGTGGCAGAGCCAAAGAAGACGCCGAGAGGTAACATTGGAGACAAGGGCCCGAGAAGAGAATTTGGCAGCATTCAAGGATGCGCCTGCACAATAGTCGGTGGTGGCCACGATTTTATTTATGTCATGGTGAAGCCTGCTGTCATTAGGCAGAAGCCACTCCTGCAGTTGGCGCAACCAGATGATAGATGCGCGAGCGAAAAAGGAAGTAGACGTAGCTGACCGAATGGCCCAGGCCGCAGCTTGATGTGTCTTATGGAGCGATAACTCAGCCTTCCTGTCTTCAGCCTTGAGTCCATCTAGGACATCGTTGGAAATCACAGAAGAGGATGTCAGGTGAGCCACAGGGGGGTCCACCGAAGGCAAGTGGATTAGATCCTGCAAGGAAGGATCTGAGCAATATAAACGCTTGTCAAGGCTAGTAGGAGCAGAAATGTAGGCAGGCTGGGACCACGATCTTTGGACCACATCCGTGAATAATTTCGGACATGGAATGAAATCCTCATCCGGCTTTTGCAAATGGAAGAGATTGTCATGAGGCTTCAGATCTGTCTGTTGAGAAGGCTGGGAAGATGATAATCCCATGTTGGTGGTAGTCTTGGCCTTGTGGAACAATGACTTAAACATGGAAGGACAGAATGAAGGTGTGAATGAAGGTCTTTCTGGAGCTAGGTCCTCGTCATCAGACAATTCCCCCTCTTCAAGTTCCTCTTCCTCCCAGGGGGAGTCCTCATTCAGAAGGGATTCTGGACGATGGAAATATGCACAGTGTGAATCACCATACAATGGAGCCAAAGGGGGTTGCGCCAGGACCTGCGGTCCTTGGATAGGAACAGAAGATAGAATTCGAGACATAGTTTGGGATACGAGGTCTTGGATGTCCCGGGAGAGAGTAGGCTGAAGTCCTTCCAATGGATGAAGGCCAGCGGCCGTAGGAGTAAAGGTAGCCTCAGGAGCAGACCGACCTGGAGTTTGTTGACAGGAATACCGGAACCAGGAACCACTGGTGGGAAGGCAGCCTCTCTAAGGTGCTGGACATCCGACGAGCCCTGAACAACCACAGAAGGATCTTGAGGTGGCCTGTCTGGGGACATCTGGTGATGAGACAATTGAGTCCTCTGTTGGGCGAGAAGATATTGTCTTTCAAAGGCTTTACGTTTTCGTTCCTATCGAGCTCTATCTGCAGCAGCCGAACGAGAAGTAGGATGTGGACTTGCAGACCGAGCCCTGACATTCCGTTGTTTGGAATTCTTGGCAGTAGCCTTTGAACGTTTCCTGGCTTCAGGAGGACTGTAGGCCTGTTCAATTTCAGATGATATGTCCGAATCAGCCATCACGAGGATGCAGACAGGTAATTGATTTAAAGCAATTAATATGAGTAATTGATGAGTGGAATCAATGAATAATTAATTGGGTTTTTTTCTTTTCTTTTTTTTTGAAACAGGAGAAAACAAGCGAATTAAAACAGCTGCTCCAGGTAGGTCCACCAATACGCAGCAATTAATGTGGCCAAGAGGTGTCACAACACCCTAAAGCCGCTTCACAAAGAAATTGAGAAATGTATTCACAACTGTGAAGGAGCTGCAGAAAGTCAACTATAATGCCTGCCAAGAGCAACAAGGAAAAGCAGCTGGCTGGAGGCAGGGACAGCTTCAACAGAGAAGGGAGGCTGGAATTGAGAGATAGCCTCCTTCAGTCAAAAAACAGTTGCGAAATGGCGCGCGAGCGCACGAAATGGCCGCCGACGGTCCTGTCTTCGAGCACTGTCAATTAAGGCAGGAAGCAACAGATAAGTCAAAAAACTGGGGCTTAGCCAAGCAAAGGAGGAGTGGCCAAGGATGTTTCTTAAAGAAACAGTCACCCAGTCTGGCAATCAAGCTGAGGAACCAACCATAATTTGGATTCTCCTAGCAGCGCGCTGGAGAAGGAACTGGACACATTCATGCCACAATGCCTAGTAGCTAAGTGAAGAGGAAAGGTTTGTCTACAACAAATTGCAATGCAGCAGGCAAATTAGACAGCACTACTTGCAGAAGATAGAAAAGTATGGATAGTCCTCAGCACAGCTTTATTGCCTATTTGTTCTCCCTTGCTTCCCTGGTTGATTGTAGAATGCCAACAAGGTGGTGTATCTGACAGTTGCAAATATTATGACTTTAGAACCTGTACATTTTCCCTTTATCAGAAAAACTTGTAGCCACCTCCTACTGCGTTGACAGTTCACGAGATGATCAAGAAACCATCTTAGTCTGAATCTTGGAGATTAATCTTTTCCTGCACTGGTCAATGGCCCGTAGTTGCATAAGAACACATTGTTCAGGCGTATCAGCTTTTACACAATTCCCAAAGGAGGATTGAGTATTTTATTTCTCCTTAACCTCATACTTCCTCAGCTGCTCTCTTCATTGTCTTCATAGAGCTAGGATATTTGACAAGCTGACCTACCTGCTGGGAATTCCTTTTAACATCCTCAACAAGCTATTTGTTTCTCTTGTTTACTGATTCTGAATAGAAAATATTTTCTGGGCTTAATAATGCCATCCAACTGCTGCTCCAACTTCCAGAGCAAAATCCCCTTCCACAATGATCATGAACTACAGCATAAAACTGTATGAGAGAATAAACTGAAACTCATCTCAAACTTATTTATTTATTTATTTATTGGTTCGATTTATATGCCGCCCTTTTCCGGAGACTCAGGGAGGCTTACAATGCATTAAGCAATAGTCTTCACACTTTTGTATATACCTGCTTAGTAGGGCTTTCACCCCCCGCCCCCAAGCGATGTTCTTTTTTATACAAAGTCAGCTTATTGCCCCCACAAACCGGATCCTCATTTTACCTACCTCGAAAGGATGGAAGGCTGAGTCAACCTTGAGCCTGGTGAGATTTGAACTTGCAGTAATTGCAGGCAGCCGGTGTTACTTACAACAATTGAAACCATTAGCCTCAATTAAGAAGTTACAGCTTTACTTATGTTGGCCTCTTTTATTATTTTCATGCCAAACTCTTGCACAGGTAGGAAAGTGCTGGTATTTTCAAATATTTCTCCATTCTGTTTTTGTTTGGTTTTGTTTTAATCTTATTAGTAGGTTATTTTTCTTTATCTTAATGGAGGGATGCTGAGAGAACATGAAAGCATTAGATGCATGTTTTCTCAATCTATCCTTGACCATCTACCACCATCTCAATATTATCAAGCAATAGGAATTCAGTTTTTCTACTGCAGTGGAGATCCTCTGAAAAAAGAATCCCTTCTTAGGAAAAGAAGCATCCCAGCCAGAGAACTACCATACGTTCCTAGGATGGTCTTCCAAGGATTACAAAATTGTAGCCTAAAACACATAATATGTTAAGATTTTAAAAACGTTGAAGCAGCAAAAATAAATTGCAATTATCCTACTAAAAACATTTCCATCAGGGAAAAAGGCTTCCAAAGCAATTGCCTTGTTTATATAAACAGTTAATTAAAATAAAATAACTAAGTAACTTTATTTTTGCCAAGTTTAAGATTCACAAATGATAACTAATGTCATATTCACCATTTGACTAATAATATATATTTTTAGATTTTTTCAATGTTTATGTTGGAAGTAGAACTTTTAAATTTTAAAGCAGAGAAGCGAAGAGTTATGGATTTGTTAACTGCCAAAGTGAAAATGGTATTTAATTATCCATTTAAAGTTAAAATCCAGAACAAAGAGTTATTTAAAGTTGGGAAAACGGACGTTGCTTACCTGAACGTCCCTTCTCGACGCGCAGCTGGAGAATCCAAAGCTTCGGGTTGTTCAGTAGTTGGGTAGCCTACACTGAGTGTGTTCCTTTAAGAGATTTCTCTTCAGACACGCCCACTTGCTCAACAGAGTCCCAGTTTTGTTCACGAAGTAAGGAGCAGTAGAGCGTAAGGAAGAAATGTTCAGCAGCCAAGCTGGGTGGGTTGGATTCTCCAGCTGCGCGTTGAGAAGGGACGTTCAGGTAAGCAACGTCCGTTCTCCAACGCGCAGCTTGGAGAATCCAAAGCTTCAGGATTTACCCAAGCAAGTTCAAACAGGGAGGGAAACTGGCTGCTGCATGTCATCTGAAGAGTTACATACAGCTTGGAGCACCCGGCGGCCAAAGGATGCCTCCGCCGAGGCAAAGGAGTCCACCTTGTAGTGCCTGATGAAGGGATTCAAGGATGACCAGGTCGCCGCTCTGCAGATGTCGGAGACGGAAGCATTAGTGGCCCAGGTGGCCGTGGTGGCGGCGCTCCTGGTGGAGTGTGGAAGGATTCTCTGCGGAACCGGTCTGTTCCGAGCTGAATAAGCCCTGGAGATGCAGGATTTAATCCATCTCCCAATTGTTGTGGAAGACACCTTCCGGCCCATGGAAGCGGGCAGAAAGGAAACGAAAAGCGATTCAAATTTCTGGAAACACTCCATTTGTTTAATATATCTGCGCAGGGCCCATCCGACATCTAAGAGGTGCCAGTCTGCTTCCCGGGGATGTCGAGGTTCGGGGCAGAAGTCCGGTAGGATTAATTCCTGGGTTCAATGGAATGAGGAATTAATTTTAGGCAGAAACAAGGGGTCTAGTCTCAGTACCACACAATTTGTGTGAAAGACACAGAGGTCATTTCTCACTGATAGGGACGGAAGTTCTGATATACGGTGAGCCGAAGTAACTGCGACCAGGAACGCTACCTTAAGTGTCAGAAAACGGAGGCTGATGGAAGCGAGAGGCTCGAATGGAGGATGCATTAGGGCCTGAAGGACCAGAGTCAAATCCCATGTCGGGTAGCGATGTATAACAGGTGGTCGCAGGTTGGTTGCCCCTCGAAGAAAGGCGCGAATCGTAGGGTCTTGAGAGAGAGGAAGCGTTGCAGAAGCAGAAAGGACAGTACTCAGTGCAGCAACCTGGCGACAAAGGGTGCTAGGCGCAAGGTGCTTATCCATGCCTTCCTGAAGGAATCCCAACACTTCAGGAACGGAAGCAGACGTTGGATCCAGGTGGGATTTAGCAGACCAGGAACAGAAGGAGGTCCAGGTTGCATTGTAAATGCGGCACGTTGACGGCCGCCTTGATGCCTGAATCATGGGGATCGCATTGCTAGGTACGTTGACTCTCCTTAGCAAGATCCTTTCAAGCGCCAGGCGGTCAACTGCAACCACTGCGGATCTGGGTGCAGAATGACCCCCTGGCTGAGGACGACCCTGTCCCCTGGAATCCTCCATGGCCGTGCCACCGACAGGTCCATCAGATCTGCAAACCAGGACCTCCGAGGCCAGTGGGGTGCGACCAGAACGACGTCTGCCCTGTCTGCTATTATCCTGCGGATCAGGCGAGGAAGGAGTGGTAGAGGGGGAAAGGCATAGAGGAGACCCCTGGGCCAGGGATAGGCGAGGGCGTCGACTCCCTCCGCCTGAGGGCACTGGTACTGGGTGAAGAATCTGGTGAGGTGTGTGTTGTCGCAGCTAGCAAACAGATCGACTAGAGGCATACCGAATCTGCGAACGATCTCGGCGAACAGATCCGGGTGAAGGCGCCACTCGGCGTGGTCCAGGTGTTGCCTGCTGAGCCAGTCCGCTGTGATGTTCGTGGTCCCAGTGATGTGCTCCGCTACAAGGGACAGGACATGCGCCTCCGCCCAGATCAGGAGAAGGGTCGTTTCCTCCATCAGTGGTCCCGAGTGGGTCCCCCCCTGGCGGTTCACATGCACCTTTGCTGTTACATTGTCCGTGCGTATCAGGACGTGGTGCCCCGCCACAATCTGCTGAAATCGTTGGAGGGAGAGGCGGGTCGCACGGAGTTCCAACCAGTTGATCCCTTTGAGACAATCCGCCGTTGACCACGTACCCTGGGCAACGTGAGAGAGAAGATGACCTCCCCATCCCGACAGGCTGGCGTCCGTTGTCACTACCAGGCACTGTAGGTTTTGGAAGTAGCAGCCCTGTTGTAGACTCTGGACCACCAGAGGAGAGACCTTGAGACCTCCGGCGGGAGGGATACATGTGCGGAAGAGTTGCTTCTCCTGGCCCTCTGAAAGGGGAGGAGGAACCATTGGAGCTGGCAGGAGTGGAACCTCGCCCAAGGGACGACAGATAGGCAGGATATCATTTTGCCGAGCAGTCGGGACAGGAGCAGCAAGGTCACCCTCCGAGAGGAAAGGACCTGGGATGTTAATGACTGGAGACTGGAGCACCGGTCCGTTGACAGGAACACCTGGCCCCTTACTGAATCTATTATTGTCCCGAGGTGAAGAATACGAGTAGTGGGCTGCAATTGGCTCTTTGGAATGTTGAGGGAGAAGCCATGATGATGAAGGCAGCGACACACCACTTCTAGGTCTCGAGATGCCCAGGCCGGGAAGGGGGAGAGCACTAGGATATCGTCTAAGTAGCAGTGGAGCCGTACCGGATGTTGACGTAGATGGGCCGCCACTGCTGCCAGGAGCTTTGTAAAGGTTCTTGGGGCGGAGGAGAGGCCGAAGGGCATTGCTCTGTATTGGTAATGCCTGTTGTTGTAGGCAAAGCATAGAAAACGACGATGGGACAGCCGTATGGGTACGTGGAGATACGCTTCTTTCAAATCGATAGAGGTCATCCAGTCCGATGGTCGAATGGAAGCCAGAATCGATCGGACGGACTCCATTTTGAATTGATGGTATACTATAAATTCGTTCAGCCTCTTGAGGTCTAGGATGCCCCTGTGACTCCCCGACGCTTTGGGGACCAGGAAGAAAATTGAATAGAAGCCGGTACCGTGATGATGGTGGGGAACCGGTTCGATGGCTTGAATTTGAAGCAGGTGATGGATTTCTGCCTCCATTAGTTGGCGCTTGTCCAGGTTGGGAGAAATAGGGCATTGGACAAAGTGTGAGGGAGGTCTGGAGCGGAACTCCAGGGTAAGGCCCAGACGAATTGTCTGGAGCACCCAGGCGTCCGTTGTCGAGATCTCCCACTGGGGAAGAAAATGAGTTAGACGGCCACCAGTGGGAAGATGGATGTAGTCACTTCCCTCTTTTAAAGGTACGGGATCCCGTACCTCGAAAGGGCCGTTTGGGTGCTGGGGCCTTTCGACCACGGTCTCTGAAGGAGGGTCTATCGAAGGAACGGTCGAATCCTTGAGAATAGGGCCTTGAGGAGAAGGACCCCGAAGGACCGGCGTCGTTCCGAAAGGGCTGCCTGGTGGAGTAGGACGATGGTTTACGGTCTGCCCTTTTATAAGAGGATGGCATTACCTTCCGTTTATCCTTGTCCTCGACAAGGATGGGATCTAAGGCTTCTCCAAAAAGACAGGAACCTTTATACGGAGTTGAGGCGAGGCGCCATCTAGACTTGGCATCCGCTCTCCAATTCTTAAGCCATAATAAACGGCGAGATGTGACGGACGACACCAGGGCGCGCGAAGCGAACTTCGCGGCATTGAGCGAAGCGTCAGCCGTATATTCAGTGGCCGCCACCAGTTTGTTGACATCTTGGTGGAGGCGTGAATCCGCCGGGGGAAGGCGCTCATGAAGTTGGCGGAGCCAGATTAAGCAGGCACGACTGAAGAAGGAAGCCGAGGTGGCCGCCCTAACCGCCCAGGCGGCCGCATTGTGTGTACGCCGGAAGGTAAACTCGGCTTTCCTATCCTCAGAGCGCAAACCGTCGGCGACATCGTTGGAAATTACAGAGGAAGCCGTGAGATTGGCCACAGGTGCGTCTACTGTTGGCAACTGAAGAAGGTCCTGGAGACTAGGCGCCGAACAATAAAGTTTCTTGTCTAGCCCCGAAGGGGTGGGTAAGGAGGAAGGCGTGGGCCAGGATCGTTGGACCACCTCAGAAAAAAGCTGTGGGCATGGAATAAAGTCCGCCTCCGGCTTAGGCGCCGTAAATAAGGCGTCGTGTTGTTGAGAGGGACCAGGCTGATCCACCAGAGGGGCCGGGTCTGCCATATTTGTGGCCAACTTTGCCTTGTGCAGGAGCGACTTGAATAACGAGGGTCTAAAAAGTCCAGAAAAGGCTGGCTTTTCCGGTGGCATATCTACATCATCGGATAGTTCCATATCCGATGGGTCAGCCTCTCCCTCCTCCGGGGACGACTCCCCACCTTGTCCATAGTCCGACGGAGGACTGGACCCCAGGATCCTAGGTTGGTACTGGATAAGGACCGGGTGCGAGTCCCGGGCCAGAGGCGGAGGAGGAGGAAATCGCGGCTGAGTCCAAGCCCCATATGGTGCTTGCTGAGAAGTTGCTGCCAGGGTCCGGGTAACGGTGTCAGATATGACCTGCTGAATGTCATACTGAAAGGGCGGGTGGGACGAATCCGTGGCGCGCAATCCCACAGCCGTGGGAGTAAAGGTTGCCTCCGGCTGAGGCCGTCGAGAAATGGAGGTGTTGCACGAGAGGTCCACCGGTTCCATGCAGTGAGTCAGAATCGCCTCAGTGAAAACTTCCGTGGCCGGTGGCTGGTGTAACGACCGTAGAGGTTGTTGCGCAGCTTGATGGATGGGTTGGACAGCAACTTCAGCCACAGGTGAGAGTGGGGCCGGTAGGTGTGAGAATGCAGCCTGGGTTGACTGGCTGTGCGCCTTCTCAAACTGACGCTCCAAAGCCTTGTGCCTCCTGGAGGCATCCTTGTCCGCAGCTGATGAACGTTTGGTCTTTTTAGGGAATGGTGCAGCAGACGAAGACGAATGTGCTGAGCGTTTCCGTGACCTTTTGCGTTGCTTGGTCTGTTCACAAAGGCGCTCTGGGGAGCTGTTGTTGTCCTCTAGTTCTGACGAGAGATCACGTTCCGCCATGTTAGGACCTTTCGTTTTCCTCCTTATTAATATATTATTAATTTGTTTTTTTTTTGTTTTTTTTTATAGATGATGAAGATGAATTTCAAGTAAGTATCTTATATTTTTATGGTTATGTAGATAAGTTTTTTTTTTAAATTAATATTTATAACTGAATGTGAATCAATCAGGATGTTTTCTTTTTTAAGGTAAAACAGATGATTACAGTAGAAGAACCAAGGAAGCACAGCAGGTAAGTCCAAAGAGAACAATGGGAGAACTAAGAACTCCAACAGTTATAACACAGAGGCAATGTCATAAGTCCAAGAAATTGCCGGCAGGAGGCTTTTGGCTTCCAGCAGCCAACTGCGCATGCGCAAGGCAGTTGCTGGGCAGAAAAAAACAGCCGTTGACTTCCTTGCACCAGGGTGGAGGGAATGGCTTCAGGGGAGGGCTGCAGAAGAATAGATGATTTTTTTCCTCTGGCAGGGAGTCCTTTGCTTATCGCCTCCCCTGATGGTGGAAGCGAGGTGCCCAGCTGTAGGGAGGATTCGAGAAGGCTCGCCGGAGGGACAGGCAATCTGGCGTGAGCTGTCACAAATGGCGGCTCTGAGCGCTGAGGTGGGCGAAAAAGGGCGCGAAAATGTCAAATGCTCCTAGCGCCGCTGCCCAGCAAGCGAGAGGACGAGGAGGGAAGCCAACGATAGAGAAGAGCAGCTGAAGCCTCAGAAGAACTTCCAGCGCTGTGTGGGACGACTGGAGCTAAGAAAAGCCGCTTGCGATTTTAAATTGAAGCTGCTGATTGAAGTATCGGCAAGGGGAAGTTGCGGCGCTGTCCCTGTGCTTCCCAGGCGCGCGATCGTTCAGAAGCGATCCCAGCTCCAGCCACCAGATCAAATTTAAATGGGAAAGTGCCGCTGGGAGCAGGGCAACTATCCCAAGCCGCTAATGCCTGAGATCAAGTCCAAGGGGCGGGGGCGGTGTTACAGGCAGGCCGGGAAACCTACCCACACGCCAGCGGCTATAAAGTGGAACGGGGATTCAGATAAGTGGGCAGGGTCCCGGAGAAGGTAAAAAGTCCCAGACAGCCTGCCTGAGGTGGCAGGCAAAACTCACCCCTGGCCAACCAATCGAAGAGAGAAATTTAATCCAACAAAAATGCAGAAAATTATGAAGAGAATCCAAAGCTTCAGGAACAGTTTAGTAGAGAAATATGGAGAAAAATTCAGACAGTGTCACAGGCTCAACTGAGTGAACTAAACTGGGACTCTGTTGAGCAAGTGGGCGTGTCTGAGGAGAAATCTCTTAAAGGAACACACTCAGTGTAGGCTATCAACTACTGAACAACCCGAAGCTTTGGATTTTCCAAGCTGCGCGTTGGAGAACAGCATCTGTCATTTGTTGACCTTTTGGGCAGCTAAGCTAATAGGCTTGTCTCTAGACAACCAATGAATTAAGTACATCAGAATAAATTTTAAACCCTTCTTAGAAACTCCTAATTTAAATTCAGCATCGAAAAAGAATGTGATGGTGGGGATGTTAGCATTAACTCAAAATGCTGAGTATAAATATGAGAGTTCAAAAGGGCAAAGTGAAATGAGGTAGTTCTCTGCATTACAAAAAAAAGAATACACTGGATTGGGTTGTATGTGGATCACAGGATCACTTCAGCCAGAGGTGCAATCCCTTTTTGTCCGGCCATAGCAGATCAATGATTATTGTGTCCTACATCTCACAATGGTATTTGTGTCTATGCCAGATGATTATTTTATTGATATGTTGGTCATCTTCACTTTCCTACCAAACAGCTTGAACTTAGCTATGAATCTTTGGGAATGATTTGATGCTATGTGGACCATATTTGCAAATTGTTTCAAGAATAGAAAACAGGAGAAGGAAAGAGACAGAAATGGATGTCTCAGCATTACCCTATGGTAATTATTTCAATGTTTCTATACTTGTCGTGTATCAGCATTTTCTCAATAGGAAATGATGGTGTATTGTGACCACTCTTTCATCTTTTGTTGTCTTATGTATTTGCTGCTTCTTCCTATCTAATGCACTGCAGTGACTCACTATTGGAGGAGAATTTCTTCACTTCTAGATATCTTGCTTAAGAAGATACATAATTTGTAAAGTACATGAACATGAAGGTCTTCATTAATATGTTTAGGGTCATATATTGGTCAAGTAAAGAAGAAAGTGGGACAAGCCCAAAGTAAATATTGCTGCTTCAAACGAATTGCTTTCACTCCATTGTCCTTTGTTAAAATTAATGTTAACTTGCTTGGTGATAATCATAGGCAACTGAGATTAGAAACTGTGCACTCATATTGAATCCCTTTTTACAAATTCTCTCAAGCTATCTGCATAAAATTTGGTTTTAACTCCCAGTAAATGCACTGTATCTTAAAAAAAAAGTTTTTTTTAATCAAAGCCTCCCCAAACATGTCACATGCACTTTTTTTTAACAATAAAGCAAAGGATTCTAGTTCCATCCAAAACTACTTGCACTAATTTAGTTGTCTGAATATATTTGGAATGATAAATATTTAAAATTTCTGCAAATTTGATCCTATTCTATATAAAATGATATAATAAAATAATAAAATAACAAAATAATATAAAATAAAATAAATTTTACAAGTCCTACATTAACCAGTTTGAGATTTCCAAAACTAGTTAAGGAAGGCAGAAGAGAGAAAGAGAGCGAATACAGATAAGAAACTGTCTATCAGTCATAACATGAGAAAGATAAAGAAATTGTTGCCTTTTCTATAGCAGAGATGGGGGTAACCTAAATTCAAAATCAGGGAAGGAGCAACATCTAATTTAGTAGCACTTTGCCAAGGATTTAATTACTTCCAAAGATGTAAAAGACTAAAAGAATCATCTGAACCAGTGAGATTAATATATCCAGGAAGAAGAACAATCCCAGAATCTTCTTAATATATTTTTTCGTGTTCTCCTGTGACATGACAGGAATTTCAATGTACAGAATCCTAGTTCTAGATATATTGTCTCTCTTCAGCCTAACTGGCTTATTTTAGATTCTATTTACAAAGTTGTAAGAAAACACTCACTTGCTGAAGGATTAAGACAAGTTTGTTGAACAAATACTAATTCAAAACCTACAGGAAAGCCTCAAGTTCCAGAGACTCCGCACAAGCTTTATTCCTTTTACAAAATTGGAAGTTTTAGGAGTTGCAAGTATTCCTTGAACTTGCATTGAATTAGATTACAGGGAATCCTTGATTTATAACAGCCTTGGAAACAGTGCTTTATGCCCATATAGCATTTCCAACAGCCATAAAATGTCACAGACACACTCCTCCCCACAGTCACATTTTGGGGCTTGGCAACTGGCACACATTTGTAACTGGTTGCAGCAACTGTGATCACATGACCAACATTTGCAACATTTTTGCAACTTTCTGGCATTTTTGCCCATTTCTGGCAGAAAAAAGCCCATTTTGGAGAATGGATTTGGAGTTACAATGACATGATTCATTTAACAACCACTGTAAAAACAGTTTTAAAATTAGGTCTGATCACATGGATGCCTTGACTTATGACCATCAGAACTTACAACTAAAATTCCAAACCTAATTGTTTGGAACTACTGCATCTTTGAAATGAAAGCTAAGGTTTCCATTTCCAAATCTATATTTTAATTCATGCTAATTCATCCTTACTCCTTCCCTACCATCTTTATGCTATCCCTCTTTCTAACACAGACCACAAAGATGCAAAGAGCTTAAATACTTTAGAATCAGAATCAGAATAGAGCTGGAAGGGATCTTGGAGGTCTTCTAGTCCAGCCTCCTACTCAAGCAGGAAACCCTACAACAAAGAGGAGGTTGTCCAGTCTTTTCTTTAAAACCCCCAGTGCTGAAGCAAGCTGTTCCACTGGTTAATTGTTCTCACTGTTGGGAAGTTTGTCATTAATTCCAGGTTGGTTATTTCCTTGATTAGTCTCCATCCATTGTTTCGTGTTTTGCCTTCTAGTGCTCTGGAAAATAAGTTGACAATCCCCCTCTTCTTTGTGGCAGCCTCTCAAATACTGGAATACTGCTATGCAGTATTCCAGGTGTGGTCTTACTAAGAATTCTTAAAACTAATATTTTTCATGATTTTGATTCTATCCCTCTCTTTACACAACCAAGGATTATGTTAGATTTTTTGACTGCTGTCACACACTGCTGGCTCATGTTTAAGTGATCATCCACTAGGACTCCAAGGTCCCTCTCACAATTACTATTTTTGAGCCAGGTTTTGCCTAATCTGAACATGTACCTTTGGTTTTTACTGCTTGGGTATAAAACCTATTAAATTTCATGTTGTTGTATAGGGCCCATTGTTCAAGTCTTGTCAATATCTTTTTGGATCCTGAACTTGTCTTCAGGACTTCTGAGGTGTTGGCTATTCCTGCCAGCTTAGTGTCATCTGTAAATGTGATGAATCCCCCTTCTATTCCTTCATCTAAGTCATTTATGAAGATATTGAAGAATACTATGCAAAAGACTTGTGGTACCCCAATGCTTACTTCCCTCCATGTACATGTAGTGACATTAAGGATTACTCATTGACTATAGTTTGTCAGCCAGTTACAAATCCATCTAGTGGCGATGCTGTCTGTCCCACATTTTTATAGCTTACCAAAAAGTAGGTTGTGGTCTACTTTGTCAAATGCCTTGCTGAAGTCTAAATATACTATGTGCACAATGTTTTGCTGATCTACTAATTTAGTCACTTTGTCAAAGAATGAAAAAAGATTGGTTTGGCATGATCTGTTTTTAACAAACCCATGCTGGCTTCAAATTATAACTTTATTTGTTTCTAGATGTTTGCAGATCTGGCTTTTTTATTATTTTTTCCAGTATTTTCCCGGGTATTGGTATTAGGCTGATTGGTCTGTAGTTAACTAGATCTGGCAGTTTGTTTGTTTGTTTGTTTGTTTTTTGAAAATGGGAACCACATCAGCTCTTTTCCAATCCTCTGTTAGTTCCCCAATGCGCCATGAGTTTTTTAAAGATATTGTACAATAGTTCTGAGATAACATCTGCCAGCTGCTTCAGAACTCTGGGATGCAATCCATCAGGTCCCGGTGATTTAAATTAATCAAGATCAGATAGATGTTCTCTTACCATTTTCTTGCTTTCATGCCTAGTCTGTCTTTTACAGTTCAGCTATACTTTCCTTTTGCATGTACACTGATGCAAACAATGAATTAAGCAGCTCTGCTTTCTCTCTACTGCTTGTTACTTCCTTGCCATCTTCTCTCTTTAGTGGATTGACTATTTTCTTGATCTTTTTTCCTGTTACTTATATGTTGAAAGAATTTTTGTTATTATTTTTGACGTTTGTTGCAGGTCTTTTTTCATTCTGAGCCTTTGCTTTCCTGATTTCATCTTTGCAGTTTTGGCTATCTGCTGATATTCTGCCTTATTTCCATTTTTTGTACTTATCCTTTTTGTCTTTGTTTATCAGAGAGATCTTTGTGCAACTATGCTGGTTTCTTCTTGGATTTCTTGTTTTTCTTTTTTAGTGTTATTGTGCTGGACTGGGACTGGGATTTTATGATGTTATTTTCAGAGTTTCTCAAGCTTCTTGAGTTGTTTTCCCCTTTAGGATTTTCTTCCATGGAATTTTTCTTAGGCACTCTCTGAGTTTATTAAAATCAGATATTTTAAAGCTTAAGACACTGGTTGGATTATATTTTATTGCTTGTGTTTGCATTCCAATGTGACATGGTAACTCTTGCCCCAGGTACTGGCAACTTCAACTCTCTCTATCATTTTTTCTCTATTAGTAAGAATTAGGTCCAGTATAGTTTTTACCCTAGTTCCCTCCTCTACCTTTTGGATGACAAAATTGTCAGCTAAATTGGTTAGGAATCTGGTCAATCTCCCACTTGCTGCAGAGTTTGTCTCCCAGTTGATATTAGGGTAGTTAAAGTCTTCCATTACTGCTGCAATATGTTTTCTATATACACTTGTTAATTGATTAGCAAAGAGTTCATTTTTTTCTTCTGCTTGGTTGGGAAGCCTGTAATTTATGCCTCTAGCAATGTCATTCTTTTTTCCTTTTATGTTGATCCATATGCATTCTAGGAGATTTTCATCCTTGGCTTTGTGCAGTTCTGTAGACATGTAGTGATCTTTTATATATAATGCAACTCCACCTCTTCTTTTGTTAGGTCTGTTTCTTTTGAATAGTTTGTATCCTTCCATCAGTACATTCCAGTCATGAGCTTCCTCCCACCAAGTTTCGGTAATGGCAACTATATCATATCTGCCTTCATGTACTAATAGTTCAAGTTCGCCCTGTTTGTTTCCTAAATTTTGAGCTTTAGTGTATAGGCATTTGAGTCCTTTATGGATCTTGGGTATATTTTTATATATCCTACTTTGTATCTGGAATCTACATCCTTCCCATCAATCTCTACTTTATTATGTTTTTCTTTTTTCTTTATCTTTACTCCCTACTTCTTTATATGATTGGTTATTTAATGGTTTTTGCTAGGAATTATGTTCTAAAGGTCGTAAAGATTGCCCTCCTCCCCCCCTCAATTTTAGTTTAAAGCCCTATTAGTTAATTTAATTAGTTTAAAGCCCATTAGTTAATTATGAACATCAAGAAATTATTTTTAAAAAATTAAATATTTCTAGTGTTCTGAAGATGCAAGTAAGGTGAAATATGTTTTATTAGTGATTCCGTTACTTTCAGATAGTTATTTTGAAAGCCCCTAGAAACATCCCAATTCCCAAATGTCAGTAATATTAGAATCCTTTCATTTATTATGGTATGAAATACTGTAAAGGCTTTAAAAATACATATTGAGGAAAAACTACATGAAACTGGTTTTGTCTCAATTCATCAATAGTAAGATTTTTACTTTTTAAAAAAATCTCAAAAACATTGAAAAAAGAAGCATTAGTTCTGTTTTCTAAGACAAATTAGATTTCCAGGGATACTTTAAAAGATAGAGACATAATTTTATTTAAAAATATATAAATCAGATAAGGTGATTGTACATATATATTGTAATACCTAAATTTTTCTTGCTTTGAAGAGTACCAATTTGCCAAACTCTGTTTTTCCAATGGAACTCACTTGTTGGTCAGTTATAAATTTTGGAATGGATTCCCCAAACTTGTCAAATGTGAGAAATTTAATGTGCTATCTACTATTATCAAATGCTACAACCAATTATTGTCAAGGCATACCCAGTGGTGGGTTGCTCCCGATTCTGTCCGGTTCTTGCGAACTGGTAGTAAAAGCAGCGGGAGGCTCCACCCACCCGCCTGCACATCATAATGGACTATCTGCTCTTGTGCAGATCTGCGCTCCCATTGCGAACCAGTAATAAATGTAAATAGAACCCACCCCTGGTCATACCTACCACAGATGCTTCTGGTGACTAATGTATCTTTTATTCCTCATTCAGCTCTTTCCATACACATTGGTTTTGAGCATCAGCTTTACAAATGTGACAATATATATTCTGTATTCTAATTTAAATCCTACGACAGTCTACTCACTCATGCATCTGATGAAGTGAGCTGCAGTTCAGAAAAAATTATGTCTTTTGATAAAATATGGTAGTTGGAAAAAGTGTTACCAGATGTCTTCTGACTTTTTTTGGTAACAACAGCATTTTTTCCTGGTTAGCAATTATTTTACTTGATTATATCATTACATTTGCCTACTTTAATACCTTTATACTTACATATAGAACTGTTGTTAACTATCTAAATATTAAATGTTCATATATACGCCAAAGACAAATTCTTTGTGTGTCCAATCACACTTGGCCAATAAAGAATTCTATTTTATTCTATTCTATATGCTTTTATGGTCATATGCACAATATAAATGAGTAAACTAAAAATTCATACACATTCTTGGCATAGTCTGGCTCTGGTAATTACCAGTTTGGAATAAAAAAACCATCAGTCAATTGTATTAATGACTTGAACATGTTTGGCTTCAGTCATTGGATGCCAATGCACTATATCTTAATTATCTATTATTATTTATATTCCATTCCTATCACATACGATGCCTTGGATTGACTCTTTCACACTTTTATTGATGCACATTTATTATTGCTAACTTCATATACATCTAAGCTGGAAATCAGCAATGATATTTAGTACCTGTCTGACTTAGGCCGTGTAGCATAATTAATCTGCATCTCAGGTTCTCAGGAATCTGTTCTCTATAGCTGTTCTCTAACTGTCACATTTAGGAAACCAGTATTTTGATTTCTTTTATTTTATATATGCCTTCAATCTGCTTTGAAAGAAGAATGAAATCACTGAAAGACACCAACTACAGCTTCTAACAAGATTTTTGAGCATCCTTAATACATCAGAATAGCAGGGAAGAAAAAAGAATGGGAAATTGAAGATTTTCAGGATGCAAATATGTGGAATAAAATTGTCCAATTACTTGTAAAAGATTTAACATTTGAAGTACTATATTCCTATTTTGCATAGTGAACTGTTCATTGAAATGAGAATATTCAAAGTCAGCTATATTATTCAAATACAGGAATACCTCAGGGGAAATACAAATATACTACACATTGTATAGAATTGGATAGCTATAGCTATCAGAGTGTCTATAGGACAAGGAGGTATTCTACTTTGAATTTTATAGTTGTCGATTCAATCATTGTTTAAGCTCCTATTTATTTTATTTCCCTTTACCCAACCACAAATTTTCTTGCTTGGCATAGCTAAGGATTGGATATATTATTCAGGCTGCAATTTGGGACAATAACTTGGCCTATGAAAAAGAAACTAAAACTGAATAGGTGATGAATGTTCCATCTTCCAATCAACACTTAGTAAGAAAATCAGTTTCATCTGGTACAAAATATAATTTCTCTAGGACAGTGTTTTCATCATTCACATAACCTTGTTTATTTTGGCCTGTCTCCACTGCAGCATCCTGTCTTACCCACAACTTCTGAGTCAATAATATATCTGTCTGTTGCCTTCCCACTGGAAGTGAAATTTTGAGAAGAAATCTATTGCCACAGTAGGCAGTAACTCAAGAAAACTGTGCAGGTTGTTGCTATTCCAACAAATTTCATGTACATGTAAATAATCAAGAACAAATAGCCTGCAGCTTTAGTGCAAGGAGTGGGATTTTATTATTTGCTTGCCATAAACATGAGTGTGTTCAAAGGAAACTGAGTGGCAATTATTAATGTCATTCTCATTCCTCTTTTGAAAAACAATTTTAGCAACACAAAGTGCAGCAAAAACTCAATGTTACCATTTGCAGAAAGGAAATAACATTGTCTTCCTTTTCCCAAAATCAGGACAGGGTTGGGAGGAAGTAATGGATTTGGCAGAAATTATTTAATTCGTGGTTTAATTTAAATAGTTACTCAAAACAGCCAGAAATCCCATTGGCACTTTTAACACAGAGGGTATTCCCTCTGCGCATGTCCAAGATGGCCGCTCCCAGCTGAGCGGTGGCGATACCCGGGGGATATTCCCTGTTTTTTGGGGGGTTTTGGGGGCCGGACCAGCTAATTTAGCCCCATGTCTGGTGAGGAGAGCTTCTCACCGATCTGTGTCATCTTTTGAGAGCTGGCAGCTCTCCAGGACACGATGGTTGGGAACGAGATGGAGGCGGCTGCGCTGCGGCTTTATGAGCGTGGAGAGCGTCCTCAGCGTCCTCGGCGTCTCCCCACAGCTGCTGAACTGGTGGAATGGGCAGTGGCAGCGTCGGCGATGCAGCCCCTCCCTGGAGCTCCAGGGACTCCAGGGACTCCGAGGGGATGGCAGGGGCTTCCTATTAGACCCAGCGGTGGATGGAGGTGTTTTGAGAGCTGGCATCGTCGGGGTTGGCACTCGCTTTAATACTGGGATGAGCGGCAGTGAGAGACAACATCAGATAGGCCGGAAAGGGATAGGAGCCTGTATAGGGAGAGCGAGGGGCACCCTGACCACGATTTGAATTAGACCATCAATGTTTGTTCCTTGGAACTGCCGGTTACAGCTATGGATGGGAGGCCCACCTGGAGGGGGCCCACTATCGGTCCTTCCAGAGGCTCCCCCACCCCTTATGTGGATGAGGGTGAGCTAGAAACATTGCTGTTTTGATGGTCACAAAAGACCTTGGGCCAGGCTTTTATGCCTTACGTGGTCTGTTAGCCTCCATGAGGCCACTTATCATCTGGAGATGCCTCTGAATAATATGATACGATATCTGCCTCCCATGGACATGGACATCTATAGCCTCCTGATTCGCCTCCCTACTCGCCTAAGGTGCAGCCGCCAGAGCTATTGGAGTCTTCTCTTGGCCTGTGGACCTGTAGATTGGTGGTTTGTCATCAATGCCCCCAATTGTAAGAGGGAGATATTCGGATTTCAAGTCTTGCATGGTGCCGGTCGATGACTGCAGTTTCTGGCCCTTCCCAGCTTTCGTGAGAGGGCAGCTGGTGTTAACATCTGGCCTCAAAGTGGCTTAAGACTCCATCCACTGCTGTGAGAGAGCAGTGGAGTTTACTGACTTGGAATTGATTGAATATCCCTTTCCAGACTTTGGACTATCTTGATTACCCTCAGGCCATGGATTTCCCCCTGATTGATTAATTGATTGATTAGATGTATTCACTAACAGAGCTTCTTGTTCTGCGAGACTCCCCCCTCTCGCAGGTGTGGCCCTCTACTTTATCAAGGGCCTACCTTTATGACGGGCATTGGCACCCTGAGAGGTGGTATGTTGCAAAAAGGGGATTGAGGGGTTTTTTAGGGAAACTTTTTGATAGATTTTTAAGGGATTTTAAGGGGCGGGAGGGTTGTGTGGGTTTGGGGGGGAGGGGGGAGGGGTCCGGCCCAGCTTTCAATGGGGCCACGGAGGGTGCGGATTCCGGGGGTAAGGGGGACATTAGAGTCCATTCTGTTGAGGGCTTTTCCATCAATACCTTGAGTGGGAGGGGCAGATATGGTGGGAGTGGCATGAGAACAAAGGAAAGAGTGTGAAGAAGCAAGTGAAGGAATGTGGGTGGATACAGAAACACGTAGCTTACTGATAAGAAGTTGGCAAGCTACGGAGAGTCTGACAGTCCAGAAATGATGTTCAGCTGGCAAATAAAATAACGCAGTGACAGGGAGCAGGGGGCTGTATCATGTGGTGGGGGCGCACACTCGCTATCTTCAAGCGGTGGTGCGCCCCGGTCCCCATAGCCCTTCTCCACCCCAGGCTGTTCAGACTCTCAGGGCCCGAGCCTTCGGCTGCTGTTGTGCAATGCCAGGTCCATGGTAAATAAAGCCCCCCTCATTTGTGATCTTATTCAAGAGGGGGGAGCGGACCTGGCAGGTATTACGGAGACCTGGTTGGGCCAGGAGGGGAGAGTCCCCCTCATAGATATGTGCCCATCAGGCTTCCGTGCATTTCATCAGCTGAGAGCCCAGGGCAGGGGCGGGGGCGTGGTGGTTATTATAAAGGAAGGTCTTGATCCAAGGGAGACCACTGTTCCACAGATAGCCGGATGTGAGTCCCTTTTTATGAAGTGGGGCCGTGGAGTACAGATGGGCTTGTTGATCACATACCTGGCTCCCTGCCACGTGGCAACGGCCCTGCCCGAGCTGCTCAACGTCATAGCTGAGGTGGCAGTTGGTACCCCCAGACTTTTAGTTATGGGGGATTTCAATCTGCCATCTATTGGTGAAACGTCTGAGGTGGCTTGAGAGTTCATGGCTTCCATGACGGCCATGGACCTTACTCAGTTAATTCATGACCCTACTCACATAGGTGGACACACTCTGGACTTGATTTTTGTCTCTGGTCAGTGGTTGAGTGGCTTCGATACAGGGGATATAGTCATCGAACCCTTGTCATGGTCTGACCACTCACTCCTTCGACAGGACTTTCTAACCGTTGCACCTCACTGCAGGGAGGCAGGACTGACCAGGTGGTTCCACCCCAGGCGCCTGATGGATCCTGATAGGTTCCAGATGGAGCTTGGGCCATTTCCTGAGACTCTGGCTCATGACTCGGCTGAAGACCTGGTGACCGCCTGGGATAGTGCGGCCGCCAGGGCTTTGGACCGCGTCGTGCCTTTGCGGCCTCTGACCCGGCACCGAACTCACCTAGCTCCTTGATTCTCCAAGGAGCTGAGGGAGATGAAGCGCCGGAAAAGATGCCTGGAGAGTAGTTGGAGGACCAGCCGCTCCGAATCTGACCGAACACTGGTGAGGTCTCATATTAAGACCTACCTAGTGGCGATAAAAGCGGTGAAATCTAGCTATTTTGCCACTCTTATTGCATCATCAGATAATCGTCCAGCCGCCCTGTTTATGGTGACCCGCTCCCTCCTCCATCTGGAAGCGCGGGATGATCCCTTGCAGGGTCGAGCTGAGGACTTTGTGCAGTATCTGTATGACAAGATCGCTCAGATTCGGGAAGGCCTGGCCTCTGACTGGGTAAGTCCGGACGGGATGACTGAGGCAGGTCTTGAGAGTGTTATCTGGGAGGAGTTTGATCCTGTTGCTCCTGAGGATGTGGACAGGATCCTGGGATGGCTGAACGCGACCACATGTTTATTGGACCTGTGCCCCTCCTGGTTGGTACTGGCTTCCCGGGAGGTTACAGGAGGCTGGCTCCAGAGGATTGTTAACGCTTCTCTGAGTGAGGGGGTCCTGCCGGCCGCTTCGTTGCGAAGGTTGTTGAGAGTGTGGTGGCGCGGCAGCTTCCCCAGTACCTGGATGAAGCTGTCTATCTAGATCCACTCCAGTCCAGCTTCCAGCCTGGGCACAGCATGGAAACGGCATTGGTCGCGTTGATGGATGATCTCTGGAGGGCTCAGGATAGGGGTTGTTCCTCTATCCTGGTCCTGTTAGATCTCTCAGCGGCTTTTGATACCATCGACCATGGTATCATGTTGCACCGGTTGAAGGGGCTGGGGGTGGGGGGCACCGTTCTGCAGTGGTTCTCCTCCTACCTCTCTGACCGGTCGCAATCCGTGTTAACAGGGGAACAGCGGTCAACCTCGAGGCGCCTTGTTTGTGCAGTGCCACAAGGGTCAGTCCTCTCGCCCCTTCTGTTCAACATTTATGTAAAGCCGCTGGGTGAGATCATCCATGGCTTTGGGGTGGAGTCCCATCAGTACGCTAACGACACTCAGCTGTACATCTCCACCCCAGACCACCCCAACAATGCCCTTGAAGTGATGTCCCAGTGCCTGGAGGCTGTGCGGGCCTGGATGGGGAGAAACAGGCTCTGACTCAATCCTTCCAAGACTGGCTGTGGCTTCCGGCGTCCCAATATAGCCAGCTGGTGCCATAGCTGGCTATTGGGGGCGAATCACTGGCCCCCACGGAGAGGGCTCGCAACTTAGGCATCCTCCTGGACGCATGGCTGTCTTTAGAAGAGCATATGACGGCCGTGGCCAGGGGGGCTTTTTATCAGGTTCGCCTGATACGCCAATTGCGTCCCTTTCTGGATCGGGACTCCCTACGCATGGTCACTCAAGCACTCGTCACTTCCTGCCTGGACTACTGCAATTTTTAAAAGCAAATTTTTAACCGTTTTAAATGTTTTAAACGTTTTAATTGGTAATGAGTTTTAATTGGGCCAAATTTATATATCTTTTAATTGTCTTTTAATATTTGTCTTGCATGTCTTTTTAATTCTGGCTGTACACCGCCCTGAGTCCTCAGGGAGAAGGGCGGTATAGAAATTCAATAATAAAATAAATAAATGCTCTCTACATGGGGCTCCCCTTGGGGTGCACCCGGAGGCTGCAGTTGGTCCAGAATGTGGCTGCATAGGGGATTATGGGAGCGACGGGGTGCTCACATATAACACCTCTCCTGCGCGAGCTGCACTGACTTCCTGTGGTCTTCCGGGTGCGCTTCAAGGTGTTGGTGACCACCTTTAAAGCTCTCCATGGCTTAGGGCTGGAGTATTTGCGAGACCGCCTTCTGCCGCCAATAGCCTCCCACCGACCGGTTCACTCGCACATAGAGGGCCTCCTCAGGGTGCCGTCGGCCAGACAGTGCCGGCTGGCGACCCCCAGGGGGAAAGCCTTCTCTGTGGCAGCACCTGCCCTCTGGAATGACCTGCCCCCTGAGATACGCACGATATCAGAACTCCGGACTTTTCGTCAGGCCCTGAAGACACACTTGTTCCATCTAGCTGGGCTGGCTTGATCCCATCCTCTCAGTTTTTTAATCGAATTCAGTTTTAATTGGGTTGTTTTAAATTCGGGCCAAAATTATTTAATTGTTTTTTAAAATGTTTTTAAATTTTATATGCTATGTTTTATCCTGGCTGTACACCGCGCCCTGAGTCCCGCAGGAGAAGGGCGGTATTGAAATAAATAAAATAAATAAAATAACACAATAACAACTAACAGGCGAGCCAAGGGTTAATACAGTCTGATGTGTGATCCAGGTTAGTATTTTTTTTCAATCTGCAGCAGAATATGGTTTATATCATACTTAAAGCTAAAAGAAAGAATACGATATTTCTATATTTCTTTTTTTTTTCTTATAATTTTGTAAATTATAACATGTGAGAGTAAGGCTGTTATACATTCCTTATTTCCTTCAATAATTAAATATTCTAAATAACTGCTTCCAGAGTTTTGATCTTCTATGAAGGAAGAACTTTGAAAAACTTCATGTCTATAAATCTAAATTATTAAATAAATTAAATATGGGTGTATAAATCCTTTCATTCCCCACTATCCAATCAGAGCTGAAGAAGTTTCTTGGATGAAAAGTGAAATGTCTTCAAAGAAAAACCAGAAAGTCCAGTTGCCTTTTGAAAACTTCACTATTTTTGTATTTTTTTTCCTGTATAATGGCAGCATGAATAGTCTTACTACAAAAGCAAATCAGCCACCCTGCCTCAAGCTGTCAGTGTCACTAGATACATCTAGTAATCTGTCTCTGATTGTCCCCCAAAGATTCTCTTTCCGTTCCCTCCTTTCCCTTTTACCTGAAGAGAAAGAAGTGTTACCTTTTCCAAGTTGGATTCCTCATTCCAAATACATTTCTCAATCAATAGATGTTCTTGAAAACAATTATCCAAAAATCAAGACATAACATAACCACAAGACAAGGCCAGAATACAGTACACAGTACAGCTATTCAGAATAATTACTTAGCAAAGCTGTAAAACCTTATTGCTCTGATGACTCTGGAAATGGCATATTGGTCTTGCTAATCTTTTTTAATAAGTACCCCACCTATTTCTGATGAATATTCCTGGTGTTCAAAGAGTGGCTATTGGCTCTTAATATTTCTATAATTATTTGGGAATACTAAGGTCAGTGAGGATTGCACTTTAAAAAAATAGTTTGAAAATAGGTCAGAGATAGAAAGTTTATACTTTTTTGTCTGCTTTTGGGTGAGCAGCTGAGGAGGATTATTTTGGTGACAAAAATGGGACAAGATATCAGTACGTTTGCTACTGAGTTCCATTACCATAAACAAAGGATTCTCAAGAAGCTCCTATGTGCCACATATAATTACTATAGAAATGACAAGTAGTGAATGGATGAGCAATTGCACTTCCAGTAGCACTCAAAAAACTTTTAAATCACAATTTTTTCAATAGTTTTTTTGCATAATTTATCATATTTTCAATAGTCTATACACAAAGGCTAATTAAGCTAATGAGGAAAAAAAGGAAGTGTATGTTTGTGTGTATGTGCATTTGTATACACAGACAGATCCACACAGAGTAGTCACTGAACCAATAATCTACACACTTCTATGACAGATTCATATACCTGTTTGTTTGCTAAAGTGAAAAGAGTATTGAACTTTCTTTCTCTCTACAATTCCCTTTGAAAGTGTATGTATAGCCATCACAAGGGGAGATTAGTGAAATTGGATACTTTATGAGTTTCTTATGACTGTGATAAATAGCAGACTCATGCCAGGAGCAGGTTGTCTTTAGTTTGGCCACCTGGATAAAACTTTCATATAGTCTATGCAGTATTCTGTCATCTAGATGTAATTTAGAAGCAGCATTGTGTAATTATTATAAGAGGATTTCCTGCCACTAAAACACATACTTTGTATTTTATAATCAAGTAGCCCTACTGAATTAGGCTTATGACCTGTCTAATCTAGGACCCTAAGTCATGGGTAGCCAACTAAATATTCAGAAAGCTCAGAAGAATGAAGAAAAGAAGGGCATATTTCTTTCACTGTTGGTTCCTAATAATAGAAGCTATTTTAAATATGCTGCTTTAGATTCAATAGTTAATATGCAGACATCAAGAACAGGACAGCCTGGTACTCTATGACTTTGTCCACCCTGTTTTAAACAAATTGTGGCCATGCCAGGAAGTGTAATTTATTTCCTAAACTAAAATACTTTCTTTTTATGGCCATGAATATCTTTTTGTTTAGATGTAGTGAGCGATGCTGAGTTCTAAATTGTAAGAAAGGGGAAAAACTTTTCAGTAACTATGTTTTCTATGTACTGGAATTGTTAAATCTTTACCGGGCCATTTCTTGCCTGCTTTTTTTTTAACTTATAAAAACACAATTGCTATAGTTTTTCTTCATAGGACTGTGACTATGTTATACCATAACCATGATTTCCTCTTTTCCCAACTTTCTGAGCAACAAAACCAACTTACCTAGCTATGGTAGACAGAAATATTAAGCGGTGTTCTTAGAGTTGATCCACTTGACTAGCTTGCCCTGGATCAAGTATGGGCAAACATCTCCACTCCAATTGATTACTGCTACTGTAACAAGAATATTCCTTTTACTAAAAGTCTATGGAGATTCTGAGTCATCTAGGTCATAGTTCTCCCAAAGGTGTATTGGAAGGAAAAAGAAGCCTTTCCCTTTAAGGATTGTTGGAAGACAGAGCTTTCCCTTCTTGAATTCAAAACTACAAGCTGGAAGATTACTTCGAAATGATTGGAGGTCAGCTGCTTGAGAGCAGAATTAGTTTATTGTTTATAGGAAGGCAGGCAAGAAATAAATGCAAGCACAGCGTTCCGAGGCTAGCCTGTTTGAATTGTAAGAGTAACCCTTTTTTATATCCTAAAACGTCTTTTGATTTTCTATGTGACCCTTTAAAGTCTTTTGAAATTCTTTTGATTTGGCGTGTGAGTCCTTTGATTTGTGTGTGTGATTGTTTTATGGTGTTTAAATCCTGTTTTTGTTTGTGATTGGGTTCTTCCGTCCTGGATCTGGCAAATAAGTAATTGTTTTATAGTCCACTCTCTGTTTTTCCTAGCCATTTGTAGTTGTTCGTTCATATAATTGTTCAATTTGCTGTTTCTGTGTTTTAGTGAATATCTCCTATAGGAAGTTAGCACCCACCCCTTTCCTGGAAGAGTGAAATATTTTAGGAAATATGAAAAAGGCAGAATATTATATTTCCCTGGGATAAGCATGTTTTGAAGCAGCTCCCATCTTCCTGCCCCCACCCTTTGTCAATGGGCCATTAAGGCTTGGGCCAGTCTATTCTACATAACAAAGATCTACCTCCTTCAGGCAGAGCCATAGTAGGAATTGCCAAAGATCCAACAAAGATAGGATTAGCCCTCTACACAATAGCAGCAGAAACTCACCACATGTGACCTGGGAAGCATGTGACCTGGGAAGCACATGTGACCATCAGCCAGCAAGGCTAGCTAAGATCCTCACCCCCTGGGAGTCTGACAACCAATCAGGATACTCTTTCTGGGCCCCAGGAAGTTCAGAGCCAGGGAGAGCATAAAAACCCAGGGACTCACTGTATCTGCCCCTTTTCTGTTCAGGAACTCAAGCCATGTGATCCTGTCCACCATTAAACCGTCTTTCCAAGCAGTCTCCATGTTTCCAGTGTCTGTTTCCCCACTTGGAGCAGAACCTAGAAGGATGTTTCTTCCAACACTCCTTTTCTCATGTGTTTAAATTACTTTGGCTTGATTTCTTTTCTTTTTCGGGTGTTTGTTTTTCTTTCCTGTGTCCCATATCTGTTTGGATGTTGCAGGCCCCTGTAATTTTTTCCTTCCTTTGTTGTGGAAAATAGAGTGGCTTCAGCTTCTTAATGGCCCATTGATAAAGGTGGGGGCTGAAACTCTGCCTGAGTTTCTGCTTATTTTCTTTTAGGGGAATTTCCCTGCTCTTTTAATATTGAGTTTCTCATATCTTCCAACAGGTGCTTTTTCAGGAGGCAACTGGATTTTCTTATTTTTCTTTGAAGATGTTTCACTTCTCATCCAAGAAGCTTCTTCAGCTCTGACTGGATGGTGGGAATGGAAAGATTTATATTTCTTGCAGACAGCTGGTCATTTACATCCTTTTAGAGAATTGTAGAGGCACTTGGAAGTTTATCTGTGTCCTCAGGGTCACCTGAGGTTCCTGTAGTCTGCAATTTTTCTGGAAATCTGTTCATACTCCCATACCACCCATACTATACTCCCATAAATCCTTCAATTACCCACCATCCAGTCAGAGCTGAAGAAGCTTCTTGGATGAGAAGTGAAATGACTTCAAAGAAAAACAAGAAAATCCAGTTGCCTCCTGAAAAAGCACTTTTGGGACAACCATGACCTGGATGACTTAGAATCTCCTTCGACTTTTAGCTACGCACTTTGGAATGAACATCCTTCAAATAGTGTGGGAGTATGAACTGATTTCCAGAAAAATTGCAGACAAGAAAGTTCAGTTGGCTCCTGAAAAAGCACCTTTGGGATCCCTTTCACTAGTTCATAGAAGTTCATAGAATCACAGGGCTGGAAGGGACCTAAAAAGTCTTCTAGTTCAACCCCCTGACCATGGCAGGACACCTCATTCCATACTGGACAAATGGTGTTTAATTTTTTTTTAATTTTTTTTTTTTGAAGACCTCTAGTGATAGAACATCCTCAATTCTGGGAGGCAAACTATCCCATTGATTAAGTGTTCTTAAATACTGTATGAGGGAATTTCTCCTTAGTTCCAAATTGGATTTCTCTTTAATGAACTTCTTCCTTCTCAACATTGTGATATCAGGAAAGAGAAAATGTAATTCCTATTGCTTTTTGCCCTGCCTTCAAGTGCTTTGGAGAATACGTGGACCTCTTCTTCTCTGTGACAGCTGCTCAAGTACTTGTGTCACTCCTTATCCTTCTGTTCGTTAAGCTAAACATATCTAGTTTTCTTAGCCATTCATCAGATGGTTTAGCATCCAGATCCCTTTTCATCTTTGTTGCTCTTCTCTGCACATTTTCCAGGATCTCCACATCTTTTTTTTATTGCACTGATCAAATCTGGACACAGCATATCAAGTGTGGCCTCAGTAGTACAGTATAGATTGATATTATCACTTCTTGTGCTATCTCCATTGATGCATTGTAGGATTGCATTGGCTTTTTTGGCAGCTGCAGCACACTGCTGTCTCTTACTTATGTGTTGGTCCACTAGAATATCAAGATCCCTCTCACAATTTCTATTTTTGATCAGGTACTGAGTGCTTCTCTACTGGAGACAAATTACTCGTGTGCCTAATCAAACTTGGCCAAACTATTCTATGCTCTGTTCTGTTCTGTTCTGTTCTGTTCTTTGTTTTCCAAAACCATTCCACCCTTTTCCCTTTATTTTTGAAAATAAGTGCATAGAACAGAACAGAACAGAATAGAATGAACAATGGAGTTACAGTAAATATCTACAGTATACTGATGATACTTAGCTATATATTTCTACCCTTAGCTAACCAATAGATGGCATTTCTTCTCAGTCTGAAGCTATGGGAGTTTGGATGAGAAGAACAGTTTAACCCTTACAGGACTGAGTGCCTGGGGTTTTAGTGCCTGAGTGTTTCCATCATTGGTTCTGAACAGAGTTGCACTCCTCCAAACAAAACTGGTCTACAGTTTGGGAATCCTCTTGACTGTTGAAGAGTAGATGGCAGCCATGACCATGAGCACCTTTGCACAAATCCATCTTATGCATGAATTGTGACCATTTCTGAACTGAGATACAGATAGTCCTTGACTTACCACCATTTGTTTAGTGACCATTCAAAGTAACAACAGCACTGAAAAAATGACTTATGATAATTATTCACACTTATGACCATTGCAGCATAGCCATGTTCATGTGATCAAAATTTGAATGCTTGGCAACTGGTTCATATTTATGATGGTTGCAGTGTCCTGGAATTCTGCCATTGCCAGTCCCAAGCCCAAATGAAAGGAGGAGGGTTGAGCATCAGGCTAGCAACCCATCTCTGTAAAATTTATAACCACTGCAAGAAACAGCAAGAAGAATGATGCCAAACAACCAAGAGGACACCCTCAAAATACATGGCAAAGAATGTTCATGGAAGACTTAAAGTTTCTAAACATCACATGGGAAGATGCTGAAGTACTCGCCCAAAACCGAAAATGCTGGAGATTCCTTGCTGCCCAATATGCTACATAGCATGGGAGGATCTAATGCTAATACAAATGCAGTGACCTGGGGTCATGTGATCATCTTTTGCAACCTTTTGACAACCAAAGTCAATAGGGAAGCCAGATTCACTTTAAAACCATATTACTAATTTAACAATGGCAGTAATTTACTTAACAACTGGGGTACAAAAGGTCATAAAATGGAGCAGAACTCACTTAACAACTGTCTCACTTAGCAACAAAAAAGTTTGGGCTCAATTGTGGTCATAAGTCAAGGAATACTGTATACATTGGTCATAGTCCTGTTTACCTTGTATAGTCCTGTATACCTTGATCACCTCCTGTTTAAATTTGTAATGGGCAGAAGGAATAACTTTAAGGAACATGAGGAAGAACTGCAATCAGGACAATGGTCAGATAAAAAAACAATAGTAAGGGTCAGATCTCTTACCTGAGTAAGTTTCCTCCTCCTTAGTTTTCACAATGATAATGGCATGAGAAAGAAGATCATTCAGATTTGAAAGATTCTGTTACTCTAAATAAAAGTAATTTTGGCATGCCTAACTTTGGTTCTACAAAGTGTATTCTATTACAATACACTTTATATGAGGGTGGTTTTGAACATTATCTAGGCATTGCAGCTAATCCAGAATGCAGTAGTTCACATAGTAATGGGCATACCACAATAATATCACTATTCTGTGAACAGTACTGGTTCCCAAAAGACTTTGTCATGGATCTGCCTCTGGACCCCACTTTAGGTGCAACTTCAGAGGAGGAAGGTGAGTTTGAGTCTGCAGAGGAAAGTGTGTAGCCAAGTATTGGTCAGGATCAGGATCATCAAATGCTAGCCTGATGGAGCATGATGGAGCAGCCTCAGACAAGGACAGGCTGAGGCTAAGGGAAGTGAGCCACAGCTGCAGCAAGCTGGCCAGGAGGCTCCAGGCAAGGACTGGGAACAACTGCTGCCCATTAGCAATGAGGAGGATCCAACAGAGAACAGAGAGGAGACAGGCGCAATGCTGGTCAGATGGATTACTTATGAGAAGGCAACTTTGCCTCTCATGAAGGGCTGCACCAGCATTGCCTACTTAACCCTGTCCTGAGAACTTGAGTGTTGCTGGAGCAACATAGCCAGTTCTATGTTTTGTGTGCTCATGTCTTTTATACTGGACTGTTTTCCTGGACTTTGTGTGTGCCCATTGGACTTGGTTACCCAGTGACTCTTACTGTACTGAGCTTGCTCCATTAGGGTCCATCAAACCAGCACAACAGGGGTGCTTTCCAAGGACCTATTTGGGGGGGGGCTTCAATAAACACCAGTAGAACTCTTGCCAGGTGTGGGAGAGAGTGGGGCAGCACAGACTTCTTGGTACACTTCAAAATGTTGGTTACCACCAAATGATCCAGGGATGTATTATTTGTGGGATCACCTATCTTCAATTGTTTCTGCCTTTCTCTTGGATCACAACAGAAAGGCAGAAGCAAATCCATAGGATCCAACAGTGTGGGCTTGCTTCAGATCACCTTTATGAAACAAACCAAGAGCTATTCCTTCTCTGTCATGCCTGCCCAACAGAACAGCATGCCCAAGACTCAACTCTGTTGGTTTTACAAAAGGCCTTGAGACCTTGGCTATTTCTCCAGGCATTAGATCAGAGTATTGGATGAGCCTGAGCATATGATTGGGAAAATCACAAAAATAAGACCTATTCATGTTTTTCTGCCTTGTTCCAGAAGAATCCAAGCAAAACTAACATTAAGTCTAAGACTGATTTCCCTGAGATATGTTAAACTTTGTTACCCTTTAACTAACCTTTTAGCAAATGTAAGAGTGTAAGTGGATATTCAGAAAAAGCCTAGGCAATTTAAGAGTAACTTAACATATTCAGATGAATTTTCCCAAGGTTTTTGTAATTTGAAGTCTTCATTCATGTATCCAAACATAAAAACAATGCATCAAAAAATCTCCCTTTCTCAGTATTTTTAAAAAAACTTTGTCAAAATTCTGTACAGTTCTTTGAATGCATCATTTGCCACATCTGTTCCTTACATACTTTATTGATATATGTTAATGCATATTAGTGCATTATCAATTTTCTTTTTAAAAGCATTACTCCTATGTGACATTAAAAATATTTCCCTTCTCTGCATGCTTTTCCTATTTTGTAGGAGAATAGATATAATAAAACATTGAACAATATGTAAGAGATAGACGAGATAGAGATGAGCGATTAGATTATATGGATGGATGGATGGATGATAGGATACTTTAAGTCATAGACCAGATTAACAACAGGGGGGAAAAAAACAAAAGTCTGAGATAGCAAATAAAAAGCATAGTAAAACCCAGCAGTTATAAAACAACTGTGCTCAAGTTGTGACATATTTTAGAAATTGCAAAATAAAACCTGGCCACATTAAGAGGAACAAAATAAAATTGGTCACATAGTAGCAGCTATTAATAAATGAATGTGGTGGCTTTGAAGTCTGAGTAGATGGATTGCTATTAGCCCTAACCAGTCAGCTTTATTATGAGAGCAATATAGAAGCACGTGGATTAATGTTTCAGGAATTTCTTCATCTTTATCAGACATAAAGTTTCTGTTTGAATAGAATACTCCACAAAACAACTGTTGTAGAATACTAAATGTTGCCAGATCAGGGCTCTTCCAAATTTGGGAATTGTTATTAGGCTAGGTATTTAGCTAGCTTGAAAAAAAAGTTGATGATTGCCCAAGAACATACCTAACATTAATAAGGGAAGATGCATGTCCAAACATGGGTTTCAAACATGGCAGAAGATCTCATCAACCACATATATTTAAATAATAGAAATAATTTTAATAATTCTTTTAGTTTAGAAACTAAACTAAAACTAAACTCTTTTAGTTTAGAAACCATATAATGGACTAAATCTCACAAGCATTTTGAGGGAAAAATTCATAGAGAATTAAAAGATTCTGTGTTATTAAAGATACAGTTGAAATATATGATTTTTAAAAAGGAAGGAATGAAGGAACTGAAAACTAGGGCTCAATGATTGCTTGGCAAAAAGGTGAAATGGTTGGAATTGGAGTGAAGAATAAATCAAGTTACAGACTTAGTGAAATAGAGAATTCTGGAAATAACTGAAGTTAAAGCACTACTACATGAATGAAAAATAGTAAAATCTGAAAAAGGTGGGATGGAAGATGCAAGGGATACATTGGTTCAGTAAGGAAACTGTCTAGCTTAATTGATTATATTCTCCATTATTATTAAGTGTTAAAGATTTTTCTTGAGGGGGAAAATGGGGAGTAGGAAACAGCTTTATTAAAAAGAAGTATTTTCTTTAAATAACTTTGTTTATCAACTAATTGCTAATATCAAACTCTGGATTTTAGCACAGTCAATTTAAACTGAAGTAGATGTGAAGCACCTATTTGTGGGTATCAAGTTGTTGGTAGCCATGAGGTCTAAAGAAACAGACTGTCCAATTTAGTTTCTTTTTCTTGTCCCTATGGCTCAGGTGACACCCCTGACATTACTAAGCAGAAAGACAGGAAAAGTAAAATGTGTGGTGCAGAGAACTCTGGAACAATAATAGTATGAGCCATGGAAAAAAGGCATCAGCAGAGTCAAATTTACTGGCCTCTCTGCCTCAGGACAATCTTTTTGGACTAGTAAACAGTTCTCTGAAGTTTAAAGCAGAAGTCCCCCTTAGCAACTGAAGAACAGTGGCAGAAAGCAATTGTTCTTCTGTGCATAAAATCTACACCCCTGTAGCCTACAAGCAATGCAGGCAGCAATGAAATATATTACTGATGAACACAAGTAGCACATAAAATAATAGTGAGTGCTAACAATCAATTCAGAACTTTATATAGGGTTTTTATTTGCTTTTTTTCACTTCTTAACTTGTTCATTGTGGATAGGCTCTTTAAGCATATAATATACATGGGGATTTAGATATCATTAGATGCTAAAATAGACCTGTAATAATTAATATTAAGGAAAAATCATAAATATCTGTTTAAATGCAACACAATAATGGTGTGTTTGTTGTTATACAGGTTAAAAGTATAAACTGTAAGCATTTGTCAAGTCAAAACTTCTTATTGAGACAGGAAAGAGAAGTTTGATTCAGATCATCTTTGGAATGCGAATAGCACCTTTAGCTAAAAGTGATTGTCAAAAGTTGTACAGTTAAAATCTGCAAGTAAAACAAACACACAAAAGTCATTGCCCCAAACATGTAACAATTTTTTAAAAATAGTATAACCATTGCAATGGCTAACATAGAAATGGCTATTATATATTGCTTAGAACAGTTTACTAAAGTAAGAGTGTATTTACAAACTTGAATAAGGAAGTAAAATACATTGATCTCAATTCTATGGGCCACAAACCAGAGAGTGCAGAATCAGACCACAATATTTCCATTATATTTTCAACAATTGGCTCTCTGTCTGACAAATGACTTTGGGGACAAGGAGTATTTCAAATAACAATTACTATATTAATAATGATGATGACTCAATAGATGAATAAAAAAGCCAAATCCAATCTAAACATTTAGCTGACATGAGACTAACCATAATAAATAATAGGTATTTTATAGTGATTTCATTATTATAATCTTTTATATGTTGACAGTAGCAGTTCAGTCTTATTTGCATCCAGGTATAGAAATATATGAAGTATGTACAATCATTTAAATTTGCACTCATGCCATTTAAATACTGGTAATTGTGAAACAGACATATTCAAACCTGAGGCAAATCAAGGCACAACTAGATATCAACAAGTCTGGTTCCATTAAATTGAATAAGGTCAGCTGAAATTTAAAAGTAACATTTCTTTTTCAAACAAAAAGATGCAATAATCAAGCTAGTTTAATCAATGTTACATGGAGAATCGGAAACTTTGTAAGGCTTTCTCATATCTTTTTTCTCTACTCAAAAAAATAGTTTAGTTTTCTATGGTCAGTTTCTAGAATTTTACCTAGTTCACTATGTATTTAAAGATATTTCCTTTTCCTGTTTTTCCCCCTATAAAATTTGTGCATTAATCTAAATCAGAAGTTAGCAATATGTGTTCCACCAGATATTATTGAACCCAATTATAAGCCTTAGCAATTTGGCCAATTATATGGAGCAATGGAAGTTTCAGTCCAATAATTTCTGAAGGGCTATAATTTGCACCCTGTTATTAACACAGCTGCCTGCAATTTCTGCTGGTTCGAATCTCTCCAAGGCTCAAGGTTGACTCAGCCTTCCATCCTTTCTAAGGTAGGTGAAATGAGGACCCAGTTTGTGGGGGCAATAAGCTGACTTTGTATAAAATATACAAAAGAATGAAGGCTATTGCTTAACGTATTGCTTAGCGCATTGTAAGCCGCCCTGAGTCTCCGGAGAAGGACGGCATATAAATCAAATTTAAAAAAAAATTAAATGCCCTACCTTTTATACAGATCCCAAATGAATGAGACTACCTTCAAAAAATAGCACAATTGTGTCTTAAGAGAGAAAAACTTAGATGACTGATTCACTTGTTTCTCAGACAGTTGTCAACACAAAAATTATCCAACAAACCTCACACCCTAAACTTAGTGCCATTGTAAAAAAATCATCTTAGGCATTGTATAGTTCACTCTTCGATATATCCAAAGATCATAATTGAAAAATAACTGTTTTTTTAGATATAAAAATCAGCCAAGTTTGGCTGAAATAATTGATTTAACTCTGCAATTTGAATTGATTCAGTTCATTCAGTCCAGTTTAATTCGAATTGTTGATTGCATTTAAGAAAGGAACACCCAATTTTATTTGACATATCAAATTGCTTCAGTGATTCAGAGGTTCAATCTGAAGGGGTGATTTTCTCAAAATGCCTTTAAAGTGAACTGTCAACTTGAAAATTCAAGCAGTTTTACTGATTTGCAATCAGTCCTTCTCCAATCTTTAACTTCAAGAGAAATGGGCAAGGATTTTCTGGAGATGGAACATTGCACACAAACTTTAATAGACTTGTCTCTTCTTACTTAACAGTTGAAAGATGGTTGTGTTTGTCAAAGTGTAGTTTCTATGAAGTTATTCCTGACTTTATTTTCACTACAAGCCAATTTATCAATAAAAAGCTAATCAGCATGGTGTCATCTTATTAATCAGAGTTTTGCCATCATTTTCCAGTATTGTCTAATGCTTGAATTGAGCAGGTATGATGTTCATATGCATTGCAAGGGACATAGGAAACAAATTAAATGAATTGCTGCAGACTATGTTTAGAAAATAATTAGTTTAATTGGGTCTGTAAGATAACATAGATTCTGGAGACAGAAAAATTTTTAGCACAAGGGAGCTAAAATACTGCTGATTTAACTAATCAATCCATTGTTTGTCTGAAGCTTGGCCAAACCAGAGATTTACAAGTTCAGGCAACTATCACCAACTCATGCTCCTGAAATTCTAGCTTTATCTGTTCTTTATCTGAACTTATTCTTCTCAAACTACATGCAGGTTGTAGATTTGGATAGAACAATAATATAATGGCTATTAATAACTATAATCAGTATTGTGATAAATGTTATAGATTGCATCTTAACTGTTTAATTTAATTTATTTAAGAAGATTGAATAAAAGAGCAACAGAGCTTATCTGGGTGCCTGATCTTTTCCCTGTGGAAGGTATGCAGATTCACCCAGAAGAGAAAGCATTGAATGGTACCAAATATTTTTCTTTATACCATATTCTAATTTTCTTCACTCTACTCTCACTTATCTGACATACAGATAAGTGGGGAAATTAAATTTGTTTTCTGTATTCGGCTTCCATTTCCTATACCCTGGAAATAAAAATTCAGCAATAATAAAATGGTTTGTGTTGAAGGTACCACAAGATATTTCGATGTTATCAGGCATCATATTGCCAGACTGGTAGGCCTCAACAGAAGAAACAGTTAAGATGCAATTGATAACATTTATCATAATTTTGAATATACTCACTAATAACCATTATATTATTGTTCTATCCAAATCTACAACCTCTATGTAGTTTGAGTAGAATAAGTTCACATCTTCCCTCACAGAGAAAATCGGAGGCCATATTGTGGAGCAGCATGAAGAGTACCTAAGCAGAAAAATGTTAGAATGGTGAATGATACAAAGTAAGACACTAAGGCAAAGAAGGCAGGGAGGGAAAAAACAACTGAGATAAATATGCCACCACAGTTCATTGTTGTTACAAAAAAAACCAACCAAATACCTAGAAGTGTTTCTATCTCTAATTTGCTTCAAAATCTGTCAAATAACCACAAATTCTTGATATAAGAAAATAATTTTGAAATGTGAAAACATTCTGCCTCACTAATAGCAAGTTGCCTATATGTTACATAAACCTAACATATATTTTAAGAATCTAAGCTCTTAATTTTCATTTTGAAGACATTTATGGCAAAATGTCCAACTATGGGCAGTTTGTTTCTTTTTTTCCACTCTTAGGTAATCAATAAATGTATTCTTACCTCTGACCAGAATGTGCTTCTTGACCTCTCCTAAAATGGCCCATAAAGTAGCATGGTGTTCCATGCAAAAATGAGCAACTGTCGCCATATGCAAACACTCCCCCTCCCCCCCAATATAATGGCCCTGAAAACCTCTTGAAAGGGACAGGGTTGAAATGATTTAGAACTGTTTTTGTTTTGTGGAAGAAGTTGATAAGGGTCAGCTAATAGTCTTATACCCTCAGAGATTTCTAGGGCTAATGAAAAAGACAATATAACGATTTTTAAGTTATCTGCATGTAAACAGAGGTTTTCATGTCATTTTTAACTTAAAAGTCTGCCTACAGAACTATCTGTTCTAATCACAGGGAAATTATATGGAATCTACATACAATTTTACCATTTCTTTATTCATTTATGTGCAATCTAGGTAGATGAAAATGACATAGGGGACAGGGATGTCACCATTCCTCAGTAATTTCATATACTTATATGGGCAACATTGTACATCCTGTATACCATATGCACTTTACAATGGACAATTGCTTTGTATAGCATGAAAATATATAATTACCATTATGTAAAAATAAGGAAGCATGCATGTGTAAAAGCTTCCTAAAGCTTTGAGTGTGGCCCACAGAAATCTTCAAAAGTTGGAAATGAATTGCATGTTTTATTATGACAGGAGGAAAATACTAAATGCATGCATTCCCATGTGCATTTAATTAATTCTAATTAGATGAAATTGAATGTAATCAAATTTAAATCCCCCCCACACACACCTTCTATTTCTTCATCCTGGCTGCTGACACATAAATATAGCTCTCATTATTCCTCACAATTGTATACCCTTCATGGAACCCTTACACAAGCTCTACAGCAGTATGAGCCCTATTCAGATGAATACAAGAAATTTCATCTAATTATCGTAACAAATCCTGCTCTTGGCCATTGGGCATGAGCGAGAAAGACTGAAAGTGCTTCTCTGGCATTTCCTTGAATATAAGTAATATTTAATATTCAAGTAGACGTAATACTCTTCTCCTATCAAGAACTTTGAAACACAAAGTTGTGGATGACATAATATGTACTAGTTATCCTGAAGTGAATAGAAATAGAATATCCTTTCAGACTTGCTGCTAAATCCAACAAGATTTGTGTAGGATGGAATTTGAGTGCTATACAGTGACACATTAAGAAGCTGAACTAAAGGTAACTACGGTGAAGCTATGAGTTAACATCTGAGTTGCTTTTAGAGGATCTTATTGAATTATATGAGATAAAATAAAGTGGTTTGACTTTAATTACTGAACAGAGATCATGTTAACATCTCATTGCAAATGCAGTTTTAGTGGAGGAAACTGTCCAAATTAATTATAGAAGACTTATCTTGTAGGAATTCATTATATAGTGGATTGTAGCATCTATATGAATAGTTGAGTAGAATGAAAACAAGAATTACACTATAGAACAAAAAAAAGCTATCTTCCAAATTCATATTACATTAGTGATCTGGGATGATAAAATGAATACTTCTTTATGAACCAACATTTATTTCCTGCTTGCTCTGTTTCTGATCTGGTTAGAAACCTAAAATTAAAAGTTTAAAAAGCCAGGTATCGAGACTGCCCTTTGCTTTATTGTGTTTGAATTAAGCAGCTTGCATTGTAGATGTCAACTATTAAGCAGCAGCATATCTTGTGGCTCATTTACGGATGATTTCTTATGGCTCTGTTTATGTCTCTGTGTGTGCACTGCACACTTGCATGATTCCTTCAGTCACTTTTCTTGGCAAGATTTTAGAAGAAGTTTGGCATTGCCTAGTTCCTAGGGCTGAGAGGGTTTGACCAGGGGTGAAATCCAGCAGGTTCTGACAGGTTCTGGAGAATCAGCAGCAGAAATTTTGAGCAGTTAGGAGAACCTGCAAATACCACCTCTGGCTGGCCCCAGAGTGGGGTGGGAATGGAGATTTTGCAGTATCCTTCCCCTGCCACGCCCACCAAGCCACACCATGCCCACCAAGCCACGTCCAGAGGTAGTAAAAAAAATTGGATTTCACCACTGGGTTTGACCCAAGGTCATTCTGCTAGCTTCATGCCTAAATTGAGACAAGAGCAAACTGTCTCCCCATTTCTAGCCTGATGCCTTAACCATTACAACAAGCTTGATCTTTACAATTAGGATTGATTATAAATAGCTGAGTTATAGTACTGCTTTTTGAACAAAGTATAGTCATAATGTAGCAAGAAGAAAAGTGAACATCAGTGATAGTTGAATGTCTGAGATCTTTTTAAAACTATGTTTCATGAGGAGAAAACAGATAATCAACAGTGGACTGCATGTGCATTTCACCACTTAATGTGCAAAATTGGTTATCTTGCTTTATATTATGATTGTAAGATGATGAAACTCAATGTCAATTGAGACTGTGCAGATTTCTGAAAACTTTGTTTAGATGAAGATCTTGAGTGAGGTGCCCCTTGAAAATAGCTTCACAAGGGTAGGTAGTCAAAGGGTTCTATTTCTAATTAATATAGTGGAATGAATGCTTCATTTTGTAAAAGTAGTTCAGCACAATTACAAGAAATGTACAGAAGCCATTGCTTAATGTGCACATTGGCCAATTGAGAAAGACCAGCTCCATCTCAACTCTTTGCTTGGCGTAAGAATCATTCATGGTCCACAATCATGGGATCCACAATCCCCTACTATCTCTTGGTGCCTTGTTAAAAAGGAAAGGAATTTTAAAGGGAGAAGGTCTGCCTGATGATGTTCAGATCTGAGGAACTGATTAGATCTAGGCACTGATCAACTAATTTTAATTTTCAGATAGGAGATCTTTGGAGTCTTTATACCAAAGTTCAGTGTAGGCAGGACCACTGTTCCAGAGTAGACTAGTCTGGAACCGGACGTTACCGATTAGAACAATTATTTATTCTTCAGATAATCATGCACAAAGGAAGAGGAAAAGAAAAAAAAAATAAAGCTTCTACTGCTTTATGATCTTTAGATTCATATATATATATATATATATATATATATATATATATATATATATATATATATATATATATATTTCTAAAGATGGGAAAAAATTGAAAGATGGCCAGTTGGTAATCCACAAATCTGATGCAGTCTCCCTTCTGATTATTTTTTCTGGTCCCTGATATCCCTATAAACAATTCACACTGTACAGTCTACAACAGAAAAGCTCTGAATCCATGTTGAGAGTAACATTATTAATAGATAGCAGTGTGTCTGCAGCAATGATTCACACCCACATCTTGAAAAAAAATAGTGATCACCAAGGGCAGAGTATTTAATAAGATAAGGAAGTTTGTTTCAAGAAGAGTGAATACAAACAGAGTGAAGTGATGATCACAAGGCAATACGTTGTTCAAAAATTATACCCTGATGCTAACATTTGTGCCAGCATATCTAGCTACAATATACAATGATGAGACAATGTATCCTAAGTATTATTTCAGATATTATTTAATATCTGGTTGTATATATTTAAATGTCTAATAATTTTACAGCGGAGAGAAAATCCTATTTATCCGCTAAAATGAAAACATTATTGCATTTAGCAATAAAACTTACATTTTCATACGTCTTTAAAAGCCACATAGTAAAAGTTTGATCAGAGATAACAGACCCAGTTGGATCTACCAAAAACGCATTATAAAAACAGTGGTGATACATTTTTGTGCACTTTTTACTCAAGTAGCTATTAAGAGTTATTCCATTTTTACTTTCATATTTTAATTTATCACTTTAAATTGTTTCCTTCTAGTGGACAATAAAAAAGCAACAAATCGAACAACCCCTCCCACACAAAATAATCTTGTGAAATGATCAGTAGACATGGCTCAATACAGTCATTTTTTTTCCTTTACTATAGTAGCACTTTTTCGGTGAGGCATTGTTGGAGCAAGAATGTTTCTTAAAGGAAGACCCTACTGTCACGGCACTACCCTGTTTGGGATTTATATTTAAGCAACTCATCAAATTCTGCAGGAGCCCTAGCATACATGACACCAAAATAAAATACCATGCCCAATCCTGCTGCAACTAATGTAGAGCAGAATAAACAATGGATTTTTGAAAGACTCCAGCATAATTCTCCTTTCTCATACCACACTATAGATTATTTCCTTGTTGCAATTATTGTGCACTCCTGGACAGGTACAGGTTGCTTGAAGGCAAGATCCAAAAAGTTTAGTCTAGCTATGAATAGCTAGACATTTTAACAGAAGTCAGTTGTTACTAGGGCAGTGTGATGGAAGAGAAAAACATTTTAATGCAGTTCTGGGAAGACTCTTTCTGTACCCTTCTCTCTTTTTAGAAGGAACAGAACAGTGATTTAATTTACTGTGTTTTATAATACATGTGGTTTTGTAAATGCCTATTGCCATTTGGTATTGTAATTGATTATAATAACTACAAAACATCTGGCATGTACTGTGAACATTATAAATATGTATATTTATGTTAAATATTTGTTTCTTTTTCTGAAGGACTGTCTTGCATTTTGCTGGATCTGCTGAGAACTTCTTCACTCTCTTTGTAGGTCAAGGGCTCCACTTCCTTGGAATCAGCATTCTTTAAGGCATTCTGTCTTTCATCTTCTAATTTCTTCTCTTTCGCCAAAAGTCTATAATTGATTGCATTTCCAATGAACAGCCAAATGCTTGAAACAACAACAATTATACCACAGACAAAATACATATATTTGTAGTCTTTGGTTATGTCCACAAGCAAACCTGAAAGATTAAAAAAAAAAACAGAAAGAAAATAACCTCAGATAACATAAGATAACATCAGATAACATAAGTTTGCCTTCTTAACAATTAGAAAGAAGGGGTTAACAGTATGTGCAGAGCAGAAAATGTTTTTTGATGTTTCAAGCATACAAATTTTTCCTTCAAAAATATGTTTCTGTTTTTAATATGCATATATCCATGTACAGTGAAGCACAGTAGTGAGAAGAGAGGATCCATGTGTGGCAAGCATGCCATTATGTTTGAAAGTAGCTGCTATCTAACAAGGTTTTGAAAGTGAGAAGTGTCATAATAAGAACTGCTATAATCTGCACTGCTTTCAAGTAAACCTAACAACAGTACTCCATAGTGAATACATATACAATATTCACACATAGCAAATAACATATTAAAATACATATAAGTAATGTTTTAGAAAATTGTGTTGATTTATCAATAAATGATGTTCATCTTGAACAAAAAGATTTTTTTTTTAATGTGATTCATATGCCGCCCTTCTCCGGAGACTCAGGGCGGCTTACAGTGCGTTAAGCAATAGTCTTCATACTTTTGTATATTTATACAAAGTCAGTTTATTGCCCCCACAAACTGGGTCCTCAATTTACCTACCTTAGAAAGGATGGAAGGCTGAGTCAACCTTGAGCCTGGCGAGATTCGATCTTACTTTAATTGCAGACAGCTGGTGTTAAATTACAGTGCTTCTGTCTGTTGAGCTAAACCAGGCTCCTAAATGGTTAGATTTATCTGTGATGGATTAGGGGAAAGAAGGAAGGAAGGAAGGAAGGAAGGAAGGAAGGAAGGAAGGAAGGAAGGAAGGAAGGAAGGAAGGAAGGAAGGAGTCAAAGTTCTCCTTAAAAAAGATGATATCAGTTAATCCTAATCCATCTGTGTGGATGACTGAGTAAAAGAAGTGGCAGGAAGAGAAACTTATGTTCTGCCCCATGGCTTTCCTTTGGATGCCACAGGAACAGAGAGAAGATAATGTGGTGGACTGCATTCTGCCGTCTCTGATGAGTATGTCCCCAGCTGGCTATTATGTGGGAAGCTGCCACTGCCATTCTGCTGAGGCTTGTGGGGACTGAATAGTAAGGTTGCAGTTGGATTGTGACTATTCAGAACTACTTCAAGACTTCAAATATAACCCAACATCATGATGGCTCAGTGTTCCATAATTACTAAAAGCCAACCTAGTTATTTCTTTATTCAACTTCTATCTGCCACAATCAGAATGGAATAGAAAGTCAAAGGAGAGCATAGGAACATAGAACGATGATTCTTAGTCTAACTTTTATTTAATTAGTACAATATTACCTACAAAGACCAGCAGCAGCTCTCCAGAATTATAGGCAGGAGCTTTTGCAGTTTAGTCTAGATATTAAAGACTGGACAAAAGACTTCTCCATACATAGTATATTCTCCTCCTCTGAAATATAACAGAAGAAGTTGGGAACTTTTAGTAAAACATTTGGAGTATAACAGAGAAGTCTAAAAAAGCACATTTACATAAAAATTCAGGAACTCAGTCAGGCCAATTAAATGGTTCTGAAACAGCAGCTTTAACATGTTTGAGGGACTGAGCCTTGTTAAATGTACACATTGTGGACTAAGTCCACTAGGTGGCACACTGAGAACTTGTGTAGTGAAATTCTACTGAAAGGAGACTCTCCCCAACACTATGATAATTAATTAGAAGTGCTTTTTTAATGCAAACATGCTTACTTTAGGTAAGTGTTATACCTACTTTACTTTAGGTAAGTATTATATTATTAAAAAGGAAATATAGACAAGGTAAATTAAACCTTTAATTTCTGTCCCTTGCATCAGTGATAAAAATGGTATCTTCTAAGTACATGATAGATTGATTCTGTCTATATACAGTTGACAGTAATCTAACATGCCATATATAGTATATAATAATGATAAAAATAGCTGAAGAAGAATCCAAGATACTTCAGATCAAAATAATGAAGAACAGTAGCACCTAAAAAGTGGATTTCATAAATCTAATCTGGTGTTTTAAAAAGTAATCGGATTTGGAAGGCAACCAAAGAGCTCAAATCCATGCTTTGCCCAATGAGTACATCTGTGCAATCACTGTAAATATGTGAATTAAAAGAAATCTGTGCACTCAAGATTCTAGGCACATTGTTGCACTTGTTCAGATTTATGGACTGCATTGATATAAAAAGATTCACAAAAGATTCACATGCAAAAAGGATGAAAAGACAAACCAGGCTATGTGGTGTGAATTTTTGGGTGTAACCGCACCCAAATAAATCTTTATATAAAGTTTTTTTAAAAAAACAAACGAACTATTTTTCACGTTAACTTTCTGATGAGCATGCCATTAATTTTATATGAATAATGCTAAACAAGCCTATAGTTTGACAACTCTCTTCTTACCTGTCGGTACTATCTATTCATTTCAATTTGTGTAAATAAATAGTAAATTATATATACTAACAGTGTTCTTAAAATGCCTTATCAACACTCATGCATAGCCTAGGAGCAAAAAGAAAAAGAAAAAGTCAGAAGTCTTCATTCTAGAAAGATAGATGGATAGAGATGTTACACCTCACCGGGGAGAACTATGTTCATTGAGTTGTTTGCAGACAAGTCAAAAAATAATTCTTGCTAATAATAGTAGTAATAATAATAATAACTTATTTCACTTAATAATAAGTGAAAAAGATATAGATGGTTAGAGAAAAGAGAACCTTCTTTAATGAGAAAAAGCAATTTTGAAATGTAGGCTCTATTGGAAGGACTATGGGTACAGTAAATATATTGGACATCCTAAAATATAGTAATATTTTATACTGACAGAAGGAAAATGAGTAGATGAAGAAACATATGGCTAGAGATTGAGTCCAGAAAGCAGTATGATTGGAATGAAATGGAATGGGGAAAGTAATTGCATATCTTTGCACAAAGTACCAGATCAATGTTTTGGGTACACATTCTTATTATACAAATAGTTTAAAATGTCAATTGTATCATCATCACATTCATCATCTCCATACTTACCTCCCATAGGTGGGCCTAAAAGGACAGGGCAGCACTCCACAATTGTGACGAGTCCTACTGCACTGGAGAATCTTGGCGCCCCAACAAGATCCATCAATGTCTCAAAAAGGACACTGCTAACCATTCCGAATGCAAGTCCAAAAAGTACAGCATACACAACCAGGCCTGTATAGGTTTCAGCCAATGGGCAAAGGATGTGGCAGACCCCATTGTACAAAACAGCAAAACTAAAGAAATACTGGATTTTGGGCCGGATGTATTTGGAGTTTGCAATTAAGCCCATTGATGGCCTGGCAAACATATCTACAAAAGCTAGGATAGAGAGTAAAAAAGCTGCTGAATATTCATCAATTCCTTTGTGCTTGGCATAAGGAGCTAAGAACACAATTGGGGCAAAGAAGCCAAGAAACATGATAACATTTCCAGACAAATAAATCAAAAAGCCCCTGTGTTTGAAGAGGGTTAAATCTAAGTATTTGTTGATGGTTTGCCAGACCGATTTCTTGTCATTCTTGTGCAAAGTGGAATCTTCAGTTGCTTTTTCCACATCTTTTTTGATAGCCTGCACAGGTTTTGGTCCAACAGGCCTCATAAGTGACCCAGCCACACAGCAATTTAAAAGAAGTCCTCCCAGAATGAGGAAACTTCCTTTCCAACCAAAAGCATTAAAAAGAAACTGATTCAGGGGTGCCAGAGTACTTAGAAAGACAGGACTTCCCGCCATGGACAGTCCATTAGCAATAGGACGTTTTTTATAAAAATATTTGCCAATCATCGTCAAGGCAGGTTGCAAGTTGAAAGCCAAACCCAAACCTAAAATAATAAAAAAAATAGAAAATGACTGCATTTAATACACTGCAACAAATCTCTCCAAATCAATCAAAATTGCCTCTCCCATCTCCCCCTGGTCAAATGTGAAAATGCCAACCTGTAATTCAGAAGAAAGGCCTTTCAAAAAAGCCACTGACACTGGCAAATAAAAACAAATAGGCATTGCTTCCCACATGCTTTAATGTCACCAATCTGCCACAGTACATTTCACTCACTCATTTTCTTCTATGGCGATGCAATAAAAGCAAAAGCTTTAGCAATGGCCAATCCAAGTTGCAGACAACAGAATGACAGGGGAACAATGATAACAAGACCTTGAAGACACTGTTTGTATATTTTACTATGCTACAATCCAATTTGATCTTGGTTCATTGCACAGGAGTTATTAAATGTCACTTTTCTATAAAAAGGGTAGATTTTAGAAATCTAAATCCTCTGCTTTTAGTTTTATCCTTTACTTAGATTTGAATAGGAACACATAAAATAAGCTTCAAATAATTAATACACATGGGCCATTACACAGCAAATGCAACCCTCAGTTTTCACCATGAAGTCTGGAAATACACAGTAGTTTTCTTTATGCAGATACAAGGATCTCTGCAGGTAGAGCAGAAGGTATTGGCCCAAGCATGCAAACAGTTCATTTACCCCATATATCATTATATAGCATTAGATATAAAAATATGGGGCAAACCTATTTTTTCCCTATTCTACCAACCTCTATTATTAAAGGCAATTTTATGAAAAAAATACATGTTTGTGTCAATGTTTTACTTTGCTTATATGCTAATAATATGCCCTATCATTTGGTAAGTCAACTTTATTTTTCAATTCTAATTGTCATAATAATTCAAATTGTCATCAGAGTTGTTATATATCTTTCTTTGGATAGAAAGGTATCATAAAATGTGTTTTGCATTAACTTAATCTGTATTCCTCCTATGGGGTTTCAGACAACCAAGTCATTATGACTGACGTTGGTAAACAGCTGAGTGTACTGCAAGAATTGCTTAAAAGGCTGAATTTTAAGTTTAAGCTGAATCTTAAAGCTGGTTATGATCCAACTTGCCTGAATGGTGAATTTGGAGTGACACAAAAATTGTAACTATAATGTAATATATACGGCCATGATGGCGAACCTATGGCACGTGTGCCACAGGCGGCACACGGAGCCATGTTGCCTGGCACGCCAGCTCAGCTCCGGTGCGCATGCGTCGGAGTCTCTGGAGGCTGGGGACAGCAAAAAAGTCACTTCCTGTCCAACCAGAAGTTGGGAAACGGACCGTTTTGGGCCTCCGAGCGGGTGGGGAACGTTGTTTTCTCCCTCCCCAGATGCATAGAGAGGATCTGGAGCCAGGTGAGAAAGAAAAACGGGCCTACTGGGCCATCGTGTGCTAGGAGCGGGGGGAAGGGGGGTCACATGCGCGGGGCAAGATGCATAGAATTATGGGTGTGGGCACACGTGCACACGAACCTCCCCCACCCCCCTTCCTGGCACGTGATGGCAAAAAGGTTAGCCATCACTGATATACGATATATATAAATTATCAATCATGGTCAAATAATCATGTGTGGATCAGTGACTATTGTATGTTTGGTAAACAGGTTGATCCAATTTTCCAGATAGTAGCTGATCAGCAAAAAAAATTGTTTTGAATATATTTATAAAGCTATCAATGCTTTAACTTTGAGAATTGAGTGAAAAGGAAATTCTATTAAGGACAATATAGTATGAGTTATATTTGAACTTCAGTACATTGTTTCATTCCCTTTAAGTTTACTTCAAACTTTTTGGTTAGAACTACCTGTTCTTCAAATGCCCCAATAGGCCACTTTTAGAATAAACTTATAACTTGGTAAAAGCAAATGCGTATTTTGACATATTATCTAAACTGTGAATACTTTGTAAGGATACTTGCAGTAGAATAATGAGAAGCTAAAAGAACTTGTATAAAATTGAAAGTCGATGATTATGATAAATACTGCCAGAAACCAATCAATTATTTTCCTGTAATTGCAAAATATTGCAGAAAGAATTATGCAAAACGCACAACATCCTAACCTGAAGAAAGGAATGAACCAATCAATCACTTAGAATCAGAATCCAAAGATGTATGCTGAAGGAGAACATCAGGAAAATAAAATAAAAGGATATTGTTATATTACCTCCAATTACACCAACACATATGTAAAGTTGCAAGACGCTGTTGCAGAACGAAGAGGCAATCATTCCAAATGAAGCTAGTATCCCCCCAGCAATCATGATTGGCCTACTGCCATATTTGTTCACCAAAATACTGCTCACAGGGCCTGTGGACAGGAAAACAAAAATTGAGATATTTTCTGAAAATTAAAAAACAAGCATGGGTCTTTTCAGTGACTGAAATAAAAACTTTGTCCTTAACCCACAAAATGTTCACTATATGCTTATTAACATCACTCAGTATTGACACAATCAGATAAACAGATTGTGTTTATCTGATCAGATAGATAAATCAGATAGACAAATTGGAGTGTATGTGTTTTAACGTTTTAATGTTTTAATGTCTTCTTTTAACTTTTGTATGGGATATTGTTGCATTGTTTTATTCTCTGTTTTAAGCCGCCCAGAGTCCCTTGGGAGTTGGGCGGCATAGAAATGCGACAAAATAAATAAACATGCATACACTATGGCAACCCAAACTATGTATGCTGGAGTCTTCTATGAAGCAGAATAAAGCAATTGGTTACATATTTGTGTCTATGGCCAGCTTTCCTCCCCTAGAACCAGGAGAACAATTCTATTGGCATCCTGAGAAGTGTTCCATCAAAGACCTTACTGTCTATCAAGCATAATAAGATTTGGCAGTATGTCCTTTTGTTTTTTCCCATTCCATGGGGTTTAATTAGCTGTAGCGCTCCTTCTTCTTTTTCCATTCTTTCTACCTTTGTTCCTTCTAGACAAAGAACTAACTTACAACTAGGTATGGATACTTAAGACAAGGTATGTGAATCAAAGAAATATTAATTTGAGTGGCATGTTTATTTGGATTTGCTTTAGGCAGCACAAGGGCTTGGGATAGTACAAAATGAATCTTTCTTTATTTGCTCCTTCAGTGACCTGCTTGAGTGGTTCTTTCTTCAGGCAAAGGAGTGATAAAACAGACCCAGCTGCATCTCAACATACAGATTGGCAAAATATTTCTGCACATAAAACCACTTTGATTGGCATGATGATTGCCCAGCTCAAATGGGTGTGCAAAATATCCAAACTGGCTTATTGTCAGACATATTTGGAAAACCTTCTTCATTGTGTTCTGCTTTCTCAGAATGCAGCAGAATTATCAGTCTGAGTATTGTATCCATTACATTAAATTAAAGTAGAAATGAATGAAAAGAAATCAAAGCATTGATTGTAGCATTTAAAGCTAGCCCTGAAAATGACTCTAGAATAAAGTGAAATGTCAAACACTGCTTTCGATTTACAAGAAACCCATCAATGTTATCTAAAGCATAAGCTTTACATTAATCTCTTCCCTTCTAGAAAAAGAACTATGTTAATATTTCCACTACTGTATAGAAAGTTAAGTAACCTGTACTGTAGTGTGGGTTTAAAAAGGTTCTTCTTTATAATAAAAGTGACCTGAATTCCTGGATTTTAAACTCTTCTTTAAGGCTACTATGGTCACAACTCACTACTTACATGGGCCAAATGCTTCTTGGAATGCATTATTAATAAATAATCAACACAATCTTCCCAATACTGCTTCTTGGCCATATAAGTACAAATAAAAATAAACTTGTTTGTAGCTGCAAAGCAATACTGTGTCTACTTATCCATAAAAACAAAAAAGATAAATTAAGGAGTGAAAGAACATCCTAGCATACTAGATGGGAAGGCAGAAAACCATTTCACTAGTTTGCCTTTTTGTCAATGGGTGATTTGTGAACAGTTATCCATCTCATGTAGCCTTATCATGTAAGGCTACATGATTCTCTCTTAGTATTCTTAAACTGTACCAGCTACTTGATCAGTTTTTCTACTGTAGCCTAAAATTTTCATTTCAGATGCGTGGGGACAGAGACTTTCTGGGTCAGGAGCTTCTGTTCTGCTGGTGAATTATAGGAAACTTGATCATCCAATAGTATTTTCATAATTTTTCAAACTGTTTTTCTACACTATATGAAAAAATGCTGATGGGATTAAAATAGAAATTAAAGTGTTTTGTATTATGGAAGCTGTTTATCCCTCCCCCCCCCACCCATTCATGGTTTTCAAATGCCTGCAACCTTCAAATCATGCAAAAATTGCAGTTTAATAATTGACGATTTTGCAATCAAATTTTGGTGGCCACATATGGGATATTGAAGGAACCATCCAACAACAGGAAATCATTCTAGGGTGTTTCTGGGATAGTAAATTAAAAATATTAAACAAGTTCCTTCTATTCTATCTATCTCTATTTTATTGCCTTTCTCTCCCACCTCCCCACCTCCCATCTGTCTCTCATCTCTATCTCAAGAGTAGACAGACTGAGAAAAAAGAGGAATAATACCACTTTACTGATCATATAAACCATATTTTCCAATAGGGGTTTGCAGGTGAGGTGACACTATAATTGTCATTATCCCTAACTGTTATCAGCCATTTATATACCTGATGGCAGTTGTAGATTCTAAAAAGCATCCATAGGTTCCAAAATGAAGAATGTATGTCCACTTAATTGGATTTGTAAAAAACTGTGTATCTTCTTTAAGTGTTTAAAATTATACTAAAATTTTATGCCTAGTTATCAAATACATAAAATCATATATATTTATATTATGAACTTGTAGTCAAGGTTATAATTGCTATGCCCAAATGCAATTGCACATTTAACAATTTCTATTATTTGTTCAGAAATAATGATCTAGTCTGCCTCTTTTTATAAGCTAATTTTTATTTTTTGGAATTTCATGCCCTGCCAGTCTTTGACCTCCAGGGACCTAATAGGGCAGGAAGCAGAGTATGGGGTGCTTGGGGTGGCTAGGCCTTGAAAGGCCCAGAGCACACATGCATAGGCCTATATTAGGTCTTCCAGGACCTTAAATTCCAGGACTTCAGGGCCCGCAGGGATGGGAGTTGTTAACAGGGCCGGATTTTCCTATAGGCTAACTAGGCTTCAGCCTAGGGCCTCAAGATCAAGAAGGGCCTACACAGTGGTGGGATTCTGGGGGTTCTAGGGGGTTCGGCCGAACCCTTTGTTAAATTGCTGGCTCGCCCGCCCCTCGCCTCCCACCCGCGCGGCGCCAGCCTACCGTAGCCAGGCGTGGGCAATTGTGGCTCTTTTACAACCTGTGGACTTCAACTTCCAGAATTCCTGAGACAGCTTGGCTGTCTCAGGAATTCTGGGAGTTGAAGGCCACAGGTTGTAAAAGAGCCACAATTGCCCACCCCTTCCCTAGCCTGAGTTCCGCTGCCTGGGATCCACGTGGGCTGCCACATGGTTCCCCACTGGCTCCGGACGCAAGAGAGCAGGATGGAGAAAGCAGCTTCCACGCCTTCACTCACCCTCACTCTCTGCTCTGTTGGATCGCCGGCTGTTCGCTTACCCCGCCCACTCCCAATCTATTGCTGCCTCCGATGGCTAGAGGAAAAAAAAACTTCAAATTCTTGCCGCGGGGCTTCAAAGGGCCGCCCTAGAGCCAGTGGTGCAGCCGAACCCTTTGCTAAATTGCTGGCTTGCCCCGCCCCTCCGCACCACTATTTATTGCCAATAAATAGTGGTGGGCGAGGGGCGGGGGAGCCAGCAATTTAACAGGGTTCGGTGTTTTTTTTTGTAATTTTATTGGCCCACGGAGCTTCAGCATAGGCTAATTGGCCTCCCGGCTCTCAGCTGATTTGTCTCAGCTGTTTTGCTCAAGGCTCTTCTGCTTCCTTGCAAAGAGTGCTGATTTTTTCCCCCTAGCTATGCCGAGAAACGAAACTGAAACTGCTTTGCTGTTGCTGCAAGGTTGGAAAATTAGGCAGGCAGAATTCTTTTCTTTTTCCTCACCAAAAAAGGTAGGTGCAAACAATGGGAAATTTAGGGAAAAAGAGGAGAGTTCAGGATTTTAAAACACAAAAGAAAAAAAGCTCTATTTAACTAGGGAATTGTAATAATTGAGATACTATTAATTGTATATTTCTGAAAGCAGAAATGGTTAAATTGTGGTTTGGAAGAATATATGGAGGAAATTATTTGGTTTATTATTATTGGTAAATATAATTAATGGATTTGTAAGAAATTGGATTGCATGGAAATAATTGGAATATTCATGTTCATATTGATTAATATACAAAAAAGGTAGTTATATAACTAATTGATTTATATTAAAATGTTGAATTTATATTAAACAACTAATATTACATAATTAACCAATGTGAGGATGGATATAAAAATAGATGACAATGGGAAGGGGTATAATATAGAATAGAAGGGAAAAATTGAATTTGATTAAGATTAGAGATGAGGATGAAGGGTAATATTGGTTTTTTTACAAAAATAGATGAGGAATAAATATGGCAAAAAGGAAATATAGAAATTGTAAATTTAATTGAAATGACTAAACACTGTTTAAATTTGTGAACCGGCCAAATACTCTGTTCAAAGAAAATACATTGTATGTTTGTATGTGTGTTTCTAATTATTGTTATTTATTCATATTTGTTCTCTTTTATTCTTTAAAGTTTAACAATTCATTCTTTATCTTAATATCTTTATATTTGTTTGGGGTTGGCTTTCTTCCCTTTCATCTTTTTTATTGTACAGCAATCTTTCTCCTCAAACCTACCACCTCTCTCTTTTCTTTCCTTCTTACTTTCTCTTCCTCCCCCTCTTCTTCTCCTCCCTACTTCCTCTTCCTTTCTCCTTCTCCTCCTCTCTTCCTCCCTCTCTTACCCTCCCTCCTACTCTAATTTCTCTTCCCTTCCTTCATCCCTCTCTATTGCTGTATCCTTTTATGCATATGGACTACTCAGAGGGCTGAAAAAGTTATTTCTGACTAGTCCTCGCACTTTTGACCAATCCTCGAACTTACGACTGTCCTCACATTTTACGTTTTTGCCCTATCTTGTCACCATGGTGAAGAGAAGCAGTTGTGAAATGAGTGACATGGTTGTTAAGAAAGCTGCATGGGCATAAATGTGAGGATGGTCAAAAGTGCGAGGACCGGTCAAAAGTGCGAGGCCCAGTCAGAAATGACTTTTTTCAGCCCTCTGGGTAGTCCTTTTGTGCATATGGACTACTCAGAGGACTGAAAAAGTTATTTTTGACTAGTCCTCGCACTTTTGACCAGTCCTTGAACTTACGACTGTCCTCACATTTTACGTTTTTGCCCTATCTTGACACCATGGTGAAGAGAAGCAGTTGTGAAATGAGTGACATGGTTGTTAAGAAAGCTGCACGGGCATAAATGTGAGGATGGTCATAAGTGTGAGGACCGGTCAAAAGTGCGAGGCCCTGTCAGAAATGACTTTTTTCAGCCCTCTGAAAAAAGTTTATGCACATAGCCATGCCCACCTGGTCACATGACGAGCTAGCCATGCCTACACAGTCATGTGACCAGCTAGCCATGCCCACCCAATCACATGATTGCCAAGCCACACCCCCAACTAAGCCACGCCCACAGAACCTGTTGTTAAAAAATTGAATCCCACCACTGGTGAAAGGGCCTCATAAGTGGAATAGCCTAGGGCCTCTTTTCATCTAAATCCGGCCCTGGCCTCTTTTCATCTAAATCCAGCCTTGGTTGTTAAGCAGGGTAATCACATGGCACCTTGCTTAAAAACCATCAGAACCTGCAATCCTGATGTGCAGGCTTCATTGCGTTATAAATCAAGGACTACCTGTAATCAAATCCTCAAGTCCCATCAAATGCTGATCAACAATTTTAGAGAAATCATTGTATTCCTAACCCTGCAGCCAGGAGATAAGAGTATGAGTTATGAGATTAACTTTTGTTGTTAATTCAATAACTGTGTATGCCGCTACAAAATTAAATGTGTGACCTCTGAGGATTGTTTTCATAAGAATCTAAAGAAAAATACTTCAGGTAATGAAAGACTCTAGTGCTTTATCATCAAAAGTAGCAATTCAAGACAATTCAAGTCCAGGGGGGGCGGTGCTCCTTGTGGAAATGTGTCCACAGGTTTCCATGCATTCCATCAGTCAAGGGCCCAGGGTAGGGGCGGGGGGGTGGCGGCTATTATTAATGAAGGTCTTTGTCCGAGGGAGGCCACTGTACCTCAGATAGCCGGGTGTGAGTCCCTCCTTGTGAAGTGGGGTCGTGGGGTGCAGATGGGCTTGCTGACTGCATACCTGGCTCCCTGCCATGTAGCGGTGGCCCTGCCCGAGCTGCTCAACGTAATAGCCGGGGTGGCAGTGGATACCCCCAGACTTATGGTCATGGGGGATTTCAACCTGCCATCCATCGGTGAAACATCTGAAGCAGCCCGGGAGTTCATGGCCTCCATGACGGCCACGGACCTGACCCAGTTAGTTCAAGGCCCTACTCACATGTGGGGGACACTCTGGATCTGATTTTTGTCTCTGGTCAGTAGTTGAATGATCTAGAAATAGGGGATATAGCCACCACACCCTTGACATGGTCAGACCATTCACTCTTTCGACTAGACTTTCGAGCTGCTAACCTCTGCCGCAGGGAGTCGGAACCGACCAGGTGGTTCTGTCCCAGACCCCTGATGGATCCGAATAGGTTCCTGACGGAGCTTGGGCCATATCCTGAGGCTCTGGCTCATGACTCGACTGAAGAACTGGTGGCCGCCTGGGTTAGGGCGGCCGCTGGAGCTTTGGACCGCGTCGTGCCTTTGCGGCCTCTGACCCGGTGCCAATCTTAATTGGTTCCCTGGTTTTCTGAGGAGCTGAGGGAGATGAACCACCAGAAAAGATGCATGGAGAGCGATTGGAGGTCCAGCCACTCCGAATCTGACCGAACACTAGTGAGGTCTCACATTAAGACCTACTTAGTGGCGATAAGAGTGGCAAAATCAAATTATTTTTCCGCTCTTATTGCATCTGCAGAGAACCGCCCAGCAGCCCTGTTTAGGATGACCCGCTCCCTTCTTCAATTGGGAGCGAGGGAAGACCCCTTGCAGGATAGGGCTGAGAATTTTGTGCAATTCCTGCATGATAAAGTCACTCAGATTCAGGAAGGCTTGGACTCCGATTGGGTAGATTCAGATGGGGTGACGGAGGTGGGTCTTGAGAATGTTATCTGGGAGGGGTTTGAGCTTGTGACTCCTGAGGCTGTGGACAGGATTCTGGGTAGACTTAGTGCTGCCACATGTTTATTGGACCTGTGTCCCTCCTGGTTGGTGCTGGCCTCCTGGGAGGTCACACGAGGCTGGCTCCAGGGGATTATTAATGCTTTGTTGAGTGAGGAGTTCTTGCCTCCCTCCCTAAAAGAGGTGGTGGTGAGGCCCCTCCTCAAGAAGCCTTCCTTGGATCCAACTGTATTAGCGAACTATCATCCAATCTCCAACCTTCGCTTTGTGGTGAAGGTTGTTGAGAGTGTGGTGCACGACAACTTCCCCAGTACCTGGATGAAGCTGTCTATCTAGATCTGTACTAGTCGGGTTTCAGGTCGGGGTACAGTATGGAAATGGCATTGGTTGATGATCTCTGGGGGGCCCAGGACAGGGGTTGTTCCTCTGTGCTGGTCCTATTAGACCTCTCAGCAGCTTTTGATACCATCGACCATGGTATCATGCTGTGTCGATTGGAGGGGTTGGGAGTGGGGGACACCGTGTTGTGGTGGTTCTCCTCCTTCCTCTCTGATCATATGCAGTTTGTGTTGGCAGGGGGTCAGAGGTCGACCTCGAGGCGCCTTGTTTGTGGGGTGCTGCAAGGGTCGGTCCTCTTGCCCCTTTTGTTGTTCAACATTTATGTGAAGCTGCTGGGTGAGATCATCCATGGTTTTGGGGTGAAGTGCCATCAGTATGCTGATGATACTCAACTGCACATCTCCACCCGGGACCACCCCAATGATGCCCTTGACGTGATGTCCCGGTGCCTGGAAGCCGTGCGGATCTGGATGGGGAGAAACAAGCTCAGACTCAACCCTTCCAAGACCGAGTGGCTGTGGTTTCCGGCGTCCCGATATAGCCAGCTAGCTCCATCACTGACTATTAGGGGTGAGATCCTGACCTCCTCAGAGAGGGCTCGCAACTTGGGTGGTCTCCTGGATGCACGGCTGTCTTTAGAAGACCATATGACGGCTGTGGCCAGGGGAGCTTTCTACCAGGTTTGCCTGATTTACCAGTTGTGTCCCTTTCTGAACCGGGATGCCTTATGCACAGTCACTCACACCCTCGTCACGTCCCATCTGGACTACTGTAATGCTCTCTACATGGGGCTCACCTTGAAGAGCACCCGGAGGCTCCAACTGGTCCAGAATGTGGCCGCGCGAGTAATTATGGGTGCGACATGGTGCACCCACATAACATCTCTCCTGCGCAAGCTGCACTGGCTCCCAGTGGTCTTCCGGGTGCGATTCAAGGTGCTGGTTACCACTTTAAAGTGCTCCATGGCTTAGGACCTGGGTATGTACGAGATCGCCTTTTGCCACCGGTAGCTTCCCACTGGCCAATATGTTCCCATAGAGAGGGACTCCTCAGGGTGCCATCGGCCAAATAATGCCGACTGGCGACACCCAGGAGGAGAGCCTTCTCTGTGGGGACACCTGTCCCTGGCCCTGAAGGTTCGTATGATCCCCGATCTTCGTACCTTTTGCCGTGCCCTTAAGACCTTTTTGTTCCAACAGGCCGGGCTGGCTTAGAATATGAATTTTAAATTGGGTTGTTTGTCAAGTTTTAACTTTGTGGGCCAAATTTTATATATTCGTTTTAAATTTTTTTTAAATTTTGTGAGTTTATGTGTGTTTTAACATGGCTGTACACCGCCCTGAGTCCTTCAGGAGAAGGGCAGTATGGAAGTTTAATAAACTAACTAACTAACTAACTAAGACTGGCTCAAGATATTTTGCTGCCAAAGGCAAAATAAAAGAAAGGCATGAATGATGCTGACCTGCTGACAAGAGACCTTCTTTAACATTAGGAGTTGAACAGTGCCTTCTGCAGCGTCTGAGACAACAGTGTAGCATCAGTGACCCAAGGTTTTTTGAGGGCCCTGGTAAAGTGAATCATTTGGGGCTCCTTATTTTTCTTAGAAATGAGTGTGCATGTATATACACGCAAACATACACACAGAGAATTTTCTGTACACTATTCTGTAAACACTGGAATATCCAGAGAAACAGAAATTCTGAAGGACAACTAATTCTATTCTGATCCACACAGTCGTCCAAGAAATAGCAGTTGTATTGATTCACTTAAAGATATGAAAGAAAAAGTTTTCCATAAGCCAAAGAGCAGTTCTGGTATATAATGTGGCTTCCTTTAAAATATAAAAGAAATGCTTTGGTGCTGTCTTCACACTTGTGTGCAGTGCTGGTTGAGAAAGCAGAAAACCAGAAAGATTGAACTACAGATAGCTTACTAGTGGATTAGCAAAAATAACTCTGCAAAAATATTAAATATGCTCTGGCAAGTAACCTAAGCTATTACTTAGAAATATTAGTTTAATAACATTCTTACTAAATTCCTAGAGCTTTTACTTAAAGCTGCATTTTGACCCCTGCTTGCCAATCCAATAAATTGGTGACACACAGCTTGCATTAATCTCTTACCTGCCCCACCAAATTAACAAAAGACATGTCTTGTACCGATCTCTATTACATTTCCTGTTTGCCGCCTTCTTATATTGAATAGTCCCAAGTGGTGTATGATGCACAGTATTTTCTGCTTTCTTTTAACATACAATTTTGCATACAATTGTGTTAATGAGAGATCAGATTGAAAAAAAGGCAAAGAAAAAAAAATCAAAAAAGGAAGATTTCTTTGACAACAAATCCATATTCTGATGAGTCTCAGCTAGAATTACATTTATCTGCCCAAATATATTACGATCATCTATTAATTTATGAAAGAATGAACGAGACTCCAAGAATCTAATTATATACAAATTATATTCATTTCAAATATTATATTCATTTCATGTCCCAAGAATGCAGCATTTTCTAGCAATAATAGGAATTTTCAACCATACTTTTAAACACTTCATATGCACCCACTCACTCTCTTACTCACTCACACATTCCTATTTTTTCTTCTCTTCCCACTCAAATAAGTGAAATAAGGCTCATGATCTAGTGATAACATCATGAGATATATGAGATAACTAGTTTATCTTATTAATCACATTTATATGGCCATCATCTCTCAAGAAGCAGCTTAGTTGCTAGGGAAGTTTCCAAAGTTGTGAGATCTTCTAGAGTAGGGGTGTCCAACATTGACAACTTTAGTATTTGTGGACTTCAACTCCCAGAATTCCTCAGACAGCATATTCCCCTGTTCTTGATCCTCAAAAGGCTGCTGAAAAAGCTCATCACATCTTACCAACTGAGATCAAGTAATAAATTGGATTCAGGGACTTGAAAAGGACATATTAAAGCATATGATTGCTGACACCAACCTATTTGAACATATCAATTTCTTTAAGAAATGTAATGAATTGCCAAATAAATATCTTTCTGTAATAAATATTATCTTGCTATAATAAATGTTTTCATTCATTTGATCAACAGTTGATCAACTGTTGCTGTGTATTCTATACCATTGACAGCATAACTGACTGTTTAAATAGTCAAAAGTCACAACTCTTTGTGGTGCTTTACATTCATAATCCATGTCCTGTCTAGTCCCAGAGATATCTATGTGCACATTTGTCTCCTCCAAGGAGAATTTAACTTCAACATTTTCCTTGTTTCAAATGAAAATGTAGAAAATATATTGTTTTCAAAGCTTTTAGGAACAAGAAGTAAGAGCTGATTGCAGACATGCAAATGGAAGCAATTGATTGCACATCAGTAATGCTCAAATCATTCAATGTGTACCATTGGACAGGCTTAAAAGATATTTGGACACTTCTCATATCCTTATATCATGGCTCTCCATTTAAAAATAAATGTGAAGGAAAAAGAGAGATTTTAAACTTCCACCACTTATTTTACCCACCCCAATAATCCATTAACTTTTTTTTTAGCACTGTAGACCTGCCATGAGAAGGTTCAGGTTTAAATTATGCACTATGCATGATTTTTCCTCCACATTTGTTTTTAAACAAAAGCATCCAAAGTCAACAACTCTAGGAATTAAATAAAAAAATTGAGGAGAAGTAATAGAAGGAAAACTAATTCCACACTAAGTGAGAAATCGAATAAGTTCCTGACCAACCTAGCTGACAACTTCATTGTCCAAAAGGTAGAGGAGGGAACTAGAGGGACAGCCATACTGGACTTAATACTTATAAACAGAGAAGAAGTGATAGAGGGAGTTGAAACTGCAGGAAACTTGGGTGAGAGTGACCATGTAATACTAGAATTCAACATAATGCAAACACAAGCAATAGAACATAATGATGGATCTTAGATTTTAAAAGAACTGATTTTAACAAACTCAGAGAGAACATGGGAAAGATTCCTTGAATGAAAATCCTAAAAAGGAAAACAACTCAAGAAGCTTGGGAAACTGAAAAATATGATCATAAAAGCTCAGTCCAGCATAATACCACTGAAAAAAGGGGGGAAAGAAATCCAAAAAGAAACCAGCATGGTTGCACAAAAATCTCTCTGACAGACTGAAAGACAAAAAGGACAAGTACAAAAAATGGAAAGAGGGACACATAACTATGGCTGATTATCAGCAGATAGCTAGAACATGCAAAGATGAAGTCAGGAAAGCAAAGGCTCAGAATGAACAAAGATGTGCAACAAAAGTCAAAGATAATAAAAAAAAAGTTTCTTTCAACATATCAATAACAAGAAAAAAATTCAAGGAAACAGTAGTCCACTAAAGAGAGAAGATGGCAAGAAAGTAACAGGCAATAGGGAGAAGGCAGAGCTGCTTAATTCATTCTTTGCATCAGTCTCTTTAGATTGACCAAGAGTGTAGCTTTATTGAAAGCTCCATCTAGGCACAGCAGAAGCAAAGTCAGTTCTGGGATTTTCCTGTGAAAACCCACATAGAAAAACCCTTTTCCCCTCTGGGCCAACCTCAGTTCATAGTTCACCAACTGAGTTCAGTTCTTTTGTTTTCAGAAAAACTGTCTGTGCCAGTCAAACATTCTTCATAATTTGGTAAATAACATCTCTCTGGCAACAGAAGCTCTCTTGCATTCCATAGCCTCCCCCCCACCCAGGAATTCACCACCCCTCCTCCCATCACTGTTTGGCAAACTGTGAGCAAAAGCAGGTATGGGCCACTATGGAGTTGAGTCAAGTTTGACAAGGGGTTGGATTTAGACTGTTTGTGGAAACATAATGACTCTAGGCTGATGACTCAACTCCACCCCACAACTCTGCCCGCTCTTGTTCTACATAAACTTTTATTTATTAAATCATAACAATAGAACAGTCCCTCATACCATTGAACACATGCACATCCCAATATTTTATTATTACTTATTAAAACTAATAATAATAACTACAAAATACAGTAAGTAGTAGAAAATTAAGTAGCTAAAGTGCCCTGAGACTTTAGAATTCAAACAGACAGGCAACTGCCACATAACACTCCAAACTTAGCTGTTGACAAGAAATACAAAAATGTCTGGATAGTGGATGTGGCAGTACCTGGAGACAGCAGAAGAAAAGAGAAAGAACTGGCGAAGATAACAAAATACAAAGACCTGTAAATAGTAATAGAATGACTGTGGCAAAAGAAAGCAAAGGTAGTACCAATATTAATTGGCACCTTGGGTGCAATCCCAAAACAACTGGAGCACCTCTTGAACACACTGGCATTGACAAAATCACTATTAGTCAGTTACAAAAGGCTGCTTTACTTGGAACAGCTTACATCCTGAAACAATACCTTTAACTTCATCAAACACATCTGCCTATCCCAGACTCTTGGGAAGGATCAATAGGTGGACAAAAAGGCCAAGTCAAGTCTGAACACCTGGCTGATTATGCAATGAACCATAATATTAGTAATAATGCATTGAAGGTCCCTATTGTGTTACAAATTATCTATCATGATGCTGTTCAGAATAATTCTCCACTTGATAATTTAGCCTAGCATACATAAATCTCTGGAAGTGAATATGCTTCAAAACTGTCCAAAACCATTATTTGTGCTTAAAGAAAAAAAAGAAAAACATATTATTTGTCATAAACTGCACTTTCAACAGAATGAATGGAGCTCAAAAAAGTAAGCACCATTGATTGTCTAAACAAGTTCCCTACAAAGAGACATTAGAACAGGACTCATGTTTCAGCTTGTAATACTTTACTTTGGACACCCATCAAAGTGAGTGGATGTAAGGGGCAGAATCAGTTTAACTCCTCTTAAGAAATTACTAGATAAAATTAGGAAAAGTGCCCAGAGCAGGTATATATCAATAGCACTTAGCTTATAGCCCTCTCTAAGCAGTTTACAGAGTCAGCATATTGCCTCCAACAATGTGAGTCCCCATTTTACTGACCTCGGATGGATGAAGGCTGAGTCAATCTGGAGCGGGTGAGATTTGAACTGCCGAACTGTTGGCAGTTGGCAGTCAGCAGAATTACCCTGCAATACTGCATTCTAACCACTGCACACCATGGCTAGTGTTCTGCTCCCCAAACCTTACTATTCTTTCCCAGTATCTGCTAACTAAAATGGTTGTCTTACAAAGTTTAATCTAGGAAGCATAGCCAATTTATCTTATTGTTAATCCACTCCAAAAAGTTGGCAAGATCAGAAACATGAATTTTAAAAATGAATTAGATTTGACTTTAATTAAGAATTCATTGATTTAGCTAAAACTATCCAACTATCCCTTCTTGGATTAACAATTTAGTGCTTCTACCATATTAAAATCAAATTTATTAGCTAGTAGGCTGTATCCAAGCATTAGGAGCCAAATATTTGAATCACGGGCTAGCATTCTATAGGTTTCCTGATTATATTTTAATCTGGAAAAGTAAAGTATCTGCCATATCTTCCGTTACATAGCCTGTTGTCTCAGATTGCTATATTAAATATTCAGTATACTTTATTATATAATCTTTGTCATTAGGTAAAAAATATATTTCCTGCAATTCTTAATCAGATGATGCTTTATTTATTTAACAGTCACACTCAAGAATTGATTTGCACTATATCCTATAAATATAAATATGGTCTCAGTTTAACAAAATATTTCTTGCAAACTATGATCTTTTTAAAATCAATCATACCAGATGTTTTTGTTTATATGTTTTTCAGTATTGTATTTTGTATATACGGTATTTCTATATATAATAATCTATATATCTACATAAACTCATAGAAAGATAAAAAGAAATGCAATGTAGAACACTCTCAGTAAACAATATGAAGATCTGAGTGATCTAAAAGCCCATTTTTCATGGAAAAGATAACTATTATTCCTAGCTTAAATCTCATAAGTATTCAAGAACTAGGAAGCAGAGATAAATTTTGTAGCAAATAAATCTGAAGGGTGGCGCTATGTAGTGTGGGACGGTGGGAGGCAGCAAGCTAGACCATGACTAGCAGGCTTACCCAGGCCCATCAGGGCTGCTCAGTTGGGCTGCGGGGCAAGCGCCATGTGGGATGCAGCCACAGCAGTGAAGGCAGGCAAGCTGGAGTCGCTCGGGATTCAGGAGTTGCTTGCAGGCTCCCAGGCAGATCAGAACCACTCAATTGGCCTGCGGGCACCATGTGGAAAGGCAGGCAAGCTGGCTGGCCCACAGAGAATGTGTGGTCAACGCAAGTGAGGAACCAAACAGAAGCAACAGCTATGCCTGGGAGGCGAGATGAGGAGTGACTGGGTGGGGCGATTATTTAACCCTAAGTACTTTGTCCAGTGGCTCTGCCTTACATTTTTGATCTAATCCTCGGCCATCGCTGGTATCAGGACTGGAGGAGATACAGACATTGAGAGTCTTGGATTATGGGGAGATAGACCACCTTCTCTTTGTTTGTTTCAAATGGTTTGATCGCTGTGAGAGGACGACCCTTTGAGACCTCTACCCCCACCTCCTTTGGATGGACTTACTACAACCACAAGACTTCCCATCGTCGTGAGAGGGCGATGATGTTCCGATGTATTGACATTTGTAACATACTGGTCTTCCTTTAACATCTATTTCCTCCCTTATTTTAAATTACCTGTCTTAACCATCTCTAACACTCTTAGAAGAAAATGATCCTTCATCTCCTTCAACTCGCTCCTATCTTTGATGTATTCAATTGCGGAGCTCCTTGCACTGCGAGATTCCCCCCTCTCGCATGTCTGGCCCTCTCAGTTATCAAGGGCCGCCCTTGAGGACGGGTTTTGGAGCCCCGAGAGGTGGTTTGCAAAAAAACGACGGCTTTGGGGTTTTTTAGATGAATCTTTAAGTTCTATTTTAAGGGGTTCTGGGAGGGATTGTGGGGATGGATCTGGGGGGATCCATAATTCCACTGAAAGGGGTAATGGGTCTGATGATCACGGTGGGGAGGATGGGGACAGAAATCTGACAAGGATGCAGGGGGATGAAGCGATGGGCATTAGTATAGTAAGTGGGAGGGGCAGATATGACGGCTGCAGGGGGCCATATTATGTTTCAGGAGTGCGCACTCGATGTTTACGAGTGATTGCCCACTCCGACCCCCAAAGCACTGCTCGTTTCCCGGGTTGTTCAGAGTCTCAGACCCTGGGTCTACGGCTGATGTTATGTAATGCCAGGTCAGTGGTAAATAAAGCCCCCCTCATTCATGATCTTATTTCAGAGCGGGGTGCTGACCTGGCAGGGATTACGGAGACCTGGTTAGGCCAGGAGGGAGGAGTTCCCCTTGTGGAAATGTGCCCGCCAGGTTTCCGTGCATTCCATCAGCCAAGGACTCAGGGAAGGGGTGGGGGAGTGGCAGCAATCATTAGAGAAAGTCTTTGCCTGAGGGAGGCCACTGTTCCTCAGATAGCCGGATGTGAGTCCCTCCTTGTGAAGTGGGGTCAGGGGATTCAGATGGGCCTACTGATTGCGTACCTGGCTCCCTGCCATGTAACAGCAGTCCTGCCTGAGCTGCTCGACATTATAGCCGGGGTGGTGGTGGAAACCCCCAGACTTATTGTTATGGGGGATTTTAACCTGCCATCCGCTGGTGAGATGTCGGAGATGGCTCGGGAGTTCATGGCTTCCATGACGGCCATGGACCTGACCCAGGTAGTTCAAGGCCTCACCCACTTGGGGAATCACACTCTGGACTTGATTTTTGTCTCTGATCAGTGGCTGAATGATCTAAGAATAGGGGATATAGACATCAAGCCCTTGTCATGGTCTGATCATTCTCTCCTTCACATGGACTTTCAAATCACTTCCACCCACCGCAGGGAGACAGAACCAACCAAATGGTTCCGTCCCAGGCGCCTGATGGACCCCGAAAGGTTCCTGATGGAGCTTGGGCCATTTCCTGAGACTCTGGCTCACGACTCGACTGAGGACCTGGTGGTCGCCTGGGACAGGGCGGCTACTGCGGCCTTGGACTGCGTCGTGCCTTTGCGGCCTCTGACCCGATGCCGATCTCGTCTAGCTCCTTGGTTTTCCGAGGAGCTGAGAGAGATGAAGCGTCGGAAAAGACACCTGGAGAGCGATTGGAGGACAAGCCGATCTGAATCTGACAGAACACAGGTGAGATCTTATATTAAGACCTACCTAGTGGCGATAAGAGCAGCGAAGTCTAGCTACTTCTCCGCTCTTATTGCATCTGCAGAGAACCGACCAGCTCCGCTGTTTAGGGTGACCCGCTCCCTACTTCAGGTGGGGGTACAGGAAGATCCCTTAAAAGGTCGAGCTGAGGATTTTGTACAATTCCTGCATGATAAAGTCGCTCAGATTCGGGAAGGCCTGGACTCCGATTGGGTAGATCCAGGGGAGGAGACAGGGGCAGGTCTTGAGAGCGTTATCTGGGAAGAGTTTGACTCTGTGACTCCTGAGGACATGGACAGGATTCTGGGCAAGCTTAATGCTGCCACATGTTTATTGGACCCGTGTCCCTCCTGGTTGGTACTGGCCTCCCGGGAGGTTACACAAGGCTGGCTCCAGGGGATTATAAATGCTTCTCTGAGTGAGGGTGTCTTTCCTGCTGCCTTGAAAGAGGCGGTTGTGAAGCCCCTCCTCAAGAAGCCTTCCCTGGACCCGGCTATATTATCAAATTATCGTCCAGTCTCCAATCTTCGCTTTGTTGCAAAGGTTGTTGAGAGTGTGGTGGCGCGACAACTACCCCGATACCTGGATGAAGTTGTCTATCTGGATCCGTTCCAGTCGGGCTTCAGGTCACGATACAGCACGGAAACGGCATTGGTCGCATTGGTGGATGATCTCTGGAGGGCTCGGGACAGAGGTTGCTCCTCTATCCTGGTCCTATTAGATCTCTCAGCAGCTTTTGATACCATCGACTATGGTATCTTACTGCACCGGCTGGAGGGGTTAGGAATAGGGGGCATTGTGCTTCGGTGGTTTTCCTCCTTCCTCTCTGACTGTTCGCAGTTTGTGTTGGCAGGGGGGCAGAGGTCGACCTCGAGGCACCTTATTTGTGGGGTGCCGCAAGGGTCAGTCCTCTCACCCCTTCTGTTCAACATTTATGTAAAACCGCTAGGCGAGATCATCCGTGGTTTTGGGGTGAGTGTTCATCAGTATGCTGATGACACACAGCTATACATCTCCACCCCAGACCACCCCAATGATGCCCTTGCTGTGATGTCCCGTTGCCTGGAGGCCGTGCGGATCTGGATGGGGAGAAACAAGCTCAGACTCAACCCCTCCAAGACCGAGTGGCTGTGGCTTCCGGCGTCCCGGTATAGTCAGCTGGTACCATCACTGACAATAGGGGATGAGATCTTGCTCCCCACAGAGAGGGCCCGCAACTTGGGTGTCCTCCTGGATTCACGGCTATCTTTAGAAGATCATTTGACGGCCGTGGCCAGGGGTGCCTTTTATCAGGTTCGCCTGATCCGCCAGTTGCGTCCCTTTCTGGATTGGGACGCCTTGCGCACGGTTACTCATGCCCTAGTTACCTCCCGTATGGACTACTGTAATGCTCTCTACATGGGGCTCCCCTTGAAAAGCACCCGGAGGTTCCAACTGGTCCAGAATGTAGCCGCGCGGGTGATTATGGGCGCATCTCGTTACGCCCATGTAACACCTCTCCTACGCGAGCTGCACTGGCTCCCGGTGGTCTTCCGGGTGCGATTCAAGGTGTTAGTTATCACCTTTAAAGCGCTCCATGGCTTAGGACCTGGGTACCTACGAGACCGTCTTTTGCCACCAATAGCCTCCCACCGACCAGTTCGTTCTCACAGGGAGGGACTACTCAGGGTGCCATCAGTCAAATTATGCCGACTGGCGACTCCCAGGGGGAGGGCCTTCTCTGTGAGGGCTCCAACCCTTTGGAATGAACTGCCCCCGGAGATACGGAATATCCCTGATCTCCGTGCTTTCCGCCGTGCCCTCAAGACCCTGATGTTTCAACAGGCGGGGCTAAACATATGAACATGTGAATGATTTTTTTTTAAAATGTTATCTAATTCTGGGTTTTATTTAATTGACCAAACTAAGTAATAATTTTAATTAGCAATTTTATGATGTTTGTGTGTCTATATTTTTCTTGACTGTACACCGCCTTGAGTCCTACGGGAGAAAGGCGGTATAGAAATATAATAAATAAATAAATAAATAAATAAATAAATAAATAAATAAATAAATAAATAAATAAAATGGCTTGCCATCTTGTAACATAAAAATATAGAAACAGGTGAAGATTTCATTCTAAATATTTGTTTGAGCATTGGGTCAATTATCCTGAAAATTACCAACCCCAAGCAATTGAAAGGTAAAAGAAGATGTGTGTATATTTTCATACTCTGGTTTCACAAAATAAAAACATTTCATGTACTGATGTGCCAACTTATTAAGATTTTTTCCCCCTGATTCTACTACCTACTATGACAGGTAGAAGGCAGTACAAGATCAAAGGAGTTGACACATCCTTTGTGGAGGAATGCTTCACAACAAACATATTTGGTAAAGACAAGAAGAGGATAAAGTTATTAAAGTTCCCCTTTGTGAATCTATCAAAGCCAGCAGTTTTATGACTTACAATGATAACACAGATTTGCTTGCTAAGAATGCATTCTTGGAATCAAAAAATTCCAAATTGTCCTACACAGAAGGCATTTATTAAAGAGCATAAGTAAAACTCAAATGGAGCAAAAATACCACTTTTTCTTCAATATCAACCAAATGCTGACAGCAAATTCACAAACATCACTTTTCCAAAATGGCCAGCTGGATGCCAATGGCAATTCACCCAGGACATTTTTATCTCTGTGAACAGTTACTTCTGCATCTGATTATGGCAGATTTTCAATTTTTTTCCAGCTTAGCAGGGATCAGTCATTTCCCTGTAGCTGTTGGTGTTGATTAGAATGGGTGCTGTAGAGTTTATTACAGAGAGGAAAACAGCAGTTATGCAGTAGGGCAGACACCAGAAGATTCCTTGAAGTCATCCTTTTCCATTTTTTTTAATGCTATGGGAAAAGGTTGTATAGGTAGATGGATACATTGAGTTTAGTGACACTAAGTATCAAATAGGAAAGAAATGTATTCATTGTCAAGCACCAGGGAAATCAGGAGATTCAGGCAGCTCAAATGATTATAAAGATTTATTGCAAGCTTAAACTCTCTACAAGCTACTAATGGTCAAAGGAAATTAGCAGCAGTTAACAAAGGCATTCCAGGTGGGCTGGACTTGGATCTCTTGTGGGCACGAGGGGATTCAAGACTGATGATATGCTTGACCCCTCCCTTGGCTCAACCTGGTCATCTCCTACATTCATAATGTGTATACATTGCTGTGCTTCACAGGTAGCATTACTCATACTATTAAAATGAAAACTAAGACTATTTTAAATTTTATTTTGAAAACTTAAAATCTCCAAGGCTCAACAAACAAGCCCCAATCAACACTGTGCTAGCAATCTATTAAAGTTGTATAAAGGCAAAAACTATTAGTACAGTGTTGGCTGAAGCTTTTTGTTGAGCTTTGGACTCTTTAAACTTTCAAAATAAAATTTAAAATGCCAAGCTTGAGGACTTGTTTTCAATAGGCAGTAGCAAAACTGTGTTAGTTGTCTATAACCTTTTACTGACTCAGTTGTAGGTGTGTGTAAGTGCTTTTTTTGTCCTATGAGGTTTTTAGAAAGGATTTTGCTGCTATAACCTTCCCCATCTTGAATGCCATCAAGTTCAATAAATTAATTCAAGAGTTATAACAGCACAACTGCAATTGCTTTTTAAATACTTGTTTTAAATAGTGACAAAAATATAGCAAGGGATATAATTGAACTGGTTGGGTTTAATTTCCAGCATCATGGTGAATGTGTTTAATGTTTCATGGTGAATTGTTTAATAACTAAATAAGTCCTAATTGAAAAAATGCTGAAGAGAACAATTAACTAATTTGTGCTAATATGTTGACTGAGCATGCCAGGAAACAATATACCTCATTGGGCCAAAGGTATGAACTTTTTTGCTAACAGAATCAGTGATCACTTCAGTTCTGCCATAAGTGTTTTTAAATATTTTTCTAAGGATAAGATCACCTTCTTGAACAATTGCCATTTAATATTAGGTGTCCAATAGAAGAACAAACAGCCACCCCACTTACTCTTGTAGCAAAGTGAAAAACAAGATTTTGTATTGAGTTCCCACTATCTATTATGACCATTATTTAAAATGTTCCACAGACTATGAAAACTGTTTTGAGTCTTCTTCTGGAATTATGTAACCAGCTCAAAATGTTTTGATTGCTTTGAATGGGACTATTTGTCCTAGGTTTCAGAAAAAATAAAACATGTTTTCTGTTTTGTGTGCAAATCTGTCGTCATTATGCTATGGGGTCTCAAAACCAAATTCTATGGAGAAAAATTAAAGGAGGGCAGACATGAAAAGCATACTTAAATACATGAGGTTCTATCATACAGAAGAGGGAACAATTTTGTTATTATTTTGCTCTATAAAATATTATGTAATCCTTTTATGACTGAGAATTCTACTTTGTATCTGAAGTGAAGGCTGGACAAAAAGATATTGAGTACAGGTAGTCTCTGACTTATGATGCTAATTGTGGCCAGATCTATAGTGGAAAATCATGCTGGTCATGAAGGGGATCACTACTTGACTGAGACTAATTTTACAACCTTTTTTGTGTTGGTCATAGTGTAAATGTGGGCTGGTTGCCAAGACCCAAAATGCAATTACATGACTGTGGTAGGGGACATCCACTGGGTTGTAAGTAGTTTCGAGGAGGTCTGTTGTAACTTCAAAAGTCACTAAGTGACCAGTTGTAAGCTAAGAACTACCTATATATTTAATTGGAATTTTAATTAAATTAAAATGTAGCACTGAGTTGGCCATAATTTTTTCTAAATGATATGAGTGCCTGTAGAGAAGGAATTTCTCATCTCTGGACAAGCTATTAAACCTGTAATTAGAAGACATTTAACCTTGAAAATGGGTTAAAATTGCCACCTATATTTCCTTCGTATTGCTCCTCATTTCAGAAAATCTGAAAAGTGTCTATTCCTCCCCAATTTACTCTATAGGTGCTTGCATATATATCTATTTAATTTCCAAAGATTCTATTTATAACATTTATAAATTCTTAGCACTATGACAAACATTTTGTAATCACCATGTGTTCCATTTTTGTGTCTTTTTCTTCTTGGAATATATCCAGCATTCCAACTTGGTCTGTACATAGTCTACGTACCTTCAAAGCAGTTTTAAAATGAAATACTTTCATCAAAGACCAAGTTATCCCCTGAACTTTCATAAACAAATTGGAAGCATTATAGTCTTTAAATTTATCTTCCCTTGTTTATTTATTGCTGCTGTTCACAAACTGTTTACAGAATGATGCATGGAGTTAAAATAAAGAAACTTAAATGTATGTCCTTTGAAGTGCTGCTGATTTCAATAAAACTCTGTTCTAAACAAATATACTTGAAATTGCTGATTATGAGTTCAAACACATTTTATCAAAACTAGTGCACAGGAAATGGGATATATGGCATGAAATCTCTGGTGCCATTGGCTGGGCTGGAATAAAACAATCAAATATTCATAAACTATCCAACATAAAGAGATAAGAAAGAAAAAAGCAAAAACAAAACATAACACAAATAAATCCATTTCATGACTCAAACAGATTTTTCTTTCTTTCCAGGAGCCATTCTAAACACCTTTAAATAGAAATCTGCCCAAACTATAGAGAAACTCATGTTTAAATAAAGTTTTGCTTGTTTAAAAAAAGGAAGAAGAGAGCAAAGTAGACAAAGCAATGTAAGTCTACCATAGTTAACTTTTTAAATTACATTTACACAAATAAATGCTTTAAATACATTTAAATACATAGATCCTTTACTGGTTTGTATATAATCTTATCAGCCTTGTGAGTTAAGTCAAGTCAAGAAACAGACACAACTGGATTCCAGGAATGCTACTTATTGTAGTGTACAATAATGGAAGTGTGAAAGTCTGTCCAAATTTCTATCTGATCTTGCATTAACAAAATCAAGATAGATTTATTTTGAGTTTCTTTTTTATACTTCTCCCAGCCTTTGGTCTATGTATCACTTTTCGACATCACTTACATACCTTCCACATGAGCATCTTTGTGATTAGTTCTGTATTTTGTATTTGTGATCTAAAAAAAAAATATTATATTAAAAAGTAGTCTCTGCTGAAAGCCTTTGATAATTCCAGGAGATACTTTGTCCACAGTATATGGAAGACATTTGTGATTGTCTTGTTTTGGGTTGCTTTTTGACTTTTCAGGCTACCTGAGATTATTTGATAATTTCTCATCCGACTATTAACCAAGGCCAACGCAAGTTCATTTTAATAAGAGTTAGTCAAGTGTTAGAATAAATATTATTGAAAAAATAGTACCAAACTAAATCAGCACTTTCCCTTTCAATGTACCATTCTTGAGAATGTAAATGTATCATTTTATACTCTTAGAAGTTTGTCCTAGATTTATTAACTACAGTTGCAATTCCTGCATCTGTAAAATTTTATTCTACCAACAAAATCTCAAATTAGTTCAACATATGTTTTAAAAAGAAACCTAAATGTGAAGAATTCCCTAATGACCATGAGATGGGAAGCTGTGTTTTCAAGGACATATTAAATGAGGTCCTTAAAATTCAGTGCTGTGGATAAGCTAATAACAGTAAATAAAACTTTGTCTCTCACACTTAAAGACACAAGCAACATATAAAAAAGGTTGCAACTGTTATACATTTTCTCTAAACTCATGTCTCAACAATTAGAGTTATTTTTGCTATTTTATTAAAATTATTCTTATAACTAATCATGTGCAATTTTTTTGTTTTGTTTTAAAAAAGCAGCCATCTGGTGTTGATATTACTTAAATTTCGCAACTATTTTTTTTCTTGGTAGAACAAGACCCAAAAAATCTGCAAAACATTCTTGAAATTGGAGTTGAAGAATGTCTGTCACATATTTTCTGAAGCTTACACCAAAAATGAGAGAGCTTTCTTATCATTTTTTTTTGTTAGTAAATTTTGCTAATATACACTATCCTTGCAAATAAAGGTTTATATTTTTTTAAAAATGTATCAATTACTTCTATAGTCTCAAATCATTTAAAACCATAATCCCAAATATTAAAGAACTTTCTTTGTAGTAATCTGAAATAACTCTTATAATAGATAAACCATGTTTCCCCGAAAATAGGACATGTTCTGAAAATAAGGCCAAGCCTGACTTTTGGGGTGGGCCTAAGTATATGCCCTCCCCCCAAAATAAGCCCTCCCTCTCTCACACATACACACGCACACACAGATCCCTCACCCCTCCACCTTCTCAAGGCAGCCACATCCCTGCAAACTCCTGCACCCCTTCCCCTTTTGCGACCCACGGCACCGACCATAGACCTCGAGTGCCTGCTCCTGTTCCTGTGCCATGGTGGCAGCCCGCCAGCTCTCACCCCCATGCTCAGGCTCCACGTCCTCATAACCCGTGCTACCGAGCACCCGTCACAGCAGCCCCAGCACAAGCATTGCTGCCTGGGCTTCCTTGGCAGAGGGGCCACTGGCAACAGAGAGGCTTCCATGTATGGTGGGCAGTTATGGAGGCCTGGCGCATCCTGCAGCTGGGTGTGGGTCTTGGCAGGGATGGCTGAGGTGCTGCAAGTGTTGCTGCTGCCACTGCCGCTGCCTGCGGAGGCCCAGAAGCCCCCTGCAGCCAAACTCAGCTGCTAGCAAGAAATGTTGGCTGTGGCTGGGCCGGCCAAGCTGTGTCTGTCAGGGCTGCCCTCGGCCCAGCTGCATGGTATCTTGCTGCCGGGCGCCTGTAAAGAGTAAACTGGACCTGCGATTGGAGCGGACAGGAGCACAGGGGAAGGGGAGCCCTCCAGCAACCATCACCATAGAGTGGGAAGCACACTCCCAGAGTGGCCACTTCCCTGGCTGGGGTTTGGAAGCCGCAGAGACAGAATTTGGGGGAGAGAAAGAAAGATTTCTGCTGCTTCTTCTTTCGTCTGCATGCAAGGAAAGCAGTAGAAGCAGCAGAAGTCTTTGTTTCTCTCCCCCAAACTCTGCCTCTGCAGCTTCCAAACCCAGCCATGGCAGCAGCCATTTCCCACTCTATGGGGATGGCTGGAGTTGGACCCTGCAGGGAGAACTGGCCCAGGCCATGGCTTCCATGCAGGTACTGGTGGTGGGCACTGGCAGCATTGGCTAGGAGCTCCTCAAGGGCCTGGTGCTCACCGGCTTCGCCCACATCAACTTGGTGAGGCCTGGGAGGAGCGCAAGCAGGTGGTAGGGACAGGCACTCGCGCAGCTTGGTGCCTTTGGGCCACTTGAGTTCTACACTTGCAGGAGGGGAGGGGCTTGATAGCGGCATACGAAGGGATCCTCTCTCTGCTGGACTCCCAGCTGTGAGTGGGCAGGCCACCCAGGGCCTCCTGCACCCCCAAAATGATAAGCCCTTATTTCGGGGTTCAAAAGAAAATAAGACCCTGTCTTATTTTTGGGGAAACATGGTAGGTTTATAAATCTATAATAAGTCTATAATAGTGACTATCACCTGTGATAATGAATTGTAATGAGTTCATAATTTTTCCAGCCTTGATGTCAATTTTATTCAATATACCTGGAATCAAACAGCATTTTGACTTTTGGTGAGTTTTTAAAGGTATACAAATGTTAATCCAAATCAGGAACTAATGCTCCTTCAATAATTTCATCCCTAACATCCATCTCATGCAACAGTCTAAAAAAGAGAAAAGGTGATGTCACCCATAGGGATTTTCCAACTTTGTCCAAGTTTCTTCCAAGTTTGAGTGGGTGGGTAAGGGAGGAAACTGTATGGGGGAAGAAATCTAAGTCTATGTGCTCTGCTTCTAATAGAGATTGTGCTTTCATATGCTTAGTGTAAAAGAAACATCCTAAAAAATTCAACTGCTTACTAACTAATTCATAAAATATATGTTTAATTGTGAATTTTATTGTTTTAATATTCTTTAGATACTGAAGTCACCATTTCTCTTTGTAAAATTAAATTCTATGTTACTTTCAGGAAGAAAAGACTGGTAATATGAAAGTTTTCTTACTTCATTGGTAAATAGCCCTTTAATTTAAAACAGTAATTATTTTGAATAGGCCTTCAAAAGTTCTTTTTGCCAATTAAAATGAAAATAAACTGTAAGAATTTGTCTGTGAGCTACTCCGTAGTTGCCATGGGAACAATCCTTTAGGAGTCTGTTGTAGTAGTAATCTAATAAGGCAGGTTAGTAATGCATTCATGGTTGCATTCACAGTAACACATAGTGTTATCATCAAGGGATTTCTACAGGGACTTGCAAAGACAAAAAGTAGGCTTGTGCATGCTTTGAAAATCATTTGAAACCATAGCACAGGAATCCATTAATTAAAGCTGAGATGTCAAATGAATTGGGTTTTTTTCCCAGGCTCATGAAAAAGCTTCATAAAGTGTTGTGTTTTTGAACAATTGACAGAGGAGCACTGTGCTCCTGTTATATGACAAAGGAGACCATCTGGTGAGCTAAGAAGGAACAGGTGAAGGGCAGTTGTACTTCCTCTACAATTGATGACCTGAGTAGTTCTCAGAAGCTGGTTGTGTTCTCTCTCTAGGTTTCTTGTGCTGACTAGTTTTATACTAGTAAATTTTATTTTATATTTTAGTCATAATAAATAGCTTTCTTTCTCCTTTTTTATCCCAAAATTCTCACTTGAAACACAAACAAGAAGGCTCAGATTATCCTACTGCAGACACACTGACGAACTAGCTCTATAGAGAAGGTTGTAATCCTGGGAAAGATGAAAGGAAAGAGAAAAAGATGAACAGCAGTAAGGTGGATGGTCTTAATTACACTGGCAATGGGTGTGTGTCAGTGGTGAGTTTCAAAATTTTTTACTACTGGTTCTGTGAGTGTGGCTTGGTGGGCGTGGTATGGTTTGGTGGGCGTGGCTTGGTGGGCATGGCAGGGAAGGATACTGTAAAATCTCCATTCCCTCCCCAATCCAGGGGAAGGTCACTGCAAAAAACCCATTTCTTCCCAATCAGCAGGGATTTGGGAGGCAGAGAATAGATGGGGCAGGGCCAGTCAAAATTTTTACTACCGGTTCTCCGAACTACTCAAAATTACTGCTACCGGTTCTCCAGAACTGGTCAGAACCTGCTGAAACCCACCTCTGGTGTGTGTGTTAGAAGAACTAAAATATCAAGTTAAGGATAGATCATCGTGGGGATAATCTATATGATTATTCCAATGTTGACAAGACCTGATGACACTCTTTCTTTTTAAATATACTAAATTTGGCTGTAAGATAGTCATGCATTATAAACTTTCTTCCAAGAATTTTTTAATATGGGGTATTTATGATGAATAGACTGATATAAAATGTATTTATTAATGTAAAGAAAATACAGAAAAAAAGAAGGCAACAAACACATATGCATAATTTCAAATGAAATCAATATCTAGTTTCCTGACAACTTGGTTTTTAGCTTATTTGTAATTTGCAAGAGAATAACTACTAGAAAGTTATTCTCTGTATGGTCCTGGGTCTATGCAGTCAAAAGTTATCTAGTTACTAAATCCACTTCCCAATAATTCTTGGTGGAATGATAAAAGAAATCTGCATTATCAGTTGTGCTGTTGTATACGTAAATAGAATTACATGGGTGAAACTGGGACAACAAAAATTAAATTCTATCCATTTTTCAGCATGCAGTCACCTTAGTACATGTTTTATGAGGTAGAATTGTGTCACATAAAATCTTAAGGGCTTGTAATACTGCTATATTAGAATAATTACTGGATTTTCTGTAACGGGATTAAGATAATTAAAAAGTTAATTATCTTAATCACACACACACACATACATACAGTCCAGCTACTACATACATACTACATACATACATACTGCTTTCCTGATACTACTGGGGATTTTTAACTAGAAATTTTCAACAATGAACATTCTCAGCACAAAAAGTAATGCATGTCTCATGTAACACGGACTCCTATCTATCTTTAAAATACTGCAGTAACAGTGATATGAGCATAAGAAAATGAGTCTCCTGCTACAGTAATAATGATATATATTAATATCACTCCTGTGTATTAGTTCCCTTATTTCAAAAACTACATGTGCAGCTTCCATGCTTGTCTGTATCATTAGGCACATGTAATATATAGATCAAAGGAAACAGTTCAACTCAGGTAGTACTCAATTTAGCCTACAACAATGTAGGCTAGTGACCCCCAGGGGGAGGGCCTTCTCTGTGGGGGCACCTACCCTATGGAACCAGCTGTCCCCTGAGATAAGGAGAATCCAAGACCTCGGTGCCTTCCGCCGTGCCCTTAAAACTTTCTTTTTTCATCAAGCTGGGCTGGCTTAACATATTTTAAAATTTTTAATTGGTTTGTCATTTTAAACTGAGACCAAATTAATATATATTCTTTTAATTGTTCTTAATGTTTGTATTGTATGTTTTTATCTGGCTGTACACCACCCTGAGTCCCTTGGGAGAAGGTGCGGTATATAAATTTGAAATAAAATAAAAATAAAATAAAAATTTACAACAGTTCATTTAGTGACTGTTCAAAGTTACAATGACACTGGAAAAAGTGACTTATGACCATTTTTCATAGTTACGTCCTTTCTAGCATCACCTTGATCATGTGATCAGAATTCAGATGCTTGGCAATTGGTTCATTCTTATGATGGTTGCTGTGTCCCAGAGTCATGTGATCATCTTTTGCGATCTTCTGAAAAGCAAAGTCAACGGAAAAGCCAGATTCATTTAACAACCAGGTTACTAAATTATCAAATGCATCATTCACTTAATAACTGTGACAAGAAATGTTGTAAAATGAAGCAAAACCCATTTAACAAATGTCTCACTTAATAACATACATTTTGGGCTCAATTGTAGTTGTAAGTTGAGGACTACCTGCAACCTACTGTATGGCAGTGTAGTTGAAAATAGTCATTTTGGACTACCATTTTAAGATATAGCTCTGCCAAAAAAAGGCCTTCCATGTCTCTTAACATATCCCTGGCAAGAGGCAGATTTTGTATTTCATCAACTGTCAAATAAATTATTTTTGAGGACACTGTGGGCTTTTTTATACCTATCAAAGATGTGAGCCAGCAGTGGGATGAGTTTATGACTCCCAATTCCCAATATTCTGTAGAAATGGGCATTTTCAGTCTTTGGAACCACAGCAAGACAATAGTCTGACTAATAATGAACCATTTGCTATATGATTTCATTTACCTTTGGCCCTTTGATTCATGGAATTCAATGAAGTGCTCAATACATGATAGCTAAACTAAACAATCCCCCTCAAAGTTAAAATAAAGTTATTGTTGAGGAGGACTACAACTTGATTTTGAGAGTCTTTGGTATTTATTACATGATGGACAAACGAGCACTACAGGCAATCTACATGGATGGGTTCCTTTCTGGAAAGCCTTTAGCCTCTTAAATTATATGTTAAATCTTGTTTGTTCAGCCTTCTTTTTGGCTTGCTTTAATATTCTACCCTTGGGTGGAGGTTTCATAAAATCCCATTTAATGAGGAAAGTTATCCTTGTGACCAAAATTAATCTGAGACATTAGTGCATGTATTTTTTATTGCTTATTCTATGAGAATGTACTGTACATGCTGGTAAACTTATACCACTTCCAAATAGAGATCAAGTCTTCAGTGAAGGAGAAAAGATTTATTTCCTTCTTTCCAACTGGAACCTGCTATAAGAAACAGAATTGCCAAGTTATTACTGGCAACTATGAACCTAACAAGGTTTAAGGTGTTCTAGTCTTAGTCCTTTAATTCTATTACCTTAATTTCATTTTTCCTCTTTTGTTTTTCTTTGTTTTATTTCATTCTCTTTTCTTCTAATCCATAATTTTAATTAGCAGTTATAAATAGTGGCTTTATTGCTCATTTGAGCCTGCTTCCATGGGTTATTTTAGTGTTGAATCTACTTTGCTGGTCATTAACTGCAAATAGATAAAACGGCTAGATTAGTTGCAAAGTATCTTTTTTTTTGAAACAGTGAAATATTGATAAATATTGAATAGAAATAACCACCTTCTTAGTAAAGGAAGATAAATATATAAAATAATAATAAAAAACCTTTGATCTGTATTCATTTTCCGGTGCTGTCAAGTGTCATAATGAACGTCCAAAACCTCGTAGCAGTTTTCTATCTTGATAAACCACTATCCAGCTCACAACAGTAATCAATGTGTTGAAAATGGCTGAAGTTAATGATGCAGAAAATAGCAGCAAAACAGGTTTCCTTTCGACTTATCATTAAACTAATACAATGATCATATATGCATAAGATGACCAAGCTGTCACTGAATTCCTATACTTTACATTTCATTAAGGGCATCATCTGACTAATTGAGAGTTTCTTTATTGACTTTATGGTGAAATGATACAATCACTAAGGAGATGTTCAAAGAAAGTTACTTTTCCATATGTCATGTTTCTGACAGTCAGGGTCATGCAGAATTTAAACCAAGAATAAAATATAGTAAGAAAATAAAATATTAAAGAGCACTTAAGAGATCAAATTGTCCTTGACTTATGAATACAATTTAGCCCCAAATTTTTATTGTTAAGTGACACAGTTGTTAAGTGAATTTTGCCCCATTTTACAACCTTTCTTGACACAGTTGTTAAGTGAATCACTGCAGTTAAGTGTAGTAACATGGTTGTTAAATGAATCTGGCTTCCCCTTTCTTGTAAAAGGTCGCAAAAGGTAATCACATGGCCCCAGAACATTCTAACTGTCATAAATATGAACTGGTTATCCAAATTTTGATCATGTGATCATAGGAATGTTGCAGTGATTGTAAGCATGAAAAATTATTCTAAGTTCGCTTTTTTCAGTGCCGTTACAACTTCAAATGGTCACTAAACAAATGGTTGCAAATGGAGGACTATCTGTATATGTGACACCTAAATTTCTCATAAAACAAACTCAATGGGTTTTTAAATTTCAATTTGTAAAATGACTCAAAGTTATCAATTGTGCTTTTCAGCTAAAGAACAAGGAGTTTCCATGGAGTCTTAACTATTCCTTTCCGGAATGAAGGATTCTTTGGGACTAAACCTCAGTATTGAACTCCAAATACTATTGTTTGCCTGCATCCCTGGGCTTTATTTTATTTTATGACATATCAAATCAATACATTCCACATTTATGGCAAAAGAAAGCTCAGAGAGGCACATTGCTACAGACTCCTGGATGCTCCAGTTATTGAAAGAGTTTGATCTGAACAGAGAGGTCACATCAAGAGCATGCTAAAGAAAGAACATGAGGAATGCAAATCTTGTTCATTGCAGTTTAGCAGAACTTGTTTATGGTTTCTTGAAGAGGTGAACACCATGCTCGACCTATTTGCTGGAATTAACCATGATCTAGGAGGCCATATGGATTTGCAGATGGCCTGATGTAATTTAATGGCATTTATTCTAACTATGAAGTAAGTGATAAACATAATTAACATTCCTTTAGCTCCTTACTGTGTGTCTTTTATTAGTTTCATTTTTTTCCTAATATTGAAAGGTAAGTTAATACCTTGTTACGTAAACACAGATGTCTGCTAATTACCTCGGAAGGTTGAATGCTTCTGAAGCGGAGATCTTCTGCTAGATTCTTACTTACCTGATGACCCCACTGTGAAGATTAATAAGCAAAGCACTAAATCATAATGAGTGTGTCAGATCTCAAATGCTTTTCAGGTTCTCTTAATTAGTATTAAGAGATACAGAGTGTGCCCACAACATTTCCAATATATCTGTCCTGCTTTGCCATAAATAAGGCATCTTGCACCATATGTGCTGCCTGCTTTATTCCAAGCTATAGTACATCAAATAGTTGAAATCAAACAATCAGATTTTGATAAGAAAAAAGCCCCACAAAGGAATAACTCTCATTATTTGAATAGTTTACTTATTTCATCTTTTGCCAATGATTGTTTAATGACTTTATTTCACAGGAAGCTATTTTGTGGTAACTATAACTTCAAAGAACGTTTACTTTTGGTGAACTTACCTACTGCTAGCAGTTAAAATCACATGATTCCAGCAAGATAACAAAAGAATTTTACACAGCTTAATTGTGCTACAATTCCTATTTTATATGTACAGTGTAGAAGGCACTTCTAATTTCATTTGTGAGATGCAGAATTTATTCTGAACAGAGTTCAAATGTCTGCACTATAATATGAATTTCCAGAGAAGAGTTATCCTAGTATTTTCAAGATGTTAGGTATCTTAAGAGATGTGAAAACATTCTAATAATCTCCACAGTCTTCCACAATCAAAGGACCCATCGGAATCCCAGTTTATTGTGTGAAGTGAAAATTATCAAAATGAATAGTCAAGATTTAATTTACACAGGCAATATAAACTATTAAATAAAATGGTATAGTAGTTTAGCTGCAATGGGATTTCCACATTAGAGAATGGAAAACAATATTGGATACTGATCTCCTTCTACCTTAGTACAGCAGTTTCGGAGACCTTCCCAGGTAAACATTAGTGGACGAAAAGGCTGGTAAACAGATGGACAAAAAAGATGCGAGATCTAATGATAGGTTGCCCTTCTCTAGGAGTCCTATCTCCTTCCTTGAAATAAAGATTCCAAGAACTCATAAAGCTTTTTTGATGTTGCCCAAAGAACTTTAGAATATCCTAAATTACATCCTGATATCCTATTCTAGTTCCATTTGCACATAAAAATGTGTGGTTTACTTTACTTGTATGCATGATATTTCCATTCTTGTTAGCTCCTTTTTAATCTCCTTTGCTCAACAAAACCAATGCTTTCAAATTTAGAAGTTCACCAGGGTTCAATATTTTGTGATATTTTGATTCTTTCTAACAAATGTACTACGTGGATTAAATTTGGATTTATAAATTTATTTTCCCATACAAAACATTCTACGTATGTTTTTCCTCCTTTTTTCCCCCTCAAAGAAGTTATTGGTGGGGTTGAAAAAGAGTAGGAAAAAGCACCAGCTATTCTCCCAAACAGCACAATTTGATAAACAACTCTCTACAATAAATAGAGATTATTTCTGGCTAAGCGGGTATAGGATTACAGTCTAAAAGCAAGGTATTTTTCTTTTTTCAAGTTGAGGACACATTGAGTCTTTCAATGGTATAATAGAAACCATACTTCCCAAAGTAAGTGAGACAAATGCAGATAATTTATATTTCAGTCCTATTTAAACTATGATTAAGTGGTAAATTTTGCAATTATTTTTGAGATACACAACCAAAGCATTTGGGTGATGGAGCCACATAGCTCAGTGGCTTTGGGTTGTGTGCCAGAAAACCTAATAAGAGAATTTTGTTTTATTTTGACCCCATATCAGACAAAACAAGAAGTTTTCTGGTACCTCCTGCATACATAACAGCCAACATGATTGATGATATCCACGCTATCTCGCTATATGATGTGCCAAAGATCTCTTGTATCTCTTTGAAGAACACTGTGATGGCTTTAGGGAATGCATAGGAAAATCCAATGGAGATGAAAGCTCCAAAGACGACGACCCAGCCCCATCCTCCATCAGGGGGAGCATATTGCGGTGCTGTTGTTGAAGGTGGCATTTCTTTTTTTTTCCTTGTAACTATGCTGTAGGGAGAAATAAAATGTTGATATTGTGTTTTAAATAGCTGTTTTCCTTTATAGCACACAGTCACTGAAAATTAAATATATTACTAATTTCAAAAAGCTGTTATTTCCCATGGGGAGCATATTGCGGTGCTGTTGTTGAAGGTGGCATTTCTTTTTTTTTCCTTGTAACTATGCTGTAGGGAGAAATAAAATGTTGATATTGTGTTTTAAATAGCTGTTTTCCTTTATAGCACACAGTCACTGAAAATTAAATATATTACTAATTTCAAAAAGCTGTTATTTCCCACACATGAACTGACAATTCATTGTTAAGTTGCCATCATTGTATGATTAAGTACAACTACTTGTCTATAATAGTCAATGATGCCTTCAAGAGTGGGAGTAGCTGAATCTTGGCAACTGCTAAAATCCTGCTTAAGTAGGATGTTACTTTTGCAGGTCATTGATCTACAGTACCAAAATATTATTTAGCAATTAATCACAGGGGATAAAGGGATCCTTTTATTCTGCTAATACCAGTCTACCTCAATTATTTCTGGCAAAGTAAGATTGGCTTATTCAATAGGATTTTCTAGTCTATCTATTATATGAATAGACAATATAGCCTACCATCTCAGCCATTGCTTTATGTTTCATTTTAAAAATATCTTTATTTCAAAGATAATGATCAAACACAGCTCAAACAATATTGAATTAAGAGACTATGCAGTAGCAACTAATATGAATTTCCAAGTATATTTGTTGAACCATTAATAAACCTATATGCTATTGCATTATTATGCAATCCAGGGCAGTGTTTCAATATATTACATTAAAAAAAAATAACAATGCCATAAAGAGCCATGGAAAACCTGGTTTTATATATCACACTTTGGAGCTGTGCAATGCTTTCTATTTGAAAGAAGATAAGTGATTTGGAATGCACATGAACATATACTTTGCATTTGTCAGAAAGCCTCAAAGCGGATCTAGAGATCTAACTCCAACTGTTGCAGTTTGCAACCATAGCCAATGGTTTACAAACTGAGCATAATGACAAGTTTAACAAAGGAAGGAAGGCTAAACAAACCATGGCTTACTTTGCTGTTTGTGAACCAAGTTGCTAAATTCTTATGAAATAAGAGTATATTTACATGTTGCTTTCATGATGTAACAAATCTCTTGGGAAAGATCAATACACACAGATTTTCTAGTCAGACAAGTGCTCATAACCAATTTTTTTGGAACTCCCCGTGACCTGAAGAAGCATATTACCTCATAATTATTTAAAATAGAAAGTAATTTACAACATAATTAAATCTGAAGATTCTTGTCTCCACTGTTCTGTTTTTTCATATCAGTAATCTGCAAGTTATTTGATAAATACTAATATGTGGTTTTAGTACAAGGTGCCATTTAGACTAGGTGATAATATTACAAAAATATTTTCTGGTTTCTGTGATGCCTACATAATATATATACAAAATGTGAAATGCAGTTTTTTCATAGCAGTTGATTAAGTCTTTTGATCAGTGGCACCCTGAACTTACTTGGCTTTTATTAATCAGCTCCACTATTTCAACTTGTGTTGTGAATCTGTAAAGCCATCAGCAGTCAAATAATGATAAACACTTTCAAAATTGGGTATACATATTTTAATTTTGATGCCAAATTCTCCATTTTGTATCTACATATTACAAATTATTGTTACTGATTTTGGGCTTTCAGGATTGACTACCTGAAACAAGGAGACAGGAATTAGGAAGAATAGCAATAGGAGTTTCATAATCCCATTATATAAAATATACCTGTTGTTGATTCCAGGATTAAAGTGCAACAGTTGCACAACTATTTCTTGACATACACAAGTTTAGCAATTTTACAATAAGGGACATATTTGAAAATAATAAATAAATAAATAAATAAATGGAAAAGTCCAATAAATATATTTATGTTTCCAATAAAATAAATAGGTATTGTATCTTCTTCTTTAGGTAGGTACTCTAGTACTGAAGGGTACTAATAGTACTGAATAGTGCAATATGGCCAGAGTACTATTAATATTACTATGTATATTATAACAGCACAAAATCAATATCAAAACCTATTTTTCTTAGAGATAAATATGTGGAATACATTTTATTGAATCATTGCCATTTATGTTAGGGTGAATTCTCACAGACAAGCTAAATTGAAGATGGTTAGTTATGCATAAGGGCTAATTCACTTCTATGAAGATTCAAGTGAAATACCTACTAAGCTGCTTGGTAAAGCAATGTACATTCTCATTTCTGAGAGTAGAGCAAGCTTATTACTTTGAATTATTCTCCTTTATATTCCTCCTATCCTTCTGCTCCAGAGCTCCCCATAGGGCTTCTAGGCTTGCCATCTTTGGCAAACATTGGGGGAATCTCTGCCTGCACAAAACTGGCCAACCTTTCTATACACCAAAACTTTCTACACACATTCAGGCAGAATAACTTCAGTGCTGTCCTGAAGGCTGAATCTCACACTAAAGGCACAAAGTGGTTGAAGGAGGCACAATTTGCTTAGTGGAGGTACATTGTGTTACTTCTTTGTTCTAACAAAGCAAATCTTTGCAAAAGTTGCAAATACAACTTTTGTGACACTGAAGGAATTTTGAATGTCTTTGAATATAGCCATCCACATTTTAATACTGCTTTTAAAAGCCTTTCTTCTGTCATCACCACAATGTAGAATGTGTCTGCTTGTGATAGTACTCTGCTTGTGAAATACCTACCATGAAGGTAGTTTCTGGTGCCTTGTGTGAGCTTTTCAGTACCAGGTATGAAGCTTTTTATATTTCTAGAATCTTAAATTGCGAATTTTTAAGTTGACTTTTAGATCCAGCACATTTGTTTTGCTCTGCGCAGTTTAGCAACTGTTTGTGGGGGGTGGGTAGGAGGAAGTTTTTTTCCTCCCACGTTAGTATTCTCTGTACTAGCAAATAAATGAGCTGTTATTATTAAAAATTTCCCTTTATGTCCAGATCCAGAAAAATTATTGCTAATAATTTTTAATTTATATACACAGCTGGCAGCATTTTATGATAGAAGTATTTTTCATATGCTTGATGGATAATGATCAGGGACAATAAACATGAGGCCATAGCTCTAGGAATGTATGGCTAGTTGGACACCAAAATCCCAAAAAGCACAAAGATACTTTAGTTCTCATGATTTTCTGATTTTTTTTTTCAAATTTAATTAGATCAGACTGGTTTTCATCCCCCCCCCCATTTGACTTTCACTGAGAGCTACTGTTTGTATCAGATAAAAGAATATCATGTGGAAAACTGACATCTGACTCCCCCCCTCCTCCAAGACTACCAATGTGAGAATTAAAACTGTCAGGAAATTGTAAATTTGTTTTTGATTAAGAGAAACTTGTATATTTTAAATGTTTTTAAGATTTAATAAAGTTTTGTTTTAAAAATTGAAAAAAAAAACTGTCAGGAGAGTAACACTGTGTGAATCAGTCCATTGGAGCATTCATAGGAATCACCTTTTCTAGTTTCATAATCCCCTGCAGGCTAATGGAAAATATTTTTTCTCCTGTTTCCATTGGTAGATACGATGACTTCCATTTACTTTGCTAAAAGTTCAGAAGACACCTTGCCTAAGTCCCCAGTAATATTGTGAATAATAATTTAAGAACAATTGCAAAATCATAAATGGGCTATCATTGTATTATTTTATTTGAAATCCTCTGATTGAACAGAGCAGTACATGCAAAATATTTTTATTTAAAAGAACAGAAATGTCACTTATGAACTGTTTGAAGGACAAAAGAGGGAAGTGGAAATGAATTTCACCCTGTTCCTTATCCCAAACAGCAGCTACTGCATGCAAGGATTGGAGGAAGTAATAAACACATTTTGGCACGTGCTGTTTTGAACAATTTACAATACTTACATAATACTTATGTTAGATTCTTACATATATTGCCTGGAGTTTTTCTTATCATGATTGAATACTATGAACACCAGCTGGATCAGGGCAAATAAATGCAATTTGGATCTAACTTGAAAATGTGCAAATGTATGTAGCAAATACAATAGGCCTGGTAGACAAAGGCAGGTAGCAATGTGCACACATATTCTGCCTTTAAAAATGGTGAAAGTGGTGATAAAAAGGTCAGAGGAAAGGTCATGTCAAATAAGTCATCTTGATATCATGCACTGTAGATTTTAGTCAATCATAGTCAACCTCTTCTGCAAATGCTTCATTAATATTCCTTGCTTGCCAAGTGACAAAATCAGTGCAATAAATAGCTTGTCAGGAGAAACTAAAAGTTCCTAACTCTCTGTCCCATTTTCTTTGGATTTATTAGTTCTATTACGATAATTTCGCAGGTTGAATGTTCATGGGTGCCTTTAGATGTGAAAATGAAACATCTGGCAAAATTGTCATACAAGCTGAACCAAGACTACCTTTCTGAACAAGCATTTGGACAGATAATGCACATCACATAATGTAAAGGAAATTAAACACAAATAAAGCACTAGAGAACTAGAAGTGTAATTATTAGTTATTTATATTGAGAAAGAAGTACTACATGTAGTCCTTGACTTATGACCATTATACTCATTACTCATTAAGATGTAAAGAAAATGTATGACTTAATATAAAGATGTAGAAGTTGTGATAAATGATAGATAGATAGATAGATAGATAGATAGAGATGTAGATACATAGATATATAATGTAATATAAAGAAACTTTATAATAATAATTTAAAATGCTAATTAACAACAAAGAAACTTAAAACCATTCTAAAATCCAAGAAGAGGATACCAGCTAAGTACAAAGACCAACCTTTCCCTGTGGTATACCATGGATTGATGGTATACTTATGGTTATAGTTATATACTTATTATACAACTACTTATGGTTCAGCTTCATCAATGGCAAGGAAGGATTTCTTCTCTAATCTTTAATTATAATGGCTTATACTATGTCTGCTAAATGAACTATTTGATTCAGACTCAATTTAATTTTATGTCAATGATAGTAATGGTAATGTTGATTATTCAAGAGTGTACATAGTCTTCTCTGATCTTAATATCAAACGCTCTTGTGAATTTTATGCTACCTTGGCCCTTTTAAGCAGTAGCCATATTATAAATGCAATTATTTATGAATTAATGTTTGCACCCCAGGTTGTCAGAAATAGTTTAAGATTAATGCTGACAAAACATGATTTTTCCATTCAAAGATTTTCTGAAAAGCTTTAAAATTGGCCCCAAAATGATCATAGAGATTTTCTATATTTGTTTTAATACAGTTTGTTCACCATACTTTTATAGGTCTAGCTATTATTTATCAATAAAACAGAAATTCTGTTCCTGTATTAAGTCTATATTAATCATTCTAATTGGTCTTTATCAACATGAAGCACATCAACCAGTACTGTAGCAATGGATTTGCAGGAAAACATTCACAGCAATATTTAAAGAAAAGAGAAACAATACAGATTGGCTGACAAACTCTATAAAACTAAACAAAAATTAAGAATTAAATTGTTAGCAATATCTGAATTTAGAAAATGAATGCAATTTTTGTGGATTATGAAATCACAACCATGAATTTAATGGTGGAATGTTTTACTTGGGGTGATAAACTTTGAAACTGACAATTAATATATTCCCCTCAAGACCATATAAAACATTCATTAGAACCAATCTATAATCTAGCATCAAATATTTAGGGGTTTGTGGAGTGGGGCAAAGACAAATGTAAATACACAGCACAGAAACTTTTGGTATTCCCCCTATTTCCAAATTACTAAATTAACATAGTCATACATTTTGTACACAGTACTTTCAAATAGTCTGTCACTGTAAGAAATTGAGGCTTTAAAAAGCCACAAGCATTTTTCTTTCTGCTTTTAAGTAAAGCAGTTTTTATTTACACAGGGCAGCAAAAGCTATCATTAGAGAACACAAAAGATAAAGACCGTTCTATTTTCATACCTTTTATCTCTTTTTCTTCTCTGATATTTCTATTTAAAACTTCTAAAGTCAATATAAACAACAATGGGGACAACGGACATCCTTGTCTAGTACCTTTTTCTATTTCAATATGTTGAAAAGGCAAAAAGAGGAATTGATGGAGATTTTAAAGATGCAGGTTACAAATAAGGTAAAATATTTGGGGATATATTTGACAGCAAGGTGTAGCACACTTAAAGAAAATAATTATAATAAGCTTAAACAACAAATAGGGCAAGATTGGATGAAATGGGGAAATTTGCAGCTATCTTTGATTGGTAGGATCTCAACGATTAAGATGAACATTTTGCCTAGAATTTTGTACCTATTTCAGACAATCCCAATCAAGTTGGGTAAGGAATTCTCTTTAGATTTGAATAAAATGATATTGAAATATATTTGGCAGGGAAAGAAGGCGAGAATAAAATTAAAGTTGTTACAAGATGCTAAAATGAGGGGTGGCTTTGGCCTGCCTAACTTTGAACTATACTATCAAGCAACAAGTTTAATGTGGATTAAAGAATGGATAACTTTGAGAAATACTAGATTATTGAATTTGGAGGGACATGATTTGTTGATGGGATGGCATGCCTTTCTATGGTATAAAGGAATTAAAATACAGGGGTACTTTAGAAGACATCAGATACGGGAAGCTTTATGGTTGAATTGGGAGAAGGTTAAAAAATATCACCTGAAGATTCCGGTTTGGGTATCTACAATTGAAGCTTTTTCATATCCAGTAATATTTAAAAGGAACAAATTATTAGATATAGTGAATTATTGGATGAAAAGGGTGAACTTAAATTAAAGCAGGAATTAGAAGATCAGGCATGTAAGATGGACTGGTTTTCATATATGCAAATATTTTCTAGATATCGAGAAGATCTCAAACAAGAAGGATTTTATAATGTTTTGACTAATTTAGATAAGATTTTAATGGGTTCGGATGACCATGTAATTAAAAAGTTATACGGATATTTGCTAGAGGTAAAATTGGAAGAAGAACAAGTTAAAGAATCAATGATAACGTGGGGGAAAAAATTTGGTTATGGTATTGATTTAGAGAAATGGCAAAAATTGTGGTCGCATAATTATAAAATGACAATGTCTACAACATTATATAAGGAGAATTTGTATAAGATGTTTTACAGGTGGCACCTATCCTCTGGCAAGGATAGCTAGAACGTTTAAGAATAAATTGGAGAAGTGTTGGAAATGTCATCAGACACCAGGATCATATTATCATATGTGGTGGACATGCGTATTGGACTAAGATACACACATGGTTGGAAAAAATGATAAAGAGACATTGACTTTAAACCAGAGACATTTTTATTAGGGATCTTACCAGAGATATTTAATAAAGAATTGCAATATTTAATTGTAAATGTTTTAACAGCAGCTAGAATTGTATTTGCCAAAAATTGGAAAGGAGAGAAGATATCTATTGATGAAGAAATTATTAAGAAAATGTTGGATTGTGCTGAAATGAGTAAATTGACATTTGAAATAAGAGAACAGGAAGATAAACAATATTATTATTATTTTTTTTTAATTCATTTTATATTTTAAATTACTAACATTACAAACAACATATACAATACTTCACCCTGTGCTATACATAAGAAAGGAAGATTTGGTTCTTCGGATATATCCTCATGATCGCCAAAATCCACGTTCTCGGGGTACAGGTACCGAAGCATCCAATTTTCCCAGCGCATAGTCCACAAATGGTTTCCAAATTTTCCAGAAAATATCTTCTTTATAGTCACCATTTCTAATTTTAATATCACATGTCATTTTATCATTTAAAGCTAATTTCCACATTTCACAATACCATTCTTCTATTCTAAAATTCACATCTAATTTCCAATATCTGGCTATTATAATTCTACCCATTATAATCATAATTCTAATCAATTCTTTTTCATATTTTGTTGGTTCTATTTCCTTAATTATCAACAGTAATATAGTTTCTGGTCTCAATATTATTGCTTTCCCCATCATTTCAAATATCCTTTCCTCCAATTGTTGCCAAAACTTTTTAACTTTATCACATTTGTACCACATATGTTCATAAGTCCCTAATTCCATGTCACATCTCCAACATTGTTTACTAATTTTTTTATCCATCAATGACAATCTTAATGGAGTCAAATACCATTTCCAAACAACCTTATAATTGTGCTCTTTAATCCTTACAGATAAAGTCTTCATAATTCTACTCTTCCAATTCACGTTCCAATCTAAATCTGATATTTTAATATTAAGTTCTTTTTCCCAATTCATCTTCATCACCCTTTGTGGTTTTCCATCAAAATTTATAATCTTATATATCTTACTAACGAGTCCCTTTAGTCCAATTTCATCTTTCATAATTTGGAATACTAAATATTCAAATTCAGTTTTACTTCTACTTATCGAACAATTGTCCCTTACCTTCTTAGTCCATTTTTCTATCTGTATTTTTTCAAACCAGCCCAAACCCAATTTTTCAATGATTTCTTTTTTCCTCCTTTCATTTTCTAAAGTTTTTAACCAATCTATTATAATTTGTATATTTTCATCTTCCATTACCCTATCACGACTTATATTAGTTTTAATCGGCCAATTTTCAATTGTCTTCCCTAAGAAAATTATATCTGGAATTAAAATTTTAACAAATTTGTTCCAAATTTTACTCAATCCCTTTAACCAATAGCTATTAATTACACATTTTGATTTTGCTTTATCTAAAAACCATGTTGAGCCAAATCTCTTAATGTCCTTTAATTCTAAATCTCTCCAATGACTATCTTCACCTTTAAATATTTTTACCACAGTCCGAATAGCATAAGCCCAATAATAATTGAGTAGTTTGGGGATTCCTAATCCACCTTCCTTTTGATTTTGATACCACATTTTCTTCACTAATCTAGGTCTTTTCCCACCATTGCAAAATTTATCCAATTTCTTCTGATATCCTTCAATATCTTTCTCTGTCAAGTTTAACGGTAACATCTCAAATAAAAAATTAAACTTTGGCAACAACATCATCTTACACATTGCAATTCTACCAAACCAAGACAACTTTATCATTTTATATTTATCTATCTTTTTCTCAATTTCATTCATCGCCACATCATAATTTAATTTTTTCATTTCTTTAACTTTGAGTGAAAGTGTTATGCCCAAATATTTCAATGTTTTTTTAATCCTTATCCCAAGTTGTTCTTGCATATTCTCCCACTCCTTACCATTATTATTCATTAATAATTCAGATTTTGACCAATTTATTTTCAAACCTGTCATTTCCTCAAATTCTTCCAAATGCTTATGTATCTTTTTCAAATCTTTCTCTATATCTTTCAAAATAATCAAAGTATCATCCGCATACAGATTTATCTTATATCCCTTATAGCCTTCCAATTCTTCATCTTTTTCTATCATTTTAGTCAAAATTTCCATAACCAATAAAAATAATGTTGGAGACAGGGGACATCCTTGTCTTGTACCCGCTTCCAATCTTATCTCTTCTGTCAGCCTTCCATTCACCTTCACTCTTGCACTACTTTTTTGATACAGTTTTGAAATAACATGTATAAACTTATTACCAAAACCTAGTACCTCAACAATTATTTTAATAGTTTCCCATTGTACAGAGTCAAAAGCTTTAAAAATATCTAATGATATTATACCTATTTTATCAGCATTATATTCAGCAACATCTATAATATTTAATACTCTTCTGACAATATCACTCATATATCTACCCTTCACAAAACCTACTTGGTTATAACTTATATATCTATCTATAAATCTACTTAATCTATTACTTATAATGGCAGTAAATATCTTTGCATCTTGATTAATTAAAGAGATGGGCCGATAGGACTCAATCCTTTCTAAGTCTTTATCTGGTTTAGGGATTATAGATATCACCGTTCTGTTCCATGACAACGGAACTTCTCCACCATGTAAAATTCCGTTAAATAGTTTTTGCAATTTTGGTATTATTATTTCCTTAAATTCTTTATAAAACTCAGCAGGTAATCCATCTTCACCTGGAGCTTTCCCTAATTTTATTTTTTGTATTACTCCATTAATCTCGTCTTGTGTTATATCTTCTTCCATTAAATCTTTATATGTTTGGTCAATTTTCACAACATGTTTTTCTAAATAGCTTCTCAGTTTTCCCCGATCAATTAATTTTTTCGAATATAAATTTTGAAAAAAGTTCCTGACCACTTCACATTTTTCTAATTTTTTATAGCGTCTTATGCCCTTATCATCTATCAAAGCTCCAATTTCTCTCTTCTCTCTTTTATTTTTCGCCATCCTTGCCAATAACTTAGAATTTTTATTGCTAAATTCAAAAAAATTCCTATTTAAATATCTCATATTCTTTTTTACCAATTCTATATCTTCTTCTATCAATTTATTTTTTAGCAGATTTAATTCCTCCAAAAAAAACTTTTCTTTAGTAAGCAAAAATTGATTTTCCAATTCCTTAATCTGGCTTTTATCTTTTTCAATTTTATTTTTATAATTTTTATATTTTCTGCTTGATAACTTGATACTTTCCCCTCTAAACACTGCTTTCATCGCATCCCAAACAATTTCAAATTTAACCTCTCCATTATCATTCAATCTCCAACATTCTTCCCATTTTTTAAATATCCATTTTTTATCCTCCTCATTTTTATACAGTTTTTCATCATGTCTCCAACAACTTCCTTTTTTCTCAAAATTAAAATCTATTTCCATCGTAACTTCTGCATGATCAGAATCCTTAAAAATTCCCACATCTATCTTATCCACATTATTCAACAAATCTTTAGAAACTAAGATATAGTCAATTCTTGAATATGTATTATGTATCTTAGAGTAAAAAGTGTACACTCTTTCAGTTCCTTTCACTTCTCTCCAGGCATCCACCACACCGTTTTGAAACATCCATTTATTTAAGATCCCCATTTTATTTGCTTCTCCACAACGAGTGGGGTTAGTACTATCTATTTTATCTCTAATTAAATTAAAATCCCCAGCCACAATTACTTTCCCTACACTTTCGATTTCCAAAATTTTAGTTATTTTTTCAAGAAATTCTTTTTGCTTCTCATTTGGTAAATATAAATTAACCAGTGTCACTTTTTCCTCGTTAATATTTCCCACAATTATTACATACCTTCCTTCTTCATCCACAATTACTTGTTCTTTTTCAAAATATACCCTATCTGATATCAATGTAGCAACTCCTCTTGCTTTTGAAGTTCCAAAAGATTTTTCATAAATTTGCATACCCTTTATATACATTTTATTTGAGTCTTCAGATTTCTGATGGGTTTCTTGCAAAAATAATATATCTGGTAGATCTCTTTTAATTTTAAGTTCCAATCGTCTTCTCTTAATCTGATTCCCTGTACCCTTCACATTCCATGTCATTATTTTTATTAAACCCATTTAAACTGTAATTTTTTTAATCCTTTCCCCTCCTCTTCCTTTCTGTGCCCAGATCCCAACACCAATCTCCCACATTCCAAACAACATTCAACATAGAAGAAAAAAAACAATAAAAAAAAACAAAAAAGGACAAAAAACACATCAAACATTGAATAACAAACAATCTTCATCCCCCACATCCTCAATTGGTTTCTGCCTCTATAAAGAGAGTGGGGGAGAGGGGACGTGCCAATGGTCGGGTCACTTCTTTCGGGTAGTCTACTTAAATTCATCTCTCAGAGAAAAGGGTGGTAACTTTTCCCCGCACTCAGCTTCCTGCAATTCTTTTTCAAGATCCTTCAATTTCTTATCCACTCCATCTCCCATTATATCATCACGACTTTTCTTTTGTTCAACCATCGCAGGTGAGATTTCCTTCCGCTTTAATCCTTTAGGGTCTTGTCCTCCAGCAGCCCCTTTTTCTTCTGGTGTTGATGTTTTTGCATATGTTCCACCCATCTTGAGCATTTGATCTTTTATCTCTGTTACATCCTCATACTTTACAGTCAATCCAAGTTCATGTAAGTATAACACTGCATCTGTTTCCAAAGTAATTATTTGCATTCTTCCTTTATAAAAAAATTTTAGTTGCTGTGGTGGTCTCCAGTTATATTTAATTCCATTGTCTCTCAGAACCTTTGTGATTGGTTTCAAAAAAAATCTCCACGCCCTTTCTTCTCTTGATATATCTGGAAAGACTTGAATAATTTTCTCCTCAAATTTCAAAGCTTCACCCATCTCTCTCACTTTCACCATCACTTCCAATTTGTCACTAAGATTTGCAAATCTGACAAGTACATTTCTATTTAAACCGTTTTGTCTTTTAAACCCAATTCTAAAAACACTTGCCAGATTTGTTGCTGTAAATGTGATTTGTGTATCCAAGTCATTGAGCCATTTTAAAACTCGTTGTTTCAAATTGTCCACTTTTTCTTCTTGAATTCCACGAATAACCAGATTATATTTCCTCGCTTCTTCTTCCAAAAGACAAATTTTTTTATCTTGTTGTTCATTTTTAAAAAAGATTTCTCCAATTTGCCGATCTATCTTTGCATCATGTGTATGAATCTGCTCAATTTCATCTTTAATTATTTTCATTTCTACTGTTTGCTTTGCAAAATTTTCATTCATTTCTTGCTTCATTCTTTTAATTTCCAATGTCATATTATCCATACTATCTGACAGTCCTGATATCTTTTCACTAATTTTAGTTAAGGCCACAGCAACTTGTTGCATTTCTAAGGATTGTTGGGTCGCCATTTTTTAATAAGTTTTAATTATCCACTTTTGCCAAGAGGGTCTGTAATGAAGATTAAGGGACAACAATCCAATATTGAAGCTGAGACAGCTTATTATTGCACTCAAAAGGACCAGCAATAAAAGTTTATAGTTCTCAATTCAGCTTACGTAATTTCCCTAAAAGAAAAAAAGCTAACATCCGTTGGAAGGCACTGCCCAGAAATGCGTTTTGCTGCTTCAACTCAAGCACTTTCACAAACAAAAGATCAACTTAAAGTTTACATATTCTTCCAAGAGAACCCTTCCACCAGTCTTTTGATGTTCCGTGCTTTTATCCCACAGCAAAAACAAACACAGATCGCGGTAGTAATGAGAACAAAGGCAGCTATTTACTCCAAATATGCAATTGCGACTGCCTATCTGGTCACCCCTCACTCCTTCCACTTTCCCACGCTATAAAAAGCTTCAAAATTTGAGTCGTTCAGGGTGACCTACCGATTCCAAAGTCAATCTGCTGGGCCAGTAGCTCTTCCGATACAATTTATAAAATTTTGGTCCTTATCGGTGCATTTCAAACACTTTAATCCACATTTATCTTCCGTAAAATGCCCTGCGAAGTGGAGAAAACGTCCTCACACCACCACGGCCATAACCACGCCCCCAATATTATTTGATATGGGATTTATTTTATCAATAATAAAACATGGAGATGAAATATGATATATGAAATGAAATTAAGATAAAATGTGTAAAAATTTGTTTTTTTTTCTAAGTGGAAAAGAAACATGTGTCATATATTGATATCTTGAAGAGTTTGTGAGCATGAAAAGATTTTAACCGACCGAAACACTGTCTGTAATTGTTTGAAAGGATGATGCTTTAATGTTGTTTTTTGTTTGAAAAATAAATTTAAAAAAAAGATAAAGACCATTCTAATCTTTTAGGAAAGTCAGAAGAACTCCCTTGTTATTTTACAAATAATGTCTGCATTTAATTTTCAGGCCAAATGTGGGCAGCATGAAAAGAAACACAATAGCACAGCCCTACTGCTGTTCCTAACAAATACTATTCAGAATTTTGGTCCCTCAGATTATAGCCATCATGATATGTTTATTTTATTTATTTATCAAATTTATATGGCCACCCATCTCATTTATATGCAAGTCTGATCACACTTAACTAAAGCTCCTTACAGCTATAGCCAGCACAGACCAATAAGAAGGCACATTGGTAGTTCACATTCAGCAACATTTGAATTGACACAAATTCCAGCTATCTAATTTAGAGTGAATCATATGCTTAGCACAAAATTGACAATGGCAGCTTAAATAGTTTATTGTAATGGCTTCTTCATGATATTGATTCTGAAAGATTCCAACCTTGGACTTCAGTGTTTTGTCACCTTATTCAATCTAAGTTCAATTAGTAAAGCTATGTGTAAGAATGAAGAAATTAAAAGCTGTGAATAGAAAACTATTTTAGGAACTAATTATCTCTCAAAAACAATGGAACCAGTTGGATGTACTAGTTAAAAGCAGCTGGCTAAAAATTAGGACACTAGTTTCAGTTCCAGTCATCTTTAACCACAAAGCCAGTTAAGTGGCTTTGGGCCATCATTCTTTCTCAGCCCTAGGAAGAAGACAATGGCTCATTATTTCCAAAAACCTTAGCTGTTGAGCAGGTTTTTAATTTCAATGGGATAGCAATAAGTTTAATTAATTAATAAATATAATAAAAAAATAAAATGACATCTATGATAAATCTACACACACATTTTTGTCACACACAATCACATGGTACATTTTATTTTATTGATCAAAATGAATATATTTGAAAGTATGAAGTGAAATGGTATATGTGGAAAAAGAAAATAAACAGAAGTGATTTTAAGCGCTTGTAAAAAAGATTCAGTCACTATTGTCAAAGTTTAGCAAAGTTTCCAACTTCATTCAAAACTTCACCAGGTGGGGCATTATATACAATATATATACAGTATACACACACACACATATATATTGCAAACTATCCTAAAAATACGAGTTCCAGGTGTAGCTATAAAAGAAGAGACAGACATCGCAATTTTGTTAGCCCAAGCGGTGTGCGATAGGGGAGGAAGCAACAGGAGCTAAGCCTCCATCAATTAACATGTCTGAAGTAAAAATGACAGAGCTAATTATAGGTGGGAGGTGGGTAGATGGGCCTATCACGTGCGCAATGGCCAAATTGATCAATGAAAAACAGGCCAAGTTTTTCCATTATTGTTTATGGTTCTTCCTAAATTACAAAAGTAGGATAATTGAGAAGATAAGGACTCATACCTAGGAAGAAAATCGGAGTATAAGAAAAGTGAATACTTATGATACATAGTAACTTCACATCATATATGGATAAGCAAACACAGCTAAGTTTAATATCTTTACTAATTTGTCCATGTAGATCTGTTAATGTTTTATTTCAATTTCATTAGTTGGTTATTTCTGTGCTGTCTGTGTAAATTGTTTCTTTATATTTTCAGAGAATGGAGAGAAATTTGTGATACAGTTTAAAATGGCCCATTTCACACAGCTAGTGTGCAGGTTCATGAAGGGAAAAAGCCAGCAAAGTTACATGATAGATATTTCTAAATATCTAATTAAATATCTAATTTCTAAATATCTAAATATCTAATTGGGCTATGAGGAATAAATGTAAGGGAGCAGTAAATCACATTAAGAAAACAATAGATGTTGCTGATTTTTGTCTGACAAAAGTAGTACTTTCAGATCAAATTGTTGAATTTTGAATAGATACTGTGTTTGGGTGACAATTGTGTCAATCCCACTTATCCTTGCAGCATTTATATTTTAGAAAGTCTTAGTCACTTTTGACAGCGCAACATAAACAAGAGATAATATTTTTAATTACATCATTGTAAGCAAGACATTCTGCTTATTCCTTTCCATTATTTCCCTAAATATGACTTTTACTCATTACTATGAGCTTGATCCAGAGTCAGCTTGTTTGGGCTTAAGGCAATTTGGGCTTAAGGCAATTCAGTCCCATTTAATAGGATTGTATTCTTCTCAGGTTTTCTGGAAATACTGATCAATTATGCGTAGTTTTCTATTTTGCCACCATTACTGAGAAACAATTTATACTTCAATATTTCTTAGAAAATATATTAGACAAAATAACACTTTGAAATATGATCTTAGGACTTTTGAATCAGCCCTTAAAGGATTAATACATAGTAAAAAGATACTTTAAAAAAATGATACATTGAATTTATTATAGAAACTGTCATTTTTAAATCAGCATGACTATTAGAAATAAGAGTTGCAGTAGTGCAGATTAGGGAATTCTGCATTAAGGACATGATCTAGCTAAAGTAATAATCACTGATTTCAGCATTAGTTCTTGTGAATAAGAAGGAAACAAAAAGTGTCTAACTTTGGCAGATTGATGGCAATATTTTAGATTCCAGATTAACAGAGAAAGAGTCCATTTAATTAATCGCACAATAAACCAAATAAGTCACATATATCAGAACATACAATAAATCAAAGAAAAATATAGGTTGAAACATGGGAGACAGAGAACATCTATCTGCATAATGACTTTATTGTCAGTTTCAGGAGATCCATTTTAAAAAGATAAAAAAGGCATGAGTCACTTGTGACTGTCAGATACCTATTTATCTATCATAGCTATCACAGGTTTCTTTTACAATTTCCACTAAATGAAGAACCACATTATGACTTGTGCATCATGTGAATTGGGCCTGAGCAGATTATTAAAGAAATGATGAGCTACACATAGAAAAGCAATAATGATCTTGCCTACCAATCCCGAGATAGGCAAGTTGATCAGGTGAACAAGGATGATCAGGGGAGTAGAATCTTAGCCCCATGACGAGCCTATGAATGTACTGGAAATGCTTAGCTTTAAGAAGGGAAGTCTGAGGAGGTTTTCTTCTAATATCAAAAGACGTCAGGCAGAATAAAATTGACCTGTTCCTTATCATGAGGAATTAAAGTAAGAGGAATAGCAAGCTAATAACAACAACAACCCCCCTCCCAAGGAGCTTTACCCAGTGGTGGGATTCAAATAATTTAACAACCAGTTCTCTGCCTGGATCCTGGGCAATGCGCTGGAGAAATGGGAAACGGAGCAGCCGGCATGAGGAGACCACTTTCCCTCTTTCTTCTTCCTGCTCTTCCTCCTTCCCTCGCACTGGCAGCTCCATTTCCCATTTCTTCATTGCAGCGCCATGCCGGACTGTGGAGTTTGCCCCACTACCACCGCCCAGATGCCCTTGCCTCCCCCAAGCATTTCTTTGCTAATCTGATTTCCAGCTCTGTCACATTTCTCTATTGCGTTTCTCACCGTCATGCACAGGGAAACAAAAGTTTGTGGGATTAAAAAAAAAGTTCAATAAAATCAATTCCAACTTTGTGAGATTTATTTATTTATTTATTTATTTTTGCAAAAAATTGGAAATGATTTATTGAACTTTTTTCAATTGGCGAGAAACACAATGGAGAAACACAATGGAGCTGGAAATCAGGTTAGCAAAGAAATGCTTGGGGGAATTGAGGGCATCTGGGCACCAGGCGCTGAAACGGGTCCATCTCTCTCCAGCAGCTCCCCAGGTCTGCTGGACGGAAGGCCAGAATCTAATGGCACTTAAACGTGGTAGCATTCCAGCTCTGGCCAGGAAGGGGCAACTGGCATAGGCGCTGCAGGCAGGATGCCCGTTCACTTCAGTACCCTCCTCAACCCTCTGTCACTCTGCCAGGCTTTGGCCCTGGGCTGCAGCCTTATGCACAGCCTCCCCACACCCCAGCTGCCTGCTGTAAAGTAAGACAGTTTTCACATCTCCATTTGGTTTCCATTGTTCCTCTCTTGGACTTTTGGGGAGGGTTTTTTTTCCCCCTGCCTGGAAAGAAGTTGAACAAAAACCAGACATTTTCTGGAAAACACAGATTTATCATAACCACTTTGCCGAACTCAACAAAATAATAATAATAATAATAATAATAATAATAATAATAATAATAATAATAATAATAATAATAACAACAACAACAACAACAACAACAACAACTTTATTGTCATTGTACATTTATACATAGTATGCCCATACAACGAAATTCACTTAACACCCAAAGACCAGGTCCAACACACATAACAATCCCCAAACACACTCCCACCCAGCACAATTTCCCACCCCTAAACCACCCAAACATCCACACAACAGATCAAGTAATACTGTCCAACAGCTCACTGATGCTGGCCCTTTAGTTCATTGTTGAGTGCAATTATAGCTCTGGGATAAAAACTATTCAGAAAACATGTGGTCCAAGTTTTAATTGTTCTGTATCTTCTGCCAGAAGGCAACATTCCAAAAAAGATTGTAAGCAGGATGGGAAGAGTTTCTGAGAATGTTATGCAACTTTCTCAAACATTGAGATTCGAAGATGTCATCCAGGGCTGGTAGCTGGAGCCCGATGATATTCTGGGCAGTTTTAATGATTCTCTGTAGAGCATTTTTGTCCACTATAGAGCTGCTCCCATACCATGCAAGAATGCTGTATGTCAGGACACTTTCAATGGTGCTGCGATAGTAGGACAGAAGTAGATGCTGAAATAGATTTATCTTCCTGAGCATTCTCAGGAAGTACAGTCTCTTCTGTGCCTTCTTCGCAAGCATGTTAGCATTTATAGTCCATGAGAAGTCCTTCAAGATATAAATGCCCAGACATTTAAAACTACCCACCCTCTCCACCTCCTCACCATTGATGTACAATGGTAAATGTACATCTGTCTTCCTCCTGAAGTCAATTATAAATTCTTTAGTTTTTGTGGTATTAAGTGTGAGATTATTTTCATTACATCACAATGTCAGCCCTTGTACTTCCTTCCTGTAAGCAGACTCATTGTTCTTATTAGGAATTGGTTCTGCTGAACGGGTGCAAACCAGCTGAATACCACCACTGGCTTTACCTTGTCATGATGGGGAGGGGGCTTGCGGGCTCTGCAGACTAAACGTGCTCCAAACCCATTTATGGTGAAAACACCTCAAGTGAATTCTATGCCAGATTGAGTATTGCCTGGATCAACAAGACATTGAATACTATGGCTCCTGAGTGTTCAGCCAAAAATATACTACAGGGCTCAGCTCCCTCTGCTAGGAAACCAGGATATGGAGTTGACAGGTGGTTAGAAGATGAATGAAAAATTGAAAAATCTGAACAAAGGAAGAAAATTATTCAATAATAGAAGTTATTATAGATCTGAGCTAATAAAACATGGATTTCAAAAGTGCATGTTCAAGATTTGGAAGGAGAATCGCCTGGATACGGAAATTAATGAACAAAAATTTATGGACCAGAGGTGTGTTATTATGAAGCACAAGCTCTTCAGTAATGCAGAATTACAAGAGATTGCAAACAGGGAAAACCAAAGTGGAAAATTCGTCTGGAGTTAAATATGAAGAAAATTTGATTGGATTTAAGAAATTTGAAGTATTTGAGGCAAGGAAACCTGAAGAATAAAAAAATCAGAATTAGCCTGACAACAAGATATGACCTGGAACACAAGGAAATTGCGGTTTGGTTGAAGAGCTGAAACAAAGAGCTGTGACTATTGCAGAGAAAATAAAGTGATGATAACTGAATAATGCAATTTTAGCAAAATTCACAATTTTGAGCAAATCAGCATCATTTCTATAATCCTTGAAAGTGGACATGATGCTACCACAAGTGAAAAACCTAATAAAGAAAATATCCTTAAATTTTGGAAGAACTTGTGGGAAAACAGCAAGAAGCACAATGAGAATGCAAAATGGATCAAGCAGGTTGAAAGCATTGTAAAAGTGACTAGAATGGAAAATGTTCCCATAACAACAGAAATGGTGCAAAAATAAGCAAAGAAGGTCAATAACTGGAGTGGCCCTGGTTTAGATGAGCTGCATGGATTCTGGTTGAAATGACTAACAAGTTTGCATGCAAGATTAGCAAACCAGATGAATCAGGTTCTGGAAACATCAGAAAGCGAAAAATGGCTAACAACCAGAAGAACTTTTTTGATTCAGAAGGATGCCAAAAAGGGAAATAAACCTGATAATTACAGGCCAATAACTTACCTGCTGACAACATAAAATTATTTACAGGCATTATTGCAAATCAAATTTATGTATATTTGGAAAATTCCCATTTTCTCTACATGGATGATTTAAAATTGTTTGGAAAAACAAAAACTGAAATGAGTTCACTGCTGAAAAGCACTGAGGAGTTTAGCAGAGGCATTGAGATGCAATTTGGCATTAACAAATGTGCAACAGTTGCTGTTAATAGCAATAACAATAGCATTTAGACTTATATACAGCTTCACAGTGCTTTACAGTCCTCTCTAAATGGTTTTACATAGTCAGCATATTGCCCCCAACAATCTGGGTCTCATTTTACTGACCTCATTTTACAGACCTGCAGTACTGCATTCTAACCACTGTGCCACCACAGCTTTAATGCATGAAAAATTGTTGAAGATGTTGAAGAAGATGGATCAGAACTTGATAATGAAGAGTTGATAAAAGCAGTAACACCAAAAGAAGGGTACAAGTACTTTTGGAAGCTAACAATGGAGGTGGTTGGGATCAGGGGTGCTGAGGAAAGAAACTGAGGGTTTCATTTTGGCTGCTTAAGAACAAGCCTTGCAGACTAATTCCATGAAAGGAAAAATCAATATGTCAGTAACAACAGCAAATGTCACTTGTGCAACAAGAAAGATAAAACAGTGGATCATCTTATTATTGGTTGCAAAAAGAACTCACAGACTGATTATCTACAATGTCATGATTGAGTTTCCCAAAATTATACAATGAAAGCTTTGCCAAAAATTTGGATTCGAATCAGTGGTGGGTTGCTCCCGGTTCTGTCTGGTTCTTTAGAACCGGTAGTAAAAGCAGTGGAAGGCTCTGCCCACCCGCCTGGACGTCATAATTGATGATATGTGCATGCGCAGAAGTTTCTGCGCATGCGCAGAAGCGTGCACACTCCCATTGAGAACTGGTAGTAAAGGTAAGTAGAACCCACCCCTGGTTCAAATGCAGAAAACATTACTGGGAACATCAACTTGTCAAACTTCTTGAAAATGAACAGCTCAAGATCTTGTGGAATTTTTGAATCCAAACAGATAGACATCTGGCCCACAACATGCCTGACATCACTATTACAGAAAAGAAAAAAGTCTGTTTCATTGATATTGCAATACCAGGTAATGTACAAATCGAAGCTAAACAGCTGGGAAAATAACAAAATATCAGTCTGCAAATTGAAGTTGAGTGATTGTGGAGGAAGAAATCAAAGGTTCTACCAAAAGTAATAGGAGCCCTTGGAGCAATATCCAAAGGTTTGCCTAGATACACGAACATTTTGAATTTATTAGACCTGAATATTCTGACTTTGAAAAAAAACAACAACACACCTTACTCAGAATAGTCTATATACTGCAGACATTACCTTAACAGCACTTAGGTCTTTGGTTAGGACTTGAACAGTTAAGTTTTTACCAGTCCCAGACTGTGAATTGAATTGGATTAAATCTTAAACAACAACAACAACAAACATAGAGTGGGAAGGGAGCTTGAAGGTCTTTTAGTGCAACACGCTGCTCAGGGAAGAAATCCTATATCATTTCAGACACATGGGTTGTTCAATCTCTTCTTAAAAGCTTCCAGTGTTGGAGCATTCACAACTTCTGGAGGCAAGGTGTTCCACTGATTAATTGTTCTAACTGTCAGGAAATTTCTCCTTAGTTCTAGGTTGGTTCTCTCCTTGATTAGTTTCGATCCATTGTTTCTTGTCCTGCTTTCAGATGCTTTGGAGAATAGGTTGTCCCTGTCTGTTCACACTAAACTCTGTGCATAGATCAAGGGCACTTCCTGGACATCTCTGAAAGAATCTCCGACAATAAAATAAATGTGTGCAGTTCGGCCTTCATAGTGTGGCAGTTGGGCATTCATCCTTAAAATGTGAATTTTTTTCATACACAGAATCAGTTTCTAGCAGAACTGTTGTATTAGTCCACTGAGAAAACTAATCTATTTGGATGGCCCATATATAATTAATCAACTTTTGTCTGCAGCTTCAAGCCTTTTAATATCCATGTCAAGGGATTTCTCACCTGGACTCTTCAACATGAAAAAGACTATCTTAGGTAACAAAAATCTATTAGGCATGCTATTAGCTTACAATAATGAGAACATATTCTAGCTCCAAAAAATAGTATGAGCCTGTATTTTTTCTTTCTTAAGTAGTTTCCATTGCTTCTCTCAGCCTTTCTGAATGTTTTTGCAAATCGGAAAATGAATGAGACTCATTAATAAAATGAAAATGCATTTCAATGTCAGCCTAATATTGCAATTAGAATAGGCAAGTCTTCTAACTTGCCTGATGAGAAAGAGATCAGCCTTTTTAAACAACTAAAACTTCTTTGCTGTTAAAAAATAAAATAAAGTAAAACTGAACAGGTATGAAAGAGGGAAGTGCTCTACCCTTCATATCATATATGAGCTTTGAGCATTATAAAAAAATATTCATGTGATTATCATTCTGTGTTCAAGTCATAATAGCAGTACTGAGACAATAAATATTATTTTTTCAGAAGCTACAATCTTCAATTTTAGAATGGTAAATCAGCATTTATGCCCACTAATAAAAGCAGTGCCTCAAATGAATATGCAGATATTTCCTGTAGCAAATATTGTAGTAAGTGGTTATGAATCTTGGGCATTTGCACAAATATTTAGTTGTTTGCTTTATTTTATATCTTTCACAATACTCAGTTCTTTCCAAGTAAAATCCAAGCAAAACACAGAGCAATCTAGGCAAAATACATTAAAAAAAAAAAAAGAAGAATGGCACTAGGTTCAGAATAATGAGAACCAAATGTCTACAAAATTTCCTAAATGAAAATTTGAAAGTTTGGTACAATTATACTCTCTAGAATTGCCTTTGCCCTCCCATTTATTTGTCTTAACAAATGTACATCTTAGTAATCATTTAGGTGGCTCACAATATTAAAACAAATAAATTTTCAAGGGTGTGGCATTTGGATAAAGAATATAGGTCTGCATAAATTTATGAAATAAAAGGAATAAAAGTACAAAATGCTTATTAATATACTAATTTATTTTCAGGGTTTTTTCCCCAATTCATTTCCAGTATACTTAAAATTTTCAAGAGCAGTTTAAAGATAAATCAACAAATAGTCACCCAGAGTTACATATGTAAAACAAATGGCCACGTACATTTCTAAATAAATATAGAAAGAACAGCCAGTAAAAGGAATTTAAATGTATTAAAAATTGACCACACTTAACTCCAAACCAGAGGGGATGCGGTGGCTCAGTGGCTAAGATGCTAAGCTTGTTGATCGAAAGGTAGGCAGTTCAGCAATTCAAATCCCTAGTGCCATGTAATGGGGTGAGCTCCCGTTACTTGTCCCAGCTTCTGCCAACCTAGCAGTTTGAAAGCACGTAAAAAATGCAAGTAGAAAAATAGGGACCACCTTTGATGGGAAGGTAACAGCATTCCGTGTGCCTTTGGCGTTTAGTCATGATAGCCACATGACCATGGAGACATCTTCGGCTCTTCAGCTTTGAAACGGAGATGAGCACCACCTCCCAGAGTTGGGAATGACTAGCACATATGTGCGAGGGGAACCTTTACCTTTTTAACCCCATACCAGCTTAATTCTGACTATTAAAAATAATTTGAAAGGTTGTATTTAAAATTTTCACTTAGCAAGGCATATAAATGCAGTAAGGTCCTATAGCTCTTATAGTAAAATATGGTGATTAATTTAATAATCACAATTGTACCTTTCTGAGCTCTGCCAAATCCAAATACTCCTTACAGAAGAGGACTGGTGCTTAAAATTTTCGAACAGAATGTCTTATCATATTCCATATAGAGATAAGCATATGCTAAAATAAGTATTTTTGAACTTTTCACCAATTGTCCATTTTACAACATTTAAGAACATAGTCCTGTATTACAGAACTTATGCTGCCTGAGAATATTGAAGTGATAATCCAATAAAGCAGTAGACCAAACTGGAGAATAATTTCAGACTTATTTGATAGCATTTTTCATTTTCAATAGCTACAGTACATCAAATTTCTATGTTCAGATGGAGACAGAATGTTTCTGGTAACTGGGTAATGAATGACAAACAGCAGGAGACAGCCATTACTTTCAAATCCTGTTTGCAGATTTTCTGGAAGCACCTGGTTGATCACTACAGGGGAGCAGGATGCTAGACTGCATGGACCTTTGGTCTGGCCCAGCAGGAATCTTATATTCCTAATATACATTTTAATAGATTTTTACATATCTTCAGCCAAGAAAAATACAGCTTATGAAAGAAATATACCAGTTTGGCATTTATTCTTTTCTAGGCTAAAGTTCACCAAAACCCTTTAACTATTTCAGTCATTATACGAACATAACAATTCTAGTCTTTTTAGTCTTGAAGTAGTGCTGTATTATTGACCAGGAGAAAATATAGTGGGAAGGATTGGATAGGTTGTTTCAGGAGAAGAGAGATCTCTAAACTGGTGTTGATTTCCTCTTCTAATTTGATTAGCCCGTTCTATGCATCAGTTGACCAGATTGCTGATACCCTGGACTCAAGATAATCATGATTAAAGCCTAATCTGTGCACAAGAAGTCCATCCTCATCCATGATTTGGTGTTGGATGAGACAGAAGATGTAGTATTTATTAACAAAATGTGGTTTCTCAAAGACAATAATACATGATGTCCATCCAGGTATAGAGTTTTTTTAAACTCCTTTAGCAACATGGTTACGAAAGATGAAAGGCTTTGAACATGAGGGCTGCCTTATCTGTAATCAAGAATTCTTCTATTAAAATATTGAGCTGAAGACACAAACATGGGCTCCTATTTACTGTATGTATCTACTACCAGCAGACCAGCAGGATCCTTATTTAAGCTTCTGGATCTGATCTTTGGGTTATGATGAAGAACCTTCAGTGTGGATGATTTAATTATTACTTATATAATCTATAAACTTCTGAAAATAATTTCATTGCACCAGGTGGAACCATAAACCTTTCCTGCTCTGTGTGATTGATCCAATAAGGTCCAGGAGTTCATGCCTCCATGGTATCCATAGCCTTATTTCAAGTAATCTGGGATACAACATATACACCTGGTGGAATTACATTCATTGTTTTGAATGGTGCTGCTCTACCTTCATTGGACAGTTTCACTCTGTTGAAATGAGAGATGAAGCTGTGATATTTATTGGATCCACAAGAAGTAAAAAACTATGCCAGTTATTTTCTTTCTTTTAGAAGCATTGGAGGAAAAATAACTAACTCTAGGCAAGTCATTGATATATAAACTAAATATATCAAAACAACTTAACTTACGTGCGGCCAGAATCTGAAAATAACATTTAACACAGCAGAGTATTAAGCAAAGTGGTTTGGTTAAGATTGGCATATATGGGACTGATTGGGGTAGATTGTAGGGGTGAAACCAAAATATAATTTTATCATATTTTATTTATCTATATATTAAATTATTGTATTTTATCCAATTTAATTTTAAATTGTTATCAGATTTTAGTAATAATTTGCAACTGGAACTCTGCACTTTGATATGGCCCAAGGGCTAATCAATAAAGTAAACTCAACTCACCTGGTGGAATTACATGCATTATTTTGGAAGGCAGGGCGGAGGATTTCGGACAATACCTGTATGACAAAATCGCTCAGATCCGGGGGGATTTGGACTCTGACTGGGTAGATCAGGGCAGGGTGACGAGGAATAGTCTTGAGAATGTTACCTGGGAGGAGTTTGATGCTGTGACTCCCGATGATGTGGACAGGATTTTGGGGAGACTTAGTGCGGCCACATGTTTACTGGACCCGTGTCCCTCCTGGTTGGTACTGGCCTCCCGGGAGGTTACACGAGGCTGGCTCCAGGGTGTTATCAACGCTTCGTTGAGTGAGGGTCACTTCCCCGCCGCCTTGAAAGAGGCGGTGGTGAGACCTCTCCTCAAGAAGCCGTCCCTGGATCCGGCAATATTGGCCAACTATCGTCCTGTCTCCAACCTTCGCTTCCTGGCGAAGGTTGTTGAGAGTGTGGTCGCGCGACAGTTTCCGCAATTCCTGGAGGAAACATCCTATCTAGATCCGTTCCAGTTGGGTTTCAGGCCTGGGCACAGCATGGAAACGGCATTGGTCGCGTTGGTTGATGATCTCTGGAGGGCTCGGGACAGGGGTTGCTCCTCTGTTCTGGTCCTGTTAGACCTCTCAGCGGCTTTTGATACCATCGACCATGGTATCATGCTGCACCGGTTGGAAGAGTTGGGGATGGGGGGCACCGTATTACGGTGGTTCTTCTCCTTTCTCTCCGACCGGTCGCAGTTCATGTTGGCAGGGGGGCAGAGGTCGACCTCAAGGCCTTTTATATGTGGAGTGCCTCAGGGGTCAGTCCTCTCGCCCTCCTGTTCAACATTTATGTGAAGCCGCTGGGCGAGATCATCCGTGGCTTTGGAGTGAGATACCACCAGTACGCTGATGACACCCAGCTGTACATCTCCACCCCAGGCCACCCCAACGATGCCCTTGAAGTGATGTCCCAGTGCCTGGAGGCTGTGCGGATCTGGATGGGGAAGAACAAGCTCAGGCTCAACCCTTCCAAGACTGAGTGGCTGTGGCTCCCGGCATCCTGATATAGTCAGTTGACTCCATCACTGACTATTGGGGGCGAATCGTTGGCCCCCACTGAGAGGGCTCGCAATCCGGGAGTCCTCCTGGATACGCAGCTGTCCTTGGAGGAACATCTGACGGCTGTAACCAGGGGGACCTTTTGTCAGGTTCGCCTGATTCGCCAGTTGCGGCCCTTTCTTGATCGGGATTCCCTGTGCACAGTCACTCATGCCCTCGTCACCTCTCGCCTTGACTACTGCAACGGTCTCTACATGGGGCTCCCCTTGAAGAGCACCCGGAGGCTCTAACTGGTCCAGAATGCAGCAGCGCGGGTAGTGACGGGAGCAGCTTGGCGCTCCCATGTAACACCGCTCCTGCACGAGCTGCACTGGCTCCCAGTGGTCTTCCGGGTGCGCTTCAAGGTGTTGGTTATCACCTTTAAAGCACTCCATGGCATAGGGCCTAGCTATCTTCGAGACCGCCTGCTGCCACCGACGACCTCCCATCGACCCGTGCGCTCCCACAGAGAGGGCCTCCTCGGGGTGCCATCAGCCAAACAGTGTAGGCTGGTGACCCCCAGGGGGAGGGCCTTCTCTGTGGGGGCACCTACCCTCTGGAACCAGCTGCCTCCAGAGATAAGGAGAATCCAAGACCTCAGTGCCTTCCGCCGTGCCCTTAAAACCTTCCTTTTCCAGCAAGCCGGGCTGGCCTAATTTTTTTAAAGTGTTTTTAAGTGTTTTGTTTATTGTTTTTAATTAACGGGGCCAAATTTATATATGTATATTTTTAACTGTATTTTAATATTTATAATTGATGTTTTTGCTTGGCTGTTCACCGCCCTGAGTCCTCAGGGAGAAGGGCGGTATACAAATTCAAAATAAAATAAAATAAAATAAATAAATTATTTTGCAATGGTGCTTCAATGGACAGTTTCATGAGAGGATGGCCCAGAGCCTTTGATGTGTGGGGTACTGCAGTGGTTGACCTTTAACATCTATATAAGACCATCAGCTGACATTTGGGGATATGGTATTATGACTATATGTGTAGGAGAAAGAGTTGCAGAACCTGGGGCTAGAGTTTAAAGTGGGATCAGACTAGAATCCCTATGAACTAAGTCCAACCTTCCTTGAATTCCATTGACCCTTATCTAATTCAAGCAGGCCATGGTGGCACAGTGTTAGAATGCAGTACTGAAGGCTACTTCTTCTGGCTGCCAGCTGCCAGCAGAACGGCAGTTCAATTCCCACTCAGCCTTCCATCCTTCTGCAGTTGGTAAAATGAGGACTGCAGTTGGTAAAATGAGGACAGATTGTTGGTGGCAATATGCTGACTCTGGAGACTGCTTAGAGAGGGCTGTAAAACACTGTGAAGTGGTATATATGCCGCCCTGAGTCTCCGGAGAAAGGCGGCATATAAATTGAACTAGTAATAAATTGAACTAATAATAATATAAGTCTAAGTGCTGTTGCTATTAGCTGAGAAGATTTTTGTGCATAGGTATGATTAGCAATAAATTAGTTTAATTGGACCTTCATATGTGGACCTGATAATACAGATTATACCCAATTGTACATTCAACCCTAGGTTGTAGGAAAGATACTGCTAATATCCTTTCTCCATGCTTGGAGGCTGTGAGATCTGAATGGGAGAGGACAGACTAAAGTTGAATCCAAGAAGATAGAGTTACTGTTGATATATTGGGGTTCTTTATTGCCACCAGTGTTATCTTGATAGGCAGACACTTCTAGAGTTTATGGTTATGGCTATGGTTCTTGCTTGAACAGCAGGTGGAAGCCATGGCCGGAGAACCTATGTCCAGTTTTGGTTGATATCTGGTTGTGATCTTATCTGATGCAGGAGAACCTGAGTACAGTAATATCTTTATTATCACTCTAATTATTACAATGTGCTACGTATGAGACTGCCATTAGAGACTACCTGGAATCTGCAACTTGTCCAGAATACAATGGGTCACATGTTTACTAGGTTTCAGTGCTGGGAGCACATGGCATGGATTTTGGAGGCTTTATACTATTTACTATGGTTTTGAGGTTCAATGTAAGGTTTTGAGCTAAAAAAACATCTATGGCATGGTTCTGAGATTTATATACTTAGCACCCAACAATAACACTTAGACTTATATATACCACTTCATAGTGCTTTTACAGCTCTCTCTAAGTGGTTTACAGAGTCAGCATATTGCCCCCATCCAATCTGGATCCTCATTTTACCCACCTCAGAAGGATGGAAGGCTGAGTCAACCTTGAGCCAGTGAGATTTGAACTGCCGAACTGCAGCTAGCAGTCAGCTGAGGCAGACTGCAGTACTGCACTCTAACCATTGTGCCACCTCGGTTCTTCATAGTGCTTTACAGAGCTTTCTAAGTGGTTTAGAGGGTCAGCATATTATGCCCAACAATCTGGCTCCTCATTTTACCCACCTCGTAAAGATGGAACACTGAGTCAACCTTGAGGTGGACAGAATCGAACTGCTGGCAGTTGGCAGAATTAGCCTGCAATACTGCATTCTAATCACTGCACCACCACTGTACAATTTTTATTTTTACATAGATGACATCCATTGTTATTAATGGAATAAGTGTATATTAGAAGCCAAAGGATGGTTTATCTGAGATTGTTTTGGAGTTTATATATTCATTGGCTAATAAATGTTAAGCCATTCAATGGAGAAACATTAAGCATGTGATTCAGCTTTTCAGCACTAGGCAGGGTGATTTAAATTTTTCCTTTAGAGCATTCCATTTCATCAGGCACAACAAAGTCATGTAAAATTAATATTAAGCACAGGCCAGTATATATCTTCTTTCTTTCTTGATGAAATTTTAAAATAACAATATAAGAATTTCCTTCCAATTTTGAGCAAGGAGATGATGATGTAAACCAGTACACACCAGCACTGCTTTTTCTTGTAATATAGGGGTCTGGTAGAGAGATACCTTAGAATTTAGCATATCAACAGCATGTCCTAGGGCATATTGCATTTTGATCTTCTTGGCACTATCATTTAATACCAGGGGAAAAAAATCACAGTTTTGGCAGACTTGATGACAGGGAATGGTAAGAGGAATTTCTAACTTCATAAATCCTTTAATCTTCATAGTTTCCAATCAAACTCCAATTCAGATCCAGACCTGCTAAAGTTCAGTAATATGCCCATATAATGATACTTAAGACGAGGCCTGCAATTATCAGAAGTTTCTCATGTTCCTTCATGCATATTAAAAAAAACATGAATGCAATTATTAGCAGAAGGAGGAGATGGAAGATTATTTCCAGCAAAAAAGCCACATCTATAAATTGGACAAAGATTTAAGAAGCTGACATTTTATTTATTTGTTTGAACAAGTGCTGGGTTTCCTTACAAAATAAATGGCAAGAAAACTATCTTAAAACAAATATAAAATATTAAAAAGGAAAATATACAATATACCACTAACTGATCAGCTATGTGTGGTAGAATCTCAGCTAGACTGGAGGGAAGGATCAAGAGGGACCTGAGTTTACATTCATTGCACTGCAGTAAATGGCACAGGCTGGACTTCCCTCAGAATCCTTGAAGCCTTATCTTGCTATCAAGGAAATGCAGTCAGTTTGGCGAGGTTCTTGTAACATACAGTAGCTGACTTATAACAAAACTACTGTTGAGACTCTTCACAAATGCTTCTGGTTGCTTTTGCCTGACATATGTCATCTCCCTCAACTATTATAAGCAAGTAGCCTGAGAAGTATTATAAACTACTGTCATTAATGTAAAACAGAACAGATTTTTTTTTAAAAAAAATAAGCCCATTTAAAATGGATCCTCAATAATGATGGATAACCTATTCCTGAAATTTATTTATTTATTAAATGCCTATTTCTCACACATTCATGCCATCTATAAACATATGCATAAACAACTTTGGCAAAATACAACTAGCAAGATGATACACCAGTGGACCTTTTCACAAATATAGCAAAGAGGACCACTACATTATATTTATTAACCACTTGTCTCTTTTTGTCCCTTAGTCAGGATTTGACTGGCTGCATATTGAAATGTATATTTTCAGTCATCAGTCCACAAATGTTATATTTAACAATTGTATCTCCACTGAAAGTTAATAAAATGTAAATTGTAGGGATTCCTCTTAAAGATAGAGAAAGAGGATGAATGTAAATTTAGAAATACCATGAAGAGATTTAGATTATCAATAATTGAACTAGTTCAAATTCTACATCATTGCTAAGTAATTTAATGAACACAGCATGAAGAAATAGGTAAGGGCAACCTTACTTTTCTGGTATTTATTTCAAAGATCACTGCTTTTTGGATTGCTTTAATAATTGGAACATATTTGCACATTTTGTAATCTTATTTTTTCATATGATACTTTGTAAAAGTCAAAAAAGCCACACTGCACTTTTAATTTAATACTTAAATTAAATACAGTAGCATATTAATTTAATGCAACTGGAAATCAAGAGGGTGGGATCTTAAAAAAACAATTTCCTCTGACTGGCCAATCTAGTTTCAATAATTATTGAGATAACTGTTCATCTTTTTTTAGCCCAACAGTGGGTTCCATATTCAAATTACTTGTTTTCAGCTATGTGGAATCACTTTCAAATCAAATCTTTATTATAGTTATAGATCACCATAAGGAATCAGATTTACAAATGTTGGTCAGTTTTTCAGAGATTTCTGTTGATTAGATTGTAATCTAATGGATTGAAATAATTCCAGTGCCATGCCCCTTTAGCCATACAAAAAGTAAAATAGACTATTTCCATTATTATCTAATTATAGTATCAGTTTGGGAGATGCCATACTTCTATTAATGTTTTTATCTTCTGTCTAATCATTTTATCAGTCATGGAAGTGATTTCAATTTTTTTTATCACTGTGCAGATTCTATTCTTTATAACATCAACAATAAGCATGTTATTATTTTTTCTCTTTTCTGCTCTTGATAACATAGAAAGTTTTTTAAACTTTAGCTACATTATCTTTCTATGGAATTCAATATTCTTCTACTTTCATTATTTAGGATTTAACCATTGTGTCAATCACTCTTCCTATGTTACACCCAAGCATACTGCCTATTAACACAATAATTTAGAGGCAAGAACTGAGATATAGGAATATTTTATCCTAGCACTTGTAATTCCCATCTTCACCAGGATGACAAAGAACCACCTCTTATGCTTCACAAATTGTATGAAGTTGGAATAAGATAGTGGATGTCAGTGTCAAAAAGAGAAATTCATATGTTCTTCATGTTTTCATTGTTCAGTTTTTAAATGTCACATCTTTCGACCTCCTTCTCCTTATTAATTACTAGATTCAATGAAACAAGAGGATGCAGTGATTTTCCATCTGCAAAACTCGTGAGTTCACAGTTGTTATTTTTAAAGAACACCTTGATTTTATTTATTTACAACCAGAATTTCAGAATATCTATTGATAATCTGTTACTTGGAAACATCAAACCATAACCAGGATTACAATTAAATAAGAAACTGCTATTTTTACATTTAATTAATATCCAAAACAGCCTGAATATTTTATTAGTAATTCAAGGATATGGCTCATCTCTCTCTTTGCCAGGTGACTGGTTATATCAACCCAATGATGAAATACAATGCTTGTCTTACATTGCAGATGTTCCATAAGGATCATGAAATATGCTGGGTCCATCCCCTACCCATTCACAGATTTATGGGGGGAAGGAAATAATGCTCCCTTGCAAAGCAGCCCAGGCACCCTCTTACACTTTACATTTTAAAGTGATGCCCAAGAAAACACTAATTATATAAATTGGATAAATAAATAAGCTATTTTTTCTAATCAATCTGAAAGTGGGATAGATACATTCAACTGATTTTGGGAAGGGTTAGACTTGATTTATGTTAAATAAATGCCTTTTATTTCACTGAAATTCCAACTGACATTTAAAAAAACACATAGCACATTGGAGGATTAGGAGGATTATTATTCTTTTTGCTGTTCATAAGAGATGGCACTGTTTTTATAACCCAGCTCAATGCTTCCTTAATGCCTGAAAAGAAATTGTACACATTTTCCTATACAAAGTGTTCCCTTTGTTTTTATGCCTACACAAACTTCTGATTTTAAAAAAGAAACAGTGTATGGTCTTTCTGGGTTATCAAAACATTCATTTCAAAACAAAAGAGCAGAAACAAAAGTGGGGAGGGGGCAGGAAGAGAGAATAACATGAAGTAGTGTCATTGTGAAGGTTGAAAAACTCTAATGCATCTTAACAATTTCATAAGAAATTGTATAAGATTTGTGATTTGTGAAATTAACGTTTAGCTACATTAACAGAGCACAAACTTTATATTTTGCATGTTATACGTGATTCATGGTTATCACATATATTATATCCATCTAAGCATCTTGGTCAATTTATGAAGAATTGCTCATTTTGATTGCAATCCCCAATATATTTATCAAGTGAATAAGTTCTATGGAATTTCTGAAACAATATGTATAGAATTGTGAAGAATGCATGCATTATGTAATCCTTCTTAAATTTGGAACATGCCATGACTTATCGATTTTTGTTACTAATAATTTTGAATAACCGAAATTACTTCTAATAGGAAGTTAGGGTTAATCTTTTCTTAAAAACCTTCAGTAGATGAAGCACCTACATTTCCTGAAGGCTTGTTCCACTGGTTAATTGTCCTCATGGGTATAGGAGGTTTAGACAGGGACCCCTGGCCATGCCTCCTTCGCCTGCAGCCACCTGCCTCAGCCTATTTACAGCCAGCTTTTCTCCTCTGCTGGCCCTCCCCTGGTCATTCTCCATGGCCAATGGGCCAATGGCCCTCCACCCTTACCCTTCATTCTTGCCCATTCACCCAAACACCCTTTGACCTGGGACTTTGGCTGCATTGGACAAATAGCCCCCAGCCAATTGGGTGGCAGGCAGAAGCAATGGTGCTGCGGGGGCAGCCTGTGATGCAAGATTTTTTTTTTTAAGTATTGTGGCTGCTTTGCACATTTTGGGGCCTGCAGATCTGTCACAAGAACCAGAGGGAGGGAGACTAGCAGCCACCAGGGCCACTGGGGGGTGGACAGGTGAGAATGTGTTGGGGGGGGGCACCAGAAAGGGAGGGAGGGGCACCTCAAGGGGTTTCACAAAGACAACTTGGTTCACAACTCAGCCAGCTACAACAAAAAAGAGAGGAGGAGCAAGACCAAAGCTGTTTCTGCAATTGCAAGGGCTCATTGGGGGGCTCATGCAGGTGAGTGGCAAGACCGGCACTATTTCTGCAATTGCAAGAGGGATGGGGGGATCACGGCAGGCAAATGGAGGTGGCATGCCCTTGGGAGCAGTCGAATTGCCTGTTAGGTGTCAGGCTGGAGTGGCAATGGCAGGGCACCCCCAAGCTGCATACCACCTCTGTTTGCCTGCCTACATGACCGCCCCATGCCCCCCAACTGTAACACCAGAAGCAGCCCCGGCCTTGCTCCTCCTCCCCCTCTTTCATTGGAGTTGACTGAGTTGTGAGCCAATCTCTTTTTAAAGCCCCTTAAGCCACCAAAAATTTACAGAAAAAAGTACCCTATGATATATTGTTTACATATTTATGGTGGGTGACCAGCTGTACCAGTATTTTTTTTCTGCTTGAAGTAAACCTTTGCACTGAGAAAGGGGCAAATTGTACAAGAGGCAGTGTATGTTTTCACATAACATGCATGGTTTCTGTATGTATGTCTTTGAAAGCTGTTACCTTACATAGAATGCAACTGTGAGATCAATGCAATGAATCATTTTATTGCTGAAACATGAGGAAAAAAATGTAGCCTGCACAATCCATAAGATGTTTCTGTATTTGGATAAGAGAAATGAATAGCATGTGATCCCAACCACTGTGGGAATAACTTCTTATCCATATTCTTATAAAGACGTTTACTGGGTTATTGTTTTTTATTGGTTGCTGTGTAATCACAGCTTCTGCTTGCCCAACATTTTTATTGACTCATGTGGCCAAAAAGGGAAGGTTGTGGGAAAACTGCAAAGCAAGCCCTTTTCTATGCTTGGTTTGCAGTCATTTTCTCAGTGATGACTTTCATGGGTATCTTTCAGCATATGTTGCAGTTGCTGTAATAACAGATCTGTATTGGAAACCCGAAGCTGTGTTCGTCACATGCTTTCAAGTAGGAAAAACTGTCTTGGCTTTGCTACAGAATAACAAGGCTTTCTTTTATCTGGATGCAACTGGCTGAGAGCGACTTAGCCAGGTATTTTACTGTTATTCATTTCTTATGTGTGATTTTTCCCCTCCACCCCACTTTATTCAATGGACCATTAATGATTCATTATCAGTAACTAGCAGAGCAATTGGAGATTGTTAACAGGAAGTAACAGAAGGCCATATGAGAATTTTCAAGGAGAAAAAAAGTCAGACTATACTTAGAAACTTTTTAATAATAGAATTGAACTCCAGCTGCACAACTGCTATTCAGAACCAGTTGTTCATTGGGTTTGTTGACTATTTTCTTCAATTTCTTAACAACAACAAGAACAGCAACAACAACAATAATAAAACTGCCAACTTTGCAACAACAAAGTTGAATCTGTTTCACATTTAATATGTGAGTGCAGCAAAATCGTGCAAACTGATTACAAAGCTAGACATAACCGAGTTGCTTAATTAATGCCCTGGTCATTATGTAAAAAATACAATTTACCTATATCCGAAAAGTCATGGGAACATAAAGTGGAAAATGTTATTGAAAATAAGAAGGTGAAGATCTTGTGGGACTTTTGAATACAGACGGATCGTCATTTAGAATACAACACACCAGATATCACAGTTGTAGAAAACAGAAACATACAATTTATTGATATCACAGTACCAGGAGACACCAGAATTGAAGAAACTGAACTGGAAAAATCACGAAATATCACGACCTGGCCATCGAAACTACGTGATTATGGATGAAACATGTGACAGTGATACCCATTGTCATCGGGGCACTTGGCACTATGTCCAAGAATTTTACAAAGTACATCAAGAAATTGCTGCTTCCTGCAATAACACCTGTGGATCTGGAAAAAAAAACTGTACTACTCAGAACAACATACATTTTAAGAAGATACTTGATCAATACCTAGGATGCTGGCAGCAACCTATATCAACCATCAGAGCCAGTCAATGATATTTGTGACACATTTTTAAATGTTCAATTGACTGAGTTTAAAAGATAATAATAATAATAATAATAATAATAATAATAATAATAATAATAATAATAATATAAAAGTAAAATCCAATTATAGATCAAGTTTTTTTAAAAAAAAATTATACAGTGCTTGGCTGACTTAGATCCTTCATACTGATTATTAAAACTAATGAGGTGAAATACTGATTATTAAAACTAATGAGGTGAAATAACAGAATCACCCAATAAATGAAATATTTTTCCTACACTCATTTCTTTTAAAAGTGCTACCTTCTTATTTGATTCTTGTCTGTCAGTGTAAATTTTCCTTAAAAACTGGAGTTTTAATATGTATTAGAGTCAGTTTTTTAAAAAAACCTGCCTTTGGATTAAAGATTGGTCTCAAAAATCTATTTGTACATTTTTATTCAGTTTTACATAACTGATTTTCAGAACCAGTCAAAATCATTGGAAAATGAGGGATGATGGGAAAGCATCCCTAAAGTGACTGTTCTTATGCTGAAGAAAAATAAAATTGTAAGCCTAATTTAGACAACCATAATATCAGGTCCATACACTTCCTGTTCTGTACCATTCATACAACTAGTATAAACCTGCAATTTTAAAATATTTTATAATATCTGATCTGGTAATCACACAAATAATTTTAGTGGATAGATTTCTTTGCATTCTTTGTTCCTTTTTGTTTGTTTCTTACTGACCTCAGTGTATGATACTACATATCTCAAGCTTCCAAATGTTTTCATCCACTAGTTTTATGTAAATGTTAAAGATGAGCAGTGAGAGAGATCTAGGGTTGGACCTCTTCCCCCCACCAACACCTCTGAAACTGTCCACAGAAAGAGGAGAAGCACTTCAAAACAGTGCCAGAAATATATCATGGGTGATGGTATAGAACGGTGATGGCGAACCTATGGCACATATGCCAGATGTGGCACGCAGAGCTCTCTCTGTGGGCATGCGTGCAGTTGCCCCAGCCCAGCTCCATTGCATTTCACTCAATCAATTCCAACTTCTTGTGAAAGAAAAAGATCTCGCGAAGTTGGAATTGATTGAGTGAACTTTTTCACTCGTGTGCTTCACCATGAGGGAGATGGGATCCCATCCTCCTCCTGAAGCCCATTATGACGCAGAGCCACAATGTGACCCTGCATCATCTCGGCTCAGCAAAAAACAGCAGTTTCGTTTCCTGCAGAGCTGCCCATGTTGGGATGCCCCACCTCCCTGCCACCAGCTGAGCGTGGGCCTGGACACGCTCCTGGGCTCATCGGCCTTCAGACGTCATTCCCACCACCCAGCACTAGTTCAGGGGTTCCTTTCCCTCCCTTGCAGGAGGAGGGGAAAGAGAGAGAAAAACAAAGAGAGGAGGGAGGGAGAGAGAGGGATAGAGAGAGGGAGGGATGGAAAGAGAAATGATATTACAAAAGTTCTTCTTTTTTATGGTTGCTAAATGTAATGTTTCAAAAGCAGAAAAAGTTGCTCCAAAGTAGTTTTTGAGGGCCAAATGCTGAGAGGCACGGATTTCCTCTGCTTTCTGCATTCCCACCCCATGCTGCCTTCTGCATTCCCACCCGGTGCTGAAGCAAACCAAATGGGCTGGGGTCCCCCATTAAGTGGTCCCACCAAGCCCGCTTGCAAATTCCACTGAGCATAGCTCCAATCCAAATGTCCCTCCTTGACGGCGCCAGCACCAGCACCGCAGAATGGCAGGGAAGGTGTGCATCTGCCTGCTCCGCTCTCCACTTCCCACTGGCCAGAGGTGGAGCTCCACACTGGCACTTCCCAGCCAGACTGCCAGGTTTGTTTGCTTGCTGGTCGCCTCCAAGGAGGGAGCTGCGCTCTGGCTGCCCGGGCCCCCACCACGAGGGTCTCCCCGACAGGATCCAGGTTGGAGTTACCTTATTTTGTGTGGATCTTTAACACTTGGCTTTGCCTGCCAGCCTCCCCTCCCCCTCCACAGCCCAAGTGGTTGGATTCACATGACACATGAAGTGGGCAGGAGAGCATGGATAGATAGATAAATAGATAGATAGATAGATAGATAGATAGATAGATAGATGCATACATACATACATACATACCTGGATGAGACAGAGAGAGAGAGAGGGAGGGAGGGAAAGAGAGAGAGGGAGAGAAAGAGAAAGAGAGGGGGAGGGAGGGAGGGAGGAAAAGAGAGAAAGGGAGAGAAAGAGAGAGAAAAACAGAGGGGGAGGGAAAGAGAGAGGGAAGAAGGGAGGGAGAGAGAAAGACAGAGAGGGGAAAAAGAGAGGGAGGGAAGGAAAGAGAGAAATGATATTACAAAAGTTTTTCTTTTTTATAATAATAATAATAATAATAATAATAATAATAATAATAATAATAATAATAATAATTATTATTATTATTATTATTATTATTATTATTATTATTATATTCTATAATTAGAAGCCTCTGACTTAATGCATAATAAAGTCAAGGAATTAACTTCAGCCAAGTATATTCGGCGAATTCGTAAGATATTAATGTCCAAATTGAGTGGAGGAAACATCATAAAAGCCATAAATACCTGGGCTATACCTGTGATTAGATACTCTGCAGGAATAATTGACTGGACCCAGATGGAGTTAGACAATTTGGACAGAAAAACAAGGAAGCTTATGACAATGAATCATGCCTTGCACCCTAAAAGTGATGTTGACCGATTATATTTACCAAGAGCAGAGGGTGGTCGAGGACTCCTACAAGTAAAGCAGGCTTTGGAAGAAGAAAAATGCAGCTTGAATGATTACATCCAGAAAAGTGAAGAACCAATGATTGAGGAAGTAAATAAAGGAGGCCTTTTAAAGACAACTAAAACAAAAGCAGAATATAAGAAAGAAGTAATTGAGCAGCGAGCTGAAAATTGGAAACACAAAGCTCTGCATGGCCAATACTTGAAAAGTATTGAAGGCAAAGCTGATCGGAAACTAACTTGGAACTGGTTAAGATCAGGAGTACTGAAAAAAGAAACAGAAAGCTTTATTTTGGCAGCTCAAGAACAAGCCCTAGCCACAAACTGCATGAAGGCAAAAATTCAACATGTCACCACCAACAGCAAATGCTGCCTCTGCAATGAGAAAGATGAGATAGTCGACCACCTGATCAGTGGGTGCAGCAAAATTTCACAAACTGACTACCTACAACGCCATGACCGGGTTGCTAAGATCATTCACTGGAAATTGTGCCAGAAGTTTGGATTTGAGTACAGCAAAAACCACTGCGAACATCAGATTGAGAAAGTTTTAGAGAATGAGAAACTCAAGATCTTATGGGACTTTAGGATTCAGACTGACAGGCTCTTGGTCCACAACACACCTGACATAACAATAGTTGAAAAGAAAAAAGTATGGTTCATTGACATTGCAATACCTGGTGATGCACGGATTGAAGATAAGCAGCAAGAAAAAATCACAAAGTACCGGGATTTGCAAATTGAAGTTGAGCGACTGTGGAAAAAGAAATCGTGTGTTGTCCCGATTGTAATTGGAGCCCTTGGAGCAATACCCAAAGGGCTACCCCGCTATTTAGAAATTCTAAATTTGCCGGACTTGAACATTTTGACTCTACAAAAAACCACCTTACTCGGAACAGCTTACATCCTCCGACGATACCTTAACAGTTCCTAGGTCCTTGGTTAGGACTCGAGCTGCTGAGCTATTAACCAGCCTCAAAGGCTGTGAATCTCACTAAAGAGTAACTAATAATAATAGTAATAATAATAATAATAATAATAATAATAATAATAATAATAATAATTTTATTGTCATTGTACGTTTATACACAGTATACCCATACAACGAAATTCACTTAATACCCAAAGACCAGGTCCAACACACATAACAATCCCCAAACACCGCCCCCCCCATCCACCACAAATTCCCCTCCCCTAAACCACCAAAACATCCACACAACAGACCAAGTAATTCTGTCCAACAGCTCACTGATGGTGGCCCTTTAGTTCATTGTTGAGTGCAATTATAGCTCTGGGATAAAAACTATTCAGAAAATATGTGGTCTTTATTCTGTATCTTCTGCCAGAAGGCAACAGTCCAAAAAGATTGTAAGCAGGATGGGAAGAGTCTCTGAGAAGTTTCCTCAAACAGCGAGATTCGAAGATGTCATCCAGGTCTGGTAGCTAGAGCCCGATGATATTCTGGGCAGTTTTAATTATTCTCTGTAGAGCTTTTCTGTCTGCTACAGAGCTGCTCTTTTTGTTGCTAAACTTTTGTTGCTATTGTTGCTAAATGTAATATTTCAAAAGCAGGAAAAAAATGAAGGGGCATAAAAGTGCATTCATCATGTTTTTCTTAGAACAATTAGCTGAACTCTGCGTTGTTTATCATTATTTTAGGTAGTAAAACCTCATTATTCAGGTTAAATTGCTGTGTTGGCAATTAATAAGTGGGTTTTGGGTTGCAGTTTGGTCACTTGGTCTCTAAAATATTCACTATCACTAGTATAGAAAGTCACCTAGACATCCAAGAGGCCAGGATGATTGAACTACCCAACCTGAGTCATCCAGAGATCATCCACACAAAAAAAATATTTTTAAATTATTTAATATAATTACTAGTGAAAAAAAATACATGCTATATAACCACTTTTAAAATAATCAAGGTGAACAAGGTGAAAATAGGTATGCTCTTGAAAATATGGCATTGGAAGAAAAATGTTGATTTGAGGCCAAATATATTTGGAGACAAAAGTATAACAAATATCTGATTAAGAAGCTAAATCTACATACAATAGATTTCAGTAGTATACTTATAAAAATAATAATAGTAACAGGATCTCCTAAAAATAGAATATGGCTATATGGCTGTGACATACAAATATATCCTTCTGAGATCCTTTTTTCTTAATTTTAATCATAATCTTTCATATGTGAGATTTATTTCAATGTCAAGCACTGCACATTCATTATACTTGTAGAACTGCCCTTTAAACCAAATTTTAAAAGTCCCAATATCTTAACAGTCTGCATATATAGGTCCTCTTAGCATCTACTTAGTCTGTTAAACTAAATTTGATCGGTTTCTTCTAAAGCCATCATGCTAGTAAAATGCTATTATAGCTAGTGTAGTTTGAATACAGAGGAACAATATTGTTATCTCTAATAGGGCTAGCTAGTGTTTTCATTTCAAGCTAATTACATTTGCCCACACAAATATGACTCAAGCTGGTTTTCTTTATCTGTTAGCCTGGCCAGGTATGTTTAGGAAAACTGGGCACTAGACCCCCAAATTATATAAACTAGCTTGCGGTTTTCATTTCGTACTCTGCTACATATAACATTTTTCAAGCAACTTTTCACAACCAGGTGTTAGGTACACGCTGTTCATGTAAATCATCCTTAACAAATTGGTAACATGAGATCGTTAGGGAATGGAAATGGAAATGATGTTTAATGTTTCTGAACTGAGATATAAACCACAAGACAAAATGTTTACAAATAATTCATATTAGAATTATTTTCACCATAGAACAGGATACATGGATCATCAGTTCAAGGTACTGCTGTGCCACAAGTTTAGACTACTCTACATCTGTCTTATTTTGAAAAGAAGCATTGCCCATCCACTAACCAAGGCAAAATGATTTCATATCCTCTCAATCGTTTCTCTGATTACTATGGATGTGGCATTGAGAAAAAAAAAAATCTTCCCTTTTTTTCTTGGGGTCACTGTATAATTTCTGCAAACAGTAAATCTGACCCAGACTGCTATCTTATGCACAGTTTCCTTGAAGTAGTCTTCACGGTGTAAGTTATTTCTGAATGCTATGAGTATAAAGTTGTACTGCACTGTTTTGTTCTAAAAAGCAAATTACAATATAATGGGAACTGTTTATGATGATTTATGGGAAAAAAATTGTAGTAGACCAAGAACTTTTACTAAATTTTGCAAAAAGCAATTAAATGTTAAACCTCCATATTTTACCTTAGCCCTTAAACTTAGAAAATATAGAATAATTGATTGCATAGCTTACACTTAAAAAAACTATGAGTCATGGAAGTATAAGTTGTTCTAATACAAGTTAATGGTTGTCTTATGTTATGGCAAGAATTCATGGAGAACATGCCAACTGTCTGTTCTATCCTTTTCTGTAGTGGTCCCTACTCTATGGCACACCTTCCCATTAAAATCTACCAGGCCCCATTCTCTTAACCTTCCAGAAAGCCACTGAGATCTGGCTTCTCCCTGAGCTGTTGAGGTAGTAAGATTGGAGCCTGGAGCACTGAAAGGATATACTTTGGATATGTCTACTGGTTGTTTTTGTATGTTCTATTGTTTTATTCTTGTGTTGTTAGCCACTCAGAATTGTGTCTCACAAGGTGGGCAACCCTACAAATCTTTTAAAATCTTTTAAAATAAATAAAATAAAATATCACCCCATTTTTTATTTTTTTTATTTGATTTATACTTTGTAGAAATAGGAAGAGAAACAGAAAGTAAAATGTACAATCTGTACCTTGACAAATAATTTAATTACAATTATTAGACAGTCCTATCAGTTTTACAGTTCTGCCAAAATCTGTAAGGAGCTACCTATCAAATAATTCAGTAAGCAATTTTTAGGAAATCCTGCTATCCATTTTACTTTAGTTTGTCTTCTGTCTTTCTCTATTTTTTAGTCTACTTTGCATTCTACTTTTCTAAATAACAAAAGAAGTCATAAATTTGATGGACATATAAGAAAAGTAGCATAAGACAATGCTGGAGAAATCCTGAGCTAAGCCTGAAAACATACAGTACTACAGAAACTTACTAAGGGCACCTTAAAACTCAGCTTTTTAAGAATCCCATCTGTCTCTCCTTGTTTTCTTCCGATCTTCAAAGCTATTTTTTTCTATAATATCCCAACAGATTTTCCTCACCTAATCTTTTTACAAGGGTTTGTACAAAAGGGAAATTTCTTTTTTGTGGTATCATTAATAGTATATCTTCATCATGCTCCTGGAAAGTTGGGCAACTCAGCAGAGGTGCTAAAATACTTTATCTCTTCCCCTACACTGCATTTTTACAATTACTTCCACTAATAAGGAAAGAAAGGAAAGAAGTGAAAGACGAGGTTAGAGACTAGAATAAAGGTAGCTATGACTATGGACATACCTCTGAGCCCTTGGACTGACTCATCAATTTTTTCAGGTTTCTCAGATTCCTTTTGTCCAGCTTAGAGAAAGCCTGAGTTTAGCCAAAAAAGCTTTGGAACAAAATAAGAAATTGGAATTTTCGTGAAAGCTACTTTCTGCTTTGTTTTTATTTTACATGCGTGACCCATAAGATTGAAGTTATTTCAATTGAGTTTTTCAGTTTAGTTCATAACTTGACTGTTAAAGCTGACAGATATGTTTAGAGTTGGGCTGAAGAATAAATATCTGTTGGGAAAGGAATGGGATCACTTGTAAATGGTAAAAAGTTGATTGAATTGGATGCAACTGTTTTTGTTATTGCTGTTGTGAAGCATTCAGTGCAAATGTAAATATAATATAACATTATATGATATATGATATATGATATATGATATGATATACAGACAGAAATCCTCCTAAGTTAAATGATGATTGCTCTTAGAAAACTGGATAGATGACTGCCACTTGGACTGACTTCTTTATCAGGTTTCAGTCATAATATTTTGTGACTGTCTCAGATGACCTTTTGTTATAAATATTTATTCTAAGATAGAAAAAAGGGCTCAACTGGTGCTCTTTAAATATTTATTGCTTGGTTTTGCTCACACTTACAATATGACATTTCCCACCCAGTCTAAAATAAATAATTATGTTCCGCAAAACTAATGGTCTTAAACCGGTGACCTAATGAAGTCAATTCTAGCAAAATAAATAGAAATGGGTGTGGTAGAAAAAGACACCAAAAGGGGGAAAATAGATTTATATCAAACCAACTGTTGGTAGATTCTTTAATAATCTTTTAGGCTACTTTTAAAAATGTAAAGCCATTTTTGTCTATAAAGTATGACTTTCTAGTTTTAATTATGCTTTTATTCTATTTTTACTGGAATGCCTTCACTGCAACACTTCAAATGCAAAGTGGCCTGAATTGGTTATATCAGCAAACTGTGGTTCATCTTATTTTTTAAGAAACCGAAGCTTGGTTGAGTTTAGTTGAATAAATAAATTAATATTTCAGCCAAGTAAATTCATTTTTTATCCTGCATCAACTAAGTCTATGCAACTGGGCTTTTTATGAATATAGTAATCCTAGTTATCTTGGATCCAATCCATGCTGAAAAGTTTGCCAAATCAGCATTAAAATATTGGCAGTGCTGAGCATCCGTTCCATGTAAACATTTTTGTCTCTTCCTTATCATGCCATTCACTTTTCCTCATGACCTGCATAGTCTGTTATCATCTGACCCTTTGCCAGATATTCTACATCTCTCTTTCAAGGTTGTTCTAAAGTTACTCTGGAGGTCATGAAAGCTGTGCTTTTTTTATGTTTCTTGTGACTTTTGTTAGGTCACAGTTTGAGGAAACCACATTGCAACATTACAGCCTTCTGTTAAAACTGCTTATTATTACAACTTTTATCAAAAAAACATCCACATTCTTTTGTAAGGCCCAGTTATTTACATTTACATTGTTCTCTTAATCATGTTCATTTATTGGTTTGTTTGAAACGCGTCAACTCCTTACTTACTTTACAATAAATAGGGATTAAAACATTGTTTGACTCAGTTCTGTTTACTTCTCAATTATACATACTATGATAAGACTCATATAACCTATTTATCTATTAGTAGGCATTTTTTTTTCTGTTGCAAGTCTTATTATGGTGCCTCATTGTGATACATGTGAATGTGCAATTGTTCTTGAGATATATAAGTGAAAAATGCTGGGAGTACATGCTATAGTTCCATTGGGTCACCCAAGACCTGAAGGTGAGCCCAGTTGCTGGCTAAAGCAACTAGCACCTACAGTATATTGGGCAGCAGCAATATATGAGTATGCTTGAAGATCACTTTAGGGACAACAGCAAAGGTATCATTGTGTGCTGTACAATAGAAAGCAATGGTGAAACATGCCTGTGTTTTACCAGGAAAACCACCTGGATAAACAAGATTAAGTGACTGTAATATTGTGCCAAATGATGGGCTTCTCAGGTCTGATGGCATTCACTATGCTATCTGGGAAAAGCTGTGGATTATTTTTTTTTTAATACTATTGGTGTTTATGATGCAGCTATATTAAAATCTTTGGGACATTTATTTGCTAATGTTGCAATTCAGAAAAAAGAAACCCGAAGCTGTTCACATATGGGAACATGGAAAATAGGGAGCATGAACATGGGAAACTTTAACAGAGCAATGGATTAAATAAATTGGCTTCACATTGACATTTCAGGCATCAGCAAAATTTCATATGCTATGAAAATAATGCTTAGGATCAGCCCACACAGATTACATTTCTATGTGGAAAAAAGATGCCAGATTCCAGCCAGGTTTAGAAAAAGCCAAGGAACAAGAGACATTTATTGCTGATGCATGCTAGCTCAGAGAAAGCCAAGGAATTAAAAAAAAATCAATATCAAACTGATCCCTGAACAAACAAGGATACAAATAATTGCCAAGAGTAGTTGAGGTCAAACTAGTCTTTACCATGATGTCAAAAATAATTTCCCAAATGAACCTAATAGAAGCTAAATTCTGAATTTCCTCATTTTATAACCAAGGATAGGTTTGAAAATGTGGAAAATGAAATCCATCCTTTTGGATAATATATGTAATATAAGGAATCATTAATGAATAGGATAAAGTGTCCCCTAGGTCCCAGGTTTCAGTGCAACTTTTCAGACATGCCAGAAGTTAACCAACTCATGGAAAATAATGTCACCTCTTAGGACTTCTGGTTTGGTTCCCGTTGCCGAAAGACGATCTTTCCTTGGACCGCCAGCTCCGTTGCCTGTTAGAGCTGCTTTGAACAAGGAGAAGCGGCTCGGAAAATTCCAAATCCTATAGGAATCGCAAACAGAGCCAGCGAGAGTCAGGTAGAGCCCCTGTGAAGCCCCCAGATAGCATCCTTTTGCCTCTGGGGAGGAAACAGGCGCGGCTCCCTATCCAGCTCGCTGAGGCTCCGGACAGCGAGGACAATTCTACACATTGTAGCACAAGGCGGCGGGACCAACCTTTTCATCGAGAACAAAGAGAATTTTCCAAACAAACAGGGTGGACTTGGAGCTTGAACCACGAAACTTCAAATATTTATATTAGCCCTGTGATTAACTTTAACATAAAGATTGAAAGTCTCTTGAAAATGGCGCCCGGCTTCAGCGTTAGCGAGAGCTGAAAGCGAGAGTGGATTTGCACAGCTACTTCAACAAGTTACAAAGTAGCATTGTTTGTAACAAGTGAAGGAAAAGTGAATTTCTTTTAAAATAAGGCTGATTTTGATTCAACTTCACCTTTAATTTAACCAAACCTGGGGGATTTTGTCAGAGGATTTTGTGGAGGAGGAAAAGGAAAAAAGACTTCCTTTCTTGAGAAATTTAGAATACGTGGCAGAATGGCTTCTAAGCAGACTAAACAGGATGTGAAGTGGCGGGGGGGATCCCCCACACACAAATCTGAGCAGCAGCCTCCCAGCCAGCAGAGCCAGAAAAAAGAGATTGATCTTGAAAGTTTAAAGGATTTTATTGGGCAGGCTTTGATGAGGCAAGTTGAAAATTTGGATGAGAAGTTTAAAAAGTCACAACAGGAAATTAAGCAGGAGATTAAAGAAATTAAAGAGGTGGTGCAAGAAAAATATGACAAGGTGACCAAAAAATTAATGACAGTGGTGACTGGATTGTCAGAAGCAATTATCAAAACTGATAAAAAAGTGGAGGAACTTAGATCAGAAATGGATGTCAAAAAGAAGGAGACTGATTATAAAATCTTTGATGTTGACAATAAAGTGCAGAGACTTGAAAATGAGATCATAATGATGCAATTCAGGTCTATGGAATTTGCCATAAGGCTGAGAGGCTTAAAAGAGAATGATAGGGAAGACCTGAGAAAGATCTGTGCTGATGCATTAGCTGTGATGTTAAAGATTAGTTCTGAAGAGATTTTTTGTAAAATGGACAAAGTGTACAGAGTGAATTCTTGGGTGGCCAGACAAAGACAATTGCCTAGAGATGTGGTGATATATTTTACAGACAGAAAAATGAGAAATGATATTCTGCAAAAGTCCTTTGTCTCTGCTGTGCAAGTGGACGGAAAGGAGATTGGAGTTTATAAAGAGCTACCACCTAAGATGTTAAAAGATAGAAAGGACTTTGGATTTCTAGTGAATGAATTAAAAAAACAACAAATTCCATTTAGGTGGGATGCTCCAACTGGTATAATCTTGAGGTATAAAGGAGAAAAATATCGATTAAATACTGTTGAGAAGGCGGAAGAATTTTATTCTAATTTTTTTAAAGCAAGTTCACCATCCCCATGTACATCTTCTGTGTTGGAGACAAAGGAGAGTGATAAGGAGAAGCAATTTCAGCAAGAGAAGGAAGAGCAGTCTAAGCAGCTGGAACTGGAGGCAATGGAAATGCAGGGAGCTACAGGAGGATTTCTGGATGTGCCTCTGTTAGATCTTCCTTCGGAAATTGTAAATGTACCACCTAAGACTACAAGAGAAGTGGCTTTGGACCTAGCCCGGATGTGTGAAGCTAAAGATCAGCGTATAACTCGAGCAGTTTCTAAGCAAATTAAAGAAAAACAACAACAGGAAAGGCCCAAGCCACAGCAATACAAGAAAGGAGTTAAGGGCAATATACAAGAATGTGAAACCATGGGAGGAGCAAAGCCGAAGACCACCGACTCAGAAAATCTTCATCATGTGTTCTTGTCGCTTCAAGAAAGTTTACATGACGATTAAATTTTTATCTTGGAACGTGAATGGATTAAACTCACCACAGAAAAGGAAGAAAATATTTAACTATTTGAGACAATTTAATAATGATATAATTTGTTTACAAGAAACTCATATTAGAATACAGGATCAAAAATATTTGACAAACTCAAGATTAGGAACACATTTCATAGCCTCGAATCTGGAAAAAAAGAATGGCATAGTGATTTATACAAATAAAAGACTGTCAGCTAAAATTATAGAAGCAGATGACTGTGGCAGGTTTATAGCAATTGAACTTTATACAGCAAATGGCCCAATTCTGGTGATTGGAATTTATGCTCCTAATCAACAACAAGAAAATTTTTACAAAACTTTGCATTCTAAAATATTGCAATGGGATTATAGATCTATGTTAATCATGGGAGACTGGAATGGAGTAATTGATCCTACAATAGACAAAAAGAGTTTGGCAAAGTCAAGGATTAGATTACTTTTTTTGATATGAAAGAAGATTTGGAACTAAAAGATATTTGGAGAATACACAACCCAAAAGATTTGGACTTTACTTTCTTTTCAGATAGACACAGATCCTTTTCTAGGATTGACTTTATTTTACTATCATCTGATTTGCTTGTAAAAACGAAAAGAACAAAGATTTTTCCAAGGATTTTAACTGATCACAGCCCGGTATGGATAGAAATTGAGATGGGAAAGAGTGAGAGAAGATCATGGAGAGTAAATGAAAATTTGTTTAGATATGAAAAGAACATAATAGAACTTAAAAAGCAGATGAAATAATTTTTTGAAATGAATTTGAAATTGTGTGGGATGCGAGTAAAGCATATATGAGAGGGGTATTCATTCATATGAACTCTAAACATAAATTAAATCAACAAAAGAAAAGATCTGAAATGGAAGCAGAAATAAAGAACAAAGAACAGTTACTTATAAAAGATCCAACAGATGAAAGAATACGAGGAGCTATAAAACTTTTGAAAGATCAATTTCAAATGCTTATGGCGGAACAAACAGCAACAAATTTACAATTTGCGAAACATAACACATTTGGTAACTCTAACAAACCGGGCAGATGGTTGGCTTATACATTAAGGAAGAGGCAGAGTACACGGGTTATTGATAGTATTGATAGTGGAGGGAAGGAAATTTCTCAACAAAAATTAATTAAAGAAGTTTTTTTAGATTATTATACTAAATTATATACCAAAGATGATACACAGAATGGACTTATAGAGAAATATTTAGAAGAAAGAAGAGTTATGAAAATTTCTAGCCAACAAAGGGAGAGAATGAATCATCCTATAACAGCTGAGGAGATTATTGCCACAATTAAACAATTGAAAACAGCTAAAGCACCAGGGATGGATGGTTTAACTGCGGTGTATTATAAAACTTTACAAGCAGAAATGATTGAACAGCTTAAAGATCTATTTTGTAGTATACAACAAGGGGGTAAAAACAGCTTATATTTCACTGACACCGAAAGAGCAAGTAGGTCCCAAAAAACCTGAGAATTTTAGACCAATATCTCTTCTGAATAATGATTATAAAATATTTGCAAAAGTATTAGCCAACAGGTTGATGCCAGTTATTCAAGAGGTGATTCATTGTGATCAAGCGGGATTTATAGAAGGCAGATATATGAAGGATAATGTAAGGCAAATTATAGATTTACTGGAATATCTTGAGAAGAATAAACAGATCCCTGCAGTGCTGGTTTTTTTGGATGCGGAGAAGGCCTTTGATAGAGTGGATTGGAACTTTCTATTAAAGATTTTAAGAAAGATGGATTTTGGGGACCAATTTATACAGGCAGTTTCAGCAATTTATCAAGAACAAATGGCACAAATTATTATTAATGGAAGTTTGACAACAAATTTTAGTATTGAAAAAGGAACAAGACAAGGTTGTCCGCTATCCCCATTGTTATTTATTTTAACATTAGAAGTCTTGTTGAACACAATACGGGACTCGAGTACCTTGAAGGGAATAGTGATAAGGCAAGAGGATTACAGAATAAGGGCATTTGCAGATGATCTGGTTGTTACCCTAACACAGCCGATGGAATCAATAATCCAGATGAAAGACATTATAGAACAATATGGTATGGTATCAGGATTTAGATTGAATCAGAAAAAAACTAAGATGATAATCAAAAATATGACACAAGATCGAAAACAGGAACTTGAAAGTAAGGCAGGTTTTGAGATAGTACCAAAGGTTAAATATCTAGGAGTTCAGGTTGTAGAATCAAATATAAAATTGTTTCAAAATAATTATGAGGTGTTGTGGCGAGAGGTACAGAAAGACATGGAGACTTGGAAAAAACTGCAGCTGTCTCTACTTGGAAGAATAGCAGCAGTTAAGATGAACGTTTTGCCAAGATTTCTTTTTTTGTTTCAAATGATTCCAGTGCTTAAAAGTGATAAACAACTAAGAGAATGGCAAAGTGGAGTGAATAAGTTTGTATGGAATGAGAAAAAACCGAGAGTTAAGCTGAAAATCATGCAAGATGTTCCAGAAAGGGGAGGTCTTAAACTTCCAAACCTACAATTATACTATGAAGCAGCAGCTTTGATGCAAGCAAGTGATTGGTTTGGAAGTAAAAAGACTGGAATATTGAATATAGAAAGTTATGATCTTGAATTTGGTTGGCATGCTTACTTATTTTATGAGAACAAAGTGGATAAAGTATTCAAAAGCCACATACTTAGAAACTCTTTGATGAGAGTTTGGAAGAAGCACCGATCTAAATGGGATTATAAAATACCGTTATGGCTGGATCTTGGTCATATCATGTGGAATACAAATATAATGTCACTCGGGGGGTTTTTATATAAAGAAGTTCTTTTTACAGATGCGGGCAGATGGCAACTGAAGACATTAGAAACGCTGTTGGAAGAAGGGATTAATTTAACTTGGTTACAGTATAATCAACTTCAATTGAGATGGAAAGAGGACCAAAAAACTGGTATAATGATGTACGAAGAAGAATTGGTTAGACATATAAAAGAGAAAGGTCCAATGCATATTAAAAGGGTTTATAATGTTTTGCTAGAAAGGGATTCAGAAACTGAATTGGTTAAAGATTGCATGATAAAGTGGGCACAAAATTTTGCAGAACCAGTGATGTTGGAAACATGGGAAAAAATATGGGTTCAGAATGTTAAATTTACACAGTCGCAGAATCTGAGGGAACATTTTTATAAAATGTTTTATAGGTGGCATTTAGATCCTAAGAAATTATCGTGTATATATCCTAATGTTCAACCAAAATGCTGGAGATGTGATTGTTTAGATGTCACATATTATCATATTTGGTGGACTTGTAAGAAAGTGAAGGCTTTTTGGATAAAAATTTGGTGGGTTATGCAAAATGTTTTGAAGAAAAAAATTCAGTTCTCTCCACAATTGTTTTTATTGGGTATAGTTAAGGGTTTTACATTGGGTGAAGTAAAGCTGATATTGTATATGATAACAGCAGCGAGATTACTGATAGGTCAATATTGGAAAAATGAAGCTATGACCACTATTGAAGAATGGACTTTGAAGATGGCCAGTTTTGCAAAGATGGCGAAGATTTCAGCATATCTAAAAGATCAAACACAAGAGACTTATGTATGGGAGTGGAAAAAGTGGATAGATTATGTGCAGAATAAATATCAAACTAGGAAATATCAGATAGCTTTTAACTGAATGTATTATATAGGGATAGAATAATTGAATTGGGAAGATGTGAAAAATATATAGGGGGTGGAGTGGTTCAAGTTTTATAAAATCTGATCTTGCACAAGAGACTTATGTATGGGAATGGAAAAAGTGGATAGATTATATGCAGAATAAATATCAAACTAGGAAATATCAGATAGCTTTTAACTGAATGTATTATATAGGGATAGAATAATTGAATTGTGAAGATGTGAAAAAAATATAGTGGGTGAAGTGGTTCAAGTTTTATAAAATATGACTTTGATTTGGATTATATTCTGTGGAAGTCCTGGGGGGAGGGGAGGGCTAGGGGGGGTTAGGGAGGGTTAGGGGGGTCAGGGAGAGTTAGGGGGGAAATTGGGGAGAAAATGTATTTGTAAAACTTTTCCAATAAAAAAAAAAGAAAATAATGTCACCTTTTAGAGTGGATGAAAAATAAGGGCAAAGCATTTGAAGTATGCAAGAGTTTATGGAAGTCACATATACATAACCAAACATTTTCAGACCATCTCAAAAAGTCTCAATAAATTCAACGGGTTTTTAATACAGAATAATAAAACTGAGAGGGACCTTGGAGTCCTAGTGGATGATCACTTGAATATGAGCCAGCAGTGTGCAGCAGCTGCCAAAAAACTAATACAATCCTGGGTTGTATGAACAGAGGCATAGAATCAAGATCACGTGAAGTATTAGCATTGCATTATAAAACCCTAGTAAGACTACACCTGGAATACTGCAACCAATTTTGGTTACCATATTACAAAAAAGATGTTGAGACTTTGGAAAAAGTTCAGAGAAGAGCAACTAAGGTGATCAAAGACCTGGAGACTAAAACATATGAAGAACGGCTGTAGGATTTGGGTTTGGCTAATCTAAAGAAAAGAAGAATTAGGGGTGACATGATAGCAGTATTCCAGTATTTGAGGGGCTGCTACAAAGAAGAGGTGGTCAAATTATTCTCCAATGCATCAGAGGGTAGGACAAGAAATGGTTGGAAATTAATCAAAGAGAGAAGCAACCTGGAATTAAGGAGAAACTTTCTAACAATGAGGACAATTAACCAGTGGAACAGCTTGCCTCCAGAAATCATGGGCACTCCATCACTGGATGTTTTTAAGAAGAGTCTAAACAGTCATTTATCTGAAATAGTATAGATCCGTGATAGCGAACCTATGGCACATGTGCCACAGGTGACACGCGTAGCCATATCAATGGGCATACCAGCTCAGCTCTGGCGCGCATGTGCGCACCGGCAGCTGATTTTCGGGCCTTCTGCGCCTACCAGAAGTAGGGAAACAGGCTGTTTCCTGCCTCCGGAGGGCCTGGAGGGGTGGGGAAGGCCCGTTTTTCTTTCTCATCTGGCTCCAGATCCTCTCTATGCATCTGGGGAGGGCAAAAACAGCCTTTCCCACTCTCTTGGAGGCCCTCTGAAGGCCTGAAACGGCCCATTTCCCAACTCCTGGTGGGACAGGAAGTGACGTTTTTTGCTATCCCCAGCCTCCAGAGACTCCTAGAGAGGCTCTAAAGGCTGGGGACACCAAAAAACGTCACTTCCTATCCCACCGGGAGTTGGGAAATGGGCCATTTCAGGCCTCCAGAGGGCCTCTGAGGGAATGGGAAAGGCTGTTTTCGCCCTTCCCAGATGCATAGAGAGGATCTGGAGCCAGATGAGAAAGAAAAACAGGCCTACTGGGCCATCGCATGCCAGGAGCGGGGGGGTGGGGTTGCATGCGCATAGAATTATGGGTATGGGAATGCATATGCGCGAATCTCCCCCGCCCCCCCTCTCCTGGCATGTGATGGCAAAAAGGGTAGCCATCACTGGTATACGTTCTCCAGCTTGAGCAGGGGGCTGGACTAGAACACTTTCAAGGTCTGTTCTGTTCTATTCTAAACATTACAATTGTCATTTGATAAAGTACTTGCCCTCAGACTCCGCTTCCTCATCTCCCTCACTTATCTCAATTTAAATTCTACATCAATTTAGCTAACCCACCAATTTGACAAAATGAGCTGTAGTTCAAAGCATGTCTTTTAGTAAAATATGTAAGCCTGAAAAGGTGCTATCTTCTTCCTTCTGATTTTGGGCTCAATCAAAGTAAATGTGTTGAAGATGGTACATTCCCTGGAAAAGTTTATCTTGGCATGGCTCTTTAAAAACTTTCCCAGGTTGTCTGCACACTTTGGGACATATGTATATTTCAGCTGGGATTTCATGGGTGAGAATAACCAGATAAAAGCCTTTAAGCAGCTGTTTTGATCCTTCTGGGGAATGCACTAACCGTTTAAAAAGGGATGTTTCCTTTATGTGACTGACCTTAGAATTGGTCTGATAGCTGAAATCTCTTCTGTCAGGCTATAAATCATTTCAAAATTTACTTAAATGAAGTAAATTTCACATTTGAATTTCTTAGGCGTCACACACATGGATCAGCTGTATTCTAACTATAGTAGGTTACACAGGTCACAAAATCCTTAAAAAATCCAAAATAAAGATCCCCACATTTTTATTCTAGTAGTCTAACTTTCCTTAAAATTAAAGGTGGCAAAGGGGATAAGGCCATAATGACAATAGAACAGTAACTTCAGGCAAAGAATACCATTAAAAAACATCAATACATTAAATGTATTAAGTATAAAATAATAATAGACAATCTAGAAATAATAACAATATGCAGAAGTAATCCAACAGTAGTGTTGTGGGATGAAAGATCAACAGAAATATTTTCAGCAAGCACTTGAATGTAAATTGTACATTATCTTTTTGTTTACCTTTTCAGCCTTCACAGGCATGATATATATTAGGTCTCATGCATACTTTCTTGCAAAAATCCCAGTGACCTTAAATAAGACTAGGACAGAGTTAATGATGGCGGTGAGCATAGGACTGCTGCCAAAAATACCATTTCCTTATGAAGTAATTCTTCCACTTCCTGTTAACAGATACTGCAGTTATGTAGTTATTGTAATGATCTGAATACATTGTGAGCCTTCATTAGTTGTTTTTTTTTTCTCAGATGTAATAGAATGGACACCTTTATATGACACATGTCTATAACTATATTCTGCAAGGAAAGAACAGGGAACTTGGCACAAGATTGTTATAGTAATGATCAGCTCGCATTTGCCTTCATATTTCTTTCCATCTAAACATATGCAAAGGTTATATTACATATCTTAAAAGATCAGGGTCTAATGCATCACAGCCTATTTTTTTCTGGGACTAATATGCGATACCATCCTAGTCTACTCTGAGGCTGAGTCCAGATTATTGTTCTAGTCAGATGTAGATACAGCTCTCTGGTTGGTGCAAAGTGTTCTTTCATTATAATCAGATAACTAATTTGTATGCACAAGAGTTTTCTTCATCTATGGCAATCAATAGAGAAGCTGTTCTACTCAGGGAAGTTCTGGTTTGAATGAGAATATCAAGCTGTAACACTATACTGGGTTAAGAGTGTTGAGGGGGAGGGTTATGTTGAATCAACAGTAGTACTTTGCAAGAGAATCATTCTAAGCTTCAAACACATTACTTAAGACTCTTTGTTATTAAACAAGTGTCTCATAGACAAATGAAAGTCACAGTGCCTGCTCTGGAGAATTTGCAGTATAATGAGTTTCCAGTCAGATGACCAAGTGATGGCTAACAACAGAATTGAGGGAGAGAGGAAAAATGAACACAAAATGAAACAATAAGGTGGTCTGTTGAAATTCTACTTAGTATGTATACCATGTTAGGTATACATATTCGTAGAGATCAATACATTTCAGCGTGTCATGCACATTGCCTGAGATAATATATGTGATGATAATATAAGCACAGTACAATCTAAAATCTGTATTAATACTTTAAAAATCCTGCTTTACTGGATTTTTTTTAATTTCCACAACAGCAAGTTCTGAATTGCTATCTCATATATTATGCCAACAGCTTTCAGATAGCTCTAGTTTCTTAATTCAGTTTACAATTGTGCCTGGTGTTCTAGAATTGTGTCATGAAACTCAAACGTACAGTATATTATGTACATAACTGATGCTGAGATGGGTTCTTTTCTTTTTACCCTAAGTAATAGAGATAAGCAGCCAATGATGCCATTAATAACTTCCTTCCTGATGAAAAATACAATAATAAGTGAGCAATCATGATAAATGCTATCCAATTCATAGAATCAAAAATGTATAACTAACCACAAAGACTACTTAGTTGAATCCTCTGTTTGGTAAAGTATATGTATCTAGATTTTTAAATTATATTTCACAGGATACGCTGTCTGCATTCTTCACCATCTTGTATCTGTTCTGAACTTTTGTTCCAGATTGTCATTATTGTATTTTTTATCTACAATGTCCAGAATTGAACACAGGACTCCAGGTGAAATCTGATCAAAGTAGAGTGGAACATTTACCTTTTGCAAGACAGGATTTATTTTTTAACAGCTAGTTACTCTGCTCACTCTTGTTTAACTGTTATTGACAAGCACACCTAAATACATTCTGAGCATGCGCAAGATGGCGGCTGCACCGCAAACTGCCGCGATTTGATGGGATGGCTTTAGGGGCTTAAGGGGGTCCCACAGGGGCACTTGGTCATCAGCGACCCCTGGTTCAGTCGGATGAGCTCAGGGCGAGGGTTTTGAGATCTTCCTCGCCCCTGGGCGTACCCTGAAGTCGGAAATGGAGAGTTGTAGCCGCGCCACTTCGAGCGGCAGCATTGAGAGAGTCGGGAGAGCGGAAGCGTGGTGGAATGGTGGCTTGTCAGCAGCAGCGAAGGCGAAGGCGGCAGCGTAGCAGAGAGTGGAAGGTGGCCTGTCCGAAACTTCGCCCATCCCACTTGGAAATCCTCTCAGCGGTCCTTTGAGCCGGAGATGGTGGTGCTGGTATCAGCGGGGGTGGTGAAGTCGGCCCTGGTACTAAATAGGGCCGCGGCACACCCCAGGAAGGACTGGACGCTGTTGCCGACATTATCACTGGCAGAAAAGGGGCTTGCTGAGGTGAAACTGAGAGGGGCACAAGTGGCTGCCTCAGGACTGGAGAGAGAGACCCCTTCAAGGAAGATCTCTTGCGGCTGCAGAAGACCTGGAGGCCTCCTATGGTATTCAATGGAGGCTGGGGTCTGGAAGTTGTTATATTATCCCAGAAGAACTGAGGAGAAGGGTTGGGGGTCGACGGAGGGGTTCCCCGTCGCATTGATATCAAGACCTCCCCCTCCTCCCCCCCGCCCGGGTTCTGTGTACTGTGGACGCCATGAAATGGGCATATTATTTGCCCTTGACTGTAGGGGCCTCCCCTCCCCACTCCCTCCCCCTCCTCCCCTCTCTCCTTTTTTCTTCCCTTTTCATCAGGACTATTACTCAGATACGATCTGTGAATATAAGACTACACAAAGGACTATTCCATTTCTGTCCCCGGTCTGACTGACGGACTGATAGACTGATAGACTTCTTTCTCCGATCATGGGTCAGCCAAATAAAGCAACTGCTGAGGGGATCTTTACTACATCGTGACTTTGCCACTGGGAGGAGTAATTCTTCGATCTATGGTCACTTGAGGCCCCCCCGCCATGAGAGGGCGGGCTGGATGTCGCTCCCATTGGGTGTATTTGTCAGGACCCCTCCTGCTGTCGTGAGAGGCCAGTGGAGGTACCAGTGATGCCTCATTGAACAATGGCTGCATGCTACATCTTTTTCTGAGAGCCCTGATTATGTTCCATGCCTCCATCGCTGTACCGGGAGATGTATATGACATTGGATCTTCTTGCGCTGTGAGATTCCCTCCTCTCGCAGATATAGCCCTCTTCACTATTGAGGACCTACCTCAATGATGGGTTTTGGGACCCAGAGAGATGGCATGTGAAAACTAGGGGGTTGAGGGACTTTTTATCTAAATTTTTAGTTAAACTTTTAAGGGGCTCTAGGCAGGGGGAGGGGTTGATTGGAATTCAGGCTGTGGGTATGGGGGATAGCCCACCAAGGGGAGGGTTGGGTCTGGCAAGGAAGTGCGGTGTGGGGGGTGGAGATCCCGGGGTTGAGGGGGGAGTCAGAATTTGTCTGGACAGTGCTTTGAACATCAATACTGTGGTGGGAGGGGTAGATATGGCGGGAGCAGAGGGCCATATCAAGTTATGGGAGTGTGCACTCACTGTTTACAAGCGGTGGTGTGCTCTGGCCCTCAAGGCTCCACCCGTTCCCCAGGTTGCAGAGACCCTCAGGGCCCGGGCCTTCGGCTGATGTTGTGCAATGCCACGTCCGTAGTAAATAAAGCCCCCCTCATTTGTGATCTTGTTCGTGAGAGGGGAGTAGACCTGGCTGGGCCAGGAGGGGGGGTTCCCCTCGTTGAAATGTGTCCACCAGGTTTCCATGCATTCCATCGGCTGAGGTCACAGGGCAGGGGCGGGGGAGGTAGCGGTTATCATTAAAGAAGGTCTGAGACCGAGGGAGGCCACTGTTCCTCAGACGGCCGGCTGTGAGTCCCTCCTTGTGAAGTGGGGTCATGGGGTTCAGATGGGTTTGCTGATCACGTACCTGGCTCCCTGCCATGTGGCAGCAGCCCTGCCCGAGCTACTCAACGTTATCACCGCGGTGGCGGTTGATACCCCCAGGATTATGGTCATGGGGGATTTCAACCTGCCGTCTGTGGGTGAGACGTCGGAGGTAGCTCGGGAGTTCATGGCTTCCATGACAGCTATGGACCTGACCCAGGTAATTCATGGCCCTACCCACACAGGGGGAAACACACTGGACCTGGTTTTTGTCTCTGGACAGTGGTTGAGTGATCTTGAGATAGGGGATATAATCACTGAGCCCTTGTCATGGTCGGATCACTCTCTCCTTCGCCTTGACCTTCAAACTGCTGCACCCCATCGCAGGGAGGCGGAGCCGGTAAGATGGTTCCACCCCAGGCACCTGATGGAACCTGATAGGTTTCAGATGGAGCTTGGGCCATTCCCTGAGGCTCTGGCACATGCCTCAACTAGTGACCTAGTGGCCGCCTGGGATAGGGCAGCCACTGGAGCTCTGTATCAGGTCGTGCCTTCGCGGCCTCTGACCTGGCGCCAATCTCACCTGGCTCCTTGGTTTACCGAGGAGCTGAGGGAGATGAAGCGCCAGAAAAGACGCCTAGAGAGTAGTTGGAGGGCCAGACTTCCTGAATCCGACCGGACACTGGTAAGATCTCATATTAAGAATTACCTAGTGGCAATAAAAGCAGAAAAACATACATACTTTATTATTTATTAAGTCATCAGATAATTCCCCGGCCACCCTGTTTAGGGTGACCCACTCCCTGCTCCACCAGGAAGCACGGGAGGACCCCTTGGAGGGTAGAGCCGAGGATTTTGTTCAGTATCTGTATGACAAAATCACTCAGATTAGGGAAGGCCTGGACTCCGACTGGGTAGTGTCAGGGGGGATGACTGAGGCAGGTCTTGAGAATGTTATCTGGGATGAGTTTGATCTTGTGACTCCTGATGACGTGGACAGGATTCTGGGTGGACTGAACGTGACCACATGTTTATTGGACCTGTGCTCCTCCTGGTTAGTACTGGCTTCCCGGGAAGTGATGCGAGGCTGACTCCAGGGGATTATAAATGCTTCTTTGGGTGAGGGTGACTTCCCCGCCGCCTTGAAAGAGGCGGTGATGAGGCCTCTCCTCAAAAAGCCTTCCCTGGATCCGGCAGTGTTGGCTAATTATCATCTGGTCTCCAACCTTCGCTTTGTGACGAAGGTTGTTGAGGGTGTGGTTGTGCGACAATTCCCCCAGCACCTGGATGAAATGACGTATCTGGATCCGTTCCAGTCGGGTTTCAGGCCTGGGTACAGTACGGAAATGGCATTGGTCTCTGATCTGTGGAGGGCTCGGGACAGGGGTTGCTCCTCTGTCCTGGTCCTATTAGACCTCTCAGCGCCTTTTGATACCATCGACCATGGTATCATGCTGCACCAGTTGGAAGAGTTAGGGGTGGGGGGCACTGTGTTGAGGTGGTTCTCCTCCTTTCTCTCCGATCGGTGGCAGTCTGTGTTGGCAGGGGGGCAGAGGTCAACCTCGAGGCCCCTCATATGTGGGGTGCCACAAGGGTCAGTCCTCTCGCCCCTCTTGTTCAACATTTATGTAAAGCCGCTGGGCGAGATCATCCGTGGTTTCGGGGTGAAGTACCACCAGTACGCTGATGACACCCAGCTGTACATATCCACCCTGGACCACCCCAACGATGCCTTTGAAGTGATGTCCCGGTGTCTGGATCTGGATGGGGGGAAACAGGCTCAGGCTCAACCCATTCAAGACCAAGTGGCAGTGGTTTCTGACGTCCCAATATAGTCAGTTGACTATAGTCAACTGTCTATTGGGGGCAAATCGCTGGCCCCCACTGAGAAGGCTCGCAACTTGGGCATCCTCCTGGATTCACGGTTGTCTTTAGAAGAGCATTTGACAGCCGTGACCAGGTTTGCCTGATTCGCCAGTTGTGTCCCTTTCTGGATCGGGACTCCTTACACACAGTCACTCATGCCCTCGTCATTTCCCGCCTGGACTATTGCAATGCTCTCTACATGGGGCTCCCCTTGAGGAGCACCCAGAGGCTCCAACTGGCGCAGAGTGCAGCCGCGCGGGTGGTTATGAGAACGACATGGCGCTCCCATGTAACACCTCTTCTGCGCGAGCTGCAGTGGCTCCTGGTGGTCTTCTGGGTGCGCTTCAAGGTTTTGGTTACCACCTTTAAAGCACTCCATGATTTAGGACCTGGCTACTTAAGGGACTGCCTACTACCACAAATAGCCTCCCACTGGCCGGTATGCTCTCATAGAGAGGGGCTCCTCCGGGTGCCGTCAGCCAAACAGTGTCGAGTGGCGGCCCCCAGGGGGAGGGCCTTCTCTGTGGGGGCACCCACTATCTGGAACAAGCTCCCCCTGAAGATACGGAGGATCCCAGATCTGCGCACTTTCTGCCGCGCTCTTAAGACCTTCCTATTCCAGCAAACTGGCCTGGCCTAACCTTTTTCCCCTTTTCTTTTAAATCGAAAATTTTAAATCTGTTGTTTTAAATTTGTCTCGGGCTAAATTGTTTAATCTGGTTTTATTTCTGCTTTTAAATTTTGTATTTATGTATTTTATTTTGTGCCTGATCACTGCCCTGAGTCCTTTGGGAGTAGGGTGGTATATAAATCTAAAACAAACAAACAAACAAAACAAACAAAACAAATCCCTTCCATAGATACTTCTGCCAAAACAGATCTCCCCCATCCTATACTTTTACTCCCATTAAATTCCAACTTATTAACTTCAGCCCACTGCTCAAACCTGTCTGCAGACCTAGTTCTGTTGCTCCTATTTTCAATTTTTTTAAAAAAATGTACATTTTGATAAACATGCAGTTTTTCCTTGGGGATTCTACCATGTACATTTACAAATGTCCAGTGAAAAGTAGTGACAAACAGAGGAATGTCAAACTTTCTTTGGTCCAAATTATTAGCAATTCTGTAGTAGTTGGACCTGTCCAGAAGTAAAAATAAAAATAAAAGGAGGTACAGAGTAGCAAAGATGTAAGAAAACTAGACAATAAAAAAAGCTGAATAACTTTTCCTACATTGTCTTCATTTACAAGACTTTGGTCATAGGGACCAGTTCAAGACATATTATTGCCTTAGGCAATGAATAATATGGCACTCCTTTAACAGTGGTGGGATTCAGCTGGTTCGCACCAGTTGAGGCAAACCAGTTGTTAAATTATCCCCTCTCCCTGCTATCAAAGTGGATCCTGGGCGCTGCACTGTGCTGCAATGGAGAAACAGGCAACAGAGTCGCTGGTGTGAGGGAAGAGAAGGCTGATTTCCCTCTTTCTTCTCCCTGTTCCTCCTCTTTCCCTCATGTGGATGCTCCATTATTCACTTCTCCGTTGCAGCGCAGTGCCCAGGATCCACTTTGATAGAGTGTGTGTATGTGTGTGTGTGTGTGTTTGTGTAATAATTTGCCTGGCCAAACTCATCTCATAGTTTTCCCTACATTGGGCCCAGCTTTGATCGTGCTACCAACTTAATTCCTTGCCCCTCTCACTTTTGCCAGCAGACTGACCAACACCCCCTTCATGCAGCTTCAGGGAGAGGGGAGAAATCCCTCCCTCCACTTCCCCCCAATTCTTCACCTTCCCACATGAGCGTCCTGCATATGCAATGGAGCTGGAGGATGGGAATGGGCCATGCCTCCCATGACAGCCAACCTGACCCTGGGCAAACCGGTTGTTAAATTATTTGAATCCCACCACTGCCCTTTAACTTATGTACAAAAGTTAACTGGATTGGCAATTGAATATTACTATAATGCCACTCCACAACATAATTTTATAGTCCGTTTATCAGAGAACAACAAGTTAGCATTTAAGAATTCAAGCATTTAGAACAGCCTATGCTAATTCAGGTCTTCCAGAGGGGGAATTGGTGAAGAGGACAACCTGAAAAACAGAAGAATTACTATTCCTTTCCCTCAGAATTTTACTCCAGATTCATTTTGCTTGTTGGCTTGGTCCTAAATTGAAAAACTTCAAACTGTTATGAAGATGATAGATAGATAGATAGATAGATAGATAGATAGATAGATAGATAGATAGATAGATAGATTATTTATTTATTTATTTATTTATTTTTTAATTAATTAATTAATTAATTAATTAATTTATTTATTTATTTATTTATTTATTTATTATTTATACTGCCCTTCTCCCGAAGGACTCAGGGCAGTGAACAGTCAGAATAACATACATATAATGTGAAATAAAAATAATTTAAAATAATTAAACCGATTTGGCTTATCAGTTAAGATCCTCAGCGTAGAATTTAGATAAACTGAAAATTTATGCCAGTCCATCTTGGTGAAATAGAAAGGTCTGCAAGGCACGACAGAAAGTATGGAGATCTGGGATCATTCGTATCCCTGGGGGTATCCTGTTCCATAGGGCAGGTGCCCCCACAGAGAAGGCTCTCCTCCTGGGAACCACCAGCCGACATTGCTTTACTGACGGCACCCTGAGGAGGCCCACTCTGTGGGAGCGTACTGGTTGGTGGGAGGTTATCGGTTGCAGAAGGTGGTCTCGTAGGTACCCAGGTCCTAAGCCATGGAGCACTTTAAAGGTAGGAACCAACACCTTGAAGCGCACTCAGAAGCCCACCGGGAGCCAGTGCAGCTCACATAGGAGAGGTGTTACATGTGAGCGCCATGTTGCTCCCATAATCACCCGTGCGGCTGCATTCTGGACCAGTTGGAGCCTCCAGGTGCACCTCAAGGGTAGCCCCATGTAGAGAGCATTACAGTAGTCCAGTCGGGAAGTGACAAGGGCATGAGTGACTGTGCATAAGGAGTCCCGATCTAGAAAGGGGCGCAATTGGCGAATCAGGCGAACCTGATAAAAAGCTCCTCTGGCCACGGCCATCATGTGCTCTTCTAAAGACAGCCGCATGTCCAGGAGGACACCCAAGTTGCAAGCCTTTTCTGTGGGGGCCAATGACTCGCCCCCAATAGTCAACGATGGTATCAGCTGGCTATATCGGGACGCCAGCAGCCACAGCCACTCGGTCTTGGAAGGACTGAGTCGGAGCCTATTTCTCCATATATATATATATGTAGGAAAAGTATTATACATATAAACCTACGAATAAAAGAACAAAATAAATATTTGGCGTTTACAGGGAGGAGTCATAAAATAAGGGTGTGGCTGGTTGAAGAGGCCTCACAAGGCTGAAATAGTACTATCCCAGTCTCCCTTAAGTCTCACAGCAGACAACACAAAATGTCTGATAAAGCCTGAAAGTGGTGATTTGAGATATCACCCAACTATGGCAATACAAACATCTTGAGTTACGTAGGAAAAACCTGACTAGAAAAGTATTATACATATAAACCTACGAATAAAAAAACAAAATAAATATTTGGCCTTTACAGGGAGGAGTCATAAAATAAGGGTGTGGCTGGCTGAAGAGGCCTCACAAGGCCGAAATAGTACTATCCCAGTCTCCCTTAAGTCTCACAGCAGACAACACAAAATGTCTGATAAAGCCTGAAAGTGGTGATTTGAGATATCACCCATCACAAGATCATGGGTAAAACAAATGGGTTTAGAGGAAGCAACGTGTGCGCCTAAAAGGGAAAGGCATAACAATGAGGGAGAGGGAGCCGGGAGTAATACCTTCAAAGCAATGCCTGATAACCCTGCGTTATCCCCCAGGGAGAGAAAGAGGCAACACACAATGGGGCAGAAGGCAGGGGAAAGTGCATCATCATCTGTCAGCATGACTAAGGCAGAAAATAAGATAATTACAGGGGAAGGCAAGGGTGTGGGCCTGTTACACGCGCAATGACCAAATTGATCAGCATTACATAAAAGCAAGCAGCTCTTCAATGGTGATTTTATACTCTGACGAAGTCGGTAGGGGCCGACGAAAGCTTAGCACAAGTTTTAAAATAAAATTTTTTAAAACTTTTAAACGTTCCGGAGATCGTGATGTCTATCGCTTCTTCTACAACTATACCTGGAACTCGCATTTTTAGGACAATATATATATAAACAGAGAGTTTGGGAGGCCTGCAGAGTGCTCCTGGGGGCCAGGGTGGGCAAAACCCTTTTTTTTCTTCCTTACCTCTTCGAAATCTTGGTGCGTCTTATACACCTGTGTGTCTTATAGTCCAAAAAATACAGTATATATAATACACACACATACATATTTTTACATATTTATATATTATAGATAGATAGATAGATAGATAGATAGACAGACAGAGACAGAGACAGAGACAGAGACAGAGACAGAGACAGAGACAGAGACAGAGACAGAGACAGAGACAGAGACAGAGACAGAGACAGAGATATTCCATATCCAAAGTTCGGACCAAAACTAATCACATTTCAAACATTGTGGCAATCTGGAGGTTCATACCCATAGAATGGGTAAAAGCCATTCTTTAGCAGTGGCTAATAAAAACAGACAGATAAGAAAATATTATGATAACATCTACTGACATATTTCAAAAATCTGTTTCTAATTGACAAAAATAATTATAGAGAAAAGGTTATTATTAGAAGAGGGAAATAACCTTTTGTAAGACGCTTCCTCTACGGAACTCCAGAATTAAGACTACTGGAATAATCAGGGCTGTCAATCTTGAAAAAAATCTGCAAAGAAATTATGGTTCTCCAATACATGTGATCAACCTTTGTTCATGGAACATTGTAAAAATAAAGAGAGAGGGGATTCAGGGTAGCTTTACACATTCTTTTTGTGTACAACATGTTGGAATGATTATAAAGATTACCATTTTTTTTCTTGCATTCAATTGTGTCCAATTCTCAGAGACCATCTGGACATGTCCTTGCAGGGTTTTTTGGCACATTTACAGAAGTGGTTTGCCATTACCTCTTTCTGATGAGAAAGAGATTGGGCCTAAGGCAGAATTAGAATTCATGATCTCCCCATTTCTAGCTCCTGAAGCCTTAACCACTACATGAAACTGGCTCTCACAGAATGCTTGTTTTCTGATTATTCTATTTCAGAATTCTTAAGGCAAGAATGTTGTCATAGTTAGTACATATTGGACCCTGTCACATATGACCCATTTTTCTTTCACTCTTTGTCTATAAAGCCCCTTTCATTGTTATTGGCCCTGACATTAGAAACACTAGAATTAATATATAAGTAGGATTTTTCTGGCAGATCAGTTGGTAATACAACACCTTACTAATCAGTGTCAAATTGTTTCCTCTTTCCCTTATATCTCTTCCTGACATAATAATATTAATGGACACATAGTTATAACCAATTTAACAAACTATAGCCAATGAGAATAATGTTAACATACTATTTTTACTATATTGATTAGGAGTCAATAACCAGATATTTCTTGTTAGTGTTTTTTAAATTGTATTTTAATACATCACATTCCTTTCTTGGCTGTTTGTATAACCTAAAATCATCTTGCTTGCTAACTGTCCAATTGTTCTTCTTGCAATGATTGTATACTTCTTGTCAGTGATGGACCTGCTCTCATGAATCTTTACTGACACAAGGAAAAGATGCTTTATTTATATTTTCAAGCCAACTTATGTGTGGCTTGAAAATACAAATAAAGTGTATTATTATTATCATTATTATTATTTAATAATAATAATAAGAAATACATAATAATAAGTCAGGAAGGCCTTTCTTTAGGCCAGTTTAGACCAAACTGGCCTAAAGAAAGACCCTAATGAAAAACAGAATGGAGACATGGGAAGACAAAACAATACATGGCCAGTATATTTTAAAAAATAGCAGGGAAAGCAGATAATAACAAGATCTGGCAATGGCTAAGAGCAGGAAAGTTAAAGAAAGAGACCGAAGGACTAATTCTGGCTGCACAACACCAAGCCTTATGGACAAATGCATACAAAGCCAGAATTGAGAAGACAGCAATAGACAGTAAGTGCCGCCTAAGCAAACAAACTGAAGAAACAGTGGACCACCTGGTAAGCCGCTGCAAAAAGGTCACACAGACTGACTACAAGCAGTGGCATGACAAAGTAGCAACAATGGTTCATTGGAAGATCTGCAAGAAATACCATTTTCATGCAGAAAACTGCAAGGACTGGTAGGACCAAAAAATAGAGAAAATCATAGAAAATGAAGATGTTAAATTGCTCTGGGACTTTAGAATTCAAACAGACAGGCACCTGGCACATAACGCCCAGACTTAACAATTATCGATAAGAAAGACAAAAAAGTCTGGATAGTGGATGTGGCAGTGCCTGGAGACAGTAAAATAGAAGATAAAGAATTGGAGAAGATAACAAAATACAAAGGCTTACAAATAGAATTAGAATGACTGTGGCAAAGGCAAGCAAGGGCAGTACCAATAGTAATAGGCAAACAACTGGAGCACCACTTCAACACTATTGGCATTGTCAAATTCACAATCAATCAATTGCAGAAGGTGGCTTTACTTGAAACAGCTTCCATCCTGCAACAATATCTGTAACACTGTCAAACATCCAGATTTGCCTATCCCAGGTCCTTGGTAACGACTCGATAGGTAGACAACATTGCCAAACCCAGTCTGAACATCTGGCTGACTGTACAATGATCAATAATAATAATAATAATAATAATAATAATAATAATAATAATGAGGAATCTTTCAAGATGACTCATTGTCACATCTGCTATTTGTACTATTTATGATGCCACTAGCAAGCATTTTGAACAAGACAAACTGTGGCTATGAATTGGCAAAAAAAAAAAAAACCAGAATTGAAAATTTTCCATTTGCTCTGGATGATTTAAAATTGGAAAAACAAAAGCTGAACTGAGCTCACTGCTGAAGAGCACTGAGGGGACATTGGAATGAAATTTGGCATTGACAAATGTGCAACAATTGATATTAAGGCAGGAAAAATTATTGAAGATGTTGAACTTGATCATGAAGAGTTGATAAAAGTAGTAATACCAGAAGAAAGATACAAGTACTTAGGACTTTTGGAAGCCTCTGACCTGTTGCATAACCAAGTCAAGGAAGCTATTTCAACAAAATACATAAAGCGAGTTCAGAAAAGCTTGAGATCAAAATTGAGTGAAGGGAATATCATAAAGGCAATTAACAAATGGGCAGTGCATGTATGGAATACAGCTGGAATAATTTTTTGGACTCAGCTAGAACTTGATAACTTGGATCAAAAGGCAAGAAAACTAATAACTATGCACTATGCTCTGCGCCCAAAAAAGTGATATTGATCGATTGTACTAGGCAAGATCTCAGAGTGGCAGAAACAATTGAGCATCGAGTTTATAACTGGAAAAAGAAGCCTATGCACGGTCAATACCCAAAGAACATTGAAAGAAAGACAGATACAAAGCTAACATGGAGTTGGCTGAGATCGATGAAAGAAATGGAAGGTTTCATCTTCGTTGCCCAGGAACAAGTCTTGCAGACCAGTTCCATGAAAACAAACACTCAACATATCAGTAACAACAGCAAATGTGCTTATGCAGTAAGAAAGATAAAACAGTGGATCACCTTATCAGTGGCTGCAGCAAAATCTCACAGATTGATGATTTACAACACAGATGTCAAACTTGTGGCATCATGTTGCTGTCACGTGATGCTTCATGATTTTTCCCATTCGTGGAGCTGGGGTGGGCATGGCCTTCACACGATGCATCTGGCCCATGGGCCACTAATTTGACACCCCTGATCTACAATGTTATAATTGAGTTGCTAAAATCCGACATTAGAAGTTTTGCCAGAAGTTTGGGTTCGAATGCAGCAAAAGTCACTGGGAACACCAAGTTGACAAAGTTCTTGAAAACGAACAGGTCAAGATCCTGTGGAACTTTTGGATTCAAACAGACAGACATCTGGCCCACAACACGCCTGACATCACTATTGTGGAAAAGAAAAAATCTGGTTCATTGATATTGCAATACCAGGGGATGCATGAATTGAAGAGAAACAGCTAGGAAAAATAATGAAATACCATGATTTACAAACGGAAGTTGAGCAATTGTGGAGGACGAAATCAATTGTTGTACCAATAGTAATAGGAGTCCTTGGAGCAATACCAAAAAGGTTATCTAGATACATAGACATTTTGAACTTATTAGTTCTGACTAATATTCTGACTTTACAAAAAAAAACACTCTACTCGAAACTGCCTATATAATTGGAGGTTGTCTCAACAGCTCTTAGATCTTTGGTTAGGACCTGAACTGTTAAGTTTTTACCAGACCCAGACTGTGAATCGAATTGAATAATAACATTGAATATCAAATTGAATAACATATAGTTTAATCAAATTCTTCCATACTGAACATAATACTTATTATGTGCAGACTTTGGCCTTGATCAATCAACCACTATTTTTACTGGAGAGATGGTTTTAAAAGATTTGCCTAAAGACTGACTTCAAAACAATAGTTATTTTTTTAAATAACTACTTTAAAAGAAAGTTTAGCAATTGAGAATAGAATATTACTTTAAAGAGCAATAGAATTTATAGGTCACAATGTTTTGATACATTAAACGTAATAAACAATACTTACACAGTTGCTGATTTAAAATTTATCTTTTAAAAAACCCAGCGAAACCCACTGGTGATCTCTTTCTTCCTTGCTTCAAGTCCACCCTTATCATATCCTTACCACCAATTGTCGAAATAAAATATCTAATTTACAAAGGCAAATTTGGCAATATCCACATGAAGCTCTAATTGAAAAGGCAAGTCAGGATGCTATTTTTTTTTCTTTTCACTGATTTACAATGTATTATATAAATTTTAAGTACAGTCATCAATATGTACTGAAAGACAGTTTTATTGATCTAAATCTTTTCATTAAGGAAGCAAATTATGGACTTCCAGTGGCTCCGCCAGTGCCGAAAGATGTTCCTTTGTGAGCGCCAGCCCCGGGACTCCATTAGAGCCGCTAGAACAGTGAAAATCAGCTGTCTAGCGGCTTGAAAACTTTCCCCCTGGGAGAAGGGGGGAAAGAGAGCCGATGGGTGTGGGTAGAGCTCCCCAAGAGCCCCAGGTTTCTTTGTAAAGGATGAGAGCTCCCCGGAAAGCCGGTCATTGCTCCGGACCCGGGATGTTTCCGGTTCAAGCAGAAATAGACGCCGCGACCACCCCAGCAACTCAATTTTAAAAAAGATTTTGGACTTGAAAGCTGGCAGAGCAAATACAGGAGAAACTAAAATTGCAAGTACTAAACTTTAACTCCGAAAAGTCTATCATTTCCCTCTGAATTTCTATGGGAGAAAAGGAAAGTAAGATGGCGTTTGATTCTAACGGGGCATGAAGAAGTGAAAGTTAGATACAAAGTATTATGTTGTGTTGAAAGCCCCTGTTTAAAAGAAGAGGATTTTATCTTAAAAAAAGAAGGATTTAAAAATTATCTTTAAAAAAAGGACTTGTACCACTTAAAGATTGGAATTGATTTAGTTGCTGGAAAAGTATAAAGTGAAAGTTTTATTGGGAGGAAAAAAAATGGCTGGCTTTTTTGAAAGTGATGAAGGCTTACCATTATATACATCAGTAAATACACAAATACTGACTGTGGATCTTTTTAAAGAAACTTTAGAATCATTTACCTCCGCGTTAGTGGAAAGAATGGAAGGGTTTTTAAAGATGGATTTTACTCAAATTCGCAACAAAGATACAACTGAAGATACTGTCTCAGTATTTCAGATGCCAAATAATAGTGAGCTGCTGAATGAAGAGGTGGGAGAAACAATCCAGTTTAATGTGCCTTTGGAAAATGGAATGGATGTTTTTCAAATTAAGAAGGAAAGGCTGAGAGGTTTGAAGGAGCGTAACCAGGAAATACTGAGAGAGATTTCACCAGAGGCTTTGATACAGTCAACTGGAAAATTGTCAGGAGGCGTTGGGATTTCTAATATAAGAAGGAGGATTCGAAGTGGAACTTTACAACTTTTTTACAAAAATGGACTCTCAATCGCAGTCAAAGAGGTGTGTTTTCTGAAAGGAATTACTTTGCGAAGAGAACAAGATTGTAAGGTACAGCAACTTCAGTTGAAAATTCAAGAATTTATAAAAATAAAAGAAGGCGGAGGAATAAGACTGAAGAAGAAGGTTTGCAAAAAAGTCAGGAAAAAATGGAGATGGAAAAATTATAACCCTCCTTGTTGGGGAGGATAGTAATAGTGAAAATGAATGACTATACCTGTATTTAGGGATATGATTTGTTTTGAAAAGTTATATTATAGTGAAAATGAATGATTTACTTATATTTAGGGACATGATTTGTTCTGAAAAGTTATATTAAGTAATGTTATGTTTGAATTGTTATGGGCCACTGACCAAACTTTCACTTTTGTCTTGAAGTATATTTCAAGGAATGCTTTGTTGAAGAATTTATATAAACTGATGGGTTAAAAGAAAAATATTGTGGATGTAAAAGTTATGGACAGTGTAGATTATTTAATATAAGTTTATGGGTTAGAAGAAGGATATTACTTAAATCTTTATACTTTGTTTTAAAATTACCTTAATGCTATATAAAAGCATGTTTTGTTGAAGAATAAATATAAACTTGTGAGTTATAGGGAAAATATAAATGGTGCAAGGGTTGAGGGAAGGTTTTTACAATATTTTTTATAGATATTAAGTAGTGAAGATCGTATTTGATTATACGTAGTGGATTTGTAGAGAATAAGATGAATAAGTTTATGCAAAGCTATTAAGTAAGGAATGTTTCCAGGAAGAATCAATATAAGTTTATGGGGTAAAAAGTAAAAATAAGGTTTTTACAATATATTTTATTTGAGATTGGTTAAAATATTTTGTTAATGTGTTAATATATGTAAGGGTTGGAGATGTGATGGTTAATTGTAATTGGGCTCTGATTGTGTAATATTGGAAGAAAGAAGACTTGCTTATTATTGAAGAATGGACAAGAACGAAGCTGGATTGATTACTTTCAAGCAATAATTGGTTTAAATAGTTATATTTAGATATGAACAAGGGGAGTTAAAGTGCAAGAGGGAGATAAATCTATAGATAGTTAGTGTATGGGTTTTTTTAATGTTTGTTAAATGCTATACCCTGTATTTGCTCTGGGAAGTCCGGGGGTGGGGGGAGGTTGGGACAAGAGAGGGGAGAAGGGAGGGGGAAATATGTGTAAATTTTTTTAAAACTTTTCAATAAAAAAAAGGAAGCAAATTATGTATATATTTGAGGCAAAAGAGAGAGAAAGGAGGGCTTGAGGGGAGAGAGATAGATCATAGATTTACTTCTATGTTAATTATGTTTAATATTGTAGCTATATAGTATGCACAGTTAAGGGACAAGATTGGTAGAATACCTGTGTCAAAAAATAAGACAAATTGAACTGACTGTATATTTAGTGAGAAACACAATGACCTAAATTCTACTCTATTATATACAATATGCTGACTGACAATGAATTTCTATCAGGAAAAATAATCCAAATTCACATTCAATTACTATGACATACATCTTAATATATAATTTATTACAATGACCAAATTAACATATTAACACCATGCCACAATTTAAAGCTAACCCATAAGCCATGATTTACAAATCTAACTAGTACAATGTAGGAATTCAAGCCAATGAATTTAGTCAGGAAAAAAAAATCTTCACTGGGTTCAGTGACATTAACTTCCTGGAAGAGGACTGTAGTCTAAAATACTTAAATGCTTTGTCAGTTAAGACTCATTATTCTCATACATATTTTATTACGTTTTTTTCTTTCTGTCAATACTGTATACTATCTGGAGGGGTGTAAATAAAGGCAGGATATCAATGAATCAAATAAAGATATAAATAAATGTTTTCACTGTCCATCAAATGACTTTAAAAATACTATTATTCAGTTATTATGAAGTTTATTTTTACTAGTACTGCTTAGTAGAACTGCATACGTTCAAGTAATACATCCTTCTAAGGAATTAATTTTCTTTTGGGGAGCATGTTATAACATTAAAATACTTGTTTTTCCCAGAAATGTCCTCAATTGAAATTTGTTTCAAGATACCATACCATGGTCTAAAGCAGAATCCTTGTGGCCTTTCTTTAGGTGGAAATATGATTAAATTTAACTTCACTAGATTTGTGCAGTCTCATGCAAATAGGGTGAAATTTTCATGTCAAACAAGAAAACCAGAATCTCATGAGATTAAAAAAATATTATGAAAATCAGGACATTTTATTTTATTTTTATTTTATTTTATTTTATTTTGAATTTGTATACCGCCCTTCTCCCTGAGGACTCAGGGCGGTGAACAGCCAAATAAAAACATCAAATACAAATATTAAAATACAATTAAATATATATATAAATTTGGCTCCATTAATTAAAACGATAAACAAAACAATTAAAAAACACTTAAAAAGAATTAGGCCAGCCTGGCTTGTTGGAAAAAGAAGGTTTTAAGGGCACGGCGGAAGGCACTCAGGTCATGGATTCTCCTTATCTCTGGGGGCAATTGATTCCAGAGGGTAGGTGCCCCCACAGAGAAGGCCCTCCCCCTGGGGGTCACCAGCCTGCATTGTTTGGCTGATGGCACCCCGAGGAGGCCCTCTCTGTGGGAGCGCACGGGCCGATGGGAGGTCGTCGGTGGCAGCAGGCGGTCTCGAAGATAGCTAGGCCCTATGCCATGGAGTGCTTTAAAGGTGATAACCAACACCTTGAAGTGCACCCGGAAGACCACCGGGAGCCAGTGCAGTTCACACAGGAGCGATGTTACATGGGAGCGCCACGCTGCTCCCGTCACTACCCGCGCTGCTGCATTCTGGACCAGTTGAAGCCTCTGGGTGCTCTTCAAGGGGAGCCCCATGTAGAGAGCGTTGCAGTAATCAAGGCAAGAGGTTACGAGGACATGAGTGACTGTGCACAGGGAATCCCGATCAAGAAAGGGCCGCAACTGGCGGATCAGGCGAACCTGACAAAAGGTCCACCTGGTCACAGCCGTCAGATGTTCCTCCAAGGACAGCTGCGTATCCAGGAGGACTCCCAGATTGCGAGCCCTCTCTGTGGGGGCCAAAGACTCTCCCCCAATAGTCAGTGATGGAGTCAACTGACTATATCGGGATGCCGGGAACCACAGCCACTCAGTCTTGGAAGGGTTGAGCCTGAGCATGTTCCTCCCCATCCAGATCCGCACAGCCTCCAGGCACTGGGACATCACTTCAAGGGCATCGTTGGGGTGGCCTGGGGTGGAGATGTACAGCTGAGTGTCATCAGCGTACTGATGGTATCTCACTCCAAAGCCACGGATTATCTCGCCCAGTGGCTTCACATAAATGTTGAACAGGAGGGGCGAGAGGACCGACCCCTGAGGCATTCCACATATGAGAGGCCTCGAGGTCGACCTCTGCCCCCCTGCCAACACGAACTGCAACCGATAGGAGAGAAAGGAGGAGAACCACCGTAACATGGTGCCCCCCATCCCCAACTCTTCCAACCGGTGCAGCATGATACCATGGTCGATGGTATCAAAAGCCGCTGAGAGGTCTAACAGGACCAGAACAGAGGAGCAACCCCTGTCCCGAGCCCTCCAGAGATCATCAACCAACGCGACCAATGCCGTTTCCGTGCTGTGCTCAGGCCTGAAACCCAACTGGAACAGATCCAGATAGGATGTTTCCTCCAAGAATTGCGGAAACTGTCGCATGACCACACTCTCAACAACCTTCGCCATAAAGCGGAGGTTGGAGACAGGACAGTAGTTTAGCCAATATTGCCGGATCCAGGGACAGCTTCTTGAGGAGAGGCCTCACCACCCCCTCTTTCAAGGCCGTGGGGAGGTGACCCTCACTCAACGAAGCATTGATAACACCCTGGAGCCAGCCTCGTGTAACCTCCCGGGAGGCCAGTACCAACCAGGAGGGACACGGGTCCAGTAAACATGTGGCCGCACTAAGTCTCCCCAAAATCCTGTCCACATCGTCGGGAGTCACAGCATCAAACTCCTCCCAGATAACATTCTCAAGACTATTCCTCGTCACCCTGCCCTGATCTACCCAGTCAGAGTCCAAGTCCCCCCGGATCTGAGCGATTTTGTCATGCAGGTATTGTCCGAAATCCTCCGCCCTGCCTTCCAAGGGATCCTCCCGCGCTCCCAGGTGGAGCAGGGAGTGGGTTACCCTGAACAGGGCAGCCGGACGATTCCCTGATGATGCAATAGAGGCGGAAAAGTAATTAAACTTTGCCGTCTTTATCGCCACTAGGTAGGTCTTAATATGCGACCTTACCAGTGTTCGGTCAGATTCAGTGCGACTGGCCCTCCAACCGCTCTCTAGGCGTCTTTTCCAGCGTTTCATCTCCCTCAGCTCCTTGGTGAACCAAGGAGCCATGAGGGATCGACACCGGGTCAGAGGCTGCAAAGGCACGACTCGATCCAAGGCCCCACCAGCCGCCCGATCCCAAGCAGCTACCAGGTCCTCGGCCGAGTCGTGTGCCAGATCATCAGGAATTGGCCCAAACTCCGTCTGGAACCTATCAGGATCCATCAGGCGCCTGGGGCAGACCCATCTAATTGGGTCCGCCTCCCTGCAGTGGGGTGTAGCGGTACGAAGGTCCAGACGAAGGAGTGAGTGATCTGACCATGACAAGGGTTCCATGTCTATATCCCCTATAACAAGATCACTCAACCACTGGCCAGAGACAAAAATCAGGTCTAGAGTGTGTCTCCCCCCCCCCCCGTGAGTGGGGCCATGAACTAACTGGGTCAGGTCCATGGCCATCATGGAAGCCATGAACTCCCGAGCCATCCCAGATGTTTCACCAACGGATGGCAAGTTGAAATCACCCATGACCATAAGCCTGGGTGTATCAACTGCCACCATGGCTATCACGTTGAGTAGCTCAGGCAGGGCTGCTGCCACGCGGCAGGGAGCCAGGTACGCAAGCAGCAAGCCCATCTGAACCCCTTGACCCCATCTCACGAAGAGGGACTCACATCCGGCAATCTGAGGCACAGTGGTCTCCCTCGAACCAAGACCTTCTTTAATAATAACCGCCACCCCCCGCCCCTCCCATTTTGATTTTGTAAATGGGAGTACCATTTTTGAGGATGGCAGATAGTGCTCAGAGTTAGCAATAGCTGTTTTACTTAAGATAGTAAATAATAGAAAAATAACAAAGCAGACCTATCAGATGTAAGTCCACCGAACATCCACACAACCCAGCATCTTCTGCAAGCTTCCCAGCAGTCATTCCCAGCAGTCATTTGATCATCCACTTGAAATGATCATACTATTCTTATCCTAAAGCAATATTTCTCAATCTTGCCAAATCTAAAATGTATGGAATTTAACTCCCAGAATTCCCCAACCAGCATGCTGCCCCAAACAATAATTATCTACAAAAACATATGTGAGTTTCTCTAGAATCAGTTCAGAACAATGGTACGATTTCTGTCTATTTATAAGCCAGTTTCCATAGAATCCTTCAGTTCCAATGCTTTGATTATTGCCTCAGTACTTCAGTTAGATTTATTAAATGGGATACACAGGACTACTCATTAAAATTCTGATCCAGCGTATTAGTAGTATAAATGTAAAAAGACTGTGCAGTTCAAGTGTGCTATATTCCGAGTTTTGCCTTTTTCTGTGGCATCATTAAATAATGAGATGTTGTTTCAAGCACAAATGCTGTTGATTCTTGTCTTTTTCACATTATAAATTTATTATTTTTAGTTCTCACTTTGTAGGATATACATGCATTTTATCACACATCACTCAACCCAATCTAATTCTTTATCCTGTTCCACCTCATTAAACACATAATACATTGAATATAGAGCTTTTACTTTATGACAATAATGTATAAATATTTGTGTACATAATTTTATAGTAGCCTTTTATCATAATCTAATATATGCGTATAAATCCTCTTACATTTAGTTGGTCCCAGGAAAATGAACATATTGTAGCCCTTTCAGCAAGTACAATTTCGAGAATTGATGTCATAGATTAATGTTTACTATTGTGTTGTTATTTGTAAAATAATCAAATTATTGTTTTATAAAAAATTATTCTATGCCTTATATATTGTTTAACAATGCATTAAAAAGTCTGAACAGTGGTGGCAGAATAATTAAAAAGATCTTCTGTTTGGTTGTCTGATAGTTAGAATATTCTCCCTGAATTTCAACTCCACCATTTAAATGAAGCCCTTATGTAATTCACAAAACAAACAATGAATTAATAATTTGTGAAATAAGAAAAAGAATAGCCTAATTTTGGGAATCAAGGAAAGAAGAATTAAGCAAATCCCTTGGTTAACTGGTGCATTTGGCAACTAATTTGTCAAATGTGTGAAGTACTTGTAGCAAATAACATTTCATTAATTACTCAAAGGTATTGCAGTCTGATGAAAGAGATAGAGGATCATAACTTTATGCTTTATTTTCTTTTAAGAATTCATGAAAATGGTTAGGTTTGGGTTTTTTTGTCCTTCACACAGAGATTTCATTTAATTGACAAACCTAGCAAACATTCAAAAGATCATCTTCACTGACAAATGAAACTACATCACAAACAGTATCTAAAAGTAACTTAAACAAAAACAACAAAAACGGAAATTGGAAAGAAACAGTTCTTTCTTAACTGGGTCTTTCATTTGCTCAGTAAAAATTGTTCAAAACATGAACTATTGTGACTGATTTCAACTAAATTCATAATGAATGAAATAGAATAGGATTAAATCTGATTTAAAATGTTAACAACTATACATATGCAATTTAAACATCAGCATGAAAATAGTCACAAAATTGCACATCCATTGCTCATTTCATTACTAATTAATATTTAACTGTTCATTTAAATGATTCTGCAATTATCAAAAACAAGAAAAGAAAGTGATAGATTACCTGACAGAGATTCCTGTCTAAATGAAACAATTAACTCTTGTGGCTATGGAGTTTCTACAGTTTGAGTATTTAAAGTCACCATCCTCATTGTTTGGTGTTTGTTTATTTGTATAGAGACAATTGCAAATAGGGCATGAGGATTTTTCTTAGTCAAATATTTAAGTGTTACTTCACAATTGTACTGTTTTTTTAAAAAAACAGAGTTGGACTGCTATTTTTGTTAAAAGTTCAAATAATTCTAGTCCCAGCATGGTTTTTAAAAATACATTTTATTACATGCATTTAAGTACAGCAATTTATGTTCTAGAGTAATTTTGCAACAAAAAGTTACAAAATTACATGCCCCTATTTCTAACCCAAATCTAATGTAGATGCAGAGAAGTAGAAAACAGGATGCAGTGGGAACAACATTCTTAGATATATTCTTCCAGTATATTGTCTGAACCTAAGAGCTACCGTGTTTTTCCGAAAATAAGAACCTGTCTTATATTTTTTTGAACCCTGAAATAAGCACTTGGCTTTATTGCCATGCGCTCAAAAGCCCGATTGGACTTATTATCAGGAGATGTCTCATTTGGGGGGAAACAGGGTAAATGCTACTTAACTCTGTGGACAACAGTTTGTGTTATATAGCTAAGACACATAACTTTAGTCTAAACAAGACTGGTTAGTTTAAGGCTAATTCTAATTCTTGCTTGGTCAATTATTCCCATTTTCTTTTCATATTCTACACTAAGACTCTCAATATATCCCCAACATGGATATGCATGAAATAGGCCAATGTATACACAGGAGTTTGGTGTGTCATTTTAATGTTTTTACTAATAGCCTGAGATTTAGGAAACAGGAAATTCCATCTAAGAATATCCACCTTCCTTGAACTGGGACAGTAATGAAGATTCCCAGGGTCTGGAAAACATAAGTTGCCAACTGAAAATGTGCTAGCACTGATGATGTTACATAGTTTGGCTAATGAAATGTCTGCAAGAAAACAACCAAGTTCAGAGAGCACCAAGGATTCCTCATTTCAACCCTGAACTGCAAAATATTATCCTTCATTGGCATAATGTTGGTATTTGGTTTTGTTTAGGGCATTGTGTGAACCTAAATACTGAAGATTTATAATCAAACCTCATGGCCTGATATTTAATATAGCTCCTTGGTACTATATTGCAAAAACAAATTGTAGCCTGATGTGTGAAATCAACCAATGTGTCCTACACATTTTTGTGACATGCTTTGTATCACTTGGCAATTGCAGCATAGAAGCAATAGTGAGAAAGTGATTATAATTTGTGGAGCAAAGTGTGGGTGGTGGGTGCTTTTAGTAAGGATGAATGAGAAATGATGAAAAATATCCAAATTTCAAATTCTTTATGAAATGTTCAAACATATTGCATGGTTCTCTGGCTAAGATAAATTACCCTGAGAAGTTTGATAGCAATATTACTATATATATATATATATATATATATATATATATATATATATATATATATATATATATGTATGTATATACACATACATACATACATACATACACACACACATCCCTATAAATTATAAATAAAAATTATCTATATATACTATGAATAATAGCAAGATGTCTAGCAAAAGTAATCAATCAAATTAGTGATAAAGCATGAAAAGCACATTGTTATTTATGCCAATTCAGATTTAACAGAATAACTGAGTTGAAATGGACCTTGGAGTTCTTCTGGTCCAACCCCATACTCAAGCAGGAGAACCTATACCATTTCAGACAAATGATTGTCTAAGTTCTTCTTAAAAACCTCCAGTGATGGAGCATCCACAATTTCTGAAGAAAAGCCATTCTACTGATTAATTAGTCTATAAAAAAATTCTCCTATTTGTAGGCTGATTCTCTCTTTAATTTCAACAGCTTTTATTTATTTTTTTATCTAACATAAAGAAAACCTCTAACATAAATATTTATGCCTAAAAAGAAAATATAAGTGTACTTCACCATCCTATATTTACATGCCAAGAACTTTAATGGTTTCTAGAGCTCTAAATTACTGTAGTTGGAAAAGTAGATAGGTCCCCAAAATTCAGAACCCATCTCTGAATGACCCATCGTTGAAGCCTCAGGTAATTCAATATGCAGCTGTTAGAACTTTAACTGGGAAAAGGAAATGAAATAACTCCTGCATTATTGCTACATCTTGATTCACTACAAATGTATTTTCCAACACTTCCAATACTTCTAACCTTAGTGTAAACTAGGTTATCTTAATAAACATCACTTCCTAAATAAACCTGTTGAACACTCATATCAACACTGAAAGGAATGTTCTTTTTGCCCCAATCAAATATACAGTGATAAGAACATGTGATAGGGGTTTCTTTGCTTTGGCTTCAACTTTGCTCAATATACTCCTAAAGAGGTTCTGACTGGTTGTGAAAATATTCATATCAGCTAGCCTTTTTTAATAGATTAGATCAGAAATAGTCAAACTGATGTCCTCCAAATAAAAGATAAAAAGATTCTAATCCTTTTGCACGTCATTCACTCTCAGTGCACATATAATAAAGCAGCAGAGCTTGCAACATGACAGACGCATGTTGCTTTATTCACTTGCTCCCTTCTGAAATCCCCACTGTGGAAATCTCTAGTGGAGCTGGTGAAAGCAGAAGGTCAAACTCAAGCATGCCATAAAAGTTTCAGCCTTTGCTATCTTTGCTAGGGAAATGACATAAGTGTTGTCATTAGGTTTCTTGTCCCAACTGTTTTTTTTAAAAAACAGAATTTTATTTTTTTAAAATTAAAATTAAATGTGAGGCTGTCATGCTACAAAAATACCAATATTCTACATCATCCTTATTTACAAAAATTGATATCAATAAATTCATTCTTAGACAACAAAAATGGTAGGTGACTGTTGTTTATTTAGACTTTTTTCCCATCTTCCCAGAACACAAAGATAGATCACAAGAAGCATCTTAAGGGAATGGGTTACCTTTTGGTAAATGACCTTTCATGACCAGTTTCACCGAACAATCCATCATGTTACAATTACACAAGTCTTCTTCACAGAAATCATTATATATGCTGTCCATATATGGTTGCAAGTCCAAACTGATTGCTTCCCTCCCTTCTAGGCCCTAGACCCGTGATGGCGAACCTATGGCATGTGTGCGACAGGTGGCACGCAGAGCCCTCTCTGTGGGCATGGCAGCTGTTGCCCCAGCCCAGCTGCACTGCGCATGCATGTGCGCCTCCCACCGGCCAGCTGGTCTTTGGCTCACTGCCGTGGATGCGTGGGGGGTGGGGTGCATGGGGGGACATGCGTGGGGGGATGCAGGTTGGTGCAGGAGGCTTTCCAGGCCTAAATCTGGACATAGGCGAGCCTCGCGCAGCGCCTATGCACCCCATTTTGGCTTCCAGGTTGGTGTGGGAGGTTTTCCAGGTCCAAATTGGGGCACAAGGCTCCCCGCACCCCATTTTGGGCCTGGAAAGCTTCCAGCACCAACCTGGAAGCTAAAACAGGGCGCCGGGGGTGGGGCACATGCTTGAGGGTCACTTGCAATGCATTTTGGGAGCTCTGGCACGTATGTGTGCATTCGCACGTGCACATGCGCGCTTTGGGCACTCGGTATCAAACAGGTTAACTATCACTGCCCTATACTGTCTAGGAATCCTTGTGAGCAATAAACATTTTGAAAAAGAAGATAAACTTAAATAAATAAAATAATATGCATTATTTCTTTAACAGAGTATTTGAAGGGTGAAAAATCAGCAGCAGCAGCATGAATTAGATATCACCAGTAATATCCAGTTAATAAAGGCCTTAGTGGCAATGGGACCAGTAGCAGAATTTCATGAACATTACCATTTTACCATTGGATTTGGGTGGAACCTGGATTAAAGGCTTGCACAAAGCAAAACACAATAAAAATTAGCTTTATCATTCAGAAATTTTGCAACAATTTGGAAGGAAGGAAGGAATCCACAAAATGCTTTAATGAATTCTGAATACAATTCTAACACAAACAGCTGAAGATTTATTAGCTCAGATACTGAGATGTCAGAACTGAGCAATAAAACTGGACAACCATATCTGAATGCTTAAAAACATTCTTGGATTTGTTAAGTAGGGCAAAGGTCAAACATTGAAGATGAGGAGTATTTTATTTTCTATAATTACATAATCATAAATAAAACTTCTTTAGAAATACCCTATATAATAATATTATAAAATTTCAAGTTAAAGAAAAAGAAAAACAAGTTGCAGAAATAATATTGGAAATAACAGTAAGGTCAACCTATCTGGCCTACAAAAAAAAAAAAAACCCACTATTAAATGGCAGCACAGTGGTAGAGATAGCGCATTAAGATATTGTTGTCATCTAGTGGTCATCTGGATTTTTGCAGCTGCTTTTGGTACCTCTAAAAATAGCACAAAGCTCATGAGAACTTAAATAATCAGTTCATTCCTTGAAGGTCAGGTTTGAATATCTACCTAGAATTAGGCTCTACTTTTATAAGCAAGTGACTTTATTCCAATTCCTTGCTGCTGGGTTTACCAAGAATCTGGAAATTATCTAAAGCAATACATGGAAATAAAATCCCTAACACATGGTATTTCAGTATTGCATGTCACTGTGTTGTGTCTCAGGTGGTAATTTAGCACATCCATCTCATGGAAAAGAACCAGAATGATAAAGAATATCCAAAATATTAAGATAGTGTTGATGCAAAAGATCTGTATCCAAGTATCATGAGATATGTCAATGTTCCCAAACTTTCTGCAAATGTATACTACTAAACAAAAGTTCTTAAAGCATGACATTTGCAAAGTAGGATCCTTTCTGGAAATTAATGTTTTATCTTATTGACAAACTTATCGTTTGGACAATGGAGGAACATAAAAGCAGATTTTCTATCCTTTACTAAACATTAAGTAAGATTTTACTTGAGGAAAATAAAAATAACAGAAACAGTGCAGGAAATTGACCATAATGCTGAAGCTCTTGATTTTAAAGTAAGGTGACCAGACGTCCCGCTTTTGGCGGGACAGTCCCGCTTTTGAGCAATTTGTCCCGCGTCCCGCGGCGTTTTAAAAAAGTCCTGGTTTTTCATTCTGCCTCCTGAATCCCCGCTGATGGCTAGAGGGAAAAAAAACTCTTTAAACTCTTGCCGCGGGGCTTCAAAGGGCCGACCTACAGCTGATCAGTGTTAAAAAAAAATGAATAGACCCATGCCTGCAAAAATAGAAAAAACAGCCCCTGTTAACAGCTTCCGCTAGGTTAATTAGCTGCAAAAAGCTGCAAAAAGTTCCTGGAGCAGATTTCCCCCCCGCCCCCAGCTATACTGAAAACAAAGGCGAAAGCGAAACTAAACCTGCAACATGACAAAATGAGGCAGAGAGAGATTTCTTTCTTTTTCTTTTTCTTTTTCCTCACCAAAAAAGGTAGGTACAAAACTGCAAACAATGGGAAATTTTGGGCAAAAGAGGAGAGTTCAAGATTTTAAAACACAAAAGAAAAAAAGCTCTATTTAACTAGGGAATTGTAATAATTGAGATACTATTAATAATTGTATATTGTGTTGAAAGCAGAAATGGTTAAGTTGTGGTTTGGAGGAATATATGGGGGAAATTATTTGGTTTATTATTATTGGTAAATATAATTAATTAATTTGTAAGAAATTGGATTGCATGGAAATAATTGGAATATTCATGTTCATATTGATTAATATACAAAAAAGATAGTTATATAACTAATTGATTTATATTAAAATGTTGAATTTGTATTAAACAACTGTATTACATAATTACATAATTAACCAATGTGAGGATGGATATAAAAATAGATGACAATGGGAAGGGGTATAATATAGAATAGAAGGGAAAAATTGAATTTGATTAAGATTAGAGATGAGGATGAAGGGTAATATTGTTTTTTTAAAAAAATAGATGAGGAATAAATATGGCAAAAAGGAAATATAGAAATTGTAAATTTAATTGAAATGACTAAACGCTGTTTAAATTTGTGAACCAGCCAAATATTCTGTTCAAAGAAAATACATTGCATGTTTGTATGTGTGTTTCTAATTATTGCTATTTATTCATATTTGTTCTCTTTTATTCTTTAAAGTTTAACAATTCATTCTTAATCTTAATATCTTTATATTTGCTTGGGGTTGGCTTTCTTCCCTTTCATCTTTTTTATTGTACAGCAATCTTTCTCCTCAAACCTACCACCACTCTCTTTTTTTTCCTTCTTACTTTCTCTTCCCCCCACCCTCTTTTTCTCCTCCCTACTTCCTCTTCCTTTCTCCTTCTCCTCCTCTCTTCCTCCCTCTCTTACCCTCACTCCTACTCTAATTTCCATTCCTTCATCCCTCTCTATTGCTGTATCCTTTAATGCATATGGACTACTCAGAGGGCTGAAAAAGTTATTTTTGACTGGTCCTCACACTTTTGACCAGTCCTCGAACTTACGACTGTCCTCACATTTTACATTTTTGCCCTACCTTGTCATCATGGTGAAGAGAAGCAGTTGTGAAATGAGTGACATGGTTGTTAAGAATGCTGCACGGGCATAAATGTGAGGATGGTCATAAGTGTGAGGACCAGTCAAAAGTGCAAGGACCTGTCAGAAATGACTTTTTTCAGCCCTCTGGTTAGTCCTTTTGTGCATATGGACTACTCAGAGGGCTGAAAAAGTTATTTTTGACTGGTCCTCACACTTTTGACCAGTCCTCGAACTTACGACTGTCCTCACATTTTACATTTTTGCCCTATCTTGTCATCATGGTGAAGAGAAGCAGTTGTGAAATGAGTGACATGGTTGTTAAGAATACTGCACGGGCATAAATGTGAGGATGGTCATAAGTGTGAGGACCAGTCAAAAGTGTGAGGACCTGTCAGAAATGACTTTTCAGCCCTCTGAGTAGTCCCTATACACATAGCCATGGCCACCCGGTCACATGACCAGCTAGCCACGCCCACCCAGTCACATGACCAGCTAGTCACGCCCACCCAGTCACATGACCAGCTAGCCACGCCCACAAAATAAGCCACGCCCACAATGTCCCTCTTTACCAATGTTAAAATCTGGTCACCTTATTTTAAAGGCTTCTACTTTTTCAAGCATTTGGACCTGGATTTCAAATAAAGTATATATAAACCAACTCAGAGGAATTATAGTTATATAAGATAAATAAATGAGATCCCATAGCTAGCGTGCATTTCATATAAGTGTTCCTAACAGGTGTTATGCATGCAAAGGACATAAACTCTGAATCATATTTTGGTCTTCATATATGGATTGCTAAATAGTGCACCTGCTTTAGAAAATGCAAATATTCAAAATAATACAAACAAGCTAGAAAAGTAGTTTAAAATAACAGAATGATATTTAACCAGATATTTGAGATAGAAATTGGAAATAGAATATGAGGGTTTTTCTCAAATAATTGCTTCAAGACAGTTAAATGTAATTTTAGGTTGCATCAATAGAAGTAAATCCAGATCATGGGATGTAATTATTCCACTTTGTTCTGCTTTGGTATTTATTCTGCTTTGAATATTATGTCCAAGCTGAGCATTACATTTTAAGAGGATTCGTAGACATGTAACAGATTAAGACATGGAAACAATAAGGATGATACAGAGATCCAGTCATCCTTAAAATATAGGGGACCCCCTCACATGCATAAACATACAATCCATCTAGAAAAGATCATTTTGTCTTTTGTAAAATGAACTGTTTCTTGGGGCTTTAACCAAGGAAGGAGAGTCCATAAGTTCCATCCTCAGCAGGGCTCAATTCAACAATTCAAGTCCACCCTTTTAGCAAAACAAATGCAAACAATTCTTTTCTCTATAGTATGCAGCAGAGCGGGAAAGCAACAAAAGGCAGGAATCAGCGTAATTGAAGTTTTTCATTTAAAAAAGGGTACACACTATACTTGGAAACTTGACATTTTACTTGGCTTGTACTTTAAGGACAATGAATTCTTACTTATAAGGAAACCATTCTTTCATCACTGTCCTTGTGTAACTTTAGAAAATAGAAACGAAATAGAAAATGTTTTCTGTTACAGTAATCCTGTCTTTAAATAACAATATTTTCCTCCAAAATTAGTTACAAAAATTGTCACTGAAATTATGTGTAAGTTTTCTTATTTTCTCCATTTTGTTCATCTGTACAGTATTATAACTACCTGTAAGATATGAAAATGAGAATGATATTCTATCTATCAAACTGGTGTGTGTGTTCCAAAAAGCTACTCATAGATTCATCCAATTAGTTGTAACACTTCCATATATTGGAGATGACATACACTGGAGAGAGCTGCAATTGTCATATTGTAATATATTCAAAAATAATTACATTAATTCCTCCATGTTTCATAGAAAGCTATATTCTATATAGTTGTGCTTATATTAATACTTCTTGTTGCAAACACATTTATGAATTCTTTTTTGTTGATAAAACAAAAAAATAGACCAAAAGCCTCAATCTTCTCTAATACTTAAGAAATACTTTACTAGAAATAAAGAATCTTATTTAATTACTTAGTTCTAATACTGTGACAACAATATTCTATATTCTTCATAAGTCTAGGCTGTGAAGTATGGTGGCAAGATGGAAGCCTTTTTTTTTTTACAAAGAAAAACATCCAAGCCCATCTACATTTTGCAAAGTCCTACATCAAGTCTGACAAAAGCATGCTTCTCTCGTGAGACAAAAGTTGAACCTTTTGACCATAATTCCAAAAAGTGAGTTTGGTACAAAAACAGCAATGAAAAGTGCACCATACCCATAGTGAAGCATGATTTTATGCTTTTGGGCTGCTTTACTTCCGCTGGAACTGAGGCTTTAATCAAAATGGAATAAATTATGAACAGCATCAAATATCAGTTAGTTTTAGCACAAAACCTTCAGGCCTCTTGTTGTGGCCTGAAGGGTCAGCATCATGGCAACCTGGGAGCTCTGAGGGGGAAGAGGTAATGGACCTGGCAGAGAGAGAGAGACAGACAGGAGCGGAGCCTGGGCCCTCTGTCATCCCTCAGATGGAGAGTCAATAGCCCCCAGGTCTGGAGGTGGTTGATGAAAAAGAAGAGGAACAGCTGGGCCCAGTGCCTGATGTGTGGCTGCACAGAAGGCAGAGAAGGGGGGAGCAGTGGAAAGCCATGGGCCGATTCTGGGGAAGGAAGAGCCACTGCTGCTAACAAGGCCCCACTCTAGCTCTGGGGATAAAAAGCAGGGGGCAGAGATGAATAGGTGTGGCAGAAAACTATTCATTTTCTGGCCGGATGGACTTGTTAGCCTGCGAGATAAACTTTTTGCTGGGACTGCCAGCATTTCTAATAAAGGAATCTTTTGAGTTCATGTCATAGGGTTTGTCGTGTTTGGGGAGCTGGGTCAGAACACCTCTGCTGAAATGCTGCAAATGAAGAGGCATTTCACCTTTCAACACAACAACCCAAATCATTTCCAAATCAACAAAAGAATGGCTTCACCAAAAGATCAAAGTTTTGAAATGCCCCAGCCAGAGCCCAGCCTGAATTGATAATCTGTGGGGTGACAAAAAGAAGGCTGTGCACAGGAGATGCCTCATTATCTAATTTGGAGTGCTTTTGCAAGAAACATAAGGCAAAGATTCCCAAAGCAAGATGTGCAATGCTGCTAGGCTATCCCAAAAGACTGAATACTGTCATAAAATCAAAAGGTCTTCAACAAAGTATTAGTTTAAGGGTATGCATCTTTATGCAACCATGTTATTGCAAGTTTTATATTTTTATTTTTTCATCACTGAACAGCTTATATGTCAATCAGAATAGAGTTGGAAGGGACCTTAGAGGTCATCTAGTCCAACCTCCTGCTCAGGCAAGAGACTATATCATTCCAGACAAGTAACTTTCCAGTCTTTTTTTAAAAACCTCCAGTGACAAAACACCTACAACTTCTGATGATAAGCTGTTCCACTGGTTAATTATCCTCACTGTTTGGAAGTTTTTCCTTAGTTCCAGGATGCTTCTCTCCTTCCATCCATTATTTCTTGTCCTGCCTATAGGTGCTTTAGTAAATAAGTTGACCCCTTCTCTTTATTAATGTCTCAAATACTGGAATACTGTTATTATGTCACCCCAATCCTTCTTTTCTCTAGACTAGCCAAACCCAAATCCTGCAACCATTCTTCATATGTTTTAGTCTCTTAGTTCTTCTTTGCACTCTTTCCAAAGTCTCAACATCTTTTTTGTAATGTGGTGACCAAAACTGGATGCAGTATTCCAGGTGTGGTCTACTAAGGCTTTATGAAGTGGTACTAACATTTCACGTGATTTTGATTCTATGCCTCTGTTTATACAAACTAGGGTTGTATTAACTTTTTTGGCCACTTCCACACACTGCCGGCTCATGTTTAAGAAATTGTCCACTAGGACTCCAAGGTCCCTCTCAGTTACTGTTTTTGAGCCAGGCTTCATCTAATTTGTACTTGTACTTTTGGTTTTTCCTACCTAGGTGTAAAACCTTGCTTTTCTCCACATTAACTTGCATGTTGTTAGACAGAGCTCATTGATCAAGCCTATCAAGATATTTTTGGATCCTGAGTTTGTCTTCAGGACTTCTGGGATGTTGGCTATTTGCAAATTTGATGAGTTCCCTTTCTATTCTATTCCCTCATCTAAGTCATTTATGAAGATATTGAAGAGTATTGGGCCTAAGACGGAACCTTGTGGTATCCCACCGCTTATTTCCCTCCATGTACATGTAGAACCTTTAAGTACTCATTGAGTATGATTTGTCAGCCAGTTACAAATCCATCTGGTGAAGATGCTGTCTATCCCATATTTTTCTAGCTTACCAGGAAGTAGGTTGTGGTTTACTTTGTCAAATGCCTTGCTGAAGTCTAAGTATACTATGTCCACAGCATTTCACTGGTCTACTAATTTAATCACTTTGTCAAAGAATGAAATAAGATTGGCTTGGCACGATCTGTTTTTAACAAACCCATGCTGGCTTTTAGTTATAACTTTATTGATTATCTTTTCCAGTATCTTCCCAGGTATTGATATTAGGCTGATTGATCTATAGTTTCCTGGAACTATTTTTTTTCCTTTTTTGAAGATGGAAACCACATCAGCTCTTTTCCAGTCCTCAGGTAATTCCTAAGGTAATTGCCAGCTCCTTAGAACTCGGGATGTAAACCATCAGGTCCCAGTGATTTATATTCATCAAAATCAGATAGGCATTCTCTAACCATTTTCTTGCTTATTTTAATTTTTATTTCTAGTCTGTCTTTTACAGTTAGATTTTTAGTAGGCTGGGTTATAGTGAACACTGATGCAAAGAATGAGTTAAGCAGCTTTGCTTTCTCCCGACTGCCTGTTACTTCCTTGCCATCTTCTCTCTTAGGTGGACCTGTTTTTTCCTTCACTTTTTTCTTGTTATTTGTATGTTGAAAGAAACTTTTAAAATTATCTTTGACTTTTGTTGCAAGTCTTTGTTCATTCTGAGCCTTAGCTTTCCTGACTTCATCTTTGCAGATTCAGACTATATGCTGGCATTCTGCCTTAGTTATATTTCCCTCTTTCCATTTTTTGTAGTTGTCCTTTTTGTCTTTCAGTTTATCAGAGAGATTTTTGTGCAATCATGCTGGTTTCTTCTTGGATTCCTTGTTTTTCTTTTTTAGTGGTATTTTGCTGGACTGGGCTTTTATGATCATATTTTTCAGAGTTTCCCACATTTCTTGAGTTGTTTTCCCCTTTAGGATTTTCATTCATTGAATTTTTCTTAGGCTCTCACTGAGTTTGTTAAAATCAGCTCTTTTAAAGTTTAATACACTGGCTATATTATGTTCTATTGCTTGTTTGCATTATATTGAATTCCAGTATGACCTGGTCACTCTTGCCCAAAGTTGAAAGCAATTTCAATTCCCTCTTTTACTTCTTACAAAAGTTCTTGGCCCTTTTTTTCTCTGTTTTGAAAAATTCATCACTATCTTCTCTGTTTTAAGTGTCTGTCTCGTTTCTGTGATTTTTTATTTTTTTCCTCTTAGATCATTAAAAATTTATTTTTTTTTAAAATAATTAAAATAAGCAAACTGGTTTTTTTTTCAAATATTTAGTTGAAAAAGGAAATTGAAAAATTGAAAAAATAATTTTAAAACAAGTGAAAAAAGAATTTTAAAATTGAAGATTTAAAAATTAAAAATGGAATTTAAACTTAAAAAGCAATTGAAAAATTGAAAAAAAATTAAGCATTGAAAAAAAGCAATTGAAAATATTAAAGGTGGAGAAAATTCTGAAGTGTTTTATCTTGGTCTAATTTTTTTACATCTCAAAAACTTGGAATTTTTAACAGAGGTGTGGTAGATTTTCTATATCTACTGTTTGATGGGTAGGGACCCAACTGTGGGCATTGTCTCTAAAGCTCCTCTCCCTTGTAATTTGTCCTTGAACCAAGAATGGCCTTGTGACTTTCTGGACATGTGAAAATGTAACTATTCAAAAGGCCTTTGGATCTTAATAATAACCAGCTTAAAATAATAGCTAATTAGTTTTAGAACCTAATTTAAGAGATTAGATTATGGATGATATTATTTTAATTAATTGTAGTGTTAGTTTTGTATTTTATTTTCTAAATTCTGTATGTTGCCTAGAGCAGGGGTTCTCAACCGGTAGGCCATGGCCCACTCCAGTCCATGAGCTGTTCAGAACTGGGCAGCCAGAAGTGATAGGCATGTAAATGCATCTCCACTTGCACGAGCAGCAGGTGATTGCGTGCTCCATTTGTGCACATTTGCTGAGTGCTCACGTGGAAAACCCCACCACCACCAGTCCACAGAGCTGGAAAGGTTGGAACTCTGGTCTAGAGGCTGTAAGGTTTCAGATGTTGGACAACTCTCTTAATTAAATAAATAGCTTCTAATGTTACCTACTTTTACCAAAAATTATATAAAAATATGTTTTGTGCTTTAAAATTTAAGATAATATAAGTCACCAATATGGAAACTCAAACTTGTATTTTCAACAAAGTTAATTCTCATTCCATTCCATTGTTCTTATATAAAGATGTTTAAGTGACCTGTCCTCTTATATAATAACTGGATGTAAATTCCAGAAAAACAGCCAAGAATTTACAAAAATCACAGAATTCTGGAAGTGTTTCTAGTCCACTACTTCTAAAAATGCTCTGTGTTCAGACAAAACACAGAATTGAGGGGGACCCTAACCCCTTCATTCTGCAGGAATGAAAATATGGCTCAGAATCACACAAATAGTATTTTATGGAAAATTGCTTTTGAATTAAAATCCATAAAACTGGACTTTTACCCCATAGAAGTGAGTGCCTAAAATTCATCTTAAGCAGATGAAGTAAATAACTAAAAGAATATGAATCTAGACTGCTTTCCATGAAATGCTGTAGCAGAATCTCTCTTCTTATATGGTAATCCACAATATACTTCGTATGAACCAGGGTGGCATATAAGGTTCTGTATGTAACTATATGGTTTTTCCTTATTTCCCTTCATTTTGTTCATTTTTATTATATCTATCTATCTATTGATTGATTAATTGATTGATTGGTTCGATTTATATGCCGCCCTTCTCCGGAGACTCAGGGTGGCTTACAATGCGTTAAGCAATAGCCTTCATACTTTTGTATATACCTGCTTAGTAGGGCTTTCACACCCACCCCAAGCAGTGTTCTTTTTTATACAAAGTCAGCTTATTGCCCCCACAAACCGGATCCTCATTTTACCTACCTCGAAAGGATGGAAGGCTGAGTCAACCTTGAGCCTGGTGAGATTTGAACTTGCAGTAATTGCAGGCAGCTGGTGTTACTTTACAGTGCTTTAGTCTGCTGTGCCACCAAGGCTCTTAGTATATCCATTATATTTTCTTCTGGTTTTTTTCATTAAGAAGGGTACTTTCTTTCTTCTTATGATTTCTTTTTACACCCTATTTGCCCATTCATTCATCCCATCTGTCAGTGAAAAAGCCCAATACTGTGCCACAGTTTCAAAAGTGCCAAATGTCAACTTTTAGTTAACTTCCTAAGAGGTTGGCACTGGAAAGGAAATGAGCACAGGAAAGCAACTATAGACTTCACAATACCTTCACTGACATGAAGCAAAATAACATCCAAACTGATTGGTAACTGTAATCAGAACAATATATCCTTCCTACTCAAATTTTCTTATAGCGTTCAGAAAAGCTTATGAAAAGACACTCATAATTTTTTAAAAAAGAAATGAGATAACATTGAATATAATGACAGACAATTAAAAATATGGATAGACAGATGAATATGTTTTCTGATTTCATTCTATGTTATCTATATATTTTCATTGCAATTTCAAATAAATGGAGAATCAGATATCAGTTCCGTATATTGAACTGTATTTTAGAAAGACACTGTTTGAGAAAGACTCAGTATAGATATGCATTAGATGTAGATAGTATTTATAAATGGTACAGTCATTTGAATGACTTAAAATTTAACCTTTGAAATCAATTTATTGAAGCAGCTGTGTCTTACTTAGCTATTTTAAAAAGATGCTGTGCATATTCTATGGCATCACTTACAACTCATTTATTTATACACCCACTAATTTAGATTGCTTATATAAATACATCCTTTTAGATTAGTACATGTATTATAATAAACTATACATAGATGAGTATATATTTCCTCTTTCATGTTTATCTCACTATTAGCAGAATAAAAGTAATAATTTACAGAGGTGATTTAAGCGTCACTTTATAGTTACTGGGTGTTTTCATGTAAAATAAATACTTCATTAGTCTATTTTAGTGAATTAATTTCTGTTTAAGTTTCTGTTACTGTCACTGGTAACCCGACATGTTGCCGTATTTCCACTGTATACAATAAATGTGAAATTAAATTAATTTGAAGTTACATGCTAAGAAATAGAAAGGCAAATATCACCATGATTCAATTAGATTACTAATTGAGCAAAAAGGCAATTTGATGATTGTTTACCTTAATATGTAGAAATATATACTGGCAGGCACTAGATGACTTTGAGCATTACTGTGTCAGGCTGCATATCTGAACAAGTTCCACATAACCTGACATGCTGATAAGCCTGTTCATGAAACATGAAGCGTATTTCGGCCTACGTCACCAGCTGGAATGAGTTGTTATTTAGGTGCTTGAGAGAGGACAAATGATGTGGCTAAAAATGTAAAAACAACATTGAAAAAGATAATGAATGGTGCCAATGTGAAATATAAGGACTCTGATTGCATTATACTTTGTCCTTTTCGCTATCTACATTTTACACATTAGAGGCTGAGTATCAAGGACAAATTTCTTAGATATCCCAATATGCGACACATCCAAATAAGTTACAAATGCCTTCAAGCCTTGCAACTCTGTTCCTAAAACATAGTTCCTAATATAATGAATTTTCTTGAGTGATATCATAAGAATAGATTGGAAACATGCATTTGAGTGATTACCTAAAGCAGATTTTAGTCTGATAAATAAGAAAGATTTTTGTACCAAACCAAAGTCCCTACGAACCATTATTTTTCTCTAAAACAATTGGCTGGAAATAGTGACTTGAAAAACAAATAGATAATTCACCAACTGCAGTGCAAAGCATTAAATTTAGCCAATGGGAAGAGTGTTCCTTCCACTATTTCCTTTGCAAACATCAGCGTCTTTAAAGAGGAGGAAATACTGATTGTGAATAGAATCAGAACCAAGTATTAGAGGTAAGCTGAACAATAACATTGAATTGTTCAGATATGCCTTTTTATAACAGAACAAGAGTTGGAAGGGACCTTGGTCTTCTAGTACAATACCCTATACAATTCCAGACAAGGGGCTGTCCAGTCTCTTCTTAAAATCCTCCCATGCTGGACCATTCACAATTTCTGAAGGCAAGCCACTTGTTCCTCTGGTTAATTGTTCTCCCTGTTAGGAAATTTCTTCTTTGTTCTAGATTACTTCTCTCTTTGATTAGTTTCCATCCTTTGTTTCTTGTCTTGCCTTCTGGGGCTTTGGAAAATAGATTGACACTCTCTTCTTTCTGGCAGTCCTTTAAATATTGGAACACTGTTATCTTGTCATCCCTTAGTCTCTTTTCTTTTCTTTTCTTTTCTTTTTTACATTATTACTTGTCTTTTATTTGATATTGTTTCTTAAAGCTAAATTTAATTTCAAAACACTTAAAGATAATAGTGCTCAAATCTCTAAGACTAGATATAATACTGTTCATTTCTCCAAGGATTTTGTTTATTAATTAATACTTAATCTCTGTACTCTATTTCCTTCTTTATTTCTTTTACCCATCCATTTGTACCACATGTCCCACATGCTATAAAATTCCGAATCCTCTCTGTCATTAATTTCTGAAGTCAGTTTATTCATTTCGGCGCACTCCAGTATTTTGCCAATAACATGTTGTTGAGGTGGTATTTGTTTTTCTTTCCAATACTGGGCAAAGGAAATTCTAGCAGCTGTCAGAATATGTATAATTAAATACTTTTTCTTTTTTGCATATTCAATTTTCAAAATTCCCAGGAGAAAGGCTTTTGGTTCGAAATCAAAATTTTCTTCTATTATTTCTCTAATCCACATCCATATCATCCTCCAGAATTTTTGTGCCTGATTACAAGTCCACCAGCAGTGATAGAAAGTACCCTGCTGATGGTCACATTTCCAACATTTAGGGCTCGAATTGGGGTAGATCTTCGCTATCCTAGCTGGGGCCATATGCCATCTGTAAACCAGCTTGTATTGGTTTTCCTTCTAAGCCGTCGCCTTTGTCATTTTAAGATTATTATTCCATATTGAATCCCATTCGTTCAGATTTATATTCTGTCCTATATTTTTGGCCCATGCTAACATCGGTTCTTTAACTACTTCCTCTGTCATATCGTACTCCAATAAGTAATTATATAATTTAGCTAGAATTTTGTCATCCGTACCCATCCATATCTTGTCAAATCCATTTATGCTTGTCTCAATGCCAAATTCCTCCTTATCTTTTTTATATCTGGATTTAATTTGGTTATATGGCCACCAGTCTATAGAAGTACCTTGTTCCATCAATTCTTCCCTTGTTTTAAGATTCCCTCCCCCATCTAATAATTCATTGTATCTGACCGTTTTACCCATTTCTAATACATTTGGATATATTATAGCCTCCATGGTGGAAAGCCATCTCGGAATTTTCCTATAGTGCTTCTGTCTCATCTCTCCCCATATTTGTATCAAGATCTCCCTTATTTTATGCCTATGAAAATAAGTTTTCGTTTTCTTCCCAGTATCCCAGAGATATGCATGCCAACCCTTCTGGAGATCATGCCCTTCTAAAATTAACAGTCTTTTATTTCTCAGGGTTGCCCAATCTTTCAGCCATACTAGGTTTGCAGCTTTTTGATATAACTCCCATTTAGGTAATCCAAAACCCCCTCTTTCCTTCTTGTCCTGTAAATTCCTAATTGCTATTCTTGGTTTCTTTCCCTCCCAAATAAATTTTCTAATGATGCTATTGAGCTCCAAAAATTTTTTTTTATCTAATTTAACAGGGACCGTTTGGAATAGATACAATAACTTGGGTAATATGCTCATTTTTATTGCCGCAATTCTACCTAATAATGATATCTGTAGTCTTCCCCACTTTTCTAGATCCTGTTTAATATTTCTAATCAATGGTAAATAATTATCCTCTCTGAGGGCCGAGCATCTTGATGAGATCCACACCCCCAGGTATTTTACCTTCTTGGCGGTTTGGATCTCCATTGATTCTTCCAGTGCTTTTTTTCTTACCTCCGTCATATTTTTTTGTTAATAATTTAGTTTTGGATTTATTTAATTTAAGTCCTGCTACCTCTCTGTAATTGCCCAATTCTTCCAAAATTTTAGTGCCTGATTCTAATGGTTCTTCCATAATTAATACCACATCATCTGCGAATGCCTGTGTCTTATATATCTCTTTTCTGATTGTTAAACCCTTTATTTCATTATTGTTCCTAATCTTTCTCAAAAGTACTTCTAGTGCTAAAATAAATAAAAGTGGGGATAGAGGGCACCCTTGTCGGACCCCTTTTCTAATTTGAAAAGCCTTAGTTAATTCTCCATTCAGTAATATGTTAGCCTTTTGTTTTTGATAGATTGTTGATATCGTATTGACAAAATTTGATCCGAATTCCATTTGGATAATTTGTTGTTTCATAAATTGCCAATTAAGATTGTCGAATGCCTTTTGGGCGTCGACAAAGACCAATGCCATTTCTTTGTTCGGGTGTTCCTCATAGTATTCCAATATGTCTCTTTTCACTAGACTAGACATACCCAATTCCAACTAAATCATTTATTTTTTTTCACTTCTGAACAGAAACAGTACTGTGATGTGGTAAAATACTGAGGTTAATGTTAGGCATTTACAATTTATATTGTTGACTAGTGGTTCAACATTATAGGTACTTGTAAGCAATCACAGAGTCTTAATTTGTTTTGTTATTTGCAGCTATAAAAATAAATTCAGACTGATAAAATATTTACTCTCTTGATCTCCTTTCTGAATGCCTCTATTTTCCATATATTTTCCAGTAGTTCCATTTTCACAAGCACTTGGTGCTTCTTCTAGAACATGAGTACTTTCCTGCACTCTTCTCCCACTGACACAGACAGCTAGCAATTAAAAAAATATTATCATTTCTGATATATGCAATAGTCTTTTAATTTTTTTTCTCAAGACTATCTCAATTAACCTAGAACTCAGGATGCACATGAAATAAGTACCTGCATAATTTAATTAGAATACATACTTTGTTCAAGTGGTATTTAAAACTACCCCTTCCTAGAAATTATGTCAGTAGCTTTTTGCTCATAGGAATGTGGGGTTATTATGCGGAATCAAAGGTTTTTCTATACATGCAAAACAGCTTATGTACACACATCTTATTAAGCATAGCAAAATTCAGAAGAGCTTCTGCATTTAATATTTGGGAAATATGAAATAAGTTTCTTATTTCTTCTACTTCCCAGTATAATGTATAATTTAATACTGAATATAATGTAGAAACATATAATTAAAGTATAACTTACTCCAATAAGCTTTGAAATAGCTTGAAATAAACCTACTATAGTAAAGTGCTATGTGAACAGCATATTCTCAAAGACCATCACCGAACCATGTTCAACCTTTATAACTTTTATAGTTTGCTATAGTTTGCCTTGAGCAGCAATAGTTGCATATGGACAGGCCAACTAATATAATTTTCTATTTGGTTCTGACTGAATTCTAATAAAAGGTTATAATAGACTTCAGATACACTGTATCTCATGCAGTTAGTTGGCACTTCAGAATTTAACTGACATTTCCTCCCAGTTTGGCTAAATAATCAATTCTAGTCTGGAAAACACAACCAATACAAAGATTGTCAGACACGGCTTCCGGTCTGGCTTCCGCTGCCGCCAGACGGTCCTTTGAGACTGCCAGCCCTGATGGCTGTAAAGAGCCGCTTTTACATCTGAAAGGCGGCTCGAAAAACTCCATTTCCTGACGGAAATGTGAGTCAGAGCAGGCGAGGGCAGGTAGAGCCCTCTGCGAAGTCTCCAGAGTTTTTTTTAACTCTTGGGGACGAGCAGGTTGTGGCTCCCTATTCCCGCTCGCCGCTGCTCCGGGCTTCGGGAGAACTCTGCCCTTTTTGCAGAGCAAGGCGCTGGAACTGGATCAATCAACGAACCTAACAGATGGATTAATTAAAAAAGATGAGACTTGGACTTGGGACCCTAAATTGCAAGTATCCTTAATGAATTTATAAGCATTTTAGAGTGAAAGTGAAAAAAACTTTAAAATGGCGACCGCTGAGGCTTGGGAAGTAGAAGAAAGCCGAAAGTGAGAGTCTTTCCGTAACAGCTACAAAGTAGCGGAATATATAGTGCTGGCTACAATTTGGAAGAAAAATAGTTATTTTAAGTTCCTTTCTTCTTGGAGATTTGTATTTGATCTTGTTTGGGGAAAAGTTTTCCTTTTTTTTTAAAAAAAAGAGTTTGTTGGCAGGATGGCGTTAAAACTTATAAAGCCTGATAGACAAGCAGTGGGGGGGGTGCTCCCCCATTCACAATTGTCTGAACAAGCTCTGAGCCTACAGACTCTGCAGAATGGTTTTAACTTAAAAGAATTTCTTCAGGAGGAAATGGCAAAATATTATGAGACTGTGAACCAGAAATTTGAAAAATTAAGGCAGGAAATTAAAGAAATGATACAACTAAAGTATGATAATCTGCAACGAAAGATTGTAACAGTGACTAATGGTTTTTCAGAAGTTGTTATAAAGTTGGATACAAATATCAAATTACTAGAGTCTAAAATGCAGGAAGTTGATGATAAGATTTATAATTTGGACAATAAAATACAAAGAATTGAAAATGATTTAATAAATATTCAAGACAATAGTTTAGAAGTAAAGTCTAAAAAGGAAGCTGGTCACGAGACTTATAATGCAGAAGATATAAAGCAAGGGATTGAAAGAGAAATTGTAATGATGCAATACAGGCTTACAGAATTTGCGATCAGAATGAGAGGCTTACAGGAAAATAACAGTGATGATCTAAGAAAAATATCTGCTCAAGTTCTGGCTGGGATCTTAAAGGTTCATCCTGAGGAGGTATCTTGCAAGATTGATAGGGCTTACAGAGTAAATTCTTGGATTGCAAAGCAAAGGCAATTGCCTAGAGATGTGGTGATTTACTTTACAGATAAAGAAATAAGAAATGATATTGTGCAAAAATCCTTCAATTCTACTCCACAACTGTATGGGAGAAAAATTTGGATATATAAAGAATTGCCGCCTAAGATGTTAAGAGATAGAAAGAAATTTGGACTTTTGGTGACTGAGCTAAGAAAACAAAATATTTTATTCAGGTGGGATGTTCCAGTGGATATAATATTGAGATATCAAGGAGAAAGATATCAGTTAAATACTGTTGAAAAAGCGGAAGAATTTTACTACAAGGTCCTTAAAAAGCAAAATCAACAAGAGATAGAAACTCAAGAAAAGCAGAAGGAGATGGAAGTAATGAAGAAACAACAAGTCACAGAGGTCTCCACAGATGAGCCGCTTTTGGATTCTCTCTCAGAGGTCTCAGTTGGACTATTTAATATAAGAGAGGCGGTTTCGGATTCTAATGTAATGATTTATCAAGCCACAAACCAGCATGGAAATCAATCAGTTGATATACAATTTATAGAACCAGAAAGATTTAAGCCACAAAAGCAAAACCAACAAGATCAAGTTATAGATCAGCATGAAAACCAAATAGTCGATACACAATCTACAGAAAGGAATTCAGGACGGAGATCTAACCCACAAAAAGTCAAGAAAAGAAGAAGCAGGTCTCACAAAAACAAAAACTTTTAAACTAAACAACAGTGTAATGCCAGTTATCTAAGAGATGATTGAATATATGAAAAGATAATGGGCAAAGTATTGGTTTATTTTATCCTGAGGAGAGTGACAGACTTCTGCAGTGCTGAACTTTTGGGATGTGAAAAGGGCCTTAAATTGAATGGATTGGAAATATCTTTTTTTTGTTTTTTGGATTTTTTGATAAATATATTACGTTTATGCTGAGTTACATGGCAAGAGAGTTACTGGATTGGGGCACGCAGAAGATCTGGTTGTTACCCTATTATGGTGGTTGGAATTAATAATCTGGATAAAAGACACCTCTATAGACATTATATGGAATATAAATATAAAGTCACTCGGGTGGTTGTTGTTTTTTTTTTAATATGAAGATATTTGTTACTGATGAGGGCAGATGGTAATTGAAGATACTGAAAATACTGTTGGAATTAGGATGCGATGTTACCCTAATATGGGTGATGGAGTTTATTATCCAGCTGAAAGACATTACAGAAGATATTATATGGATTACAAGCTTAAAGTCTTTTTAGGATTTTATTTACATAAGGGAATATTTTTCTAGTGGAGTGGGCAGAAGAATAAAGATATTAAGAACAATTAAGTATGGTAGTCTTGTAGGAAAGTGGGTGGAGACAGGTTAGGTTATTGATTGTTTAGTTTAAAGAAAAGGGATATTATGTTTAGATGTGAATATATGTAAAAGATTTGAGTTAAGAGATATAACGATGGGGGGGAAGGAAATGGGTAGCTGAACTGAATAAATGTTAAATTAGGATTTATCATATAGTTTTATAGTGGAAGGTTGCTTTGAAATGTTATATTAATATACATAAAAGATTTGATTTAAGAGATATATGTATGGGGGGTAGTAAAAGGGTAGATTATGAGCATAAATTGCTAAATTGGGAGGTATAATATTATTATGTTAAATTAGGAGTTATTAGATAATGTTATAATAGAATGTCACTTTGAAATGTATAGTATAGTATAGTACAAGGGGGATATGATAATTTTATTAAAAAGAAAGGGTCAGCATATGGGGATGGAGTATGTGGATGGTAAAGTATTATATAATCTGTTATGAATTTGGGTTTTATTATGAAGAAGTCACAGGGGGAGAGGAGGGGGAGGGGGGTTAGGGAGGAGGGGGGAAAAAGGGGGAAAAATCTGTATTTGAAAAACTTTTTCAATAAAAAAAAAAGATTGTCAGACACAAGAGGAGAGCCCTGAAAAGGTCAGAATCTAATTGTTGATTTACTTCCTCTATTGATTAATTTGAAAGTAGTTACTTTCATGGAACTGCAGATATATACAAAAACCTACCTGACTGCCAATGTTTTTTGTTAATCCATCAAAACATGGGGATGTTTATATGAGCAAATTCAAACTCTTTTTGATTACTGACCCAACCAAAACATCCTCAGTCCCCAAATAATCTGATTATAAAATCATCAGGATAATTGTAATACTCTCCTAAAGAGTGGCTTACAGCATTCAAGTTAATAGCTTTAAGTAAAACCAAGTAACCTGGAATTTCTCCCAGAATGGTTTTCATTCCCAGTAATTCACCAATTTATCCCTTTGTTTCAATTTATCAAAGTCCTTATAGCCACTGAGTCTCTTGTTCTGAAGTCTGTAACTGCTTTTGAATTTAAATATATCCAGATTCATTTTGATTAGGTATCAACATGTCTTTGTGTTTAAACACAAACACACTTACTTTGTGGTTCAAAGTAAGATCAGCTTGGCTTGTAGGCTCATTTTTAGATCTTATACTAGCATTAACCTACTGTGTGTACGTGCACAATTAATTCTGGTGGTTAGGCCAATTCTTTAATATAAGTCTTCCTTACCTTTCCTGAAGTATTTTAATACCACATTTGGTATCTTGAAGTATTTTAATACCACATTTTGTCACACCAGAGACAAAATCTTTTCCTATTGATGATGTTTCTTCAAGGGATTGTTCCATAAATAAAACAGGTTAATTTATAAGCTCCTTTCATCATTTCTGTTTCTCAGTAGCTTGCATCCTCTATTATGAGTTACCAGTTCTGTATTTAATGGTGAAGTGAAAGAGGAAACTTAGGACTTTGTTACTGACTACTATTAAGAGGTTAGATCAATCAGTGCAACTAATTGGTCAACAATTTATCCTAAACAAGCCTAATTTTGTTCACATTTACTTTTGTTTATCTTAGAATAATCAAACTAAGTAGAAAATCTGTATAGTAAATAGGTATGCTCCAAACCCCAATTCTTGCAGCCGGCCTACCAGTCTTTCATGTAATAAGTCCAAGAATCCAATTAACTTTGATATATACAATAACCTTTCAACACAACATAATATCCAATAATTCCTAGTTTGTGTGAATATGGATTCTAAGTACAAATCCAAGTGTTGGCAGACTGGAGTAGCAACTGCTCTTGAAGTCCCTCCAAATATTTTTAATCAACTAGGGACTGTATTTTTTTGCATATTGCTTAATAGTTATAATTGCTCGACAATTTTTCATATTTCTATATTTAAATAAATATTTCTACTTTGTCCACTATATTTCAGCACATTGAAATATAGCATTTGGCTTTCATTGACATATAGCTTCCCAGAACTTATCTTCTCATTTCCACCAAACCTGCTCCTTTAAAGCTTTAACTTTTTTCCATTTTTAAATACTTTTGAACTAATAGTATTACCATACCATTTGCTAAATTCATAGTGTAGTTGTATGTCATTGTTACCATGTTCTTCTTAACACATGTAAATATGTAGTTAATTTTTGAATCTCAGTAAAACTTTACAAATTAAGTATCAAAAAGTTGAATCATGGCAACTGGACCAACATTTGTTAAACTGGGAGGTTACGTTTCCCATTCAGGAAGCTTCATCAGTCAAAATAAAAAGAAAAATAGTTAGGCAGCGAATCAGAGAGTCATTGGAATGTACCAACTCTTGTCACACCAACTTCAGGGATTTCTCCCCAAAATGTATTATGTCAAAGAAGACTCAATCATTCAGACCAAAGGTATCCAAAAGGTCGAATCATGGCAACTGGACCAACATTTGTTAAATTTTTGAGGGGAAACCCCTGAAATTGATGTGGCAAGAGTTGCTACATTTCAACGACTCTCTGATTCTCTGCCTAACTAATTTTTTATTTTGACTGATGAAGCTTCCTGGATGGGAAGCTAAATGTCTCAGTTTAATAATTTTTTGTCCAGTTGCTATGATTCAACTTTTTAGATACCCTTGGCCTGGATGACTGAGTCTTCATTAACACTTTACAAGTTAAGGGTACCATCAGAGGTTCTACTTATCTGCTTTCTTAGCCAGGAAAGACCGTGAGGATTCTGAAAAAGGAATGGAATAGAGTAGACACAATAATCAAGTGATAGAAGACAAATCCATTGGCAACTTATTAAATGGCAAGAAACCTAGGAAGAAATATTTCAAATCATTCAAAGAAAATCCATCTCAAGGAACTCACTATGAATGAGGATTAGCCAACATGAAAGATAGTTACTGACACCTATGTAGCTACTGTTTCCTTGATCTTATCCAGTGCATACTATGAAATCTCTAAATTTATCTATCATACCATCATGCATACAGCTAAGGTGATGCAGTGATTAACATGGAATATTGCAGGCTAATTCTGCTGACTGCCAGGAGTTCAATCCTGAGTGGCTCAAGGTTGTTTTAGCCTTCCATCCTTCCGAGGTCAGTAAAATGAGAACCCAGATTGTTGGAGAATTATATTGACTCTGTAAACCTCTTAGAGAGTGCTGTAAAGCACTACGAAGGGGTATATAAGTCTAAATGCTATTGCTATTGCTATATCATAGGATGGAAGTCTGTAGGATTGAAGCATAATAATTTTAACTTGTTTATATTCTAGTATGACATGAAAAATTGCAATGTTATGAAACCTTGACTACTTTACCTTTATAACGCTTTATATAACTTTATATCCAATTATTAAATTTGTATAGTGATTTGCATTATTTGTGTAATGATATAATTACACAAATCACTTAAATCACAGTGATATTTTTCCAATTTAAAGAACAATTGAGAATAATGGAAACTTTCTTCCAACCTTTTATTCTTCAATAAAATCAATTAAATTTCACTCTAAAAATCTGGATTATTCTGCTGTGGGTTATCATTCAGTCCTCAAAGTCTGCAAACTCCTGCTCAAGTTTTTACTGGGAACCATTTTTCTTCCTTCAGCTACAATAGCAATTCCTAAATTCAAGCACCAAAATCCTGAAATTAGCTAACAACCTTTTATCACTGAAAGAACAGATGTCACTTAACATAATTCTTCTAAAATAGAGGATAGGAAAAGAATGGAGTATAGTAAGGGAGAAAACAAGATATATAGAATTTATATATTGTTGCTACAGAACTAGAATTTAGATCACAATATAGCTTTTGATAGGACAAGCATCCTGTTTTGAAGATATGAAGAAATGGGTGACATTTTTTCAATATAATATAAATGAAGAAAGAGGGTTTTTTTTAACTGATTCCTAACAAAAGACTTAATAACCAATATTTCAAACTGTCCCCCATCCTATCCTGGATTTAAGGACATAACTATATAACAAACCATTTAAAATGTTGATGATACCATATGGCTATCAACATAATCTAGAAGTTTGTTTAGTCTTAAGTATGATTAACCAACAATAGCAACAACTTATCATTCAGGGTCAGAGATGATGAAGGAAAAAAGAGGGGGCATCTTAAGCAATTATATTTTAAAAAGGAAATTCAATTGTAGGTTTACAAAGCGATAAAATGTGATGTTTCAGTACAGTGACAAGGCCTTGCTACTCACATATACATTCCTTGGCTATAAAGGGCATATTAACAGACTTACCTAAAAAAGGAAAAGAAAACATGTTTCCTTTTTAGTCTATTAAAATAACCCTCATTTGCCTCATGAATTAGGAAGAATCTTGAGTTATTACTAGCTGGGCTGATTATCTAGTTACATCAGTTATTTCAAACACATTACTGTGCCCTGTTTTATCAAATTATCGCCCTGTCTCCAACCTTCATTTCGTGGTGAAGGTTGTTGAGAGTGTGGTAGCATGACAGCTTCCTCATCACCTGGATGAAGCGGATTATCTGGATCTGTTCCAGTTGGGTTTCAGGCCTGGGTATAGCATGGAAACGGCATTGGTCGCATTGGTTGATGATCTCTGGAGGGCTCGGGACAGGGGTTGTTCCTCTGTCCTGATTTGAAAATAATCAGTATTTGGATTCTTACTAATGTTTAGTTTCCTGTGTTAATTCTAGTAATAGCTTGTGCATTTTGAATTGGTTGGGTTAGCAGCTCAAGTGCATTTGTGTAATATGGCTGATGGGCACAGACTTTGGCTACAATCCATACTCTCTTTGCTCAAGAGGCTCATAGCAAAGGGGAGGCAAAACACTTCAGAACAAGGATCATGTAGACTAGAAGAAGAGTTATAACAAATAAATAAACACTAACACAAATAAACACATATACAATATATATTTAATCTGTAGATTTCACAGTGAAAATATAAGCCTGCAAACACTACTTGAAAGGGAGAGGCCTATGTCTTCTCCTGGAAAGCTTCCTGCAACACCTGGTTGATAATTCAACTAATCAAATCATACTCTTTATTATATTTAATGATAAGTTGTGTTGACAATTCTTAGAAATAATATGCTAGACTAAAACAGTCCTTGGTCTGATCCAACAATATTGCACTTATGTTCTTATTTTCCTCCATTTAGTGGCATTCTGATTTTGAAATTAAGACCATCATATTCATCTTGAGAAACAGAAAGGGCTTTGCAAATTCTTCAGAAAAGTCCTATTTGGTCATTATTCCTAAAGTATATTCTCATGCATGTCAACACATTTTCATATTGCTTCACTGAGAAAAAAAAACAAACAATGTGAAATTGCTGTGTGTGAACAGGTGAAGTGAAATGATCATAGCCCTGATCTCTTTCACCTGGAACCAGCTGAAAATGCAGCTTGCGAAGGCCAAAAATGTGGAGTGCAGAGGCTGAAAATCTGGCACGGGGAAGACGAAAACACGACACATGGAGGCCAAAAATGCAATGCACAGTGGCGGCAATGGGCTGTGGTGATCCCCGCAGCCTGGAACAGCTGATTGGCGGTATTCCAGGAGGCTGATCCAACCGCCAATCAGATGCTCCTGCTGAATCAGGCTGCGATAACGTGCTGAAGCTGACCAGGTTGTTTGCTGTTTGCTGCAAGGACGGTAGTCAGATGAATACCGATGGATGCTGATAGCCAGAGGCAGAATTTTTTCTTCTTGTTTTCCTCCCCAAAAACATATGTGTATTTCATACTCTAGAGCATCTCATACTCCGAAAAATACGACCTATTATGTAACTGGTGCTAAGGTGCTTAAATGTTTTGTTTGGAAATCTTGCAGAATATGTGGTATGGTTAGAGAAAAATGGAAAGCAGAGTTGAGATTGAACCAGTTGCAATCATTTGATTATTAATAAATAGTTTAATGATGGTCATATCATTTGAGGTGCTCACGGAGTGGGAGCTTTTATTAAAAATATCTGTATCATACAATATGGCTGGGGCTTTGCTTAAAATTTAAGTAAAATACCAATGTTGCCCATTTCTTCTTTCACTGCTATTCTAAATACAGGTTTGGTGGTTGTAAGGTAGACTGAGTGCAGGAAAGCTTATGTCATCATAAATTGTCACAAAAGATGTCACAAAAATATACCAGGGTGTTCTCAGTTAGTAACACACACAGGAACAAACACACATCCTTCTTCCTCATCCACATACACAGAAATTCCAAAAACAGGGCAATTCACTTTTCCCTGAAAGCTCCAGAACATTTTACCTAAAAAGTAGTACTTTAAACAATTTCCCAGTGGAAGGGTAGCATTGAAAAACCTTCTATGAGCGGGTCACCCCACATGCCCTTGACCTCCTTTGGCTGATAGCACCCAGCTGTTCAACAACACTCCACGTGGCCTCAGATCGCTTCCAAACCAGCAAGAACCAACCGGTGACAGCAAGTCAGTCAAGCCTCCGTCTCACGGCATCCCTCCCTCCACAGATGGATCAAGACGGTGCCTTTCCATTGGGCAGCTTCCGCGCGTTTCCCATTGGCCAAGTCCGAGGTGGGGCCTGAAAAGAAGAACTGCCCGCTCGTGGCCCAAATCATACGTTTGCGGCACCGAGATTCTGCCACCCACCCACCCACCCACCCTGGGACGTGATAGGAACTAAAGCCAAGCAGACCCAAAAGGGTTCGATACACATCAGCCTGGGCAGAAATATACACCCCTCGCCCATCTCGGTCAACCGGTTTCTCCCGGAATTGAAGAGGTGGGGGAAAGGGCCGGACTTTCCAACGAACTGGATACGGAGAAAGGACGCGTGATGCTGCGGCTGTTCGTGTCTCCGCCTTAGTCCTGGTCCTGCGGCAGCGTACAATTAACGGACTGGCCCCAGAGGTATAGACGACGGCGTGCGCCGGCCTTGTCACCCGCCCCCAAACAACCTGCGGTGCTTATCTCAGTAAATTGAAGCCCATTCAGAAGTGCTTTCAAGATGGCTGCTTTTAGGTCCGGGTGGAGGGAAACGTAATTGCAATGCTAGAGGCTATGGCCTCTTATAGAGGTAAAACTGGTTTTGTTTAGTTTCCTAGCATAGGGGATTCGGGTGCAAAATGTTGCGGAGTCGGAAGAGGGGGGGTGTTAATCTGACATTCGGCGTGGAACAAGAGGATCCTCGGCTAGGCTCCCGTATCGCCCCATAGCGTGATGTCTGGGTCGGGGAGGGAAAAAAGGGGGAACTTGAGTAAGTGTCCCCATGCACCCTCGTGTACGCGGCCTAAGGTGTATCTTTTTGTCTACTGGGGCGATTGGCAATTTCACAAGCCACTGGGGCATCTCTGGTCATCTATCAAATGGGAGGGGGAGGCGGGGTTTGTGCGGTTACTTCCCCTGTCCAAGGGCAAGCAGTTCTGAAAGTGCCGGAGAAGGTGGTAAGATTTGAGGGTTTCTTTGTTCATTCAACTTTGTGGCAGCCTTAGTCCTTCGGCTTTACCAACGGTTCACTAGAACCTCTCCCACGCATCTCCCGCTTTCGCCCACACGTACACTTAGCAAAGCGGCCCGTGAGGGAGGCATCCACATGGTGAACGAGGGGTTTGCCCACCAAGCCAAAGCAACGCGCTCCAACCGCAGCAGCAGCCGCCGCGAGGTGGCAAAAAGAACATTTCTTTGCCTTCCGTGCCTGGGGTAGGAAACGGTGGGCAGACGGGTCATAACGTTCCTATACAGTGACACGCACTCCGAGGTCAGCAGCGTTTTAGGAGCATGGACAGAAACACGAAGCGGCAGGCAACGGGCACGCTTGGCTAGAAATAAACAGATCGCAGGCTGCTGCTACCGCCCCTTGCCTCCACCCCATCTGTCCTTCCCAAGGTGCGCCAAGGGGCACAGGGTTTGCCTTAAAGAACCCACTGCATGGATCTCTTTTACGTTACCTGGCTTCGTCTCTCTCTCTCTCTCTCTCTCTCTCTAGCTTGGGCTGAGTTGGCTCTAAGCTTGCCGCTGCCGCGCCGGTTCCTGCTCCCTGTCACTGGGTGAATGGGATTATTTATTTATTTCCCGTGACGTGATCCGCAGCGGGAGGGGGAGAAGGCGGCGGCTGAGCGGCCTTTTGTGCAGCCGGTCTGAGGCTGCCTTCAACCGGAGGTCGAGGAGGAGGAGCGGGAAGCAGCTCGCGGTCACCCGACCTGTCCTCGCCTGCTTTTGTTGTTGCGGCTGCTGTTGCTCCCTCTGCGAAGGATTGGTGTCAAGGGCAGTCAGGAGCACGAGTAGCATCCCCCGCCTAGGCGAAGTAGGGCGGAGGTTGCCTGCGGAGGGAGGCGGAGGCGCGTGCTGCTGAACTCCCGTCTCTAAGCCGGCAGCTCTCCCTTCTCGTTGGGCGGCCAAAGAAAAGGTGAAAAACACGACGGAATCTGGCAGGAAGCGGCGAAGGAATTGCGAAGGGACTCAGGAGAGCCCTGCGAGAGTCCCGTTGACAGGGCGGCTGTAACCCGATTGCGCTAATACAGTTCGAGGTGCCGCTTTGCTTAACGCCTTTTCCTTTATTAGGAGGGTGAAGCTGCTGCAAAGGCGGAGGAGCCACCCGTCCCGTCGTTACAGCGAGCGCCTCCGCTCGCTTTTGCGCTCGATCGGTCTACTTCGGAGCAAAGACAGCACCACCCTACTTTTCTCGCATATCCGCGTTTTCCTCCGATGGTCTGGATGGGCCCTGAGATCCCGGAGAGCAGTTCTCCGCATCTCCCTGCTCAGAGTCAGGATAAATAGGAGTGCTTTTCACTTGTTCAACTACATCTTAGGTTGTAAAGCGAAGTAAAATTCATGAGCCGCTCTTCACGGTGTGCGAGAGAGTACCGGTTTCACTTGAGAGGCAGCAAAAGGGCAGACTTATTGGCAAACTTATGTTAAAACTGCAACTGTAAATTCCTCGTAGTCTTTCCCCTGATTTATAGCAATATTTGGGGCCTCATCGCGAGCCGCCTCTTGCAAGATTCCTCTTCCAAGTGATTCGGGAGAGTTTCTTGCTTTTCATCCTCTATCTCCCATAGGGTCTGCAGGGGAGAAAAGGAAAACTGAAGCTGCTGTCAATACTTGATCTTTCCTCCCAAGTTAGAAAGGGCCATTTCAGATCAGGGGAAGAATTAAATATCTTTTTAGAGGATGCTTTGTAGAAAATATTTCTACAGTTCTGCCATCAGTTCTAGTCCCCAATCCCTTCAAAGCTGTTTTAAACTGATTAGCTATTGCCTTCATTGCCAACAATCCTAGGATGCAGCAGGGTTGCCTTTTTAGTTTATTTTGTGCAACAGCTTTGAGAATTGGGGTACAGAAATGCTTTTCACTTTTTCCAACTGCATCCTAGATTATAAAGGGATGTAAAATTTTTTACAGTGCTTGCACCCCAATCCACCTCCTTATTTCGGTTTAAGTTTATTTGTCTGGCAATCTGTGCCAGTTTCTGGGAGCTGGAAGAGTCAATCCAGCTCTGCTCTTCGAAAGACTTTTTAGCATTGCAGCCAAATTTCCAGGAGACAAGAATTTCCAGAAATGAAGAAACTGCTTCTGTGTAAGCTCCCCAGAAGGGCAGCATATCAAGCAATTAAACTAGCCTCACGTTGCTTTCAAGTCTAAAGCAGTTGAGCCAAAAAGAAACTGGTTCAGCTGCTGAAGGATGGATGTGGGAGTAATCCTAATGTGTTACATCATAGAAAGCTGTCTTTTGCTCACAGGAAAAAATGGACTTGTCTCCTTACTATCTTTACTTTGTATCACATTTATTCTCCCCCATCCACTTTAGAATTCCCACGGATTAAAAAACAATAGATTCAAATTTTCTTCTATTTGCATCGAGATCTAAATATTACAAGACATTTTTAGATAGATTAACCTCACTGACTGTATGTAAAGGTTATTCCAGGCATGTTTTACAATTAGCTACATCTGATATAAAAGAAACTCTCCATCCTATTGGTTTTGTGTATTGTTTTAATTTCTATTTTGGAAGTACACTTTTCATATGGGATTTTCACAGAGCCATTGCTATCCTGATAGCATTAAATATATGCTGTCTTTCTTTAAACTAAGATTTAACACTGCCAAATCACTTGGCAATTTTTTATTCTTGCTAGTCCTCAAACGTGGGGGCTCAAACCAGTGGTGAAATCCAAATTTTTTTACTACCAGTTCTGTGGGCATGGCTTGGTGGGCGTGGCTTGGTGGGCGTGGCAGGGGAAGGATACTGCAAAATCTCTATTCCCACCCCAGTCCAGGGAAGGATACTGCAAAATCCCCATTCCCTCCCTTCTCCAGGGGAAGGATACTGCAAAATCTCCATTCCCACCACACTCTGGGGCCAGCCAGAGGTGGTATTTGCCGGTTCTCCGAACTACTCAAAATTCTGCTACCAGTTCTCCAGAACCTGTCAGAACCTGCTGGATTTCACCCCTGGCTCAAACTCTTTCGGTGTACAGAACTTGTTCCTTAAGCAGTCAAAAGGGATGGGGCTTTTAAATATCAACAGACAAGTTCCACTCTTTCTACTCAAGTATAATAAAATCGCATATACAGGTGGTCCTTTACTTATGCCCCAAATTGGGACCAGAATTTCAGTTGCTAAGCAAGGCAGTGAGTCATACCCAATTTTACATCCTTTTTGCCATAGTTTTTAAGCAACTCATTGCAGCTAAGTGAATTAGAGGTCATTCAATGAATCTGGCTTCTACCATTGACTTTGCTTGTCAGAAACCAGCTGGGAAGATCACAAATGGTGATCACATGACCCCAGGGTACTGCAACCATCATAAATACATGCCAGTTACTAAAAGCCTGAATTTTATCATATGACTGTGGGAATGCTGTAATGGTATTAAGTGTGAGGACCAGTCATAAGTCACTTTTTTCAATGCCATTGTAACTTTGAACAGTTGCTAAATGAATGGTTGTGCATTTAGAACTACCTAAAAAACTATTGCGTTCTAAATCAAAATTAAAAGCAAAACAATATGTCAATGAAGACTCATCCAGGCCAAAGGTATCTAAAAGGTTGAATCATGGCAACTGGACCAACATTTGTTAAACTAAGATGTTTTGCTTCCCATCCAGGAAGCTTCATCAGTCAAATAAAAATAAAATAAAATAAAAAATTAGTTAGTCAGAGTGTGAGAAAATTGGTGGAATGTACCAACTATTGCCACACCAATGTCAGGGTCCCCCCCCAAATTTATTGCAATGTGTCAATGAAGACTCAATCATCCAGGGCAAAAGTATGTAAAAGATTGAATCATGGTAACTGGACCAAAATTTGTTAAACTTTTGGGGAGAAACCACTGAAGTTGGTGTTGCAAGATTTGGTACATTCCAAGGACTCTCATGACCCTCTGCCTAAGTAATTTTTTTATTTTAACTGATGAAGCTTCCTGGATGGGAAGCAAAATGTCTCAGTTTAATAAATTTTGGTCCAGTTGCCATGCTTCAACATTTAGGAAAAGCAAGACAAGTAAAATCAGTTAAATAGACTACTGGTGGAAGTAATTATGCTTCTGGTTGTGACAAAGTGTAAGTAATGCAGAACATCTATATGTTTTTCTGTAATTTTCTGGTTAGGTATCTCTGCTTCAAGAGTCCATTTAAATTGTACATTTTGATCCATATGCCAAATTACTATTGGCACATAATGCTACTTCTTTTTTTCCAAAGTTAGCTTTACAATTGATCCTTTTAATACTAGCATGAAGAGTGCAGAATTATCTTCTATATGATTATACAGTAAGTACATATTTTGTACATAAATATTATTACCCATAGTTGTTTTTGAGTGTAATCTTTTTATGCTGACCAACTTGGATTAATTCTGTACTGATTTATAATGCACACAATAAATCAATTGATAAATCAGGAACTAGGAATCTAAATCATTGAAATCTTTATGGAACCCTTCTGTACAAACTGATACATTATGTTTGTATAATTTGGGGCAAGAAAACCTTTCAGATTTTCATTGTTTACCTTTTCTGGATGTCTGCATATCTTTTCTGCTAAATTCATTTGGGTCCTACTAAGATATAGAGATTTATCAACAAATCACTCACTGTTTAATGCCTTTTTCATTTATTTCGTAACTGAGTCATCCAATATGAGATGTGGCAGTGTGAAATAATAATCCCTTTGTCTTAGTCAATTCTAACAAACAACTTGTTCAATTGTGTAAACATTTTATTAAATTAGCAATCCTATCCTATGGAAATCTCACATATATTAAATTTCCTCATCACGGTGAAGTTCTTACTGCAATGATTCGAAATAAATTATATACACTGATAATAAAAACATTCTGGAGATCTCTGTAAAAAATAATTGATGCTCATCAGTCTGGAAAATATGTCTGCTTCAAAACATTCCCTTTGTCAGGACAAACTTGGTTAAATTGTCCTCAAACCAAAACTAAAAAAAAAAGATCAAACTACTTGGTATCTTCCCAAGATATTTGCTGTTGTACTGAGACCATCCTGTTGAGCATTTTGCTCAAAAATTTAATATTTCAATGGTAGTTGGCAAAATCTTCTGAATCCAGGCATAACTTCTTCAGCAAATTCACTGTGTCTTTTAGCCAGTCCTCTTATCCAGTCTATCTCACAGGGTTGTTGTAGAGCTAAAATGAAAGATCTTTCTGTAAGCTGCCTTGAGCTCATGTCAGAAGTACCTAGCAAAAGGGAATTGTCTTAGCATGAAAACAGAAATGCCACTGCCTTTCTGCAGTGCTTAGCAACAAAGCCTGGGATATGAGAAAAGAAAGGCTAAGACTTTTATATATAAGAGGAAGAAAGCATAAGGAGCAAACATGCAAGATTTGAAGTAGGACTGGATATAAATTCTGTATCATAAATTCTGTCTACTGAGAGACTGTTAACTGTCTTTTACAGCTATAGTTTTAGATCACAAGAAACATTTCATTCCTACCCATATTTGTCTAAGTCTCTGGACAGTTATAGCTAGTTTGTGCTAATGTTAGAAAGCCTGACCATATCTGGAGGAAAAGCAACATACACATCTGATAAACAAAAAGTAATGCAAAGAGGTGTTCCCCAAACCCTGCCTACCCCATCAACTAACTCAAGTAAATGAAAAATGGACAGGAATCAAGAGAGCATGTAATAGGATGAACAAGCTGTATCTGCATCTACAACCCATATATAAATTTTAAAAGTGTACTGGATACTTTACATATACTATGTCAAAAGCAATGTTCAAGACAACATAAAGGCAAATAATTTTATCTTCACAAGTTGGTGTGTTTTTTTTTTTTTTGTTTTTTTGTGGTCTTCACTGCCATGCAATAGACATAGTTACATGCATAATGGGATTTCATAATTAGCTGTTTGGAAAATTTTACATCATCCTACCTATCTGCCTATTCTCCTGACCTGTTTATGTCCTGCAACGTCACAAAAAAAGCAGGAAGAAGTTAACCTTGGAAGAAATTATGTCAGTGGCCAGTTCTGTTTGTACATTTAACAAAACCTTTCACAGAACCATCAGCTCTGGCTTCCAAAAATTTCTCAGAGCATTCAAGAATCTACTAGATCACATAAACATGACCTGACAGCAGGCTATATAATATATGTCCAACATCCAAAGATAAGGAATAGTACAATGACCAAAGGTTACCATGTATCTTATCATGATAGGAGAAACTACATCCTGTCCAATATTCAGATTCTTTTTATCTTACTCAAGTAGCAAATTAAGCCTACAGCCTGTCACGTGGATTTTCCTGATGACAGCCTAAGACAGCCTAAGACTCTTATAGAGCTTTAAAATTCTGGGCTGACTTTTTAAAGGTGGCATCTGGAATACTTCAAATGGAATACTTCGAATAATTCAACTATTTCTGTTGTCTTGATCTGGAGACCATGACAAGCAAAGAGGCCAATATATCACTAGAATTCATCCATCCAGTTGGTTGACCCCTCTGGAAAAAGTCCCACCCAGTTCTGAGGAGCAAGCTAGCACTATGACAATTTTTCTTGAGGCATGAAAGAGAAGATGCCTCATTATTTGCCAGCTGATGAATATGCCCTAAGAATAGTCACCATATGACAACTGTCTGACTCTGAGATGCCTGGAATTTATTTATTTAAAATTTGTATGAGCATCCGTCTTACATAGATGGGTCAAAATATAATGACAACAACAACAACAACAACAACAACAAAAATCTCTTAATTACAAAATAAGAGCAAACAATAATACAATAGCCAATGCAACATAACAAACGTACAATGGAATCAACTAACACATCCTACATTTAAAGTAAGCTGATGTAGGTAGTGAAAAGATAATGAACTTCAAACACCTATGTGGCTATGAACCTAAGGAATTTAACTTCTAGGAGGATTTAGTGTAAAATGTATGAAGATCCTTCAAGTAAGAGATAGGAGTTTCCAAGGTAAGGATTGGAATTGAGTCCATTAATTTGGTGGCTGTTGGGGGTCAATGACCTAGGTCTGTGATGGTGAACCTATGGCACAAGTGCCAGAGGTGGCACACAGAGCCCTCTCTGTGGGCATGCGTGCCATCACCAGCTGATCTTCTGATTTCCAGCGCACACATGCTCTCTGGTCAGCTGATCTTTGCGGGTGCCAGAGTGCTGGAAAATGGCCCAAAACGGCCTGGAGTGCCGGAAACCTGAAGACCAACTGGCTGGTGCATGCATCCCTGTTTTTTGGCTGTTTTTTGGGCCATTTTCAGGCTGGAAAACCCGAAAAACAGCTGGAAAAAGACCTGGAAAATGGCCTGCAAATGACCAAAAAAAAAAAAAAAAAAAAAGCTCCAAAAACAGGCATGTGTGCATCGGCCAGCTGGTCTTTGGGTTTCTGGTGCTCTGGTGTGTGCAAAGGCCAGCTGGACGACATGTGCATGCGCACTGGCCAGCTCATCTTTGGATTTCCAGTGTGTGCACATGCATGCACGCATGTTCCGAATTGGGCACTCGGTGCTGAAAAGGTTCGCCATCACTGACCTAGCTGGTGGCTTGAATTCTGCATAAAACTGATGATAGCCTAAATGTGTGGTTATTCACAACTCTTTCCTTGCTCCTTCTATGAGTTAAATAATCTAGAGGTTGGACTTCATGAAAATAATTTCATCTTTCTTTGATATAAAAACAACTGACTTGTTTTCTAAGCAGAAGGAAAAGACAGACTGAACGGCAGACAAGATATCTTAAAGCTTCTTAAATCATATTGATACACAAAAGAAAATAGTACAATTATTGAAGTTGTTTCATTGGTTCTGTGTCTCTCATAGATATAAGTGGAGGAAAGGAATAATGGGATTCAGTCAGCACTGGGAATACTGGGAAATTGCAGTTTATGTGTCTGTTGTAGTGGTCTATTTAAAGCCAGTTTCTAAATGGAAACTGAACTTAACTAAGCAACCTTTTCCATCACTTCTAATCTTTCCAAAGTTACTTTGATGATAGAGTAGAGGTCCATATTTTTTTCAGATTGCCAATATCTGTACTTTGCAGCATATTGTTACATGAGCATTAGGAAAAACTATAAACAGTGAGACACATATTGGTCTTATGGCACTGTGTAGAATCTCTTACAACTATGTCTGCCATCAGACTTTTCTACCAACAGTTCATACTGCTTTCCACAAAGTGTTTCATGAAGAACGTGATGAAAAAAATGATACCTGAATGTGCTCCTGTGTTTCCGTAGTAAAACACTTAGAGTAAATCTGATACTAAAGTTATCCTTAGTGGTCATATATTTTTTCACTACTAAAATCAATAGGTCATTCCTTCATGTTGAAACAGTGCCATCCCACTGATGTCAATGGGACAGCAATTATAACTAAGAATGGAACCTGGCACAAACTTTTCTGCTGAGCTGCTGCTTATGTTCCAAAGTCACACTGCACAGATGGTGTGACAAGCATTGGCAGCTGTTTTCCATTGTATAACTAGCTGTGCAGAGTGTATCTCTGAAGGAAATTAGGAATAGCACAGAACTGCAAACCATTCCTGGAAAATAGAAAACTTGATTACTTGATCCACAGAATTGTAGTCAAAGGTAAAGGCAAGGTTAACTATTTTTTAAAAAAGAAACCAGTATAATGGGAAACATAAAAAGAGGAAGTAAATACAATATGAGTGTATGTATTAAAAGAAGTGCATTTCTGTTCTGGAAATACTTTCACTTTTCCAAGTGAAAAAAAAGTAAATTATAGTTATATTTCAGTCTATGAAACTGGTAGCCTGTCATTTAAGTACATTGTCCTTTCTACTATGACAGTGTTGCTTTATGAAAGTTTCCAGCTATGAAGCAGCAGCATAAGTGTTCAAAACTGTTCTATTCTTTAAACATTTGGCATAATCTGTTTGAATAGTAATAATTAACATTCATGGGTGTCAGGAATTAGTCTTCTTTTCCTAATCTGGTATTCTTAAACCTGTAACAGCATTCAGTTTATAGTATTTGCAGCAGCCTGAAAACTCTTAAAGAGAAATTTTGGGTCAAAGCAAAGAACACTATTTTTTGTTGTGGTGGTGGTGGTTTGTTTTGAATGCACAGTAGGGCTTGCAAACTTCCAGAATTAATCACTGAAGTATGTGTGTCTTCCTCAGACTTATGTAAAAGGCTGAAAAAATAGGTTGTTGCTTTAATAATTCAATCTTGGAAAAGATTGCCTTAAAGTGATAGTGTCAGCTGCCACCTTATGCTTGCTTGTGCTTCGCTACATTACGGTGACAAACTGCCATGAACTGTGGGGATGGAGGAAGGCAAGGGGGAAAATGAAAGTAAGAGCTGTATCTCTTAGGGACGCTGCTTCAAGGTCATCTGACATACCAGCTGCATACCATGGGGTGGGAAACAGGAGGTAACTAAGGGAAGAAAAGTTGAACTTAGGGATTTTGGAACATGATGCTCAGTTCTGGCTATCCATTACTGCAATACACTTGACTGCTAATAAACTATACCTTTCTCAACAAATGGAGCCAAAGATTGTTTCTGTTTATAGGTTTAAGTGGTGACAGGTCGGACAGATGAAGACAGCCAAATGTTATGTTCTTGATTGGTGTGCTATGAAACATCATCTGATGATCAAATTCAAAGTACTATTCAGTAGCATTTTATTGCCATAAGGTAGCTTTTAGGTAAAACACATGTACCTAAGAGTTTTTATCAAAAACACTTCAGGCAAACTTTAGAATTTTAATGCATTTTACTGCATTATTATTTTGTTAGCATTTTTTTATCAAGGTAAACAAAATTCTTGAAATGAGTAACAGTTTTTGGCCAGAAGCATATAAGCTGCTTTAAGAAAACCCTGTTTCTTGAATACCAGTTCAGAATTTAAAAGTGTTTCATTTGTTTACATTGGGTGTCAGCAACCTGTGGCTCTGGAGCTGCATGTGGCTCTTTGGGCCCTCTGCTGTGTCTCCCTGTATCGTCACTGGCTGGCTCCATCCCTCGCCCTCCCCTACCAGTCATTTCTTGTCTGGCCTGAGAAGGTAACAGCAGGGCAGGGGTGGGTTCTACTTACCTTTACTACTGGTTTTCATTGTGCCTGCGCGCACACGCTTCTGCGCATGCACAGATCACTTCTGATGACGTCCGGGACAGTGGGCGGAGCCTCACGCCAGTTTTATTACCAGTTCTTGTGAACCGGTCCAAACCAGGAGCAACCCACCACTGCAACAGGGGATGGAGAAATGGCCGGGGTTGATTCTCCGGTGGCTCACTCTTGCTAGAGCTTCTTCCAGCCATGTTGGTGCTGGGCATGCCTCAGTTGCTTGGGCAGATGCGCAACCTGCTTTCCGCCCCGAGACACTGGCCCGACCTGGCCGTGACCAATGCCAGCTGGCGGGATGGGAATAGGATCTGGGAGGAAGGGATGACGGAAAGGGTGATGGGCCTGCAGTGCCAGCTATGGCTTTAAGAAGCTTAGGGCAATGGGAAAAGGGGGCTGGCCCTGCTGAACCTCACATGCCCACCCCGGGGGTCAGACTCAGAGAAATCTGAAGGGCCCTCACCAAAGATGCTCACCCATCATCCAGCCCCCCCCCCTCTGTGTGTTTCTCTAAATCTGTATGTGTGCATGTGTGCATGTTTGTGTGTGTGTGTGTATCTCGCGCTCCCTGTCTCTGTGTCTCTTCTCTCTCTCTTGGAAAGCCCAAGCTCTCCTTGGGGCTCTTCATTACTCTTTTCTTCTTTTTGGAAATCTGGGCTGGCTGAGGAACGAGCGTCAGTTGCAGTGAGGGCTTCCCTCCTCCTTCCTCCCCTCCTTCCCTCATCACCCCCTAGCCAGCTGTGGTGGGGCCAGGAGGGTGCGCACAAGAGGAGGAGGGGAGGAGGAGGAGGAGGAGGAGGAGGAGGAGGAGGAGGAGGAGGAGGAGGAGGAAAGTGACTTGTGCTTGTTCCTCAGCCAACCCGGATTTCCAAAAAGAAGAAAGAAAAGGAATAGCAAAGATCCCCAAGGAGAGCTCTCTGGGCTTTCCAAGAGAGTGAGAAGCTCCTTTTCTTTCTTCTTGGCAACTTTCTGGAAATTCAGGTTAGCTGAGGAACAAGCATGAGCCATGGTGGAGGCTTCCCTCTCCCTCTCCTTCTCCTCTTGTGATCCCCTGGCCAGCTGTGGCAGGGCTGGGAGAGTGCACACGAGTGGGGAGATCCTCCTCAAGGAGCGGCTGGGCTCGGCCAAAGTGCAGCAAAGGTGTGTGCAGGGTGGGTGGCCACTTGCTTAAGGAGGGTCTCCCCACTCATGCACAAGCTCCTGGCCCCACCACAGTGGCCAGGGGATCATGAGAGGAGAAGGAGGGAGAGAAGGCAGAGGAGGGAAGCCTCCACCATGGCTCGCGCTTGTTCTTCAGCCAGCCCGAATTTCCAAAAAGAAGAAAGAAAAGGAGTAGCAAAGAGCCCCAAGGAGAGCTCACTGGACTTTCTGGGAGAGTGAGAAGAGACAGAGAGAGATACAGAGATACACACACAGAGAGGCAGACACACACACACACACACACACACACACACACACACACACAGAGAGAGAGAGAGAGAGAGATACAGAGATAGGGAGAGAGAGACACAGAGAGAGGAGAACAGAGAGAAGGAGAGAGAGGGGGAAGAGAGGGAGGGAGAGAGATAGAGAGGGGAGGGGAGGGGAGAGAGACATAGACACAAAGAGAGAAAGATACAGAGGGGGGAGGATAGGGAGGGGGAGATAGAGATACACACAGAGAGAGATAGAGAGGGTGAGAGAGATAGAGAGGGGAAGATACAGAGAAAGAGGGGGAGAGAGAGAGATTGAAGGATTTTGTGGTTCCCGGTGTGTTTTTTAACAACCAGTTCTTTGCCCTAAAGACCTACTGGGTAGGCATGGCTAGGAGGTCATGTGACTGGGTGGGAATGAGTTACGTGGAGTTGGCCACACCCACCCAGGTTTTGTGGCTCCCAGTGTTTTTTTTTTTCCTGTAGGAAACAGATCCAAATGGCTCTTTGAGTGTTTAAGGGTGCAGAACCCTGACCTAATATCTATACACATGTGTCTTTTTCAGGCTTATAACCTGGGTTAATAAATTCCAAGTACTATATTACTATAACAAGATATGTCCAAAATAAATAAAACATATGATAACTTTAACATGATAGCCTCATGTAACTAAAATATTTGAATTTTTATAACATGTTGACCTACAAATTACTCTCATCCTACTTTAGGATATTGTACATATGAAGAAGAATTGAGCATGTAGAAACATCAATTCTGAATTAAGTGATCTTGCTTAATTGTAGAAAATGTGTTTTGTGAATAAGGTTTCACACATCACGTACTGCATTTTTCATAAAAAATTGTAATAACTGTCAGATTCATTTGATGGCAAAGTTGTCAAAGGATAACTTTGTAAGGCAATTAAACAAACAGAACTCTAGCAGAAGAAAATAGGCAAATGGCATTCTTCCAAGGAAAGAAAGAAGAAGAGAGGTTACAGTGTCATTTGTCTTCATTACCTTTTTGCTCACATAGTGGACAACAGGAAACTGGTTGCAGGCTCTCTAACCTGCGAACTGTTAATGAAAAAAATCCTTGGTGGTAAACAATCATACAAACGGCCAAAGTCAGAAAGACTATGAAATAAAAAATCTCTATATAGATTGACTTTGAATAAATTCTGTGGGGCTTAGTAAAACTTGTTTCTGAATAAATATCTACAAGGTGGCACTGTCTATAAACCCTGGCATATAATTGGGTTTTTTAAAAATCCACAACTAATTATAGAAACATCTTTTCACTCCATGGAAAATACATTGGGTCTAATTAAACAAATCTGACTTACTTACTTACTTATTCTGTCTGTCTGTCTTTTGATATATTTACAGGCCATTGATTATTCATAAACATTCTGCACATTATGGATCTTTGGCTTACAGCAGCTAAAACAAACTCAAAACTGGAATTCTTGCAAGAGCCACATCACAAAACTGGTTTGCCCTAAATAACAACAATATTTCACAAAATACTGTAAATATATTTTTAAATTTTTGTTTGCCTACTTACTTATAAGCATTTCAAATGGTATTATTTTCAAAAATTGTATTTCAATTCAAATATTTGCCAACATTCTTAATTTTACAATGAAGAGATTTTTGAGAAAAGACCTGATTGTTTTGTTAGAGTACATTTATTACAGAACAATAATCAGAATCCTCATATTAAAATAGCAGGAATTAAATTGAAAGCATATCAGAAAAGTTATTTTTTTTAAAAAAAAGTTAAGAAAATTATGAGTTGCATGGAAAGAAGAAAGTTTGCGTGGAAAGAAGAAAGTTTAAATAGCATGAATTTTACTAGAAAATTGTATCCCTGAAAATAAAAAAGAACTTCTCTATATCAATAAGGATGGTATTTATACAAATTTAAGGTGATGGGAACTAGTGGTGAGATTCAACCAGTTTGGGCCAGTTCAGCTGAACTGGTTGTTAAATTACTGGCCCCACCCCTTCCCACCCCGCCCCTTCCAGGAGTCCCCATGCACCCCGTTTTGGCTCCCAGGGTGCTGCAGGGAGGCCTACTAGGCCTAAAATGGAGTGGATGGGGGCATTCCCCCCATGGCCCATTTTTGCTCCTAGGGGAGCAAATGCTGCTTATCATATCCCCTGGCCATGCCCACGCAGCCAGTTGTTAGGGCAGAGAACCAGATGTTAAATTATTTGAATCCCACCACTAGAACTAGACAAAAAATGTTATGCAGACTCTTCAATGAGGGTAGTCATAACAACATGAATAAATACAAATGTCTTTTATGCTGGCTAATTACACCATTTTGCTAGAGTGATTTATTTATATTTGGCACATAGAAGAAGACACTGTCTGCTTTCTGCAACAAGATAGAACACATTCTATTCATCCTATTTTCTAAAACTGTAATTTTCTGTAATAGTTGTTATTGTGCATAGCTAAACCTAAATACTTCTAATTGTTTTAAGGGTAGATTGACTCAAGTCTATTAAATCAAGTCAAATCAAGTCAAATCAGTTACTGTAATTCAAAAAGGCTCCTTCTAGCTCTTATAGTCAATTGAATTGAAACTACTAAATAGTTATTTGTATTATATCTTTAAAAAACCTTAATTGGTTTAAAAGATATGTCCTGTTTTTTAAAGAATTTACTAGGTCACATAATTAAGGAGCAGTATCGTCAAATTATGTACCAGAAAAATTTAATTGTAATGTATCTGTCACATGAATCCTATAAAAGTATGAATCCTGTGAAATGGTTATACCCTATACGTTTTGGGATGTACTATTCTGTTGTAGGAAACCCCACCCCCAGATTAAAATATTCTTTATTCTTAATATTAAAAAGAGGCAGAATATTTCCCCAGAAATGGAGAAAAATATTAACAAAAGCAGAAAGCAGCCCCAGTCTTCCTGCCATAGGAAAACAACTTCAAACTAAGAAACTTGAAGAGCTGAGAAGAGCTGAGAAACAGTATGAATGATCTGGGTGAGAGATTTCTAATTTCCGATTTATACTGATAAATGAGTCCCCTGGAAATTAGCCTGGGTGAAGGTGGGACCCTAAAGGTGGAATTGTTTTCCTTCGATCTCCCAAGAAAAGTGGCAAGCAAGCCTGAGAGCCATTTTTAAAACTGGAAGAAAGAAAGATAAGTGAACTTTTTAAAAGAGTGAACTTTGAAACTAGGAAACTGGACTCAAATATAATATAAATTTGGGGACCTCAAATATAATATTGACTAACCTGGAAGATTTTGGGGATTATAAAATTTGGATTTAGAGAACCTTTTTTTTGGAAAATTTGGATAGGAAAGAGGAGAGAAACAGAACAACGGTAACACCTACAGGCAGAAGGAAATAAGGAATATAACCTGGAAAGGCTGAAAAAGATAAAGACTGGCTGTTAAAGCAAAGAATATTTGTATTAACAAGCTGTTCATGTTAGATAGCTGAGACAGAGAGTGAAACACTGAGACTGTTTAAAATAGTATAGCTCTTGGAACTCAAGTGGAAGCTAAACAGATAAAGTGAACAGAAGCTGAGAACAGCAAAATATTTTATTTATCTTTTATTTTTGGCTCTGTGAACTCTCCCTCAGAAGATATAAAATAGTTGGCTTTTGAATTTTGGTGCATGTGGATTATAAATTTAACAAGAGAGGAAGAGAATACCTTTTGAAGAATAAAGGAGTCAACAGTTTAATAATTTTTGGATTTCACTCTCCTCTTGGATTACAATTAATAGACTTACTTTCCCTTTTTTTGTGGATTACAATTACGCTTAAATTTGTTAAAATATTTCAAAATGAAGAAAACTACATCTGCACCATCTTCCGCAGCAGCAGCAGCATCTAGCCCAGCAGGTCAAAGGTCATTGGATGCTCTATTGCAGCAAGAGAAAATGAACATGATCCAAGCCATGATTCAGACTATGCATGAAGATATTAAGGAAAGAATAGGAAAAGTAGAGCATAAAATAGAGAATTTTCCACAAATAATGGCTAAAAATGAACAACACATCCAGAAAGTAAAAGAGAAAGCTGAACAGCCAGAGAAAATAGTGGAAGAGGTTGGTTACAGACTTACCCTAGCAGACAAAAGTCACGAGAGAACAATATCACTTGAGATGGATAAGGCTGATTATTACCTGCGATTTCAGAATATTGAGGAAGAAAAGGAGAAAATTTAGTGGAGATAATGGCAGAACTGTTGGCAAACGCTTTAGAGTTGACCAAAGAAAAGGTGCTTGCTGAGATGGATGAAATATTTAGAGTTCATACTAGATATGCGAGAAGAAATAGACATCCTAGAGAGGTACATGTGAGATTTACTTAAAAAGTAATAAAAGCAGGGATACTACAAAGAGCGAGAGATGATCCCTTAAAATATAAAGGGAAAGAAATAGTATTTTTAAAACAGATTCCCAGAAGGGTGAGAGAAATAAGAAAGGAGTATCAATTTTTGACAAGACATTTACAAGAAATTTATGGAATAAATTTCAGATGGCTGATACCAGAGGGAATATTGGTGACCTAGATGGAGCAAAGACATAGGTTGGTTTCCATAGAAAAAGCAGAACAATTTTATGAGCACTATTTAGGGCTGCAAGAGGAAAGGAGAGTAAGAGAGGAAAAAGAGGATAGGCAACAAGAGGAAGCTATAGGTGAGAGAGAAACGCAACAAAAAGAAGATGAAAGAGAGTTGGAGGAAATAACAAAGAGAGAAGGAGCAATGGCAAAAGATCAGAGACAGACAAGAACAACCAGAACAGTAAAACCCAACTATAAGTAAAATGATGGAAGAAGAAATAAAATTACTGTCAATAAATATAAATGGATTGAATTTGGCTATAAAGAGGAAAAGGACTTTTAGTAAATTAGAAAAATTAAAGTTGGACATAATTTGCCTACAAGAGGTTCATATTAAAAAACAACATAAAAAATTGTTGGTCTATTCTAAAATTGGGAAATTATATACCTCTCTATCACAACATAAAAAGAAAGGACTAGCTCTTTACATAAAAGAAACAACAAATGTTAAACAAATTCTTACAGATGAAGAAGGGAAGATTTTGATGGTGGAGATAACAATGAATCACAAATAAATACTTTTGGTTGCACCAAATAGTAACCAAGAGGACTTTTATGGTAAATTTCATAAGAAAATAATAGAATTGGAATATGAAAATATATGTGCAGTAGAAGATTTTAATGCAATTGTGGATGCAGAATTGGACTATAAAACTAGGAAAGTAAATAAAAAAGCTAGGAAGATACTCCCCAAAAAGCTTTTCTTAAAATGGTGGAAGAATTAGGTATTCAAGATGTATGGCGCGAGGTATACCCCAAGAAAAAGCAATATTCATTTTATTCAAATTGGCATGTGTCTTGCTCAAGAATAGATATGATATGGATGACAGCTGAACTAAGATCTAATGTACAAGAAATAGACATACCCTGTTTTCCTAAAATAAGACATCCTCTGATAATAAGCCCAATTGGGCTTTTGAGCACACAGCAATAAGGTCAAGCGCTTATTTCAGGGTTCAAAAAAATATAAGACAGGGTCTTATTTTGGGGGAAAATGGTAGAAACAAGTAATTGGGAAGACTATAATCCAATTAAAGTTAAATGGAAATGACAAAAAAGGAAATCAAGATGGATGCTGAATCAATCAATATTAAAAGACAAGGAGGCTTCCGGTTCCGGTCGCCGTCATCGCCAGACGGTCTTTTATGACCGCCAGCCCCGCTGCCTGTAAAGAGCCGCCTTCATAGCTGAGAGGCGGCTCGAAAAAACTCTGTTTCTTTGAAGAAGTGTGAGGAGAGCCGTCGAGAGCAGGTAGAGCCCCTGTGAAGTCCCCAGAGTGGTTTTTTTTTTTTTGCCTCCGGGGAGGAAGCAGGATGAGGCTCCCTATCCAGCTCGCCGAGGCTCCGGGCACAGGGGGAACTCTGCTTGTTGCAGAGCTAGACAACGCGACCAATGTAATTAGTGATTTATCAAAATAAACAGGGTGAAATCCGGATCTGGAATCCAAAACTGCAAGTATATATATTAGCTCTGTGATTGGATTTAAGAATGAAGAAAGAGTGAAAGTTTAAAATGGCATACGGCTTTAGCTGCTTGAAAAGAAAAAAAAAAGCTGAAAGCGAAAGTGGACTTGCCTGATTGTCTCAGTATGCTACAAAGTTTCTAAAATAACAGCGCTGGTTAGAAGAGAACGGAAAAGGTTTTTTTTTTCTTAAACTGTTTTTATATTCTGTCTCCCTTAGAGACTTGATTAACTCTGAGAGGATTTTATGCTGGCAAAAAGGGAAAGAAGACTTCCTTCTTCAAAAGAATTTGTCTGCGTGGTAGAATGACTTTAAAGCCAGATAATAAAGCTGTATGGGGCAGTTCCCCTATTTATAAGTCACAAGGGCAGTTTCTAAGATTGCAGACTCAGAGCCAGAATTTTAAAGACTTGAAGGAATTTATTACTGCAGCTCTGATGAGACAAGATGTGCTTATGGATCAGAAGTTTGAGAAATTTCAACAGGAAACAAAGGAGTTGGTTCAAGAAAAGTATAAGATGAAACGAGATATTTTGACAGTCCTGACTGGCTTCTCAGAAGTAATTGTCCATATTGATAAAAAAAATAGAAGAATTCAGTTTAGAGGTAGAGTCTAAAATGAAAGAAATTGATTATAAGATCTATAATGTGGACAATAGAATGCAAAGGATTGAAAATGAAGTAACGATGCAATTCAAATTTATGGAATCTGCTGTAAGACTGAGGGGGATAAAGGAAAATAACAGAGATTTGAGAAGGATTTGTGCTGATGCTTTGGCTGTGATGTTAAAGGTTAGCTCTGAAGAGGTCTTGTCTAAAATTGACAAGATTTACAGAGTGAATTCTTGGGTGGCAAGGCAAAGGCAATTGCCTAGAGATGTAGTGATATACATTCCAGGTAAAAGAATAAGAAATGACATCTTTCAAAAGTCTTTTGTTTCTACCCTACAAGTGGATGGAAGACAGATTGGGATTTACAAAGAGTTGCCGCCTAAGATGCTAAAAGATAGAAAAGACTTTGGATTTTTGGTGACTGAATTAAAGAAACAACAGATTCCATATAGATGGGATGTCCCAGTTGGCATAAGATTGATGTATCAAGGAGAAAGATATCGATTAAATACTGTTGAAAAAGCGGAAGAATTTTATCGCAATGTTTTTAAAATTGGCCTAACATCTCCATGTATATTGTCAACGTCAGGAATACAGGAGGGAGATAAAGAAAAGCAAATTGAACAAAAGATTGAAGTCCAGTGGAAGCAGATGGAGGTGGAGCCAATGGAAATACAAGGAACCACAGGGGGTTCTTTGGATGACCCGTGCTCGGACCATCCTTTAAAGATTTTAGGTGGATCACTTAAAAACACAAGAGAAGCGGCTTTGGATCTTGATCTGATGTCCTGTAAAGTTAAAGATCAGCATACAACTCGAACAGCATACAAACAAATTCCAGAAAAACAACAGAGGTTCAAGCCAGCACAAGGCAAGAAAAAAAGCAGGTTCCACAAAACTAGAAAGTTTTAGACCAATATTTCTTTTGAATATGGATTATAAAATTTTTGCAAAATTATTATCCAACAGATCAATGCCAGTTATCTAAGAACCGATTTATGTTTATGTAGGACTTATAGAAGGCAGATATATGAAAGATAATGTGAGGCAAATTATAGACTTATTGGACTATCTTGAGAAGAATAAACAGATCCCTGCAGTGCTGGTGTTTAAGCATGTGGAGAAGGCCTGTAATTGAGTGAATTGGAATTTTCTATTATAGATTTTAAGAAAGATGGATTATGTGTACGTTGAAGGGAATAACAAGAGGCAAGAGGACTACAGAACAAGGGCATTTGCAGTTGATCTGGTTGTTACCCTAACATGGTCGATGGAATTAATAATCTAGATGAAAGACTTTGCAGAAGATATCATATGGAACATAAATATAAAGTCACTCGGGGGGGGGGGGTTATACATAAAAGTACTGTTCAATGATGGGGGCAGATGGCAACTAAAGACACTAAATACACTTTTGGAAGAAGGATCTGACGTGATTGTTTAGATTTTATAAATAATTATATATGGTGGACCTGCGGGAAAGTGGGTGAAACAAAACTGATATGGTACATGGTTGAGGTAAATAGCAAATAAAGAATAATGTAGATAAAAGAAATAATGTGAATAAAATAGGAATCATACAGAGTCAGATATATGGGCTCTGGGGGAACCTCTCTATTAACATTATTATAAGGCGAAGACGTGCTTGGATACATGAACTCTGAGAGACCCTATCTATTCACATTATTATAAGAGAGGAAAGTGCTTGTTGGAAATTACATTAACAAACAGTTAAACCTCTTTAAGTGGTAATATATCTTCTGAGACCTAGATGTCACGGAAAGGACTGCTATATGGAAAAACATCTGAGTCATCTGACTGTGAATGACACAAAGACCTATTACAAAGAGTTACTTAATCCAATGAATTTACCCAAGGACAGTAGTAACTCTCCTATTAGCAACTCTGAGCACTTAAGAAAAGTTGTGCGGCTAAGATAATTTTGTAAACTAAGATTAATGCTTTAAGTAATTAGATGAACTTATTATTCAGTGTATGTAACCATAGAAGGAAAATCGGATGTATAAGCTCATGATTAACCATATATGGAAAATGTATGATCTCACTGAATCCTTTGTCTTAGAAATGTATAAAAACCATTGTATCAGAGTTCTTTCTTTGTTCAAAGCTTCAGGTACAAATCTGGCTCTGAACCTTGCTCAATAAAGCTGTCTCTGACTGACCTGGGAATGTTTTTTAGTCCTTCCATTCCACTACATATATGGCACCCTGGCAGATGGGACTAGGGAACAAAGAACTTTTGTTCTGCCAGACAGCCTGCCCCAGCGGAACCGACACCTCCCCAAGGAAAATCCACTGGCGGCCATTAGGACTCCTTTGAAGTCCACGGAACCTTTCGGTGAGGAGGTGCCGTAAACCCGCTGGCGAAACAGGCTAGTCAAGGATCCTTAAAGGTTAGCCAGACATAGAGACCTTAACGTAAAGAAAAGAAAGAAAGAGAAAGAAAAAGAAAACAGGTAAGTATAAATCAGAGAGTTAAAGTCTCTCTGTTTAGAGGTACACACCCGTTAAGGGGTGGCAGAGGGGGCCTGATCACCACACACACCCCCAGGAGACCAGGTGGCATCCTGAAGTCTCTGGAATTAAGTATTTAAGTATTGTGGAATTAAGTATTGTGTGGGATTGTGCGGGTGGTTAAACCTCTGCGGTTCTCATAGACGACTGTCGGAACGTCCAGTGTCGTGAGCCAGGGGTAGTGTTGTTAGAATGGGTGGTAATAGTATTGATCAGTGGAAGACTAAAAGAAAAACCCCCTTAATTACTCAAGTATCAGGCAGAGTTTGCTAGGGTCTGTTTGATGAAAACTAAAGAAAGGGGAGAAAGAAAACCTTATGCAATAAAAGTTTTTTTAAAAAAAAATGTGTGATCTTATGTGTGGTAAGAGAAAAGAACTAATTGCAGTGTTATAAATTTTCTGATAAATTGCTGTTCTTAAAAAGCCAGAAAACTCTGAAAGAACTAAGAATAAAGAAGACATTGTTTACTGTTCTTCCCACCAGGGGTTTAGCAGGCAGTAAAGAGGTAAAGCCTGTCTAAATGGGAAGTGTCAGATAATTTGACTTGATCAATTTGGTGTGATTTCTGTGTGTGTATGTGTATGTGTATGTGTATGTATGTGTATGTATGTATGTATGTATGTATGTATGTATGTATGTATGTGTATATATATATATATATATATATATATATATATATATATATATATATATATATATATATATATATATATATATATATATATATGTTTTTTTTTTCTTCTAGCCAGGTTTTCCCTACGTAGCCAAGGTTTTTTTGTAGCTCCAGCTCAGTAGAATCTCATCTACTCGGTTCTGGGCTTTTTTCCTTTCTAACAACTAGCAAGCTCTAACTGCTAGGTGGGAGACCTAAATAGATCCATTTCTAGCTCGTTAGCTGTCATCAGTAGGCCACACCCATATCCTCCCTGTAAAGGTACAGTATCAATTTTCTTACTTCTTTGTAGGGTTTATGTGTTAGAAAGGAAAAAAGCCCAGAACAAAAAAGAATCCAGGCTGGACTATCAACACAATAGTTTTTAAATTGGGGTATTTAAATTTATTGGGGTTTTAAATCTGAGCCACTTTATTTAATTATTTTAAATTTTATGTTGTTTTGTCTGTGTTTTTAAATAGGCTGTACACTGCCCTGAGTCCTTCGGGAGAAGGGTGGTATAGAAATAAAATTATTATTATTATTATTATTATTATTATTATTATTATTATTATTATTATTATTATTATTATTATTATTATTATTATTATTATTATTTGGATGTTTTTCTTTGTAAAAAAAAGGCTTCTGTTATATTACAGGTTAAAAATATATGTTTTACTTTTACTTCTCAAAGCCCTGATCCATTTCTGATCCATTTCTTCTATTATTATTTTCTATACTGCTTGTTATTAGGTCAAGACATAAACCCAACTCTTTTCTGATCTGTTGGTGATAAAAACAGTCCAGAAATATTTACTCCATTCAAGCTTTAATAATCCATATTGAGCAGAAGCAGTTCCTCAAATAAGGTAGATTAGTAAGGCTTTTTAAAATGGTACCTTGCAGCACCATTACCAAGCTTTAAAATACTGCTTAAATTGACCAGATTTACTAATATTTTTAGTATTATGACCACCAACAGTCAATTTTTTATGTGTGTGTGAATTTAAATTGCCTGAGAGGCTATCTAAACCTAAGCAGAGTTCTGTTAAAATATTTGTGCTAAATTGCAGAAGTAGCTTATATATTTCTTTGCTTGCACAGAGCATGGAAGTATAAACAGTAAATATTAAGAAACATTATAAATAAGGTTGAGTCAAAGGATTATTGACTATAATCAATGGAATTTCAATTTTGAGGAGGGCTTACTTGCACGAAATGATTGGTGAAGTAGGAACAATAATTTGTTTCCAGCAAAAGAGTTTGACAAAAATGTTATTTTGCAGAGTCTGATAGATAGTGTCTCCTAATATTCAGTGTGATGTAAACAAATTTTCTCCCATGATTTTCAAAGAATGTATGATTCATAATCAATTTGACAGAACAATGCTATGCACTGCACCATATAGAGGAAAAGTGCTAATACGTTTGGTGATGAAGCTTTATTACTCCAACAACTGAAGACATCATTAAACAATTGCAGTTGGGAGAAAGCTTCTAGACTTAAAAAAAGGTTGCACACCACAATTAGCAAATCATTTCAAATTGTGAGATGCAGGAAAATATAGAAGTTTGATATATTTTCTGATCCAGAACATCTTTATCTGCCAAATCTTGTTTTCACAATAACATGGAACCAATTAATGTTCTTAACATTTCATACAGTATGTGCAGGTACAGAGATGGATTATTTTCAGTCATATAACACAGAAAAATTTACCTGATTGAAGAGGAAAAATAGGGTTGTAAGATAAAGCAGTGTTCACCTAGTACATTTCTTAGTAGCTTTCAGTATTCTCATATTGGCTGGAGCTTCCAGGATTTTAGTAGCGCCTGAAGAGCAACACGTTTCCTACCTCTGATATACAAAAATGTAGTTGTGTGGATTAGGTTTAGCACTTCAACATGTGAGTATGGATACTACTGATGAATGTGTACTAGCCGTGTATTATATTTCCAATAATTATTTAACAATCTGAGAAAAATTCCAAATGATATAGAAGCATTATTATGTTTGAATATGATTGCCACATCTCAAAAAGTTTATTGTAGATCTGGAAATGGGGGCAGAAGACTAAACAAAATAGCTAGGAGCTGTTGTTATTCTTACACAAGGAAATTGAGATGTTTTGTTTAGCCTGAAGACAAGAACAGATAGATATGATTGAAGCTTGTAATGACTCATAACCAATCCTTAAAATGGAAAATAGGGAGAAAAATGCCATTCATTTCCCATTATAGAATAGAATAGAATAGAATTTTTATTGTCCAAATGATTGGACCCACAAGGAATTTGTCTTGGTGCATATGCTCTCAGTGTACATGAAATAAAAGATACGTTCATCAAGAATCATAAGGTACAACACTTAATGATAGTCATAGGTTACAAATAAGAATCAAGGTTATAGTCATACAATCATAAGTGGGAGGAGATGGGTGATAGAAATGATGAGAAGATGAGGATTAATAGTAGTGCAGACTTAGTAAATAGTTTGACAGTATTGAGGGAATTATTTATTTAGTAGAGTGATGGCGTTTGGGAAAAAACTGTTCTTGTGTCTAGTTGTTCTGGTGTGCAGTGCTCTATAGCCTTGTTTTGAGGGTAGGAGTTGAAACAGTTTATGTCCAGGATGTGAGGGATCTGTAAATATTTTCACAGCCCTCTTTTTGACTTGTGCAGGATACAGGCCCTCAATGGAAGGCAGGTTGGTAGCAATTGTTTTTTCTGCAATTCTAATTATCCTCTGATAACTATTTCCCATTATGGCTGCATATTATCCTATTTTGCCTGTGAACAGCAGTTTTTGGGAGCACTAGCAGAAGAGGTTAATTCCTAGCTTCTTTCATATTGGTCCCAATGCAGCTACTTCTTTGCTATTACCTAAACTCTGCAATGTTTTTTGTGTATGACTTGGCAGATAAAAAGCAAAACATGTCTGGTTGGGAAAGGTCATTAAGGCTTCTTGTCATCTCAAGATTTTGTCTGCAAATCATTAATTTTAATTGTAATGATTTTGCTAGGCATATGTAGAAAGGAAGAAGTGTGTTATATGAATAGGTTCATGTGTGTGTGGTTGAACATGCCTGTGACTATACTTACTTCTTTTTTTTTTTTTTTTGCTGATTGGCAATTATTAAAAGACTGGACAACCCATGCCCTGCTGGGTCATCATTTGACAGATACTTAATTATCTAAACAGAGAAGCAGAATGACCACAGGTGGGCAAAAAACAGTGAGAGTAGGAGTGACTTCTGACTTCCCCATTGCATTTCCCTGTAGGAAATGGTAAGCAGCATAAGAAATCTTCCTTCCTTCCTTCCTCCCTCCCTCCCTCCCTCACTGACATGTTTATGTGGCAAGAGTAATTTACAAAGCCCAGAAAGCTGGAATTGACTCAGTTGTGTGATTTAATAAAGAATTTGCTCCATTGTTGTGTGTCCAATCTTTGGAAAGCTACACATATTTTTGTTTGCATATTTATTGTATGGCCTCTTTGGGAACACACCCATCAGGATTAGATTCAGTAGTCCATCTGCATTTAAAAGACATAGGCCTTTTGAAGCAAAGTCCACATTTTGGACAGAGAGGATGACCGGTTTGAAAGAGGGGTCAAAGAGACAATCTATGTCAAAATTGAACAGCCCTCTTTCGACAGAGGGAGATGAATACAACATCAGCTATCTCCAGTCTACAACACAGTCCTTTCAACAGTCCTTCCAAGAAGACTCCACACCCATTTGCATTATTCAGGTGATCCTGATGACACAGATAAATCTCCAGGTGGCCTTAATGACTCACTAAAAGAATACAAATGGCCAGCTGTCTGCAAGGTATAAATCCTTCTATTCCCTACCATTCAGTCAGAGCTGAAGAAGCTTCTTGGATGAGAAGCAAAACATCTTCAAAGAAAAACAAGAAAGTCCAGTTGCCTCTTGAAAAAGCACCTTTGGGACAACCATGACCTGGATGACTGAGAATCTCCATAGACATTTAACTTCTGAAATACTCATACACAGTGGTGGATTTCACTTACCTTTATTACTGGTTCGCTTGCCACTTCTGCCCATGCGCAGAGCGTATTGGATGATGTCCAGGTGGATGGGCAGAGCCTCCCACCGCCGCTGCTACCAGTTTGCCCGAACCAGAGTGAACCGGTAGCAACCCACTACTGGTCATACATCTGTGACTAAACACAAGAATGTATCATACGTTCCTCTGCATGCAACTTTAAGAAACTTCCTCCCTTGTACATTTTTTCTACATATACCTGAGTTCCAAATTTTTCTGAAGATTTTCTAGCAGTTGGCAATAGGGTGCAATGAAGCATGAGATAAAGACAAATTATTTATTTATTGCTGCTAAAATTTACCTAAGATTATATTCATGAAATCACCAGCATTACTCCAACTTTTGAGTCCTGCTTGTATATAGCAGGGCTGTCAAATTTGCAGCCTGCGGGCCGGATGCATCCTGCGCTGGCCACGCCCACGCCCAGTTTAGCGAAGGGGAGGAAAGTCCTAATACATCACATGATGATGCCGTGATGACGCGAGTTTGACACCCCTGGTATATAGTAATTCATTTTTAAGTCAGAGGCACTTGGCAAAATCAGGAGAGTTAATTTGATTCTTAGTGGCCACAACATATGACTGAGTTGTATTTGACTTGGAATATGTCAGTTTTGTACAAGTTTGATAGATGCCCGGCTCATACATCTCCCTATGAAGTAACATAAATCAATTGAGATGCTTTCAGAAATAGTCAAGTGCAAATATTTCTATTAAAATTCATATCACTGAGATTGTGTTTTTTTAATTATGATTCAGATTTTGGAGAGAGAGAGAGAGAGAGAGAGAGAGAGAGAGAGAGAGAGAGAGAGAGAAGAGAAGAGAAGAGAATTTCCAAAATCGGATCCCCCTCCCTCTCTCGATCTATCTATCCATCCTATCTAGAGAGAAAGAGAGTATATAATGTATATATACACATATACACATACATACATACATACACAGACAGAGACAGAGAATATTCAGTCTGAATATTCAAATGTCTGAAGGCATTTTTACTCCAAAAATGTGAGTGCCTCACTGTTACACTTCAAGGTTAACATATTATCAGAAATCAAGCTTTAAGAAAGGTTGTGTTGGAGAAAAGGCAATCCATCTCAGCCCTTGAAGATCAAAGGAGATTGCAAGAAATGAAGCAAAGATTACAACCAAAGAATGAGTACAAACCAGAAGGACAAGAAAATCCATGGTATTAGTTTAAAGTCAGTGCAAGAGCAGAGAAGGAAACAAAAGTCTTCACTTGCAATAATCTCAAAACCCTGGATGCTTAAATAACAAGGAAGCAAGGAACCTTTTGTACCTGTTAAGAATTTGTTCTTAAGCAATTTCTCCCATCAGCTGTTTGGTCAAACAGCAAGATGATATTATCTGGATGTTAAATGTGTGTTCATTTGTTTCTTCATATTTAAAATGCAGGACAGGGGAGTGAAGTTACTTAATAGCTGACTTGAAATTTATATGTGTTGGCGTGGTACCCTTTATATTTTTTTAATGATTTCTAACTTGCTAAATTCACAACTAATTTGTTTTTTTCTTAGCATTGCCTGAGGCTGACTCAGAAGCAGTAAACCAGACTTTCTACTTTCAGTTATCTTAGAGCATTTTACTATATGATGAATCACATCTATGAATTAATGCAAGATGTGCATAGAAGAAGACCAGCAGAGGGTGCTCTTGCTATTCTATGAAGAAAGAGAATGCTGAATTGAACACTTTTGGAATGGAATAACTGCCTTGTGAACTTTGACAAAGATAATTACATTTTCTCACACATTCACACATTTATACATGTAAATGAAAAGGGTGGAATATGACAAATATAATACAGCAGTATAGTTTGTTTTAAAGACACACAATTAGAAAAGGGGATTGATGAGACCCAGTTTGTATTGGTTAAGGCAGGGGTGTCATGGCCTCCTGCAACCCTCTGCCAGTGAAAACCCTTTGCCAGTGAAAACAGAGCTCAGGAGGGCTGCACACAGGCACTGGCAGAGGGTTGCAGGAGGCTGTGGTAGCCGAAATGGAGCCTGTTTTCATTGGCAGAGCACTCAGGCCACCACAGGTGCCCCCGACAGGAGTGACGTCGAGTTGGCCATGCCCACTGTGGCCACGCCCCCCCAGCCCCCCTGAGGTCAAACATAACCCTGATGCGGCCCTCAATAGCAATAGCACTTAGACTTACAGTACTTTACAGCCCTCTCTAAGCGGTTTACAGAGTCAGCTTATTGCCCCCAACAATTTGGGTCTTCATTTTACCCACCTCAGAAAAATGGAAGGCTTAGTCAACCTGGAGCCTGGTGAGATTTGAACTGCCAAATTGCAGTCAGCCAGCAATCAGCCGAAGTAGCTTGCAGTACTGCACTCTAATCACTGCACCACCATGGTTCATATAAATGAAATTGAGTTTGACACCTCTGGATTAAGGCATCAGATTAGAAACTAGGAGACTGTGAGTTCTAGTGCCACCTTAGGCACAAAGCCAGCCAGCTGACTTTGGGCCAGTCACTTTCTCTCAGCCCCAAGAAGAAGGCAAAGACAAACCACTTTTGAGAAACTTTGCAGAAACTGAAAGAACTAGTCCAGAAGTGTCTGAGAATTGGACACAATTGAAAAGAGGGGAGAGCTGGCAGCAAATTGAAATTTCCCCTTCCAGAAGGTTAGATAGCCCAATTCTTCCCTTTATATTTTTCTTTGTTTGTCATAGTAACAACTTGCTTCCTACCCAAGACACCCCAGACTCTCTTTGCATTACTTTCCAGAATCAAATAAGAAGGTGGAAATTAATTATTGGTAGAAATTAATTATTTTTCTTCTTAACAAAGCTACAAATTAAACCACTCTCTGATCTAAGGCTGTTTCATTTGACCAATAATCTGATTATATCCTACTGATTACCACTAAGAACCAAACATTTCCAAAAATCCATGAGACCTGCTTCTACTAGAATTTAGGAAGAAAAGCTGAACCCCTTGTACTCATACTCCTTGCACCACTGTTCTTCATTCCTCAGGTAGAGAGTATTGAATTCACTTAAGCACTAACTAGTCACAGATAGGTTTTTCTCCTTATTTCTTTGGAACTGGGGTTTTAATGTTGTTTTTAATACAATGTCATGGAATTATGATTGATTTGTTTATATTTTGACTTAAAGTTTTACAATGAATTGCACAGGGTCTCTTAGAGGGCAGTATATAAATTCTATAATGAAGAAATAAAGAAGAAAGTATCTTGTGCATACTCAAATAGTTATTTTGCTAGAATTTCACTGGCATTGACTAAACAGCCAGTGAGGCCATTTCAGTAGTTTCTAAGAAGTTGATGGAAGCAAAGAATTTTGTTTTTCAGGGATTTGGATAAAGCTGTGTCACCTTTAATATGATCATCACAGGATCCTCCAAATTGGCAGCAAAATCTATCTTTGCTGAAAGACACCTTTTGGATTCCAGCTTTGGAATAAATCAAACAATTAATAGACACATTCCTGTTTCTTCCCTCTCAGAATACTGTTAAACTCACTCTTGATTCTCAGTATTTTACCAACTCTGTATAATACAGCTGTGTAGTGATTACCTACTCCATGACCATATCTGTTCTGAAATTGTCTGGGTACAAGCACTTCCCTTTCCAGATTTGGAGCACAAATATATTTTTATTATGTTTTTGTTTTCCCAAAGAATGAACATATTTGCAATATGGTTAGATCATCTTGAGAGGACAAAGTATACCAAATGTCATATAATATGATACAGGGATTTTTGAATTAAAATCTCTTCAAATATGATTTATTAGCGTGCATATTAGATTTTTGCTGTTCCTGAGAATGGAATAAAGTCTGCAAAAGCATCTCAAATTCCATAAAAATCAGTTCATGGTTTTCAAGGTACCTGGTTTATTTGCCATATCTACAATATTGCTTGCTCCCCAGTACTCCAAAACTGCTCTGCTTATCTGCTCTGAATCCTGATCTATTCTAACATTCTCAAAACTCTTTGGTGCACTGCCAAATACTCTAATGCAGCGTTTCTCAACCTTGACAACTTGAAGATGTCTGGACTTCAACTCCCAGAATTGGTTGGCTGGGGAATTCTGGGAGTTGAAATCCAGACATCTTTAAGTTGCCACAGTTGAGAAACACTGCCCTAATGATACATCAATGAGTAAGATGTTGGTGGGATGAGAATTGGTTGCAGTTACTGTCCCAAAATCAAAGACGTGAAGATAAACACATGCCTATATTAATTACAGTGTTCTATAATGAAAACAATAGCTAATTAATGAAACATTTTCTGAAGAGATTACAAATGGAGGAAATTAATTAAAGCAGATTATTTACCAATGACTTAAACTGTATTATAGAATCACACAGCCACTTCTGGAATGATGCAGATTATGTCTTCGTTAAAGGGTGTTTTCTTGTCACAACGTTGTTTGGATGACTAGAAAATGCTATGTGCTGTTCTGTACAATTCACTATCTGTGCTGGAGATGTTCCATTAAACACCAATAGAATTATTGCTAAATCTGTCTCCAATGAGTTAAAGGTTTAGTATAGTACTTAGTTACCATATTTTTAGGACAATAAGATGCACCGGTGTATAAAACGCACCAAGATTTCAAAGAGGTAAGCAAGAAAAAGAAAGTTTTTGCCCTCCCCGCCCCTGCAGGAGCACTCTGCAAGCCTCCCAAACCCTCTGCGTGTCCTGTTTTTCACAAAAACGGGGCATGCAGAGGGTTTGGGAGGCCTGCATATGTTCCTGGGGGGGCGGGGAAGGCAAAAATGTGACACATGGGGGGTTTGGGAGGCCAAAAACAGGCCTGTTTTTTGCAAAAATGGGGGTGTTTTTGCCCTCCCCAGCTGCAGGACCACTCTGCAGGCCTCCCAAAGCCTCTGCCTGCCCCATTTTTGCAAAAAAGGGGGGGCAATTTCCCCTCCCCCTTTTTTTTGCAAAAATAGGGGCATTTTTGCCCTCTCAAGCCCTCAAGAATACTCTGCAGGCCTCCCAAACCCTCTGCGAGTCCTGTTTTTTGCAAAAACGGGATCCACGGGGTGGGGCTTCGGGAGGCCAAAAATGTCTGTATTTGATGTATAAGACACACCAACATTTCCACCCTCTTTTGTGGGGTGAGGGGGAGTGCATCTTATACTCTGAAAAGTACAGTATTTGCATTTTGGGAGCTGGGGTGGAAATGAGAAGCAATTAGTCCAGGTCATAGAAAGACTAGTAAATCTTTCTACCAGTGTCCTAAAATTCTGATAAATTTCTACCCAAAAATAATCTATCTGAGAGTAGAAAAAATTCTGGAGACATCTCCTCCTGTTTCATCTTTCCTCCACCCAATAACCTGGTCTATTTTTCGACACAGGTCTAACAATCTTTCAAAAGCCTAGTTGACCCATGTACAAAAATGGCATAAATGACTTAGATGAGGGAATAGAAATGGAACTCATCAAATTTGTAGATGACACTTGTTAGGTTGGGTGAATGAGGATGCAGCAAGCTAGGCAGTGAGTGACAACAGCTCTTTATTGTAGGGTGAGAAACCAGCAACTGACCTAGGGAAACAGCTCCCTTTATATACCTTGCAGATGTGGTGGTCAGCCAATCAGCTGATGGTCAGTTAGTTCAAACTTCCTGCCAAGAAAACCTATTTACATAACACTCCTCCCCTCCCAGAAGTCACTTTGGTTGTTATTTACATACAAAGTCTCTTAGGTGACTAGGTCATGTACGTATCCTGGTCGACCTGCGCAGTTCAGTTGGAGGGGCAGCGTCGAGCAGGTCGGAGGGGCTCCCTGTCTCTCCCTGCTCCACCAATGGAACCTCGGAGATCTCTTTGTGGGCAGTGACTTCTCCGGCCGGTGGAATCTCTTCGATGGGGCAGCTCCGGATGCCAGGATCATCAGCTAAGTCCTCCGCTGCCCTCAGGCTTGACGTAGTTTGTGGTTCTGGCTGGTAGTCAGGGAGCGGTTCATTGAAGTTTTCCTCGGTGTCTGTGGCAATTCGTCTCTTCAGTTGATCTATGTGCCTGAGCCAAACTCTCCCGTCCCCCATGTCTACTCTGTATGATTTGGGCCCCGTGATTTCTGTGATTGTTCCTGCCTCTCAGAGTGGGCCCTTCCCGTAGTTCCTGGCGTGGACTGGAGTCCCTATGGTGAACTACCTGAGCTTCCTCTCCCCCCCTTTGAAAACCTTGGGGGAATAGTTGGGATTTAGCCTATCCAGTACCCCTTGGAGCTTCCTTTCCATTAATAGCTCTGCCGGACTTCGGCCTATGGCTGTACAAGGTGTGAAGTGCTGGGCCGTTAGAAACCGATCTATTCTTTCCTGCCAGTCCCCGGAGCCTAGGCGTGAGAGGGCCTCTTTGGCCATTCTTACAAATCTCTCAGCCTGCCCATTACTAGCTGGATGGAATGGGGCCAAGAGGATGTGTCTGACCCCCAAGTCCGCTAAATACCCCTCGAATTGTGTGGCCGTGAATTGGGGCCCGTTGTCTGACACTAGGATGTCCGGTAACCCATGAGTGGCGAGCAACTGTCTCAGTTCCCTAATAACCGCGTCGGTGGTAGTGGCCCTCATGAGCTTAATCTTTAGCCACTTTGAAAATGCATCTACTACGACCATAAAGATCTGTCTGTGAAATGGCCCAGCGAAATCTATGTGGATCCTGGACCAGGGCCCCTTGGGTCTTTCCCACTCCCGCACCGGTGCTGTCGGTGGATCTGGCCTAGACTCTTGGTAGGGCTGGCATCTCCCCACCCACTCGGTAATGTCTACATCCATGTTGGGCCACCAGACGTAGCTCCTGACTAGTCCCTTCATCCGTACAATCCCAGGGTGCCCCTCATGCAATAGTGTTAAGACTTTTTCCCTTAGGCACAAGGGAACAATAACCCGATGGCCCCTAATAGACACCCCCCTTCCATGGTTAGCTTGTCCCGTTTGCTCGCATATTGTTTAAATTCCCCACCCCCAGTCTTCTCCGGCCACCCCCTCGTCACCCAACTTGCAACCGTCCGGATCACGTGGTCCTTGGTTGAGGCTCTCGCTACTTCTGCTGATGTAATAGGCCCCGAGTCCAATACGTCTATCAGCAGAATGGGGATGCCAGGTCTTCCAGCTTGTCTGGTAGTGGACATCAGCTGAGTGTGTCGGCATTGCCCATGTCTGCCCCTGGTCGATGTACCAGGCGATAGGAGTATGCTGCGAGGAAGATGGCCCAGCATGTCATCCTGGGCGATAGGGCTGCTGGTGTTGGCCGGTCTCCTGCGATTTCATTTTCATTTTATTTTATTAAATTTGTATACCACCCTACTCCCGAAGGACTCAGGGCGGTGAACAGCCATAAAATAAAACATATAGATACAAAATTTAAAATAGAGATAAAACTAATTAAATAAATTTGGCTGAACCATTTTAAAACCCCAATAAATTAAAACCAAATCTAAAATTTCCATTTAAAAAGAGGAAAAAATTTAGGTCAGGCCAGCTTGATGAAATAGGAACGTCTTAAGCGCGTGACGGAAGGTATGCAGATCCGGAATCCTCCGTATCTCCGGGGGGAGCTCGTTCCAGATCGTAGGTGCCCCCACAGAGAAGGCTCTCCTCCTGGGGGCCACCAGCTGACATTGTTTGGCCGACGGCACCTGGAGGAGCCCCTCTCTATGGGAGCGTACTGGTCGGTGGGAGGCTATTGGTGGCAGCAGGTGGTCCCGTAAATACCCAGGTCCTAAGCCATGGAGCGCTCTGAAGGTGATGACCAAAACCTTGAAGCGCACTTGGAAGACCATCGGGAGCCAGTGCAGCTCGCGCAGGAGAGGCGTTACATGGGAGCGCCACGTCGCTCCCATCACCATCCGCGCGGCCGCACTCTGCGCCAGTTGGAGCCTCCGAGTGCTCCTCAAGGGGAGCCCCATGTAGAGAGCATTACAATAGTCCAAACGGGAGGTGACGAGGGCATGAGTGACCGTGCGTAACGAGTCCCGATCCAGAAAGGGACGCAACTGGCGGATCAGGCAGACCTGATGAAAAATCCTCCCAGTCACGGCCGTCAAGTGCTCTTCTAAAGACAGCCGTGAATCCAGGAGGACACCCAAGTTGCGAGCCCTCTCTGTGGGGGCCAATGCTTCGCCCCCAATAGTCAGCAATGGCACCAGCTGACTATATCGGGACGTCGGAAACCACACCACTCGGTCTTGGATGGGTTGAGCCTGAGGCTGTTTCTCCCCATCCAGATCCATACGGCCTCCAGGCACCAGGACATCACTTCAAGGGCATTGTTGGGGTGGTCTGGGGTGGAGATGTACAGCTGGGTGTCGTCAGCATATTGATGGTACTCCACCCCGAAACCACGGATGATCTCGCCCAGCGGCTTCACATAAATGTTGAACAAAAGGGGCTAGAGGACCGATCCTTGTGGCACCCCACATATAAGGGGCCTTGGGGTCGACCTCTGCCCCCCTGTCAACACAGACTGTGACCGGTCGGAGAGAAAGGAGGAGAACCACCGTAATACGATGCCTCCCACCCCCAACTCTTCCAACCGGTGCAGCATGATACCATGGTCGATGGTATCAAAAGCCGCTGAGAGATCTAATAGGACCAGGACAGAGGAACAACCTCTGTCCCGAGCCCTCCAGAGATCATCCACCAACGCGACCAATGCCGTTTCTGTGCTGTACCCAGGCCTGAAACCCGACTGGAACGGATCTAGATGCAATGAGACCCAGGAGCGGACGATGGTTGGTGATCAGGTCAAAGTCCCTCCCTCATGGAACTTTTTTACTCCTGAGACGGCGACAAGGGTGTCTTTGTCAAGCTGGCTGTAATTTCTCTCGGCGCTTGACAGAGTTCGGGAGTAGTGGGCGATGGGTGCCTGTAGGCCGTTTGGGAGTCTATGGCTCAGGACAGCTCCCACGCCGAAAGGGGACATATCACAAGTTGCCGAGCCGTTCATCGAACACGTCCTGGAACAGGTCATCTTTCAGGGTGCTTTGTATGTTCCTTACTCCAGTGAATCCCATGCCCAGGGCTCGAAACCAGTCCATGCCCAGGAGGCTCAGGAGCTTGCCGCTGACAATGGTGAGGGGCAGTTTCTCGCTGAATTCCCCGTATTGTACTTGGAACTCTCCTACTCCTTCGACGGGGATGTGGTTTCCTTGATAGTCCTTTAGCACCACTGTGGTTGGAGTTGCCGTTTGTGTGTGCTGGGGATGGCTTTCTTGAGGTTGTCCCATGACATGATGGATATGGGGGATCCTGTGTCGATCTCCATCTGGCACTCGACCGCGGTGTAGGTCTTTTCTCCGGGAGAGGTGCAGGTCTGGCCGATGCGGATGGTGTAGGCCTCGACGTCTTCAAGTTTCACGCCCTTCTGGCTTCCACCATCTTTATTGGGCCTCCGGCGTGGCGCTGTCTCAGATTGGCCGGCTTGGCCTCGTGGTTTGTAGCCTTGTGCCTGCTTGGCCCTGCAGACTCAAGCGATGTGGCCCTTCTTCTCGCAGAAATGGCAGATCGCGTCCCTGAACTTACAGTTGTGTTGGGAATGGGGTCCTCCGCAGCTGCGCAATCGTCCCTGGGTCCCCTCCGGTCCGGCCTGGACTGCTCTGTGCGGTAGACTTCCTCCTCGGACTCCCCTTCGCTCTCAGTGCTTACGGCTTCCCGGTGCACAATCGCCGACCTCTGCGCTGCCCAGCCATGGATCGTCCTTTGCAGTCTTTTGGCGGCCTTTATGGAAGACTCTTGGGCTCTTGCTTCATCTAGTGTGATATGCAGGGTCAGGTTTGATCTCGCGAGTAGTCTCCTCTGTAGCCGGCCGTCCCTCACTCCGCAAATTAGTTGCTCTAGGAGCATCTCATCCAAATCTCGGTATTCTCACTGGTTTGCAGCCTTACGTAGAGCGGTGACGTACTCGCTGATCGATTCGCCGTCCTGCTGCAGCCTTTGCCGGAACTCGTACCGCTGGATGTATTTTGAAGGTGTTGGGGCATAGTGGTCTTTCAGCAGGGTCTGCAGCGTTGACCATGATATGGTGTGGACCGAATTCGGCTCCAACAAGGCTTCGGCCGTGTCAAACACCCGTGGTCCACAGTGGCTCAGGAACAGGGCCTTCTTCCGAACATCCGGTAGTCCTTGCAGGTCGTTGGCCACCATGAAGCACTCGAACCAGGACATGTAGGATCCCCACTTCTCCTCTTTGGGGATGAAAGGCGCTGGAGGTGTGTAGGCGGTGGAACAGCTTACCTTCAGAAGTTGTAGGTGCTTCATCACTGGAGGTTTTTAAGGAAAGACTGGACAGCCACATATCTGAAATGGTATAGGCTCTCTTGCTTGAGTAGAAGGTTGGACTAGAAGACTTCCAAGGTCCCTTCCAGCTTTATTCTGATTAAAACGAGCAGCAAGCTCACGTTCAAGACCTGATGTCAACTTGCAAAGCATCCCTGGCCTGCTTTTGAGTTGCCATAGGTAGGGGGGGATGGGAAAATGAACTTTGCAGCCGCAGCAAGGAAGCATGTCAGTCAAAACAAAAGCACATTCCAGCCATATCTCTCTGAAGGTCTTCTCCGTGGTTACTCACAGTGGCCAGAGGGTAGTGATCTCTACAACCCGCAAAATTGCTTCATTGGAGAATGTGACTGATGACACACCTTTGGGGGAGGGGGAAAATAGGGTCAGAGCCAGAACATAAATTAAGTGGTCAGACTTGGCTTTACTTGGAAAGTGCCGACATGAAGCTCCTAATAAATAACTGGATTTATTTTGAAGCTTGGCTCAAGGCTCATTATTTAATTAGGGCATTAGTTGGAACCCTGACATGTGCTGCTTTTGGGCAGGGTGAGCTCCCATCCTTTGCTCCAGCTCCTTCTAGGGACATGAAAGGAACCCTCAACTGGGTGCCCCTGGGCAATGGTGATGTCACTGGCTGATCCTTTCAACCTGGAAGTGTTTGTGCCTCTGACATGAGTGGAAAAAAAATTCAAAGACTCCAAAATATCTTATGGCTAGGTAGTAACTCTGTGCAATTATAATAAACGTTTCTGTATATTACTACATACTGTCTTATTTCCATCTAAATTTGAAGACTTGTTCAGTTCAGGTCCTATAGTTTTCCATAAAGGAAAAATATTACTTAGAATAGATAAAATAGCATGTTTGAGAAATAAAAAGCAAGAGAATGTCAAATTTGATCATGAAGGTTAAATATATATCTATTGTAACAAATATCAGAATAGTTAAAAGAATGGTCTTTTCAGCAGGCATGTAAAGCTGTGAAAGTTGAACATCACAAAAAGAGTCTTTATGCATTTGGAGAAGAGTCCTATGTATTGCAACAACAATTCACCATTCTGGACTGAATAAAAACTGTATGGTCTCTTAAAATGATGATCTACAATCAAAATTCCTATGCTTTTGTCATGTAATGCAAGTAGATGATGATTAAGAAAAAGACTATTTGACATGGTAAGAGAAATAGAGGAGGAAGGAAACAAGTATGGTAGAGAAAATCAAAGAGATTACAGAGTTATCATTGAAAGACCCACTAGGGTGTATCTTGAACAAGTTGCGATGGAAAGCATTTATATATACAGTCATCAGACCAGATACTGGGAATAACTTCCTAATTATAGCAGCTGTTAACAAATTGTGACAATAAGTGATGAAGTCTTCTTTACCTTTTCAAGCAAAGTCTTGATGACCAAATATCTCTTACATTACTAATACCATCTATTTTACTTCCTTAGAAAAATATATGGGGAACAGTTATTTGAATGGAAATTAATTTAGGGTTGGGGTTGCATTTTCTTGAATTTGCATAGAGGGATAAAAATATGATTGATAGATAGATAGATAGGGCTAGATAGACAGACAGATATATAGATCTCACTACTAATATATACTACTGTATACAGTAGATGCTATTACTATATATAGATTCAGAGACAGAGAAAAATTATAGAAAGGTTCAGAGACGTTTATTGTGCTTAGTAGGTCTCTCATATTTGTAGTCTCCTTTATTTTCATTATTTGTAAAAATGGTTGGAAAGTATATTAAGTACGGAATCCACTTGGAGGTAGGATTATGCTTCATGAATTCAAAGAGAAAAGCAAACATGACAGAAGATTTTGAAGAGGCTTATTATGTTTAGGAGGCCTCTCCCAATTCCAATACCCCTTACTTTAGTTTTTGGGAGAAATGCATATAATATTGATAATCCCTTTAGAATTATAGTTAGGGTCCTATGATTTGGAGGGGAGAGAGAGAGAGAGAGAGAGAGAGAGAGAGAGAGAGAGAGAGAGAGAGAGAGAGAGAGAGAGAGAGAGAGAGAGAGAGAGGTTGCCACAAGCCCCGGGACAGCTTCAGCCAATCAGAGCTGGTGTGGCACAAGCGGACCAGTAAAGATGGCGACCAGAGGAAAAGGCATGAATTTCAAAGCCACGAGGCCTGCAGCACTTTGATCAGCCAGGCCAGTGCGACCATCAAGAAAAAAGTCCACACAATGGTCAAGATCGAAGGACAACCCTGCGAGATGGAGATCGACACCGGGTTGTCCCTGTCCATCATGTCCTGGGTTACCCTGAAGGCCGCCCTTCCCAACATCAAGAAGAGCCGGCTCCAGAATCTGGCTGCGAGACTACCAGGGAAACAACATCCCTGTGGCCAGAGTCGGCACATTCCAGGTCACCTATGGTGAGTACTGGAAGGAGCTACCCCTCACCATGGTCAGCGAGACACTACCGAGCCTCCTAGGGCTGGACTGGTTCAAGGCCCTAGGAATGGGATTCACCAGCATCCCCAGCGCCAGCGGCAGCACCCTGAAGGACGACCTCATGCAGGAGTTCCAGGACATCTTCGACGACTAGCTGGGCAAGTATGTAGGGACCCCTATTTCCTTAAACCTAGACCCCAACGTACAGTAGCTCCAATCAGACTGAAGGCTAGGTGGGTGCTTTTTGCATTCCAACCCAAAATTGACTTGGAATTGGCTAATCAAGCAAGGGGTGTTAGTCCCAGTAGACCACACTAAATAGGAGACCCCAATAGTGACACCGGTCAAATCAGACGGGTCTGTGTGCATCTGCACAGACTACAAATGTACCTTAAATAAGGCCCTTCAGCAGAGTGCATACCTTGTCCCGCTTGTGCATCATCTGCTCCATTCGCTGGGCCCTGGCAAGATCTTTGTGAAACTCGATCTTGCACAGGCGTACCAGCAACTACCGGTAGATGGCGCTACCGTGGAAGCACAGATTATAGTCACCCACAGAGGTGCATTCAAGTGCACCAAACTCCAATTCGGAGTCACCATAGCCCCTGGACTGTTTCAAAGTACCATGGAGCATCTTTTACAAGGACTGCCAGGGTAGTGCCCTACTTTGATGATGTACTCATTAGTGCAACAGACGAGAAACAGCTAGGAGACAGACTAAGGCAGGTGTTGGCCAAATTCAGGGAGGCTGGACTGCGTGTAAAATGGACTAAGTGCATGATTGTAGTCCCCTCTGTGGAATTCTTGGGGTACTAGGTGGACGGATCGGGAATACATCCCACCGAGAACAAAATAAGGGCCATCCAGAACGCGCCCACACCAAAAAACAAAGCGGAGCTACAGGCTTTCTTGTGTCTCCTCAACTTTTACGCCATATTCCTAAGAGACAAGGCAACGGTCACCGAGCCGCTACACCAGTTACTGGCCAAAAATGCACCTTGGGTCTGGGGGAAGGCTGAAGCTGCCGCATTCAACGCAGTGAAAAAACTCCTATCTGTGGACAGTTTCCTGATTCAGTATAATGCGATGCTACCACTAGTTCTAGTCTGCGACGCGTCCCCCTTTGGCGTGGGAGCTGTCTTGAGCCATAGACTACCGAACGGGCTAGAGGCACCCATCGCCTACTACTCGTGAACCCTGTCCAGCGCGGAATGGAACTACAGCCAGCTGGACAGGGAAGCCCTTGCAGCAGTGTCAGGGGTCAAGAAATTTCACGAATATCTATTCGGCCGACATTTTGAATTGGTCATGAACCATCATCCGCTTTTGGGCCTCCTGGCTGGGGATCGGCTCACCCCCACTGCCTTGTCTCCACGCATGACATGGTGGACCATATTCCTGGCAGCTTACTCCTACCAACTTGTCCACTGACCAGGACTGAGTCTGGGACATGCTGACGCCCTCAGCCACTGCCCACTACCGGACCTCTTAGAAGACCCAATCCCGGAGGCACCAGTTCTCCTTATTGATGTTTTGGACTCGGGGCCTCTTACTTTAATGGAAGTAGCGAGAGCCTCAGCTAAAGACCATGTGCTGAGAACTGTCATGAGTTGGGTCACAAGGGGTTGGCCAGCAAAGATGGGGGGGGGGAATTCAAAACATTTTTTACTAAAAAAAATGAACTGTCTATGCAAGGGGGTTGTTTGTTATGGGGTGACTGCATCATTGTGCCCTTACGCTTAAGGGAAAAAGTTTTAAAACTGTTACATGAAGGACACCCAGGAATTGTACGAATGAAGGGTCTAGCTAGGACCTATGTGTGGTGGCCCCAAATGAATAACGACATCACCGAGTGGGTGGAGAAGTGTAACCTCTGACAACAGTCCAGGCCAGATCCCCCCACAGTACCAGTCAGGGAATGGGAGCATCCCCAGGGGCCCTGGTCAAGGATTCACATAGATTTTGCAGGGCCTTTCCACGGCCAAACCTTTATGGTGATCGTCGACGCCTTTTCAAAGTGGCTTGAGATCATTCTCATGCCATCCATGACTGCCGAAGCAGTCATAAAGGCACTCCGCAAACTCTTTGCCACCCATGGGCTGCCCGACACCCTAGTGTCAGATAACGGGCCCCAATTCACCACCACACAATTCGAGGGGTACTTGGCAGAATTAGGCATCTGGAACGCACTCTTGGCCCCGTTTCATCCGGCCAGTAATGGATTGGCTAAGAGATTTGTAAGAACGGCCAAAGAGGCACTGGCACGGCTGAATGCGGGAGACTGGCAAGCCCAAATAGATAAATTCTTAGCAGTCCAACACGCCGCCCCTTGTACAACCATGGGGCACAGTCCAGCCGAACTCCTCATGGGTAGAAAGCTCAGGTGTACCTTGGACCGATTGCACCCCAACTACTCCCTGGACTGGTTTAGAGGGGCCGGCCAGAAGTTACGCGGGTTTCAGATAGGAACACCGGTGTTCGCTAGGAATTACTCAGAGGGTCCCCTATGGGTGGCAGGTGTGATCTCTGACATAAAGGGGCCCAAATCATACACAGTGGGCATGGGAGATGGAAGGATCTGGCGTAGGCACATCAATCAACTTAGAAAGAGGTTGACTGGACAGCCAGAAAATGTACTCAGAAAAACCAGGCCCTGACTTACCAAAGTTTTCCTACAACAGCTAACTCAAGCCCGAGAAGGTCAGAAGACTTGGCTGTGGACTCCGGGTTCCAGCGCCGCCCCAGTGAGACGCCACTCCCAGCCGAAGACTCCAACGCCCCCAACAAAATCCAGGAGGTTCCATTGGTGGAGCTGGGAGAAACAAAGGGTCCCTCCGACTGGCTTGATGCCATGCCTCAGACTGAACTGCGCAGGTCAACTAGGGCCCAGACATGCCCTGGTCACCTGCACAATTTTGTATGCAAATGTATAGACTAAGTGCCTTCTGGAGGGGAAGAGTGTTATGTATATAGTTTTGGCGGGAGATTTAAACAACAATAGGTCACTTGTGGTTGGTCAACTGCCCGGCTGGCCGGCTATATAAGGAGGGCTGTTTGCCTGTAACTTTTGCTGAAGTCTCACTATACATTAAAGAGCTGTTGTCACTACCTTGCTTCTGCCTCCTCAATCACCCAACTCAACAATTTTAGTTCCTTGGAGATGTTCAATTTATTATGCTTGTACGTAGAACAATTGAGGAATTGAATGGCAAGGTTACTTTTTAATGTTGAACTTTAATAACTTTCAGATGAATGCTGGTAAGAAAAGTGAATTTATAGGTTATTCTCACTCCTCTGATGATTTTAACAATGAGGACAATTAAAGAGCCATACATTGATATCTGAGTAGGCTGCACAAAAGTGTATCAAAGAGTTTCTGAATTGTTTCTACCTCTCACCAGATGTGAAAATTTTCAGGCTCATAGAACTTCTCCAGAATGTCATAGCATTACCTGAATTGTTAGGTAATCTGTCTCCTAACTTTCTTTAGTAAATCTGCAATCTATTTTAACTTTTCATATTACCAGAATTCTGTTCCATACGCTATGTTGTAGTCCATTAGCCTTATTTTAAATATGCTTTTAATGGAAGGATTTTTACGTTCCTTGGTTTTAATTGATGTGAATTTTATGACTTTATTTCTTCATAACATAATATTCTTCATACCATTTCTCAGAAGGGCCTTCACACAAAGACACCACACACACACACACACACACACACACACACACACACACACACACGCACACACTTAAAGACACCAGGGCACTTATAGATAAAATGTGGCTTTATGTGAAATGCTTCCAGTGCCACCTATTGGTCAAGATAAATAATATTCTTTATTTATTAAATAGTAGCACCACCTGTACAAAAGAGTAATCGTAGCCAGCATTAACATTTTACAATATAAAAGATACAATATAACTTAGTGTTAAACTGAATCTGAAAGGGAAAAAAATATGAACAATCTTCTGCCTAAATATCTGATAGAAGGAAGCTAGCTGCTCGTCTCTAGAAGGTTTGTAACAAGGGAATTGTAAATGCTGTAGTCCAGTACATCTGTAAGGTGAGATTCCTGGCTTAGCTGATATGATAGGAATGAACCACTGGCTAAGAAGTAAGCAAAGCTGGTGATAGGATTATATTTATGCAGATCTTTTTTCCTTCCTTTTGCTTGGAAGAATTAACCACTGGAGATTGCTATTTTATGATCTCTTCATGGGGCTCATCTGTGTGGAGCAAAACTCTGGGTAATCTTAGTCTTCTCCTTGATCTAGAGTGGAGTTTTGAGAAGCCAGTCCATTCATTGTTTCCTGTTTTTGCCATGGCTACAGCTCTACTCTTCTGGAGCTGTGTTCAATCTGCTATTGTTCTGTGAAAGTCCCAAGAATTCATCTTTTCTTCATGTATATTCATCTGATTATAATCAAAGGTCTTCATTCTGTACTGTAATAAGACATTAAAAGAGAAGAGAAGAGAAGAGAAGAGAAGAGAAGAGAAGAGAAGAGAAGAGAAGAGAAGAGAAGAGAAGAGAAGAGAAGAGAAGAAAAGTGAAGAGAAGGGTCCTTGAAGGTCTTCTAGTCCAACCTCCTGCTCAGGCAGGAGAACCTATATCATTTAAGACAAGTGACTGTCCAGTCTCTTCTTAAAAACCTCTAGTGAATGAAACACTCATGATTTCTTCAGGCAAGCTGTTCCACTGGTTAATTGTCCTCACTGTTCGGAAGTTTCTCCTTAATTCCAGGTTGCTTCTCTCTTTGATTAGTTTCCAATCATTGTTTCTTGTCCTGCCCTCTGGTGCTTTGGACAATAATTTGACCCCCTCTTCTGTGTGTCAGCCCCTCAAATATTGGAATACTGCTATCATGTCACTGCTAATTCTTCTTTTCTCTAGACTAGCCAAACCCAAATCGGTGGTAGCTGCCCAAACACTTTTTGCCCAGAGGGAGATGAAGCTTTGTCTGCTTGGAAATGGTATTCTTTGAAATGGAGTTAATTGCCCTGTTTCAAACCATCCCCTTTGCAAGCATACAAAGTTTTGAGTCTCCGTCATTTCTCCAATTTGCTGTATTCCCAAGCACCCAATTGGCAACCAAACACTTTTCGCCCAGATGGAGAAATGATGGAGACTCAAAGCTTGTGCTTGCAAAGGAGATGGTTTGAAATGGAGTGATTAGCTCTGTTTCAAAGCATCCCCTTTGCAAGCAGATGAACCTTCGTCTTCCTCTTGGCGAAAAGTGTGCAGCAGAGCCAGGCAGAGACAATTCCAACATGCCACACACTCTATCCCACTTTCTCTCAGCTTGCCTTCAGCCATGCTGAACAAGCACCTGCACAGGCATCGAGATTGCCTGCCTCCTCATCCCCCATGCCTATGCCTCTGCCTGCTGCTGGTGCCACCACACAAGCTTCCTGCGAGCCTCCCATGAGTCAGGCAGCTGTGCAGCATGTCCAGATCTCCTGAATTCTCCCCACTGCCTGTGTCTCCACGCTCAGACTTAGTGGTATTTGTATTGTGCCAAGGGTCCAGTGGGCTGCGGCTGCTGCTGGACACCATTGCCCCCTGTGCTCTCTCTGCCTGTCATGCTGACTACACCCATCCCCTGGGCTTATTTTTGGGGTAGGGCTTATATTAGACACCCCCCCCCCAAAAAAAATCAGGCTATGGCTTATTTTCAGTCTGGGTCTTATTCACAGGATCTGGATTATATGCCTGTGTTTATACAAACCAGGATTGTATTAGCTTTTTTGGCTGCTGCTGCACACTGCTGGCTCATATTCAAGTGACCATCCACTAAGACTCCAAGATCCCTCTCACAGTTACTGTTTTTGAGTCAGGTCTCACCTCATCTGTACTTGTGCCCTTGGGTTTTCCTGCCTAGGGGTAAAACCTGGCTTTTCTCCACATTAAATTTCACGTTGTTGGATAAAGCCCATTGTTCAAGTCTGTCAAGATCTTTTTGGATCCTGAGCTTGTCTTCTGAGATGTTGGCTATTCCTGCCAGCTTAATGTCATTTGCAAATTTGATGAGTTCCCCTTCTATTCCCTCATCTAAGTCATTTATGAAGATTTTGGAGAGTACTGGGACTAAGATGGAACCTTGTGGTACCCCACTGCTTACTTCCCTCTATGTGGACTAGTACCATTAAGGACTACTCATTGAGTATGTTTTGTCAGCTGGATATAAATCCATCTGGTTGTGATGTTGTTTATTTCACATTTTTCTAGCTTACCAAGAAGTAGGTTGTGGTCTACTTTGTCAAATGCCTTATTGAAATCTACTATGTCGACAGCATTTCGCTGGTCTACTAATTTAGTCACATTATCAAAGAATGAAATAAGATTGGTTTGGCATGATTGGTTTTTAACAAACTCATGGTGGCTATTAGTTATAACTTTGTTTGTTTCTAAATGTTCACAGATCTGGGTTTTTTTATTTTTTTATTCATTTTATATTTTAAATTACTAACATTACAAACAACATATACAATACTTCACCCTGTGCTATACATAAGAAAGGAAGATTTGGTTCTTCGGATATATCCTCATGATCGCCAAAATCCACGTTCTCGGGGTACAGGTACCGAAGCATCCAATTTTCCCAGCGCATAGTCCACAAATGGTTTCCAAATTTTCCAGAAAATATCTTCTTTATAGTCACCATTTCTAATGTTAATATCACATGTCATTTTATCATTTAAAGCTAATTTCCACATTTCACAATACCATTCTTCTATTCTAAAATTCACATCTAATTTCCAATATCTGGCTATTATAATTCTACCCATTATAATCATAATTCTAATCAATTCTTTCTCATATTTTGTTGGTTCTATTTCCTTAATTATCAACAGTAATATAGTTTCTGGTCTCAATATTATTGCTTTCCCCATCATTTCAAATATCCTTTCCTCCAATTGTTGCCAAAACTTTTTAACTTTATCACATTTGTACAACATATGTTCATAAGTCCCTAATTCCATGTCACATCTCCAACATTGTTTACTAATTTTTTTATCCATCAATGACAATCTTAATGGAGTCAAATACCATTTCCAAACAACCTTATAATTGTGCTCTTTAATCCTTACAGATAAAGTCTTTATAATTCTACTCTTCCAATTCACGTTCCAATCTAAATCTGATATTTTAATATTAAGTTCTTTTTCCCAATTCATCTTCATCACCCTTTGTGGTTTTCCATCAAAATTTATAATCTTATATATCTTACTAACGAGTCCCTTTAGTCCAATTTCATCTTTCATAATTTGGAATACTAAATATTCAAATTCAGTTTTACTTCTACTTATCGAACAATTGTCCCTTACCTTCTTAGTCCATTTTTCTATCTGTATTTTTTGATTATCTTTTTCAGGACCTTTCCAGGTATTTATGCTAGACTGATTAGTCTGTAGTTTCCTGGGTCTGTTTTTTTCCCTTCCTTTCTTGAAGATGGGCTCTTTTCAAATCGTCAGGTACTTCTCCAGTGCTCTAGGATTTTTGAAAGATATGGTACAATGCTTCAGAGATAACATCTGCCAGCTCCTTCAGAACTCTGGGCTGTAATCTGTCATGTTTTGGAGATTTATATTTGTCAAGATTAGATAGGTGTTTTCTTACCAACTTCTTGCTTATTTTAATTTTTATTTCTAGTTTGTCTTTTACAGTAGTTTTTGGGTAATTAATTCTATTTGATTACATAACAGAGTACAAAGTAATAATTAATGAATTGAGTACATTTTCCTAAAATGAAACTTTATGAGCCCTTTAAATTAAAAGTCTTCAAAAGATTAAAGCAATCTAAGTATTTTAATAACTCATTTTAATCTTCAGTTTTGAAAAATTACCTCTTAAAAGATGTGATAATTAGTGGGTGTATGACATTGCACATATAACAACTGAGAAGAATATGAAGCAGAAAGAGAATGAGAGAAAGAAAAGGAGAAAATATTATTTTTAAATGGAAGGTATTCAAAAACTGTGCATTTTACTTGATGTTGATTATATATTATTATATATTAAATGAACAGATTTCAGGTATCAACTATAGCATCAGTGCTCCTCTAAAATATGAACTGTGTGTGCACATTTTTGGATTTCTTTTCAATACTTTTATCACTGATTTTTGCTAATGAATTTAGCAAAAACCTCAAATTTGAAACCTCACATCATGTAATCATTATAAATATACAATACAATAGCTATAATGCAATAGCTATTATAATTATATTGTATTACTATTATTATTTTGTATTTAACATTTAAATGTATATAACATTGTACATATTAATGGTTTAAAAAAGCAATAACAAGAAAACAAGAACAGATAAAAAGAAAAGTAAAAATGGCAAGATGGCAAACTGGATGGGAACAAAGGAAAACATCCCACATAGTCCAAAGGAGACTTTAATTATCCTTGCCAGAGGCCTGAAAAGCCAAATCTTCAAGACCTGTTAAAAATAGTTAAAGAAGGGAAGCTAGTAAACTGATCCCCAAGATTCATTTTTTAATTTAGTGAAATTATATCATAATTGTGAAAACAACACCTATGAAATATAAAACATTACTTTACTAAACATTACTTGGGATTTTCTTTTAAAGTCTAAAGTTTCCATTACCAAGAATTGTAAATATTCTAAAAATTCAAAAGGCAAACAATTGACAGTATGGTTGTAGAGCTGCTAGTTAAATGCAGTGAAATTGCTTGATTATATGTAATACAGTTTATGTATGCTTTGTAATTAAAAAATACGGAGACAGGTTATAAATGCTGGTAAAGAAGTGGGGAAACTTTATGTCCATAAATACATATTCTACAGAATATCAGGACATAAAATATTAATGAAAAATAATATTTTCTATTTAAAAAGTAGTCTCTTTTTCAAGTATTACGAGGTACAGCTTGTGATACACATACATGATAGCTAATTAGCATTGGATGAAATGGGGTAATATGGACATTAAGGATATGTAAGAGGACTGGATTGCAAAAGGTTGACACAGAATACATTTGCCGAAATAGGTGTCTCATTAATATAGTCCTAGTTTTGGTTTGATTGTAAATGATTTATCCAGAACTACCTTTGAGAATCAATTTGGTGTAATGGTTAAGGCATCAAGCTAGAGTTCAGGAGACCATGAGCTTTTAGGGCTGTTAGTTCTTAAAAAGCAGCACAAGATTCTTGCATTTTTGTTTTAGTTAAAATGGTTTCTCAAATACTCAAGTGCTGCTAGAGGATTTGATCTATTATTTTTTTACTGACATAGCCAACTGTCTTGGCCATGTCTTCTTCTTCAATGACACCTTTTTGAGCTTGCACCACTAGCTTCTTTTCTGCACCCATTACTTCATCTGGATCTGAAATTAATTTATGTCTAATCAAAAAACTCTTAGGTTTCTCTATAGAGTTCAGCCTAAATCTTTGCTCATGGTAGGTAAGTATCACCCCTTCCAATTTATCTTCCAAATATTATCTCAAATATTTGTTCAGAAGATATTAAAACAAAATAATGTAAAACTTTTTAGTAATTTAATAAATGAACTAATATTAAGTTAATTGCAAATGAACTATAATATACAGCAGAGATCATCAAACTTCATGATGAGATTTCCCTTGAGAATAAAATTGCCAAACATAAGGCTTATCAGCAAAATCTGACAGATGCAACTGAAGAGAATTATCCAAACAAGATAAAAGTACGGTAGTACATTATTATTGCAATAAGAAAAAGCAGGTTAAAAGAAAGTGCAGAATTTATAGAACTAAAACCTATACAAGAGAAAGATAATGAGATTAAACATCCTAAAACAAAAGTAAAGCCTGCATAGAGTCTGTAAAAACAACGTTACAGATAAAAAAAATTACTTTTAGCAAATAAATGTTTACTTGAAATTAAGAATGCTTCATAAAGATGCATCAAAGTACCTGCAACAAAGATGTTTTGAAATCTTGAAATTTCAAGGGAAGGGAAGGGAAATTTCAGCAAGGGAAAATTATTTTAGCAAATAGAAATATAATTTATTATATAATAAACATAATGTAGCAAATAAATAGATACATTAGCCTGATAAATTATAATAAAAACAGGAATGCAATATTTTAAGAACCATATCATGTACTTGAATTGGATGCAAATTCCATAAGTTGTCTTATGTAAAATTGTGCTGAGAAATTGTGTACTGTTAGAAATAACTACCCATAGTATAAATTAGAAAGTGCAGTGAATCTAATTTGCTAAAGCTTATACAACCTGAACAAACTGAATTTGGATGCATAACAAAACATAGCATCAACAATGATTCTGCAAAACAGCATACAAGATTTTGTTACAAATATTAGTCCATCATTAAGAAAATAAAACAGGTGGACATAGCAATTGAACTAAATGTTTATCCTTTAAGAAATCAAAGTAATCAAAACCTAATTGTTGTTTAAAAGAAAAAGAGGAATAGTTTTCTTGTTTTTGAATTCAAACATATCTGACATTGGAATTTATTTTTTCAGATGTTTTGTGATTCAAGTCAATAAAAATGAAGAATGGGGAAAACTATCTCATAGCATTCATAGTCTTCCACTCAAAAGTATACTTGCATTTATTTCTTAATCAATAAGTGTTTGAGAAATTCCAGCTATAATTCTGTGTTTACACAGAAAACCAGCTCAGCAGAAAAATGAAGATATTAAGGTAGGTTAATACTACTTTACACTTATTGAAGCCAATTGTATAAATTTATACAATTTATAAAGAGGCTTGAAAGGACCATTTTTGGGGGAAAAAAACTCTTTCACTTCCTCAGAATTAGGTGTAGTAAGAAATATCCCAAAGCTTTTTTGATTTGATTTTTTTAAAAAAAAATACTGCTTGTAGCGCTAATCTCTGTAGTAAAACTATGAGAATAGAAACCTCTCAAGATGGAGCTGAGCCTTTATGTCTTTAATTAATGAAGCACTGACATAAAACAGTAGTTTTTCTCATTACTTGTTGAATGAACAGAAAAATGTTCATTTGTTGAGTTTTGAATGTAGCTACAGAATGTGTAAAACCCCAATTACTCACAATTGATAAATCCGTGACTGCGCAAAACAACAAGAAAAGCATTAGGCCAAATTAAGCAATGGGTCCAGAAAATAATTAGGAGACTTATCTCCATAAGTCTCCTAATAATGAGTCTTATCTCCAAGGAAATATTTCTTATTGAGGCAAAAGACAAAATGTAGCTGAATTCTTCAACATTAGATATCAAGCAATATCCTCTATTATTCTTAGGAAAGCAATATTTTCAGTACACTCAGTGTGGTACACATTCTCTTTCAACACTTAAGAGTTTCTCTAGCCACTCAAATCTATTGTGTCACACTGCTGCTTCTCTAGTAAGGCTGGCTGGCAATTGTTTTTTCTCCATTGTTCAAATCTTCTTTCTATAGATGCACATCTCGAACTTCATAACTTTGTCTATGGAGATGCTCAATTATCCAGGTCATGATTGTCCCAAAGGTGCTTTTTCAAGAGGAAACTGGACTTTCTTGTTTTTCTTTGAAGATGTTTCACTTCTCACCTAAGAAGCTTCTTCAGCTCTGACGGATAGTGGGGAATGGAAGGATTTATACTCCTTGAAGACAGCTGGTCATTTGCATTCTCTTAGAGAGTCGTTGAGGCCACTTGGAGGTTGATCTGTGTCCTCAGGGTCACCTGAGTAGTGCAAATGGGTGTGAAGCCTTCATAACTTGGTGTACAGCATATTCATCATATATATGTACATCACATCATGCAACTGTTGTTATATTCATGTGTCTAAACTGGAGAGAAAGACATCAAGAAACTAGAATTTTCCAAAATGAAAAGCAAGGTTTTTTTAATCTGAAGCTAATGGGGAAAATAATAATTAGTATGCTTTTTATGAGACTCTTAAATTTCAAATACAAGAAAGTCCATGCTGTTGCTTAAATAGTGCCAATAAACATGAATAATATTACTGTATTTGCCTAACAATGCTATTGCTGCTGTAGATAGACTGTGATTGAAATAAGTTTAATAATTCACCTGAGGATGTTTTCATCATTTTTCTGCAATGAAGGTTTATGTTCTCCTATTACTACATTTCCTCTGAAAGTTTCCATGCTTGTGTTACATTCTAACATAGTTCAAAAATCCAATACTTTCTCATTTTATGGTTCTTTACTACCTGAGCACTTTGTAGTCTCCTCTAAGAGACCACAGAAGACTCTTTCTGTCGCTAAGGGTCTATTCATCAGGAATGTATTCATTTCTTTGCCAAGGCTGTTTTCCAAATCATTAAAGGTGATTCCTAGTTATTTTATGCTAAAGGATTTTATTTCTATTTTGGCTGGTTTCACTGTTACTTTAACAGACAATGAGGTATTACAATTACTTTTCAGTAACTTTTGTTCTGGCCCCCATGAATTCAGTCCTGGCTTGATTTCCATAATCTCCATGACCCTGGAAAGTGTGTGTGCATGTGCGTGTGCATGGCCAGAGGCCATGTAAACAAAGATACAATTCCCAGCTTTATGTTTTGTTCTTCTTACTATGGATATCTTTTGTTTGCTTTCCTAGCTAGGGAAAAGAAAATATAACAAAGATACGTTACAAGGTTGTAAAATAAATGCTTTTCAAATTTTTTTACTAATCAATAAATGATAAACACTATAGAGGACTGACCCACTTACATTTTTTTATGAATTGATATTAGCATTTTAAATGGCATTAAAATGACATTGAATCCATTTTTCCTTCAAATAATATTTATGTTATTTATTGATTCATGCATTGAATTGATATGGCTACTTCTCTCACCAAAGTAAAACTGAATGGCAAACACAACTTAAAAAATTGATATGACAAAGTTTTAAAAAGTGAAAATAGGTACAAAACAGGAACAAAGAGAAATAATGGAAAATGAGGATAAAACCTTATAGTCTTGGCCAGGGATGAAATTCACTTACCTTCCCTACCAGTTCGCCAATGTGCGTGCGCCCTGCACATGCTCGCTCCACTCATGTGCACCATCATCTGTGCATGCACAAAGCCTTCTGCGCATGTGCAGAGGCTTAAAATGTCACAAAATTTTCTGAAAGATAGGTACAGTCACAGAGAAGCCATTCTCCTTGAGTCTTAGTAGATAATATTCTTTAATACACAGGACCCAGAATAAACCCATCTTCCCAGATTTGATGGAGAGGGTAGATGCCCATCAGCCAATAGACATATAGAGATAAATCACATTTATATATCATTTTAAAAGGCAATTAAAAAGCTAAGAAGGAAACAAAAAGACCAGAGCAGCCAACACCCAGATAAGCAGGGTTTAACACCAGATTCAAGCAGAAAACAATATCCTAATCAAGAAACTATCAAGGAGAAAACCATACCCCCATCAATACTGGAAGGGCAAGCTACTGTTCATAAACAGGGAGCAACCACACTCATTATATGAAGTTATGCAGTTGGGTAATGAAACATCTGCAAGCAAACAATCAAACTCAGAGAGCACCAAGAATTCACAATTGGAGAATAGCAGTCTCTCAAATATCACAGCCCCATGCCATATGTAGGGGGAAGAGAATAGGGCCTTGAAGGGCAGTGAGGAGGATCATTACCAAGACAACAGGCAGACAAATATGGCTTGAGGTCATTCCAACTTAATAAATCACTTCAGGCAGGCCTCTTCTGAATTCACTCAGAGATAAAAGGAGGAAGAGAGAAGGACATTCAGATTTGCAAGATTCTGTTACAATACCTGTCCTAATAAAGGTAGTTGTAAACTTATATGGCATTGGTTTATTAGTCTGGTCTGCCCTTATGGCTGATGCTGTTTTGTCCTCACTACACATTACTCTGTGTGCAGCTCAAGATGCAGCTAAACCCACCTATCCTTCAATAAAACAAACCGTGTACATAGATTTGGACGCTTTATTAAAAAACAGGATGTGGTGAAACTGGAGAAAATAGGAATATATATATAATGAGAATCAAATACAAGATAGGCAGTATTACTGCTGAACATAACAATTAAAAACTACAAGTTATCTAAATCTCACTAGCGATGCTCTGTGTATGGGATGTGGGTTTGTCCTTAGATGAACATGTGCCACAGATTAAGATAGATTCTACTTTGTGATTTTGCCTCCTCCAAATGCCAAAAAGGAGTCTGGCTTCCCAGCATGCACTTGTTTTGAGAGTGCAGGGTGGTGGGTAAATGGATTGGCTCAGCTTCAAAACAATATAATTGGTATTTGCCCCTAACCTCTCAATTGATACCACTATTTAGTTCTGAGATGGTAGTGTTAGGTGAAGTGTCATTACTTTTTTGTTGATGTGGCTGTCAATAGAGTGATTTGCAGTTTCAAAGGGGAGCATATTAAACTGGGGCAGTTGAATACAGTTTTCCACTTGTCCCTTCCTTAATTCTGACCCTGTAATAGGCTTTGCACAAGTCCTATTTGGAGAAAATTCTTCCCTTGGATAAATGGCCCAACATGTCCTTCATGAGGGGCAGGAGGTACATATTTTCTGCACACACTGAATTCAGACCCCTATAATCAATGCATAAGCGAAGTGACCCATCCTTTTTTTCCTGGAACAACACTGGGGCGGCAACTTTGGATTGTTCTTCCCAGACTAAGTTCTTCTCTATGAAGGTGTATAGCTCTTCCAGCTCCCTAGGGGTCATTGAGTACAACTTTGATTTTGGCAGCTTAGCCCTGGGAAGGATTTCAATGGCACAGCCAGTTGGTCAGTGGGGAGGAAGTTCATCCAAGCCCTCTTCGCTGAATAATTCACTTAGATCCCTGTATTCTTGGGGGATTCCTCAGGGCTGCTTGTCTTTCAAAGCGGCGGCTGCTTCCTTTTTTGGCCTACCTCCCTGCTGCTGGCTGGCATTGTCAGGAGCTGTTACTCCCCAGGCAGTTGAGTGTGGCGTTGTGGCTTAGCAGGCTTTTGCTTCCTTTTAGGTGGGGATCTCTTACAGGCTTGGCTGGACCAATACTGGTTCCTTGCTTGATCAATTTCTGCCTCCTCCTCCAGGATGTACCAGTTGTAGAGACGATTTGGTGTCCCATGGGTGATGCAGGCATGTAGAGGTCATCATTCAGCCCATACTTGAAACAGCTCCTGAGGATGTCCTTAGGCCAGTCTACACAGAAGGCCAGGACTCAGAACTCCTCAGTTTATTCAGCCACTGGCCAGCAGCCTTGTCTCATGGTCTTAATACTTTACAGCATTAATGCTTTACAGTCTGCCAGGGGGTCCCTGAACCTCCGCCAGAGGTTATCATAAAACAATTGAAGTTCCAGAGCTATGGGGCATTCACATTGTGGAGGGTCAATATCCACCTTGCAGCAGCTCCCTGCAGGGCCAGAGTGACGACTCTGACTTAGGTTCCCTAGGTCAGGAACTCTCGCCCATACTCTTGCATATAGGTGAGGATGTGAGTGAGGAAGAACCCCAGTTGTTGGGGGTCTCCATCGAACTTGATGCCAAGGGGGTGCTTTTTGCTCCAGTTGGGGAGCTCTCATGGCTTCCAGTGCAGGGATATTCACCGGGTCCTGATCTCAGCATGGAGGGTTTGCAGGGATGGCAGCTACCGTCTGCTCTGGTTGCATTCCCAGATATTCCCAGGGTGGGAGAGACCAGCCTTCCTCCATCTGTTCCCCCTTGCCTCTCATCATCCCTGGCTGTCAGAGAACCTCAAATTCTCAGGTCCTGGAAAGCTGCCAGCACAAAATGCATAACATGTTTTTTCAGGTGATCCTCTCAGTGCTGCTCCTCTTCCAGTTCATCATGGTCAGACAGAGCTTCCAACTCACCCTCCCTGCCTCGGGTGAGGGTGACCCCTTTGGTCCTTCCTTCCCAATGGTCTTTTTTTGCCATGCCGATGGACATTGGGTGTTCCGGTTGAATGCTTTCTCACTTTCATTCAACCAGGATCAGCTTAAAAACTGTGTTTGCTCCACAGCCAGGTGGACAGAGTTAATGTAAGTTAAAAATAATGATCTAGAAAATGCCAAATGATCCCAAGCATCCATAGGTTTATTTTCAAAGGGAGTTGCATTTTAAAGTCAGCAGTCTAGAGAAGGCAACAGAAACATTTTCCAATACCATATTCAATCCATGGAAACATAGCAAATATCCAATGCACCAATCTTGGTTTGTTTGCCTGGAATCCCATTAGTAATGAAGCACTGTTTTTCTCTGATGCTAAATTCAATTACTTATGTGAAATTACAATACAAGTACCAATACTGTTCAGCAAAACCTGTACCAAAAAGGCCACCTTTTTGACGCTACTGTTAGCATCACCATCAGGTATATCAATAAGTATGCAATTGCCATGTTTAAGTCTGAAGCCTTTCTGATAATCTTGCTTTTTATAAAGGTTGCATCCCTTCACTCAACTTGTTCTTTGTTTTCCCATCATCTTTCAAATGAAAATGATACAATAAAATATGCACATTTAGATAACTGTATATATATTGAGTTCCTATACAGAAGGTGGGATTGATTGATAGAATATTTCCATCATATTGTTTTCAATTCCTAAACAGATTTTCTCCATGATGATTTTTTTCCTAACCTGTCAAGTTTTCAGATGGTGCACTCATTGCCACTATGACTGAGTCCATCCATCTTGCTGCTCATCATCCTCTTCCTTTTTTTCCTTCCACCTTTCTTTGCATTACAGTTTTATCTAGAGACCTGAGTCTTTGCATAATGTGTACAAAGTAGGATGATTTGAGCCAGGGCACAATTCTGACTTGATTTGTTCAATCATACTCATGTCAGAAGTACTGAGGCACTTCCAGGTTGAAAGGAATAGCTGGTGACATCATGGTTGCTTCTTTCATGTCCCTGGAAGGAGCTGGAATGAAGGACGGTGGCTCACCCCACCCCATGGTAGCATTCAGGTCTCGAACGGGGGCTTCCTAACCTCTTAACCAGTGTCCTAACCATGTGAGCCACTGTACTCCTATTTGTTCAATGATCCATCAGTTTGCTTTCTTGCTGTCCATCGTATTCTCATAAATCTTTCCCAGGTATCAATACCCTTCCTTTCCTGCTTCTTTAAAACCAAACTTTTGCTTCTATAAAGTGTCAAAGGAAATACCATGGTTTGCATGATCCTGATCTTTGTAGGTATAGACACATCACAACATTGAAACCAAAATAAACAGAACTGAGCAAACTAAATCTTCCCCGATTTTATGAATACCTATCATTCATAATTTAAGTATGAAAGCACCACAATATTTGTGTTTTGCATGTTGTGAAGTATTGTGTATGTATCATATATCTGAACTGGCACACTATTTCTTTTCTTTTTTTTTTTGTCTGTATTGAAATTTCAGAGCTAATAAAGCATTTGTATAGAAATGCCAGCAAAATAACAGAGCAGGTAAAATGATTGAATTGGTGGGTATCTCAATTGATTTGCTTCACAACAGTTGCATATCCCTGGAGCAAAAAGCTAGCATGAATGTCTCACCTGAATGCATAAAAGAATGAGTCATAATCCCTTTCTGACAAAAAACAAATGCAGGGGTATCATATTTGCTGTTAAATTGTACTACACAATGACAACGTGACCTACATTTTTTTCAATTATTCTTAGTATTATAATATATACAGTGCATACAATTATTCACAATGATCTGTTCATTTTAATAATGCCCAAACATTAAATATTTAATAATTGGTATCCTTAATTAAAATAAATATATAAGCAAGCATGAATATGTATAATGAATGTTCTTTATTAGAGCCAGTGATGTATAATGGCAATTTCATGAGCACAATTCACGTACATGTTGAAACAATTTATCCAGTGAAATTTTGTATTGGACCTGCACAGTAAGAAAGACAGTAAAAGGTCATCAGAAGTAATATTGTCTTTGGAATCAGAACTGTCTCTGCCAATGTTCTTGATAATACATAAAAAGCCGCTAGTCATAATGTGTTTGTTGGCAATTTCTTTCTTCCTTCTTTGTCTGTGTGTATATGTGAGTGTATGTAGGGGAATGCTTCACCTTGAATACTTTGGTAAGGTCAATTCTTATGAGTACATTTTTATATCTTGCCACAACAGCTTAAAATTCTTCCTTGAATCCCAAAGCTGCATACAAAACAGTTGTACACTGACAATTGTATATATCACTTACAAAGATATGTTCAGCTTCAGCTTCACTCACTGACACTCGTAGCAAGCTGAAATTAAAAGTTGTTATAATGTGATGTTTCTTCCTTCTTGACCCTCAGCTTGTGGTCTCTGCCATTAATTCTTCCAAGAAACAGTATTCTCTGCTTAAACTAATCTTCCCAACCAGCTACCAAACACTTACCAACTAATTTACCAGGATTTCCCAGCCTGTCAGTAGTTGCTATTGGTTTCTAAACACAAAGACTCCAACATGACAAAATACACATCATGACAACATCAGCTATGCCATTTTATATTTGTATCACAACACTGCATGCAAGTATGTAAAGGGCTTTGTTTGTATCGCAATGTCATGCCATCTGTCTGGTCACTGCTCACTTGCTGCTCCCTCCCCCACCCTGTCGTTCTACATCTTCTGCAGAGGGCTGTTGCGGGCAACAAATTTGCATAGTTACAAAGCTGGAAGGGACAACAAAGTGAATTATTTATTATTTATTTATTATTCCAATTTATATACCGCCCTTCTCCCGAAGGACTCAGGGCGGTGTACAGCCAAAAGTAAAAGCACACAAATATAAAATTTAAAAACAATTTAAAAACATATTAAATAATTTGGCCCAGCTATTCAAATAAAATACCCGTTTTAAAATTTTAAAAAATTTAAAAAGTTTAAAAAATTATCTTGATATTGATATAGATCATTTCCAGCTTTTGCTCATCATGGTTTTCTGATTTTCTTTGGTTGTTCTGCTATATGGACAGACTCTCAAGTGAATCCTAGTCTCCTTGCTTCACCCTGCTAAACCAGTATTACACATACAGACATTGTATACAGGCATTGAATAGCCCAAAGTTCTTGGAGAAAAGGAAATATTTCTGGAATAGGAAGAGCCAGAAGGCATTTGGCAGGAGATAGGAGGGCTGGCTTTAGGTGCCACAAAATAATGACAACTTAGTAGAAGCAGGAACTGAATTATTACAAATTATGAATTATTATTAACCTGGTAATTTACAGAGCAATGAAGATATTTATTTATTTATTTATTGGTTCGATTTATATGCTGCCCTTCTCCGGAGACTCAGGGCGGCTTACAATGCGTTAAGCAATAGCCTTCATACTTTTGTATATATCTGCTTAATAGGGCTTTCAGGCCCCCCTAAGCAGTGTTCTTTTTTATACAAAGTCAGCTTATTGCCTCCACAATCCAGGTCCTCATTTTACCTACCTTGGAAGGATGGAAGGCTGAGTCAACCTTGAGCCTGGTGAGATTTGAACTTGCAGTAATTGCAGGCAGCTGGCAGCTAAGTGCTACTTAACAGCACTTTAGTCTGCTGCACCACCAAGACTCCTATTTTTTTGCTATAAGATAGAATTTGCTCTCGTAGTTATCTTCTTTGACGGTGGATGATAGGTAGATTCAAGTGGAGCTTTACATTCAGTAAGTGAAATAGATCTTTCTAAATGTTTCTTTCTAATTTGTAATGTTACAAATTACAGGTTTCAGAGGATACTTATTGAAGGATGGCTTAGGAAAACTGTTTCAGGGCATAGAAGAGGCTAGAACAGGAACACAATAGGCCACTTAGAGATCAATTACTATCAAAATGACATCTGCTGTAACAGAAAACCACCAAAGCAGTAGTGGGTTGCTACTGGTTTGCCCTGGTTCGGGAGAACTGGTAGCGGCAGCAGGAGTCTCCACCCGGATGTCATCAAATATGATCTGTGCATGTGCGCGCAAATAAACCAGTAGCAAAGGTAAGTGAAACCCACCCCTGCACCAAAGTGATAGAGAGAGAAATTGAGTTTTTCTTTCTTCCTTTGATAGTTCTATCACTGATTGGCAATCATCGATGCTCATTATTTACCTGGGAAAATTTGGGGAATAGTTTTCATGACTTCCATTATTATTTAATCTCCACTGATGTACATGCCATTGTAATTATTCCAGGCTACACATTTATATTTATAATTGCAATTAATCAAAAAGCTTCCCTCTATCAGGAATATTCTTCTGTCCTGGCAGCATAATTTGCTGGGTCACAACACTGTCCTATAAGTAGCATATTTATTAAGTTGGGAACATTACCCAGATATTGCTATTCGATTCTGCTAGTTTTGCAGTTAATTTCCCACAGTTTATATTATGTCTATGTCTATTATGTTTATATTATCAATTGCCCCCAGAGATAAGGAGAATCCAAGACCTCAGTGCCTTCCGCCGTGCCCTTAAAACCTTCTTTTTCCAGCAAGCCGGGCTGGCCTAATTTTTAAAGTGTTTTTAAGTGTTTTGTTTATCGTTTTTAATTAATGGGGCCAAATTTATATATATATATATATATATATATATATATATATATATATATATATATATATATATATATATATATATATATATATATATTGTATTTGAATATTTGTACTTCATGTTTTTACTTGGCTGTTCACCGCCCTGAGTCCTCAGGGAGAAGGGCGGTATACAAATTCAAAATAAAATAAAATAAAAAATAAATGTATTATTATATCAATCCTACTTATTGTATAATGCTTGTTGCATCATCTGTAATCCAGTGGTTCCTGTTTTATCACTATAATTACCCCAGTAGAATTCAATCTGCTTGCATTAGAGACAGTTGTTTCTGCTAAGAGAATGGAAAAGCCATAACTGCCCCTCCAACTTGTAGTTGCCATGCATTTTCACCATTTGTTCTGGGATCTTCTGAGAATGTATAAAGAATGAACAATTCCCATCATATTAACAGAAGCCTATTAATTGCCCTGTATGCTCTATTAAACTCTTTTAATTTACCATAATTTAAGTTTTGAATGTCTATGGAATACATCTGAAAAACAAATATCTAATGATATTCAATATTACATCTTCCATGCACATATAAAGCATAATAGGTATAATGTATTTATACCTATTTCACTGAAGGCTAACTTTGCACATGCAGAACACATTAATATGAAGATAGTGTTCAATGTTTGTTTATGAAATTTAGAAACTACCCATCTCCTTCACAGAAAGCTAAGAAAGTTAAGGCAACCTTCTCTTAGAAACTAGATTGACAGTTACTCTGGCTAAAAATATATGTCCTTAGTCATGTGTAGTCAAGATTGAGTTGTTTTGAATGGGCTTTGCAGATGAAGACATCTTGATTGGCATTATTGTAATGCCAATTACAATTTTGCTACATGTATTTTACTATAGTTTTGTTGTATTTTTTATTTGTAATTCTTTCTGTGTTTTTAAGGTCTAATTTCCAATGAGATTTTGGATGAGAAGCAAGCAAGCCAACTTAATACATATATTTTGGATTATCTCTTAGTAGTCAATATTGTGCTTGCTGGTGCTTAGATAGGAAGATCATACTCTGCCAAAATTTAAGCACAGAATATTTATCAATATTTACTTTTGAAATGTACTACCTTTCATATCTTGACTCAGCCACACAGAATTTATATTTATTTATTTATTTATTTGTTTGTTTTAATTTCTATACCGCCCTTCTCCAATATAGGACTCAGGGCGGTGCAAAGCCAAAGTAAAAAACCAGACATAGAAAAATTAAAAACTGATTAAAATAATTAAATAATTTGGCCATAATTAAAAACAATTCCAATTTAAAATAGTTTAAAAATTTGACTCAAGCCAGCCCAGCTAGTTGGAATAAATGGGTTTTCAGGGCCCGATGAAAAATCCGGAGGTCTGTTATTGTACGTAACTCTGGGGGGAGGTTGTTCCAAAGGGTGGGCGCCGCCACAGAGAAGGCTCTCCCCCTGGGGGTCGCCAGCCGACATTGTCTGGCGGACGGCACCCTGAGGAGGCCCACTCTGTGCGAGCGTACTGGCCGGTGGGAGGCTATTGGTGGCAGAAGGCGGTCTCGTAAATACCCCAGCCCTAAGCCATGGAGCGCTTTAAAGGTGGTCACCAACACCTTGAAGCGCACCCGGAAGACCACCGGGAGCCAGTGCAGCTCGCGCAGGAGAGGTGTCACATGGGAGCGCCTCGTCGCCCCCATAATCCCCCATGCGGCCGCGTTCTGGACCAGCTGGAGCCTCCGGGTGCACCCCAGGGGGAGCCCCATGTAGAGAGCGTTACAGTAGTCCAGGCGGGAAGTGACGAGTGCTTGAGTGACTGTGCGTAGGGAGTCCCGATCTAGAAAGGGGCGTAACTGGCGTATCAGGCGAACCTGATAAAAAGCCCCCCTGGCCACGGCCGTCAAATGATCTTCCAAAGACAGCCGTGCGTCCAGGAGGACGCCCAAGTTACGAGCCCTCTCCGTGGGGGCGAGTGATTCACCCCCATTAGCCAGCGATGGCATCAGCTGGCTATATTGGGACGCCGGAAGCCACAGCCACTCGGTCTTGGAGGGGTTGAGTCGGAGCCTGTTTCTCCCCATCCAGGCCCGCACGGGCTCCAGACACTGGGACATCACTTCAAGGGCATCATTGGGGTGGTCTGGGGTGGAGATGTACAGCTGGGTGTCATCAGCGTACTGATGGAACTCCACCCCAAAGCCACGGATGATCTCACCCAGCGGCTTTACATAAATGTTGAACAGAAGGGGCGAAAGGACCGACCCTTGTGGCACCCCACAAGCAAGGTGCCTCGGGGTCGACCGTTGCCCCCCTGTCAACACAGATTGTGACCGGTCAGAGAGGTAGGAGGAGAACCACCGCAGCACGGTGCCTCCCACCCCCAACCCCGCCAACCGGTGCAACATGATACCATGGTCGATGGTATCAAAAGCCGCTGAGAGGTCTAACAGGACCAGGATAGAGGAACAACCCCTATCCCGGGCCCTCCAGAGATCATCCACCAATGCGACCAATGCCGTTTCAGTGCTGTGCCCAGGCCGGAAGCCGGACAGCTTCATCCAGGTACCGGGGAAGCTGTTGCGCCACCACACTCTCAACAACCTTCACAATGAAGCGAAGGTTGGAGACTGGATGATAGTTAGCCAAAACAGCCGGATCCAGAGAGGGCTTCTTGAGGAGGGGCCTCACAACCGCTTCTTTCAAAGCGGCCGGCAGGACCCCCTCACTCAAAGAAGCATTAACAATCTTCTGGAGCCAGCCTCGTGTCACCTCCCAGGAAGCCAGTACCAACCAGGAGGGACACGGGACCAATGAACATGTGGTCGCGTTCAGCCGTCCCAGGACCCTGTCCATGTCCTCGGGAGCCACAGGATCGAACTCCCCCCAGGTAACACTCTCAAGACCTGCCTCAGTCATCCCGTCCAGACATACCCAGTCAGAGGCCAGCCCTTCCCGAATCTGAGCGATTTTGTCATACAGATACTGGACAAAATCCTCAGCACGGCCCTGCAAGGGGTCATCCCGCACCTCCAGATGAAGGAGGGAGCGGGTCACCCTAAACAGGGCGGCTGGGTGATTATCTGATGACGTGATAAGAGCGGCAAAATAGCTCGTTTTCGCCGCTTTTATCGCCACTAGGTAGGTCTTAATATGAGACCTCACCAGTGTTCGGTCAGATTCGGAGCGGCTGGTCCTCCAACTACTCTCCAGGCGTCTTTTCCGGCGCTTCATCTCCCTAAGCTCCTCGGAGAACCAAGGAGCTAGGTGAGTTCGGTGCCGGGTCAGAGGCCGCAAAGGCACGACTTGGTCCAAGGCCCCGGCAGCCGCACTATCCCAGGCGGCCACCAGGTCTTCAGCCGAGTCATGAGCCAGAGTCTCAGGAAATGGCCCAAGCTCCATCTGGAACCTATCAGGGTCCATCAGGCGCCTGGGGCAGAACCACCTGGTCGGTCCTGCCTCCCTGTGGCGGGGTGCAGCGGTCAGAAAGTCCAGTCGAAGGAGCGAGTGGTCAGACCATGACAAGGGTTCGATGGCTATATCCCCTATATCAAGGCCACTCAACCACTGACCAGAGACAAAAACTAAGTCCAGAGTGTGTCCCCCCGTGTTTGTTTTTATTTATTTTTATTTATTTGTTTTAATTCCTATACCGCCCTTCTCCAATATAGGACTCAGGGCGGTGCACAGCCAAAGTAAAATCCAGCCATAGAAAGATTAAAAAAACTGATTAAAATAATTAAATAATTTGGCCATAATTAAAAACAGTTCCAATTTAAAATAGTTTAAAAGTTTGACTCAAGCCAGCCCAGCTAGTTGGAATAAATGGGTTTTCAGGGCCCGACAAAAAATCCGGAGGTCTGTTATTGTACGTAACTCTGGGGGGAGGTTGTTCCAAAGGGTGGGCGCCGCCACAGAGAAGGCTCTCCCCCTGGGGGTCACCAGCCGACATTGTCTGGCGGACGGCACCCTGAGGAGGCCCACTCTGTGCGAGCGTACTGGCCGGTGGGAGGCTATTGGTGGCAGAAGGCGGTCTCATAAATACCCCGGCCCTAAGCCATGGAGCGCTTTAAAGGTGGTCACCAACAACTTGAAGCGCACCCGGAAGACCACCGGAAGCCAGTGCAGCTCGCGCAGGAGAGGTGTCACATGGGAGCGCCTCGTCGCCCCCATAATCCCCCGCGCGGCCGCGTTCTGGACCAGCTGGAGTCTCCGGGTGCACCCCAGGGGGAGCCCCATGTAGAGAGCATTACAGTAGTCCAGGCGGGAAGTGACGAGTGCTTGAGTGACTGTGCGTAGGGAGTCCCGATCTAGAAAGGGGCGTAACTGGCGTATCAGGCGAACCTGATAAAAAGCCCCCCTGGCCACGGCCGTCAAATGATCTTCCAAAGACAGCCGTGCATCCAGGAGGACGCCCAAGTTACGAGCCCTCTCCGTGGGGGTGAGTGATTCACCCCCAATAGCCAGCGATGGCATCAGCTGGCTATATCGGGACGCCAGAAGCCACAGCCACTCGGTCTTGGAGGGGTTGAGTCGGAGCCTGTTTCTCCCCATCCAGGCCCGCACGGGCTCCAGACACTGGGACATCACTTCAAGGGCATCATTGGGGTGGTCTGGGGTGGAGATGTACAGCTGGGTGTCATCAGCGTACTGATGGAACTCCACCCCAAAAACCACGGATGATCTCACCCAGCGGCTTTACATAAATGTTGAACAGAAGGGGCGAAAGGACCGACCCTTGTGGCACCCCACAAGCAAGGTGCCTCGGGGTCGACCGTTGCCCCCCTGTCAACACAGATTGCGACCGGTCAGAGAGGTAGGAGGAGAACCACCGCAGCACGGTGCCTCCCACCCCCAACCCCGCCAACCGGTGCAACATGATACCATGGTCGATGGTATCAAAAGCCGCTGAGAGGTCTAACAGGACCAGGATAGAGGAACAACCCCTGTCCCGGGCCCTCCAGAGATCATCCACCAATGCGACCAATGCCGTTTCAGTGCTGTGCCCAGGCCGGAAGCCGGACTGGAGCGGGTCTAGATAGACAGCTTCATCCAGGTACCAGGGAAGCTGTTGCGCCACCACACTCTCAACAACCTTCGCAATGAAGCGAAGGTTGGAGACTGGACGATAGTTAGCCAAAACAGCCGGATCCAGAGAGGGCTTCTTGAGGAGGGGCCTCACAACCGCTTCTTTCAAAGCGGTCGGCAGGATCCCCTCAATCAAAGAAGCGTTAACAATCTTCTGGAGCCAGCCTCGTGTCACCTCCCGGGAAGCCAGTACCAACCAGGAGGGACACGGGTCCAATAAACATGTGGTCACGTTCAGCCGTCCCAGGACCCTGTCCATGTCCTCGGGAGCCACAGGATCGAACTCCCCCCAGGTAACACTCTCAAGACCTGCCTCAGTCGTCCCGTCCGGACATACCCAGTCAGAGGCCAGCCCTTCCCGAATCTGAGCGATTTTGTCATACAGATACTGCACAAAATCCTCAGCACGACCCTGCAAGGGATCATCCCGCACCTCCAGATGAAGGAGGGAGTGGGTCACCCTAAACAGGGCGGCTGGGCGATTATCCGATGACGCGATAAGAGCGGCAAAATAACTCATTTTCGCCGCTTTTATCGCCACTAGGTAGGTCTTAATATGAGACCTCACCAGTGTTCGGTCAGATTCGGAGCGGCTGGTCCTCCAACTACTCTCCAGGCGTCTTTTCCGGCGCTTCATCTCCCTAAGCTCCTCGGAGAACCAAGGAGCTAGGTGAGTTCGGTGCCAGGTCAGAGGCCGCAAAGGCACGACTCGGTCCAAGGCCCCGGCAGCCGCACTATCCCAGGCGGCCACCAGGTCTTCCGCCGAGTCATGAGCCAGAGTCTCAGGAAATGGCCCAAGCTCCATCTGGAACCTATCAGGGTCCATCAGGCGCCTGGGGCGGAACCACCTGGTCGGTCCCGCCTCCCTGTGGCGGGGTGCAGCCGTCAGAAAGTCCAGTCGAAGGAGCGAGTGGTCAGACCATGACAAGGGTTCGATGGCTATATCCCCTATACCAAGGCCACTCAACCACTGACCAGAGACAAAAACTAAGTCCAGAGTGTGTCCCCCCGTGTGAGTGGAGTCATGAATTAACTGAGTAAGGTCCATGGCCATCATGGAAGCCATGAACTCCCGAGCCACCTCAGACGTTTCACCGATAGATGGGAGGTTGAAATCCCCCATGATGACAAGTCTGGGGGTGTCCACCGCCACCTCGGCTATAACGTTAAGCAGCTCAGGCAGGGCCGTTGCCACGTGGCAGGGAGCCAGGTACGTGACCAACAAGCCCATCTGTACTCCACGACCCCACTTCACAAAGAGGGACTCACATCCGGCTATCTGTGGAACAGTGGTCTCCCTTGGATCCAGACCTTCCTTTATGATAACCGCCACCCCCCCCGCCCCTGCCCTGAGCCCTCGGCTGATGAAATGCACGGAAACCTGGTGGGCACATATCCACGAGGGGGACTCCCCCCTCCTGGCCCAACCAGGTCTCCGTAATACCCGCCAGGTCCGCCTCCCCCTCCTGAATAAGATCGTGGATGAGGGGGGCTTTATTAACAACGGACCTGGCGTTGCATAACATCAGCCGAAGGTTCTGGCCCTGAGAATCTGGACAACCTGGGGAACAAGAAAAGCATTGGGGACCGGAGTGCGCAATCGCTCTGAGATAACGAGTGCGCATTCCCCGAACATGATATGGTCCCCAGCTTCCGCCATATCTGCCCCTCCCACTCACTATGCTGATGGAACAGCCCTCTTCAAATCGAACTCCACCCCCCTCCCTGACCTCCGGTTCTATGTCCCTAATGTCGTGGCCCTTCGCTAAGGCTGGTCTTGAACCCGGTGGATTTCCCCCAGAACCCACCTTAATCCCCCCCGAACCCCTTAAAATTTTTGTTAAAAACCCACTAAAAAACCCACTTAAAAAAACCCTCAAACTCTTCTTTGCTGCATGCCATCTCTCGGGGCTCCAACGCCCGTCATCAAGATAGGCCCTCGATAACGAAGAGGGCCAGACCTGCGAGAGGGGGGAATCTCGCAGGGCACGAAGATCATTCACCGAGTACATCTGAACATCAAAGGGGGGTGATAGTCCATGGCCAATAACCAGGGGCCAATTTGATGTTATCACAGTCAGAAGGAGTGAAATGCCGGACTTCAAGAGAATTCCAATGTAGCATGTGGGACCTCATTGCCCTCTCACGGCAATGGCGGGAGTAAAATGCTGCTTCGATCCGGCGGAGGGTGATCCAGCCCCCCTCTCACGGCGGCTGGTCAACCACGATCGTCCAAAAAGCCGGAAATGAGGCAGCAGTTATAGACCCGCTCCACCAAGACTTGAATCCCCAGATGTAAACCTCCATTCAACGGAGGGAAAGAATGGGATCAGGTCAGTCCACATAGTCAAAACAGGCTCAAACAGCGAAGATCATAACTGTCATTGCCTCCGGGGAGGTCAAGATAGCACCTAGACCTGGAGATGATTGTTCAGCAGGCATACGTGGCATGGCATCCCCATATTCAGGGGGGTAGGGGTAAAAAAGGAGAGCAAAGGCAACAAACGCCGCAGGGGGAAAACCCCTCAGTCATAGTCCAGCTCTCCCCAACCCCTCCCAGGTCTTCCTTGCAACCATGCCGCCCACCTCGCCCAGCCTCGCCCAGCCTCCATAAATCCTCATGGAGGTCTCTGGGGCGACCCAGGGGCCAAATAACGCCCCACGGTCATCCAGGGGATCCAACACAGCGAGCGAGTAACTGCCAACCTCTCCAACGCTCCCACGCATCAAACTGTGGCGGCTTCTTCCTTGTCCCGGCGGCCGCCATTTCCATGCCGCCAGCAGCGCCGTCGCCGCCGCTGCCAGCCTCCCCGCCCTCACCTCGCCCCCCCCCTCCGCCCCTAGCACATGTCCAGGGCGGATTGGGCTGGCGAGGATCCCGGCGAGGGTGCTGCATCGCCGCCACTGCTGCGGCGCTGACGTCGTCGTCCTGGCTCTGCCGCCTTCACAAGGGAAATCAGCTGCCGCCCCTCTTCCTCCTTCGGGCCGCTCTCGCCATCCTATGGTCTCCACGGGCCTCAAGGACACTCTCAGAAGCCGGAGACCCCTCTACAGAGAGCCCCGACACTCCTCCAGCTGGGCCAGGGCTGCAACGATCGAAATTCAGCCATCCAAAGGCCCCCTGGAGCCATAATCACCCCCTCCAGATCACCGGGATCACGGAGAAGCCGCCATCTTGCGCATGCACAGAAGAAAATTATTTGTAATTCTTTCTGTGTTTTAAAGGTCTAATTTCCAATGAGATTTTGGATGAGAAGCAAGCAAGCCAACTTAATACATATATTTTGGATTATCTCTTAGTAGTCAATATACTTTTATTAACACACTTTCTTTATGTGTGTTTTTCTTTTTTCATTTCAGAGTATGAATTTGCTCAGCATCAGTGGTTTCATATCAAAAGAGACATTTTCCTAAAATTTTATTTATATTATTATTGTCAGAGTAATCTGGACAACAGGGATGTATGGAAAGAATGGCATGTGGATATTAGTCTGGGTTAAGATTTACAGTTGCTATATATACATTGAATTAACCCTTAACAATTTTTCAAAATTCTTTAAGCTCCAACCCAGTACTGTTTTGCTGAATCAATGAAATGTTTCTAAAACAAAGTGATAAAGAAAAATAGTAATAACCCATGGCTATTGAGCAATCTTAAGGATCACATCTTGAGATCCAAATATTGATAAATGCATTTAGCAGGAAATGAAATTGGTTCATAACACATGTCCTTAGAAGACACATGTTTTGCCCAATAAAACTGAGATTGCACGGAGACACAAAATGTCATTAGAGAATGAATTGGCTTTAAGCATAATTCTGAAATAACAGATATGGAATGATACTGTATGTTTACTAAGCTTAACTGACTTTTTAAGGTTTTGTTGTTGTTGTTGTTTTTCTCTGGTTGGTACTCTAGTTGGTCAATTCACTTTCTGTCCATAAATCAGTTCCTTTGCAGCAGGGAGAACATTGAAATGATGTGATCTCAGTTGAAAGGTTTATTTGGATGGAGACACACAAACACACATACATAGAAATGAGTGATCAAAATTTGAATCAATTTAAACTCAGCTTGCTTGAATATAATATTTTTCATACATTCACAAACTCTCATAGCCACAATGTGTAAATTAGTACTGATAATGTTGTCTGTTGTGAACCCAAGTTGATATCATCTAATTATGTTGTTGATAGACTCTAGATTGCATTTATAAAACTTCATCACCAACTTGAGCTATCAATTAAGAGACATGTTGCCCTCTGATTAAACAAGTATCACAGCAATTCAGTTTAGGTGATACACTAGGAATGCTTAACGAAAAGAGCAATCAGATTTTTTTAAAATTTGTTGTAAAAATTTGAATTGCATGATATGAATGAAGGGTATGAATAGCATTTTCTCAACATTGCCTTGAATATAAGGCCTATTTACACAGAAAACTAAATCCCATACCATCTGACCAAATATCCATTTTTAGTTATTTATTTTTAGTTAATTTATTTTATTTATTATTTTTCATTTCATTTCATTGCTTTATTCTTATATCACTCATTGAAACTCTGAGTGGGATAGAGTAAAACCTTTAAACCCATCATTAGTCTTGTGATGAAACCTAATCAACACAATCATTTTCCCAAATTCCAGTTGAAAATATATCAATGTCTTCTGGAACACCAGAATTAAAAAGCAAAATGCATTTCCAGCATGTTCCATAATGTAGGGGCAACTACAGAAAATGTACCTCTCACAGTGACAGGATCCGTGATGGCACAGTGGTTAGAATGCAGTACTGTAAGCTACTTCTGCTGATTGCCAGCTGCCTGCAGTTTGGAACAGAGGTGGGTTCCAAATCACGTCATTACCGGTTCGCTCAGAAGCATTCGGGTGGGTGGGCAGAGCCTCCCACCGCCGCCACTATCGATTTGCCCAATCTGGTGTGAACCAGTAGCAACCCACCACTGGTTTGTAAGTTCAAGTCTCACCGGCTCAAAGTCGACTCAGCCTTTTATCCTTCCGAGGTCAGTAAAATGAGGACCCAGATTGTTGAGGGCAATATGCAGACTGTAAATTGCTTAGAGAGGGTTGTAAAGCACTGTGAAATGGTATATAAGTCTAAGTGCTATTGCTATTGCTATCTGGAGTCAAGCTCCTCTAGAAGCTTGCATAGGATCAACAGAATCTATGTTGATAAAGTAGTTCTTGATGTAACCAAATGGCCATGTTATATAAGCATCATGAATTGGGACTAGAAACCTAGTGGCAATCAGTACAGACCTTACAATAGGTGTTTTTGTTCAATCATGGGTTTTATTTGTTAGCAGCCTGATTGCCATGTTTTATTCAACTGAAGTTTCTCAGCAATCTTCAAAGGCAACTGTATATAGAGTGCATTACTAAAGATATATTCTCTAGTTCTACTCTACTTGAGTAACAACAACCCACTCCTTTATGAATAAGCTGTTTTGGGAAACCTATTGATCTTCCTTATTGAAAGCCATACATGGGCATTTGGCCTATAGACTACATTTATGTTTTTACTACCTTTTATTTCCAAGCTTTATGTTAAGCTAAGTATAAATATAGTAAATTAAATCAGATCAGATCAAATCAATTTTCACTTACTGAGCAAATTAGGAATTGCTGAGAAAGATGTAGTATAGGAATTTTTGCACAGCTTGTCTGAACCTCAGAAAGACAGTATCATGCATTTTAGGAATGAATAAATGAACAATTTCATATTCAGTTACAGGCAGATATTGCATATGTTGTGCTTCATGTTCCTTAGAAATAAAGAATTATGTATTTTAATACACTCCTCATGACAAAGAAATAAGAATTGGGATATGAATTACCAATGAGGGTTTTTTTGGAGATTGTATGTTTGCTAAAGATTAAATCAATTTTGAAGAACACCCCAGATTTCATAATATCTGAGAGACTTATTCTGTAGAATACCAAACATTCAGCTGCTAGTGAATTATTTCTGCTTTTCACATTCTCTTTACATAACCAATGCTAAACACATTTCCCTCTTGAGTATTATAAATTAAAAATGCTCTTTTATTGCCTTGTGACTAAGGGACCTTAGCAATTTGTTTGCACATTTAAAACTTTTTAGTAAGATTTTAATCTATTCAGGGAATAGCTTTAAACATTGTTAGCAGTACAAAGAATTGTAATATTTCTGGCCATATGCTATCTTATTTTTTAGTTTCACACACAATTCAAAGCATGCAAATTAGACTTCCATTTGGTAAATTTCTAAAGAAATGGTGCCTGATTATAAATATTACATGACACTTTTCATGCACCCTGTAGCATTCCCATACACTTAGATCAGAGAAATAAGATATAAAAATCAGGAAGGATTGGGCTGATGCATAAATCAATTCTTTTCTCCCTTTATCCTACAAAATTACTGCACACCCTGATTATGTCAGATTTCACAAGTTAGAGAGAGCCAGTCTGGGTCAGTATTTAAAAAAAAATTACAAAGCAAAAGGCAGTATTTCAAATATTGTGTGGGTATTTCAGGAGATTGGGGGGGAGGTTCATACATTTTATTATTTTGATGCCCCAGTTAGCATAAAAGGGCAAAACATTAATTAGCATTTTGGATGGTAGTGCACCAACGTGCCTACTGTCCCTGTCCTACTGTCCCCATTTATTCGTATCCATTTCCTGTATTAATAATCATGTTTATACTTATATCTGTTATCTTATACATGCTTGACAAATAAATAAAATAAATAAATAAATAAATTTCAAAAGAACCTATTGTATGGTGTGAATCCCTTTGTAGGAATGAAATACAGCTTTTATCTAGGACTTCTTTTTTCTAGGTACCCACTATCACTGGTTGATTTTTAAAAAATAGTCTTTTCTGGGAGTAACACAAGAATTTTGTCTTGTTTTGACCATGTACCAGTTTTATATAATTTTTTCCTGAAGTCTGTTTTCCACTTGTCTCCATCCACATGATCTTATTATCTTTAATTTATCCTCTAGGTTACATTTGTTCCATACAATAGAGATATATGCGCACACACCACATATCTTTCCAGACTAAACCTGTGACAGGTTTATAAAATTATATAAAGTCGTCCAACAGAAGTATATGATATTAAATTAGACTAAAAGGAAGTGTAATAATCATGTTATTCGCATATAGGGTATATTAAGGGGGTAGTAGTTGTCAGGTTCCTCCTATCTGGAGGAAGACTCGTTCAAAGTAAAAATAAGCATTTGAAATGATCACATGAATTCATGTTTGTTATTGTTAACCTCACTGTTTCTAGTGCTCACCCTTTGCCCATATCTTTTCCTTGGAGTAATATCTAATTTTGATCCCTTGATTTGAGTTTTTCTGGCTCTAATTTATTAACTTGACCTTTATCCTATGTAACATTACATTGACTTCAGTGAATGTCCAAAGCAGATTAGAAAGAAAAGCTATTTTGAACCTTGATTGCTTAGCAATGTTTCTCCTACTTTGTTATTCAGAGCATTTCTGCACAAGCCTAACATTTATATTAACTTGAGATGGTAGACAAGAATTTTCTTTACAACAGGAATATTAAAGTTTCTAAGATTGCCATTTTTATCTATAACATTTGTATATATTCTACTAATCTTAGTTATGGCATGTTATATCTACACTACTTTATTAGTGACCCTTGTATCTTCTTTTGTAGAGATTAAAATGTTAGTACATTGGGGTACCAACAAGAAATAATATATGACCCCAGTGCTTTAGGCATTTTGTACATGGAGCTGTGCAGAATTTATAGCCTTAAAACCATTAAGGCTTCTCCCAGGAATATTCCCATTCATGAAATGATGATAATTTTCAATTCACCCACTAGCAAAAAATCAAGACTGGCAGAGCTGTTTGGGATAATTTACTGGCAATCAACCCTTATTGCCTGTAGCTTAAGCGTCAGAGCAAATTACTGCTTCTGCTAAAGATTTTTTTTCCCCCACAGCCAACAGAAGATAAAATAAGTGAGGCAAATCAAACACCATTTATATTACTGAAATACCAATGACTTCAGTAGAATGGCATCAAAAATAGAATTGTGCATGAAAAATGCCTGCTCTGGTGGCCATGTTTCTGGCTTTGTGTGTGCAATTCCCCATAATAGTGCACTTGCTAGATACAGAAAAGGGGGAAAAAATACCATACATCCCTTTCTCTTCTTTTCGGAAACATGCCTCTTTATTTCATATTTTTCTTTCCATATATGATGTATCTTCTTTGAATTATTATAAGGAAAAATGCTTATATGACAAATGCAAGGAGTTGTAATTTGCTCATGCTCTTACAAATCTCTTCTTTAGTAAAGGTACATACACCAATATTTTCCAATCTTTAGGCCACAGTTTTATTCCATATTTGTTGCCTCTTATTTTACCACAGGGTAACTCTGGATAGTTTACAATATTAAAAAGATAAAACTATGCAAAACCTCTAGAATTAACATGATAAGTGCCTTTGTAAGCAACTCAGTGAAGACTAAACATTTATACCTAATTAGGTATTATTCAACAACTAATCAACCCAATAGTTTCCTGTTCCACTATTAAAATAAAATTCATGCCTGAACATATTTGTCTACCAATGTTTCTTCACTCTTTATCCTAGCATATTTCTATTTGTAAAGAATTTTAATTTTTCTGTTTTATAAATATAATATTTCCATCTATCAGAATGCTTCCATAATTGCTCTTGTTTTATTTTACTTGTAATTTTTCTTATGATTTCTTTGGTCTACTAAAAATATTCTTTTGTTGTTGTTGTTTTGCTAATCTCCTACCTTTGTATCCTTAATTGAAATAGCTTTTCTTGTCCCTTTTTACTTCACACTGAAAGTATGTGCTTAAGTTGTTGCATATTTTCTTCCTTCATATAATTTTCACATTCCATACTTCTAATTGCCTATATCACTTTCCATGACAGAGAAACTATTGAACTTTTCTATGATGTCAAGAGGGTAATGTTCTATGAGAATTATCTTAACTTGGTACAAGATGAACTGTACTACAGACTAGGTGTTAAAAAAGGTTGGCTACAGTAATGGCATTGCTAGATAATAAAGAGCTAGATTAAATACATTATAAAATTCTACCGATAACTATTTACATAAAGGTGTGTCTATGTTGGGATGCAGCATGCCAGTTAGTGTATTCATGTTTGCAGAGAGGAGATTAAAGTTTTCTGAAATATTGTAACAGAGTAAGTGAATAGCATCCTTCATCATTTGCTTTTTGGAAAACAAATATGGATGGTAACTGCAACTGAGAACTTTGTTTAGAAGTATGCCCATCATTCAAGAAAAGGCAAATTTAAAGAGGGTAACTTAAAGGATAAGTTAAACATCCTAAAGGAAATATGGAACCACTATCTTCTAACAAGCAGGGACTATGATAACAATTTTGCAAAGATTCTACATATAAATGGCAACCAATTGGTAAAATAATACAATTTAAAAATTCCAAATGTGGCTAGTGTGGGTGTCAGCAACGTGCGGCTCTTGAGCTGCATGAGGTTCTTTCATCTCCCTGCTGTGGGTTCCTGCCAGCTGGCTGGCCCCGCCCCTCACCCCTAGAGTGATTCTAGTCACTCCTCGCATGACCTGAGAAGGTAAGGGTGATGGCAGAGATGGAGACTCACTCCATATTCCAGAGCAGGAGAGAAGTGTCCCATACCTGCCTCTCATCTCGTGGGCACTTCTTCTTGTGCTGCGTGCCTCGGTTGCTTGGGGAGATGCGTGACTTTCTCTCTACTCCGAGACACTGGCCCGGCCCGGCTGTGGCCAATGCTCCATGTTGTAATGGGCTCCAGGAGGAAGAGGGGATGCCGTCTCCACCATTGTGAAGTGCACTAAATTTAAGTGTGCTGCGCAAGGCGCTGTGAGAGCAGCAAGCAAGTCATGGAGGTGGCGAGAATGACCAAGGTGCTCTCGCCACCAAGCCCAGGGGCCTGCAACCTTAAACACTCAAAGAGCCATTAATAAAGGTTGATCTTCATCATTTTATACTTTGAACTTAATAATCTTTATATCCTGTTATTTAGACAATCACATTATTCTTTACTAATGAAGCACATGAAATATCTCTTCTCTTTTCGATCTTGCCACTATTCTATTATTTAAAACTACTTCTACATTTTAATAGCTATAGCAAATTAAGATAAAGTGGCAAAAATGTGCAGTTTTACACCTTGCTCTCACATGCTGAAAATAAACAATTTTGTATTGAAATTCATGTAAGACATAAAGCTATCATGATCATCACAATTAGAAGATAACATCTCTGATGTTAAGGCACATTTATTTTTTCTGCTTTGTCACAGAAAACTTTCCAAATAAAGTAGTATCAGCATGCTCGCTCTGCATTTTTCGATTGTAAAATATTCATTTAAACAATTAAAAATCCATTTGCCATCAATAAAACAATTTCGGGCTAGAATCCAACAAATCAAACTTTTATTTAAAAAAAAGAAAAGAAATTGTGTTATGCAGAGGTGGAATTCAGCCAGTTTGGACCATTTTGGATGAACCAGTTGTAAAAGTTCTGCCCAGTTTGGCAATCTGGCTAATCCCACCACTGGCTGGCCCTGCCCATTTTTCAGGCCATTTTTGGCTGTTTTCTGGGCCATTTTTCAGGTCAAAACCAGCCTGAAAATGCCTGAAAATGAACTGAAAAATGACCCCAAAAACAGCCCCAAAACAGCTCAAAAATGCCCCCAAAATGGCCATTTTGGGGGGCCATTTTCTGGCAATTTTGGGGTTGTTTTTCAGCCATTTTCAGTCCATTTTCTGGGTTGTTTTTTGCCATTTTTAAAGTGAAAAATGGCCTGGAAAACACCCCAAAAATGGCCCAAAACGGCCCAGAAAATGGACTGAAAACAGCTGAAAAACAACCCCAAAATTGCCAGAAAATGAAAAACGGCCCAAAAAACGGCCCAGAAATATGTCTTGTAAACATAAGAACTATCTCTCTTTCTTTCTCCCCTTCATCCCCCTCCCTCCTCTCTCTCCCTCCCCCCCCTCTCTCTCTCTCCCAATTTCTCTCAAATAAGCCTCTCCATTTCTAATCTTTGAAGATGGATCCAGGAAAATGGCTTCAACTGAGAAATTATTATTTCTAGGACATATTGTATGTTCATTAAATGGAAAATGCTTTCATCAATGACTGTTTCTATAAACCAATGACAAAAATAATTGAATCTGATCCCACTGTTAAAGTACTGAATTAGCAGAAAGTACAACAGTCATTGGTCTCATTCAAGATGGTGATGAGTCTGCATCAGTGGTGGGTTGCCCCCAGTTCAGACCGGTTCGCAAGAACTGGTAGTAAAACCAGCAGGAGGCTCTGCCCTCCGTCCCAGATGTCATTATAGGCTAACTGCGCATGTGTGCGATCCTGTTGCGAACCGGTAGTAAAGGTAAATAGAACCCACCCCTGGTCTGCATATAGATGGGAAGTTGAATAATTGGCCCTGCGGTGCAGCCATACTAATCTGGAGCTGAACATGCTTAAAAGAGATTTTAGGAGGCGCCCTGTCAGGGCGTTGATTAATCCCATGTTTGGCTCTGGGAAAAATCACCCTGGTTTAATTAGAGGATGGATCGAGGCTTATTCCTTGTTGCAATATTCAGAAAAGAAACGCAAAGAAAAGTTCTCTAATAAAACTCATTTATTTGTTATAAAGAAAATAAAACACCTCACTAACTAAGAAAGTTAATTGCCACATTTTGAAAATAATTCGGGCCAGTTGCTTTCCAGCAACCGGCACCGTGGCAAGAGAACAAAGGAAAGGGTGTGTGAAGCAAGTGAAAGAATGCGGACATGCGTAGTAAAATACTGCTAAGGGACTTGGCAAACTACAGTAAGTCTATTAGTCCCAAAATAATGAAGTTCAGCTAGGAAATAAAAAAACGCTGTGACATTCCCCTTCTTTGCCAGTTGAGCGAAATATCAGTACATCATCAAATAAGGCACATCTTCTTATGCAGATACTTGTGTTGAGCTGCTGGAAGTGGTTTGTTGAGCATATCAGCAATTTGATCATGTGTAGATACATATTGCATTTTGACAAAACCTTTTTTCATTAAATGTTTTATGTTTTGGTAACGGATGTCATTGTGTCTGGACTTAGAACCTGTAAAATGAGCTTCAGAAATATAAACCACCGATTCATTGTCTTCCATCACGGTGATCGGTCGGATCGGGTGTGTCCAGATATCTGTGACTAAAGCATCAAACCAAGTTAGAGAATTACATGCATCTGAAACACAAGCATATTCAGCTTCAGTAGATGAACAAGAAACAAAATTCTGTTTACGTACTTGCCAATAAACAGGACATCCATTTAAGAACATCATATAACCTGAAGTACTTTTACGTGATTTCTTATCACTTGCCCAATCAGAATCTGCATAACAACATAATTCTGCATAATCAGTATGTGTTGGTTCTAACAATAACTTAATGTGTTTTTTTTTTAAATTTGATTTATATGCCACCCTTCTCCGGAGACTCAGGGCGGCTTACAATGTTTAGTGTATTTTAGGTATCTCAATAATTTCTTAATACATGTCCAATGAAACTGTTTTGCCTTACCTACGTGTCGAGATAAGAGATTAACATTAAGTGCAATGTCGGGTCTGGTCCAACTACTAATGTACAATAGTGACCCAATGACTGAACGATAAAGTGTTTGATCCTCGAACTCAGGACTTGCTTCTTGTGTCAAGTTGTGAAAAATCTGTTTGCATGGGTGTCTTTGTTGTGTTAGCATGATGCAATGATGCAAAATTTGTTCAATTTTATCTTCTTGTGAAAGACTAAATCCCTTCTGTGTTTTTTCAATCTGAACACCTAAATAAGTGCTAATGTGACCTAATGATTTCAATGTGAAGTATCTCTGCAAAGCTTTGGCAAAAATTTCACTCATTTCCTTATTTGGACCAATATAAACAATATCATCAACATAAACAAGAACTATCTCATATGCATCGTTAGATCTTTTTGTGAACACGCACTCATCAGTTTCGGACTTAATAAAGCCCATTGACTTTAGTTTGTCAGTAAGACATAAATACCACATTAAACCAGATTGTTTCAGACCATAAAGACTTTTGTTTAGGAACCAGGTATCCCCTTCTTGCTGTCGGAATCCTGGAGGACTTCTCACGTAGATCTCTTCGTCTAGGTCTGCATGTAGATAAGCCGTGACAACATCAAACTGGAAAACTTCTAAACCAAGGATAGTTGCAGTTGCTAAAGCAATTTTTACACTCTTAGTTCTGACTGTTGGTGAGTAAGTATTTGTGTAGTCCTCAGGATAACGTTGAGCGAAACCCTGAGCTACAAGTCTGGCTTTGTACAATGACTCACCATTTGGTTTCTTTTTGATTCTGTAGACCCATCGAGTGCCAATGACCTTTTTGTTTGCTGGAGGTTTTGCAGGTGTAAACACTTTAAGTTTCTTTAGACTGTCCATTTCAACCTGCATTGCTTCATACCATTTGTCTTGCTCTGAATTGGGGAGTTGCTTGATTTGTGTGAAATTATCAAGTGGAAGTGTAACATTGCAAATCAAAGGCAAGGGTGCTTTTGTCAGTTGCCAAGAATATCGTTGTGGAGGGATTCCTTTTGTGACCCTCTTGGAACGTCTCGGGACAACTGTCCAGTCTTCTTCTGGTTCGTCCTCGTCCTCACTTTCATCGCTAGCATCAGCATCCACGGCTTGCGAAGACGGAACATCGGGTTGAGAAGAACCAGTGGAATCTTGATCACCAATTTGCGTGGCATCAGCAGTATCATCTCTGGGGAAATAAACTCCAGGATCATTGGAATGAATCCTGGACCAGTCAATATCTTCCTCAAAATTAGCAGATTGGGAAATCACAATTGCATGTTTAGAGTCAATAAATCTGCTCCATTTTGAGTTATCATCAATACCCATAAATCTCAGTCTCTTTGCTGCTGGACTTCCTTTTCTTCTTTGAGCTAAGGGAATGTTCACTATAGCATATGAACCAAAAATATGGATGTTTTTAAGATCGGGCTTGTAGCCATACAACATGAAGAAAGGAGTCTGATTTGTTACACTGCTCCAAGTACGGTTGACAATGTAATTTGCGTACTTGATAGCTTCACCCCAGTATATCTTACCAAGGTTGGCGTCTTCTAGGAGACAACGCATCATGGTTTACAGTACCCCTTGTCTTTGTTCTGCGACTCCATTGTGAGCCGGTGTGTAAGGGGCCGAAGTCTGATGAATAATTCCATTCTTACGCATCCAGTCCTGGAAACGCTGAGACATGAATTCGACACCATGATCACTCTGGATTCTGGCGATGCGAACTTGGTGTTGGGTAGAAACAGGGGTTGCAAAGTCTTTAAAGATCTGAAAAGTCTCTGATTTTTCTTTCATAGGATATCCATATCCATATCTAGAGTAATTATCAACAATTGTTAGAAAATATTTTCTACCACCAAATGATGGCGGGAAAGGACCAACTATGTCAATGTGAACCAAATCAAAAATGCATGTTGACAGGCGTGTAGCATGTTTGGGAATGGCTGCTGCTTTGCATTTGGCCTTTTTGCAGACAGCACAATCCAAAAACACCTTACACCCCTTTAGATCCAAACCTTTTGCGAACTCCGGCATCTTCCTAAGAACACAGAAACTGGCATGCCCCCATCTTCTATGCCATTTGTGGATACACCTGGAATGCAAAGGTTTACCTGTTAGTGAATTCTCAACATTAACATTTTTATGCGGAACCTCAGGCTTGCTCTGAGCAACCTGTTTACCAATTCTATTTTTGTTGGCCTTAGGAGCCTTAGGAATAGCAACAGGATCTCTCTCTGGAGCATCTCTCTCTGGGCCTGTGCTCTCCCTTTTTGGAGTTTGCATACTTGCCTGTGTTTGTGTTTTAGGCTTTGGCTTTAAGTAATAAACACCACCAATTAATATGGTTCCAGCAACAATATCTCCATCTTTAACTATGTAACTTGCATTTTCAAGGTGGTGAACCTGAAATTTTAACATTCTAGACATGTGACTCTGACTAAGCAAATTACTGGTTGCTGTTGGTATGTAATAAACATCAGGAATGAATGCATCGAGCTCTTCAACATAAACAGTTCCTTTTCCTTTGACCTGACAAGGATGATTTGAAAAAGAATAAAGTTCACGTAGTTCTGGTTCAGGCTCATGCATCTCTGTGAAAAGTTCCTTTCTGTGGGTAACATGCAATGCTGCAGCACTGTCCAAAGTCCACAGGAGTTGTCTGTCATACTCTGGTTGAGGTTGTGGATCATTGGTTAAAGCCAATGTGGCGAGTGGAGTTTGTGGATCACGCCGGGGACCACAACGACCTTGTCTTCCGCCTCTGCCTCTGCCTCTGGAATCTGTTCCTCTGGGCTGGTACGTGACGGGAGCTGGAACTCGTTGGGGACAATCCCGGGTGGCATGTCCCACACGATTGCAGGTGTAGCATCTTGGCATCCTTGGAGCGTAGGTCCTTCCTCAGAAGGGGCACCTAGCTGGAGCTCTTGACGCGGGTGGTCCTCTCAAATGTGGCGTGGCCAACATGAATGCCTCTTCTTCAATTAAAAGTCTACAGACATTGTCCACTGTGTGTTGAGCAATTGGGACTTGGTTAATTTTTGTAACAGCATCTTTCCATTCATAATTCAAAGAGTTAATAATGATGTTGATCATTTGAATATCTTCAATGTTATGGCCTCTTTCTCTCAATTCTGTTCTCAGTCCTTTCAGTTTGGTCAAATGCCCTCCAATTTGTTCACCGAGTTTCAATCTCGAACCGTGGAGTTCAGACATGAGTAAACATGAAGATTCAATTGAGATAGGCCTGTAGCAATTTTCCAATTCAGCCCAAATTTGTCGGGCTGTTGTATTTGGTGGAAAAGTGACCTGCAATTCAGTATCCATGGACATCAATAATGTTGTACGAGCTCTTATCTCCAGATCTCGTGTTGCAAAATTCCAAGGTGGTTCAGGAGGGTTAAAAAACATGCAGTGGGTGCCTTCTCTAAGAAGCAATAGTGTAATCTCATTGACTCAGGCTTTGTAATTGTGTCCTGACATTTTTAGTTTTGACTCACCAGTTAGTGGAGAGACAGAAAATGCCTGGTAAGGAGCCTGCATTTGGTACGCTGGCTGTGCTGGCGGAAATGCCTGTGGTATTTGCTGTGCCTGTTGTGGACCTAAAAATGGTCTTGGTTGTGCTATTGGAGGTGGGCCAGGAGCTGGCCCTATTTACACTTGTGGCTGGGGCACATATGCAGGCATTTGTAGCTGCTGTGGCTGATGCACTGGAATCTGCTGTATTCCAGTTGCCATTTGTGCTTGATCTGCAATATTGGCATGACCTGCTGGATATGCAGTGATTTGCCTTTGCTGCACTAAGTTTGGCTGTGTTTCATCTAAAAAGACACCAACACCACCAGGGGGTGTTTGAGTTTGGGAAACACTTGTGGCATTTCAGCTTCCCGTAGTAAATTTCTTTTGCCAGCAGATGGTGCTGCACCTTTAGCTTCGGGCAGCTTTGCAGTTACAAGGAATGATTGCGTGGCAGGTTTATATGTAACTTGATCAGGGAGACTTTCATGTGACGTATGCAGTGCCCTCTGTCTTAATTGGCCTGACACAAAATCCACCAGGGGGAGTGTCTTTGGCTCCGAAGAAGAAGACAATATGGCGCTTTTTGAAAATCTTAAGTTATCTCCCTTATCTTGCTCAAGCATAGATATAGCCATTTTTGCCTGGGATAGCTCCTGTTCATAGAGTTTTATACGGTCACGATAGGCTTTCATAGCCAGCTCATCCAGGGTGAGCTTAGAGCTTTGAGGAGAATAATGAATTGTTTCTCTCTCTGCGTGGGAGGAATTTTGCTCGGCAGTTTGCTTTGGCCTTGCACCGAGCGTTATGAATTCAGAAGGTTCTGGGGAGACAGTTTGAGAGCTTGCATATTCAGAAGAAGACGTCACTGACCTCAGTTCCAGTACGTTATCTTCAAAAGCAATTTGTCTGTTATCTCCCTTCGTTCCTTCTCCCACGGCTTCTACTTGTTCCAGGCGTGTGGCTGTAGTAAGCAGCTGGAAATCTGAAAATCTCCTGTCTACCACCTTCTCAGCAAAATACATTTTGTATTTGTTTTTCTTCTGTTTCGGCATCTTAGCAAAATAATTAGCATACCTCAGTAGCTAAAAACTAATTGCCTATGCGCTCTTATCAGAAATAACAAAACAAGGAAAAAAGCCATAAATGAACCATCCGAGCTACCAGATGTCAGGGCATTGATTAATCCCATGTTTGGCTCTGGGAAAAATCACCCTGGTTTAATTAGAGGATGGATCGAGGCTTATTCCTTGTTGCAATATTCAGAAAAGAAATGCGAAGAAAAGTTCTCTAATAAAACTCATTTATTTGTTATAAAGAAAATAAAACACCTCACTAACTAAGAAAGTTAATTGCTACATTTTGAAAATAATTCGGGCCAGTTGCTTTCCAGCAACCGACACCGTGGCAAGAGAACAAAGGAAAGGGTGTGTGAAGCAAGTGAAAGAATGCGGACATGCGTAGTAAAATACTGATAAGGAACTTGGCAAACTACAGTAAGTCTATTAGTCCAAAAATAATGAAGCTCAGCTGGGAAATAAAAAAATGCTGTGACACGCCCTCCTATTCTACCACCTCTTACCTTATTAGATAACATAGTATCAACAGTATCAACAGTAAAGTCCTTTAGGCTTTTGGGTTCTACAATCCCCCAGGATTTGAAATGGCTACCTAACATCAGAACCATCATTAAAAAGGCACAGCAAAGAATGCTTTTCCTGCATCAAATCAGAAAGTTCAGATTATCCCAGGAACTGTTGATATAGTTCTACAAAGGAATTATTGAGTTTGTCATTTGTACTTCTATAACCATCTGGTTTTGTACAGCAACCAAACAGGACAGGTACTGACTTCAATGGAGTGTTAGGACTGCAGAAAAAACAATTGCAACCAGTCTGCCTTCCACTGCATGGGTCAGAAGGAGGACTGAAAAAATATCTATAGACCACTCACATCTGCTTCCCTCAGGATGCTGCTATAGAGCATTGCATGCAAAAAACCTAGATACAGAAACAGTTTTTTCCCTTGTGTCATCACTCTGCTGAACACCTAATTCCCACAGTACTGTTTTATGTCTAAGTATATTTACCCATGTAGTATGGTTGTATTACTATTATCCTTCTCATATTTTCTACTATTTCTCTTATTGGTATAACTATTATGATTACTACTTTTGTTGTTTTGCATGTACTGTACACTGAGAGCTTATGCACCGGAGACAAATTCCTTGTGTGTCTAATCACAATTGGCCAAATAAAGTATTCTATTTTATTCTCTGTAAGCAAGTCAGCTTAGGGGTAGCAGAGCTGTGATCTGTTAGGATGCAGTTCATTTTTCTCTCTCTTCTGTAAGGTGCGTCCATAACTATCAACTGCTACCAAAGAGCACTTAAAGGCACAAAGACTAATGAAACTGTCTTGGGTCAATCTGGAAAGTTTGGGGAGAAAATATGCCTTGTAAACATAAGAATCCATCTGTCTGTCTGTCTGTGTCTGTCTGTCTGTCTCTCTCCCCCCCCCTCTCTCACACACCCCTACCATATAGCCACAAATCAGGTAGAAACTTTGGCTTAAAATGAAACACTTCAAATGGAAAACATATAGAAATTCTATTCTATTCTATTCTATTCTATTCTATTCTATTCTATTCTATTCTATTCTATTCTTGAAACATTTGTATTTATTAGTTTGTCAAACATGTACAAGATAGCAGGTATAAATATAAACATAGATATGGATGAAAGAAATTAATACAAATAAATGGGGACAGTAGGACAGGGACAGTAGGCATGCTGGTGCACTTATGTACATCCCCTTTATGGACCTCTTAGGAATGGGGTGAGGTCCATGGTAGACAGTTTAAGGTTGAAGCTCTGAGGATGTAGCAACGGACTCAGGTAGAGCATTCCAGACATTGACCACTCTGTTGCTGAAGTTGTATTTTCTGCAATCGAGTTTGGAGCAGTTTATCTTGAGTTTGTACCGATTGTTTGCCCATATATTATTGAGGTTGAAGCTGAAGAAGTCGTTGACAGGTAAGACGTTGTAGCAGATAATTTGGTGTACCGTGCTTAGATACTTTTATATGCAGGCAGCACAGTTCCAGATTGTTGAAGCCCAAAATTTCAAGTCTGGTGGCATAGGGAATTCTATTGTGAGTAGAGGAGTGGAGTACTCTTCTTGTGAAGAACCTCTGGACCCGCTCAATCATATTAATGTCCAATATACAGTGTGGATTCCAGGCAGATGAGCTGTATTCAAGAACTGGTTTGGCAAAGATTTTGTATGCCCTAGTTAGCAATACAATGTTATCGGAGAAGACGTTCCGCAAAATTCGGTTAACAACTCTTAATGCCTTTTTTGGCAATGATGTTACAGTGGGCTCTGGGGCTTAGATCGTTTGAGGTGAGTATTCATAGGTCTTTGACAGAGTGGGGGTCATCTACGAGGTCATTTCCATCCAACTTGTATTTGGTGTTCTGATTTTTATTGCCAATGTATAGGACAAAGCATTTATTAGTTGAGATTTCGAGTTGCCAATTCTATGACCATTCGGACACATGGTCAAGGTTGCTTTGTAGGGTAGTGGCAATGTCAGTGGTGTTGAATAATTTTACGTCATCAGTGAAGAGGATGCAGCTGCTTTTAATATGATTGCATAGGTCATATTAAAGCAGAAAGAATGTGGGTCCTAGAATGCTTGCCTTGGGGGACACCACTGTTAACTAGTGCAGGATTTGATAGGGCCCTGCCTATTTTGACTACTTGTTGCCTGTTTGATAGGAATGCAGCTATCCATTTATGTAGGGATCCAGAAATGCCGTAAGGACTTAGTTTTAACAGTAGTTTGTCGGGCACCACTGAATCAAAGGCTTTGCAGAAGTCTATGTAAATTGCATCTATTGCTTTTCCCTGGTCAAGATGTGTGATCCACATGTTTCTGCAGTGTAGGAGTTGCAAATTACAGGACAATTTTTTTCTGAAACCAAATTGTTTGTTAGAGATTTTTTGTCTCTAGGTGGAGGGTGATGGATTGATTTATAATTGATTCGAAGACTTTACAGGTAATACAGCATAAGGAGATTGGTCTGTAATTTTCTACTAAACTAAGGTCTCCCTTTCTAAAGATAGGTATGACCTTGGCTAATGACCATAGGTCGGGCAAGGAGCTGGTTCTGAAGGATACCTACATAGAGGTTCAGCTATGGCAGTGGCAAGTTTTTTTAAGAAGTAAGCACATAATCCATCAGGGCCGATAGATAGAGATGGCCTTAGGTTATGTAGAGCCATTTCAACATTATCTACTGTAAAATCAAAGTGTAGTAAATCATTACAATTGGTTGTGGTATGACTAGGGAATGTGGGGTATCAGCCATTGCTGTTGTAGAAGACTGAGCTGAAGAATGTATTGAAGAAGTTGGCCTTAACAGCTTCATTGTTACAGTCTTCCCCGTTAGGTCCTTTTAGGGGTGGGATAGTTTTCGAGAAGTGCTATTTCACAAGTACCATCAAACACATCTCATGGCTAGGTAATAGGGAATATTGTTTTCTTTTTTTATTCCATTTCTTTTTTAACTTCTCCCTGTTCTCCCTCACTATTCATTATTTTAAACAATGGCTGGTCATGCAGAGCACATGAATCCCATAACAGTCCATTGAGAAATGATTTATCTGAGTAGAGAAACTATTTTATACACATAGTATATCTCATGATAGTATATGTGTACTTCACCTCACCCATAATTATTTCTACTTTTTGGCCACACCTTTTAAGTAAGAGAAAATAAAATAGCTGTGCCCTATTGCTTTATTGTTATTGTTTTTTGTTTAAAAGTATGCAAATCATTAGAATTGTGGCTATTCCTTAATCTTTTTTTCTTCCTATTTTTTTATTCTGAACATGTATAAGAATATATTGTATTTGCAAATGTATTTAAGAATTTGTTTGAACTTCTGAACATTTATATAGTCCCCATATAACCAATTTCGTTGTATACATTATGTACAATGACAAAAAAGGTTATACTACTATATATATATATATATATCAAGTATTTATTATCTAGTATATCTATGTACACTACTATATCTAGTATTTGCAAAACAATTTTTATGCTGGTTTTTTAAAAAGAAAATAATAGAACATTTGTTTCATTAAATGTTAAGAGATAAGAGATACAAGTACGCATACAGAGGACTTTATTGAAATTGATATAAGATTGAAAGTTTTTAATTTTTATCTCTAGAAACCTGTACTATCTTCAATGAAATGTGTTTCCCCCCCAGAATTCAACAGATAAGAACTACATAACTGGAAGCCTTGAATCTGCTAGTGCAGGGGTCTGCAACCTTAAACACTCAAAGATCCATTTGGACCTGTTTCCCACAGAACAAGAAAGCACCAAGAGCCACAAAATCTGGTCATTAGGACAGAGAACTGGTTGTTAAAAAAACAACGGGAACCACAAAACCCTTTTGACATATCTCTCCCTCCCTCCCTCCCTCTCCCTCTCCCTCCCTATGTCCGTCTCTTTGTTTCTTTCTGTGTCTCTGTCTGTATCTCTCTCTCCCCATCTTTCCCTCTCTCTTCCTCTCCTCTTCTCTGTCTCTCTGTGTCTCTATGTCCCTCTGTGTGTGTCTGTATCTGTGTGTGTGTATCTGTGTGTCCCTCTCTCTCCTCCTCTCTGCATCTCTCTCTCTCCATGTCTCTCCATCTCTGTGTGTGTGTGTGTGTGTCTGTATCTCTCTCTCTCTCCCTCTCTCGCTCCCTCCCCTCTCTCTCCCCATCTCTCTCTCTCTATGTCTGTCTGTCTGTCTGTCTGTGTGTGTGTGTGTGTGTGTGTGTGTGTCTGTGTGTCTTCTCACTCCCTCTCTCTCTTCTCTCTCTCATAGAAAGCCGAGGCTGGGCCAACCTAGTGAGCTGTCCTTGGAGCTTTTTGCTACTCCTTTTCTTTCTTCTTGGCAACTTTTCTGAAATCTAGGCTGGCTGAGGAATGAGCATGAGCCATGGCAGAGGCTTCCTTGAAGATGACCCTCCTCCTTCTCCCCTCCTTCTCCTCTTGCAACCCACTGGCTGGCTGTGGCAGGGCTAGGAGGGCATATACAAGTGGGGAGATCCTTGTTCTATTCACGGAACAAAGGCTAAAGAAGGGAGGTGAGGCAGGATAAACACTTCACAACATGTTTATTGGCTAACAATAACAGCTAACAGCGAATCGCTCTGGTTAGCTAACTACCATGGAGAGCGAGCAGCTTTTGAGGCACTGACAGCTCTTTTATACTCAGCTGTCAGAAGCTGGGCCAATCAGGAGCCACCAATTTCCCGCCGGCACACGGACCAATCGGCTGCTCTATTGGCCGCTCGTGCTTGCCGTCCCGACGTAACACCCCTTTCTTCCCAGATGGCACAAACGTAATCATCGAAGGTATGCTGGGCGTCTCCTGTTCCTCCCTGATCTGCGCGGTCCACCGGATTCAGCTGGAACAGGGGGATCTACGCTGGGCACCACTGGAACTCCTGGAGACTGGATATCCACTTCGGACAGCACTTCGTTTGGCAGGGAAGGTACAGGAACCACAGGTGAGTTCGCGGTCCCCTTGTCGTCGGGTTGAGACTCTGGACGTGACTTGTACTCTGCAGTCGCGGCTCCGGCAGACCCAGATGTGACAGGCCCGGATAGGGATTCATTAGTAATTGTCTTTTGGGGAAACCAACGGCGGCGGTGCAGTTGGTCTACATGCCTCCGCCAAGTACGGCCATCCCCCAACTGCACTCTGTATGACCGGGGGCCTGTAACCTCAATTATTTGTCCAGCCAACCAGCAAGGATCCCCCCCATAGTTTTGGGCATATACCCACTCTCCCTCTTGGAATGAACGGGCCCCGCCACTTGAATCCGGGGGTTTCTCAGGAAAATAATCAGGATGTAAACGATCCAAGTCTGTTCTTAACCAGTGGCCCATTACTAACTCAGCTGGGCTGCGGTTTGTTGTTGGGCATGGGATCACATGCTGCGTTAACAAATAGGTAGCCAATTTAGTTTGCCAACCAGGCCTGGAAGCAGCAGGGAACACGGGATTGACTGGCACCTTTGCTGTGAATCAAACCTTAACATGGTATATTTATGCATCTATACTTCCTTTCATTTATCCATTTAACTTCCTTCATTCCTTAATTATTTGTAGCACAAATGTCAGTATACCTAGACAAAATTGTCAAAGAATTCTCAGCTGATTCTGAATGAAAACATTTCTTCATTTTTTTTTTCCTTTAGGTTTTTTTAAAAAAATAAATTGTGGATCAATCCATGCCAGTTGGAGCACACGCAGCTGCAAGAGGAAGAGAGGCCAGCTGAGCCAGACCCAGATGCTTCCTGGCTCCCCTCCCCATTCTTCACACAGGATCACCCAGCAGTGGGGAGGGAGAGGATGCTGCCCCAAAGATAAAGGAGAAAGACACAGATGCTTCCAGCCCCAGGGGCAGAATCAGTGGGTCTGGATTGGGGAGATGAGGAGTTTTCTTTGAATTTTGAAATTGAGAGTAGCCAGGAATGCAGAAGGATAAGGAGAATTCTCTCTTCTGCTGTGTCATCCTTGCAGAGTCTCCCTTGACTTTACCCACTGGAGGACAGAGTTTGGCGCAGAGAGAGAAGCTGAGAAGGTGGGAGGGGAATCCATTCAGTCTTTGGGAGGGCGAAGGTCAAGTGAGGGTTCATGGCAGCCATGGAGCAGAGTGTAGACTTCTTTTTGCCCTCACCCCAGATCCTACCTGGAGATGGGGGCTGCAATGTATTAACAAAGTAGAGGCACAGCCCAGTGGTGGGTTGCCCCTGGTTTGCACCGGTTCTATAGAACCAGTAATAAAACCAGCGGGAGGCTCCACCCACCATCCCCGATGTCATCAAAACGCTTCTGCGCATGTGCAGAAGCTTCTGCGCTTGTGCAGAAGAGCACATGCATGCAGCCCCACTGCAAACCAGTAGTAAAGTAGAACCCACCCCTGGCGCAGCCCCACATCCTGCAAGGACTTGGGGGTCTCTGAGCTGGCTGACTGGGGATTCCTTGGGTGCCTTCACACACACACACACACACACACACACACACACACACACACTTCCTGGGTGGGAATCAGTGGTGGGTTTCTACTGGTTCACCCTGGTTCAGGCAAAACAGAAATGGCAGAGGCGGGAAGCTCCGCCCACCCACCTGGACGTCATCACAGATGCTCTGCGCATGTGCAAAAGGTTCTATGCATGCACAGAAGCACCACATGCAAGCATTCCCGATTCCAAACCAGTAGCGGGTAAGTTGAACCCACTACTGGTGGGAATGCCCCTCCCAATCATGTGGGGTCACTACCTTGCCCACCCCTCCTCAAAGCTTCTGCCTTTTGAGCCCTTCCTGGCAAAGGGGCTGCTGGAGGGCAGGTTTTATCCCAGTGCTGTGGGGCTTTCTGACCCACCACAAATAGCAGGTTGGGTTTCATTCAAGAAGCACTGTTTTGGATCTCAATTGGGGGGGGGGATCAGAGGGGAAGAAGTAGGAATCCCTTTCCTTTCCCTTCCTACCTCCCTTCCTGAGGCAATCCTTAGGATACTCAGACTATGAAAAACTAGATTTCCCCTGAGCAATATTTGAAATGGAGCCTTTCCTGGATTTGGCCTCTTTCAGCTTCAGCCCTTTGGCCTCCAAGTCCCTCCCCAACTATGGAGCTGTCCTCCTGCCTCTGGGGGATATCCTGGCAGTGGGGCTGACCACCTCCCATCACCCACGAGGTCCTCCCTCCAAAGTAGCCCCAGGTTTACCCCTGCAAATCAAATAGTTTCTAAGCACAGTCTCTAAGCAGTGTTATTTAGAAACAAGTTATCTGCTCAGAATCAGATAAAATACTTTACCGAAGAAAGAGCAGGGATTATTATTTTATTGCCAGTCATGTGTATTTAGAATCTGAGTTAAATGTCTAGACTGAGATTGATACATTCAGGAGATGCTAGTTTAGGTCACAGGTAATAATCCATAAAATGTTGAGAAGGAATCTATGTGTGTGTGGGTAAATAGGATTATTTGAAATACTATGTCTTCCATGGAAATATTCAAAAAATACTATATCTTCAAGGAAGAAGAACTGATTTAGTTTTAAATTTCACACATGATGGTCTCTCTCCCAGCTTCAATTTCCTATCTATAAAATGGGACCAATATTTGTATTTCACAAGGTGTTACAGGTGATGGGTATGCAGATTCTCCACACTTGTGCACAAACGAACCTCTGAGAAAATGCTTAGTATCCTTAAATTTGGAGCTCTTTTTTCTTCAGCTGGACAGGATCTGTGCACCTGAATGCAGAACACATTTTGGTTTGGAGAACAGTATCCCCTCTATGTCCCAAAGGTGCTTTTTCAAGAGGCATCTGGATTTTCTGGTTTTTCTTTGAAGACCCTTCACTTCTTGGATGAGAAGGCCATTTTCTTTTGCCTTGCCTAGCCATGTTTTTTTCCTCTGCCCCCCCGCCCCCCCGCCACCTCATGTTTACATAGGAGTTATAGAGGAGGAGGAGGATGGGTAGAAGCAGCCCGTTCCTTCAGCTAATTACCTTCCAGGTTTTCAAGGAACAAGAGCCGCTGTGATGTCATGCTGACTCTCCAGAGAAATTGGAGTTAGAAGCTAATTCAGAGATCAACTAGATTCCGACTTCCGGTTGGCTCCGCAGGACTTCACTGATGCCCCTCAGTGGGCGTCCAATCCCCGGTTTCATAAAAGCCCCAGAACAGCCAAAAAACAGCTGTCTGGGGCTTGAAAACCCTCTCCCTGGGCAAAGGGGAGAGAGAAGAGCCGGCAGGCAGAGGTAGAGCCCCCCAACTGCCTTAGGAGAAATCCTGGGGTGTGAAGGGCGAGGGCTCCCTAGAAGCCTGCCAATCTGCTCCAGACCTGGGAAGACTCTGCTAATTAGCGGGCTAGAAGCAGCGACCATTTCTGCTGACAATAAATAAGGGATTTTTAACATCTTTAATTGCTGCAGGCAGAACAAGCCAGGAGAAGTCAGACTGCAAGTATTCACACTTAACTTCAAATTTTATAGCCTCCTTCAGAAGTAACAAGTTAGCAATTTAAAATGGCGATTGAAACTTGAAAGGGAGGGGCAGAGAAAGGGAAAGTTACAGAAAGTTTTGTTTCCCTGGCAGCCTCTTGCCTGGAAAGAACTGCTGAGAGAAGGAGGATTTTAAACGTTAACTTACGATTGGGAAAATTCTTGGACTTTGATGAACTTTTCTTTTTGGCTTCTGAATAAAATACAATGATCAATTTAAACTGAAAATGGCCTCAAAATCTGTAAAGACTGTTCCTATTAAAGGAACTGGGAGCACTGGAAGCTCCCCAGCTCATACTCCTAGATTGCAAGCCTCTGCCCCTCTAACAGACCCACAGACTTTAACGTTTGAGATGATACAAGAAGCCCTACAAGCTACACAAAATAAAATTGCTACTGTGATTAATGAAAAAATTAATGAAACCAATGAAAAAATTAATGAAACTAATCAAAAAATACAGGCTGTTTCAGATGAGATTTTAATTCGGAACCAGCAGATTAGAGATGATATTCTATTGGCATTTAAATGTTTGGCAGGTGACATTGAAATGGTGGATGATAAAGTTGAAGAAATTAAGCAATCTACAGAAATTTTGGACAAAAAATTAGGAGAGACTCACAGCAAACTTGAGAGAGCTGAAGATGATGTAACGATGTTACAATACCAGGATATGGAATTTGCTTTAAGATTTAGAGGGGTGAAGGAGAATAAAGAAGAGAACTTGAAAGAAATGATGTCAGAGGCATTGGCACAGTTGCTGGGGGAGACGAAAATTGAGCCGGACTGGCAGATTGACAAGGTATATTGTGTCAATTCTTGAGAGGCTAGACAGAAATGCTTACCAAGAGACATTGTAATATATTTTACTACAAGGAGAGTACGCAATGAAATTTTACAGGCTACTTTTAAAAACAAGCTTCAGGTTGAAGGCCAGGAGGTGATGACAATGAAAGAAATCCCCCCCAAGATGCTGAGAGCAAGAAGGGAGTATGCTTTTCTGGTGGATGAGCTGAAAAAACGTCAATTACAGTACAGATGGGAGGTCCCAGCCAGTTTAATGGTGACGTATTCTGGAGAGAGATATCGGCTTAATACAATATGGAAAGCAAGAGATTTTTATATCAACGTATTAAAGGCTGGGACACCTAAATCACCAGAAGGAAAAAGAAAGAAGGAAGTACTGGAAGGAGAGAGAGAAGAGCTACCGACAGTGGTTCAGGGGAGAGTTTTGACTGGTCAAGAAGAACCACTACAAATTCAGATGGCTGTTCAAGATGTGGACTTAATTGATATTTTTGCAGAACAGAAGGATCAAAGACAGACCAGAGCAGCAACAGCTAAGCGTAAGGAAGAATTAAGACAGCAACACAACAACAACAACAACAACAACTGCAGATAGCAACCCAAGAAACTACCAAAACAGAAGCTGTGGGGGGAGCAAGACCTAAAGGTCAAATGAGGCAAGACCATCAAAAATTGCTCCAGACGCTTCAGAGGCCCAGAGATGGGAACTAGATTTTTGACTTGGAACGTCAACGGTTTGAATTCTCCACAGAAGAGAAGGAAAATATTTCACTATCTTAAACAATTTAAGAATGATGTAATTTGTTTACAAGAGACTCATATTAGGATACAAGATCAAAAATATTTGACAAATGCAAGATTAGGTATTCATTATGTTACAGCAGCATCAGAGAAGAAAAATGGTATAGTTATATATATGAAAAGAGACTTAATTGCAAAATTAGTTGAAGCGGATGATCAAAGAAGATTTTTAGCGATTGAACTTTTAATAAAAGGAAAAAAAAAACGCTTGTAATTGGAGTATATGCCCCGAACCAACAACAACAAAAATTTCATAACTTACTACACTCAAAGTTGACAGAATGGAGATATAAAACTTGTATCCTATTGGGAGATTGGAATGGTGTTTTGGATGTAAAAAAAGATAAGAAGGGACCTAAACAAAATGTTTTAACAAGAGCAAAATTGCCCAAATCGTTCTGGGAGATGATGGACGACTGGGAGTTGAGGGATATTTGGTGTGAAAGAAACCCAGAAGAAAAAGATTTTACTTTTTTTTCAGATAGACATCAATCTTTTTCAAGGATTGATTTTATATTAATTACTAATGATTTATTATCTAGGGTGAAGAACGCGAAGATCTGTTCAAGAACATTGACAGACCATAGTCCAGTCTGGATGGAATTGGAGTATGGGAAAGGGCCTAGGAGGTCCTGGAGGTTAAATGATAATCTGTTTAGATATGAAGAAAATGAAAAAGAGTGTAAAAAATTTATGAAAGAGTTTTTTGCTATGAATATGCAAAAGGGTACATTTATGGAAATGGTATGGGACGCAAGTAAAGCCTACATGCGAGGAATTTTGATATATTTGAATAATAAATATAGAAAGAAACAGGGGGCGACTTCCGGTTTGTCTCGCCGCCAGCGAAGATGGTCTCCTCTTGAGGACCGCCAGCCCCGCCGTTTGTAGAGCCGCTTCAACATCGAGAAGCGGCTTGAAAACTCCAAAATCCTAAGGATTGTAGGAGCAGAGAAGGCAAGGCACCGGTTGAGCCCCTATGAGCCCCCAGAGATTCGCTTCTGGGGAGGAAACAGGCGTGGCTCCCTTTCAACTTGCCAGACTCCGGACGGCGTGGGACGATTCTGCTGAACTCCGCAGAACAAGCTGGCTGCTGCAAACATTTTATCTGAATGAAACCAACCTTAACAAGCAGCGGAAGTATCAGCTTGAACCCCCAAACTTGAGAATCGCAAGTATTGATGTTTTTGGTGACTTTTTAAACTAAGAGAAAGTGCAAATGAAACTGATTTGAAAAAAAAAAAAATATGGCGCCCAGCAACTGAGTTAAAGAGCTAGTGAAAGTGATTCTGTGAAGCTTCTTTGATCTGTTACAAAGTAACTCTGCCTGTAACACAAAGGAATAAGAGAAGTGGAAAAACTTTTTAATTAAAATCTGAGTTGGCCTCAGCCTAGCTTCTACCTGATTAAATCTGGGGGACTTTTTTAGAAGCCTTTGTGGAGGTGGAAAAAGAAAAAGGATTTCCCTTTTCAGAAAAACTAAATCACGTGGCAGAATGGCTTCAAAGAAGCAGGAAGGAAAGGCAGCAGGAGGGGATCCCCCACACACAAACATGAAATACAGTCTCAACAGACTGCTCAACAGACTCAGAAAAAAGACTTTGATCTTGAAAATTTAAAAGAATTTATTTCTAAAGTTTTGGATGATAAATTTCAAAAATCCCAACAGGAAATAGATGAAAAACTTCAAAAATCTCAACAGGAAATTATGCAGGAAATTAATGAAATTAAAGATATGGTGAAACAGGATTATGGCAAGGTGACTAAAAAAATATCAGATGTGGCGTCTGGCCTTGCAGAATTTATTATTAAAGTTGATTCTAAAGTGGATGAACTAAATCAGAAGTCAATGCTAAGATGAAAGATAATGATTAAATTTCTGACGTTGATGAGAAAATGCAAAGAGTTGAAAACGAAGTTGTTATGATGCAATTCAGGTCAATGGAATTTGCTATAAGTCTTTGAGGAATTAAAGAGGGTGACAGGCAGGACCTGAGACAGATTTGTGCTGAGGCTTTGGCAGTGCTTTTAAAAATTAATCCTGATGTGGTTTTTTACAAAATAGATAAAATTTACAGAGTGAATTCCTGGGTGGCCAGACAAAGACAACTGCCTAGAGATGTGGTCATATACTTCACGGACAGAACAATAAGAAATGATATCCTGCAACAATCTTTTCTTACTTCTGTGCAAGTGGGGGGCTCACAAATAGGAGTTTATAAAGAACTACCACCTAAAATGTTGAAAGCAAGAAAAGATTTTGGCTTTCTTGTAAAAGAATTGTAAAAGCAAGAAATACCATTTCGGTGGGATGCCCCAACTGGCATAATTTTGAAATACAAGGGTGAAAGCCATCGTTTGAATACTGTGGAGAAGGCGGAGTATTTCTATACTACTATTTTTAAAGAAAGAACACCATCTCCACGTTCTTCCACAGTTTTGGAGATTAAGGAGAGTGATAAGAAGCAATCTCAACAAGAACCGCAAGAACAGGTTAAGCAGGTGGAGCTAGAGAAATTGCAGGATGCTGAAGGAGGTTTCTTGGATGAGCCTTTGCTGGAATCTTCTCCAATCCTGGATTTGGTTCGGATGGCCGAAGTTAAGGATCAGCGTATAACTCGTGCAAAATCCAAACAACTTAAAGAAAAGCAACAACAGGAAAGACAAGAAAAGGAAGCTATGAGTGCCATACAAGATGGGCCATGGGGGGGGGCGAGATTCGGGAAGATATTCGGTTATTCTGCTCGATGCTTCAGGAAAAGAAAGATGACAATTAAGTGTTTATCTTGGAACGTGAATGGGTTGAATTCAGCACAGAAAAGGAAGAAATTATTTACATATTTGAGACAATTTAATAATGACATAATTTGTTTACAGGAAACGCATATTACAACTCAAGATCAAAAATACTTGATAAATTCTAAATTAGGAACACATTTTATATCTTCAACTTTGCAAAAAAAGAATGGTGTGGTTATTTATGTAAACAAAAGATTTACAGCTAAAATTATAGAAGCAGATGAAGATGGTAGGTTTGTAGCCATCGAATTGCTTACAGCAAATGGCCAAATTCTTTTGATTGGAATTTATGCTCCTAATCAACAACAGGACGATTTCTATAAAATGTTACATACTAAAATATTGCAATGGGACTATAGATCTATTCTAATTATGGGAGATTGGAATGGAGTAATTGATTCGAAATTAGATAAAAAGAGTTTGGCGAAATCTAGGATCAGATTACCACAGACTTTTTTTTGACATGAAAGAAGATTTGGAATTAAAAGATATTTGGAGAATACATAATCCAAAAGAACTGGATTATACTTTTTTTCCCGATAGACATAGATCTTTCTCTAGGATTGATTTTATTTTGTTGTCAGATGATTTACTTGTGAAGACAAAAAGAACAAAGATTTTTCCAAGAACTCTGACTGACCATAGCCCAGTATGGATAGAAATTGAAATGGGCAAGACTGAGCGATGCTCTTGGAGAATGAATGAAAACTTGTTCAGATATGAAAAAAATATAATAGAACTTAAAAAGCATTTGAAAGAATTTTTTGAAATGAACCTGAGTAAAGGTACCCCAATTGAAATTGTATGGGACGCGAGCAAAGCTTATATGAGAGGGGTGCTTATTTATATGAACTCTAAACATAGACTGATTCGACAAAAGAAAAGATCTGAACTGGAAGTAGAAATAAAGAATAAAGAACAGCTACTTATTAAAAACCCAACAGATGAGAGAATACGTGGTGTTATAAAACTTTTGAAAGACCAATTTCAAATGCTTATGGCGGAACAAGTTGCAACAAATTTACAATATGCGAAGCATAATACATTTTGTAATGCCAATAAACCAGGCAGATGGTTGGCCTATACATTAAGGAAAAAGCAGAGTATACGGACTATTGATAGTATTGATATTGGAGGGAAAGAAATTTTTCAACAAAAATTAATTAAAGAAGCTTTTGTGGACTATTATACTAAACTATATGCCAAAGATGATGTGCAGAATGGACTTATAGAAAAATACTTAGATAATAAAAGAGTTACAAAAATTACTGATCAACAAAAGGAAAGAATGAATTATCCTATAACAGAAGAGGAGATAATGGCAGCAATTAAACAATTAAAAACAGCTAAAGCTCCTGGAACGGATGATTTGACTGCAGTGTATTATAAAACTTTGCAGGCAGAAATGGTGGAACAACTTAGAGATCTATTTTGTAATATTCAACAAGGGGGTAAAATACCTCCATCATGGACAACAGCTTATATTTCTTTGATACCAAAAGAGCAAGCAGGTCCTAAAAAACTGGAGAATTATAGACCAATATCTCTTCTGAATACTGATTATAAAATTTACGCAAAAGTACTAGCCAACAGGTTGATGCCAGTAATTCAAAAGGTGATTCATGAAGATCAAGCGGGATTTATCGAGGGTAGATACATGAAGGACAATGTAAGGCAAGTAATAGATTTATTGGAATATCTTGAGAAGAATAAACAGATCCCTGCAGTGCTGGTCTTCTTGGATGCAGAGAAGGCCTTTGATAGAGTGGATTGGAATTTTCTACTAAAGACTTTAAAAAAGATGGACTTTGGGGATCAATTTATACAGACGGTTTCAGCAATTTACCAAGAGCAAAAGGCACAGATTATTATTAATGGAAGTTTGACAACAGAGTTTAAAATTGAAAAAGGAACAAGACAGGGATGTCCGTTGTCCCCACTGTTGTTTATTTTAACACTAGAAGTCTTGTTAAATACAATACGGGATTCTAATATCTTGAAAGGTATAATGATAAGGCAAGAGGATTACAGAATAAAGGCATTTGCAGATGATTTGATTGTTACCCTAACACAGCCAATGGAATCAATAATCCAGATGAAGGACATTATACAAGATTATGGCAAAGTTTCAGGTTTTAAATTGAATCAGAAAAAAACTAAGATGATAGTTAAAAATATGACACAAGATCGTAAACACGAGCTTCAAAGAAGGGCAGGTTTTGAGATCGTACCAAAGGTAAAATATCTAGGAGTTCAGGTTGCAGAATCAAATACCAAATTGTTTCAAAATAATTATGAGGTGTTGTGGCGAGAGGTGCAGAAAGATATGGAGACTTGGAAAAAACTGCAGCTGTCTTTACTTGGAAGAATAGCAGCAGTTAAGATGAACATTTTGCCAAGATTTCTTTTTTTTGTTTCAAATGATTCCGGTGCTTAAAAGTGATAAACAACTAAAAGTGTGGCAAACTGGAGTGAATAAGTTTGTCTGGAACGAGAAAAAACCGAGAGTTATATTATGAAGCAGCAGCTTTGACTCTAGCAAGTGATTGGTTTGGAAGGAAAAAGACTGGAATATTGAATATAGAAAGTTTTGATCTTGAATTTGGATGGCATGCCTACTTATTTTATGAGAACAAAGTGGATAAAGTATTTAAAAGCCATATACTTAGAGACTCTTTGATGAGAGTTTGGAAGAAGCACCGACTCAAATGGGATTATAAAATACCGCTATGGCTGGATCTTGGTCATATTATGTGGAATACAAATATAATGTCACTCGGGGGGTTTTTATACAAAGAGGTTCTTTTTATAGATGCGGGCAGATGGCAGTTGAAGACACTACAGACACTGTTGGACGAAGGGATTAACTTAACTTGGTTACAATATAATCAACTACAATTGAGATGGAAAGAGGACCAAAAAATTGGTATTATGTTGCATGAGGAAGAATTGGTTAGACATATAAAAGAGAAAGGTCCAATGCATATTAAAAGGCTTTATAATGTTTTGTTAGAAAGGGATTCAGAAACTGAATTGGTTAAAGATTGTATGATTAAGTGGGCACAAAATTTTGAGGAGCCAGTGATGTTGGAAACTTGGGAAAAAAATTGGGTTCAGAATGTTAAATTTACACAGTCGCAGAATTTGAGGGAAAATTTCTATAAAATGTTTTATAGATGGCATTTAGATCCCAAAAAATTGTCGTGTATGTACCCTAATGTTCAGCCAAAATGTTGGAGATGTGATTGTTTAGATGCTACATATTATCATGTTTGGTGGACCTGTAGGAAAGTTAAGGCTTTTTGGATAAAAATTTAGTGGGTCATGCAGAATGTTTTGAAGAAAAAAATTCAATTTTCTCCACAATTGTTTTTATTGGGTATAGTTAAGGGTTTTACTTCGGGTGAAACAAAGTTGATATTGTACATGATAACAGCTGCGAGATTACTGATAGGTAAATACTGGAAGAATGAAGTTTTGCCCACGATCGAGGAATGGACTTTGAAGATGGCCAGTTTTGCAGAGATGGCGAAGATTTCAGCATATTTAAAAGACTGTTCACAAGACACTTATGAATGGGAATGGAAAAAGTGGATAGATTATGTTCAGAACAAATATCAAACTAGGAAGTATCAAATAGCTTTTATTTGAAAATGATATATTAAGATAGAAACATTTTAATATAATGAAGTTAAAAAATTATAAGGGGGAGGGAGGGGTTCAAGTTTTATATAAGTTTTATATTAAGGGTTTTTTTTTTTTTTACCTGATGTGAGTATATTGTGTGGAAGTCCGGGGGGAGGGGAGGGCTAGGGAGGGTTAGGGAGGTTGGGAAGTTGGGGGTGGGTTGAGGGGGGGGAAAGGGGTGAAAATGTAATTGTAAAACTTTTGCAATAAAAAAGAAAGAAAGAAACAGGGGGCAAAAAGAAAAGAATTAGAAGAGGAGATTAATAAACAGGAACGGGCTTTAATAGCCAACCCAACAGATAAGAAAATTAAAGAGGCAATTGATTTACTAAAGTGTCAGTTTAATATGTTAATAGCAGATCAAGTGGCAACCAACTTACAATATGCAAAACATAATACTTTTTGTAATGCCAATAAACCAGGTAGGTGGTTGGCATATTTGTTAAGGAAAAAGCAGAAAGCAAGGACAATAGAGAAAATAAAATACAAGGGTAAGGAAGTTTATGAGCAAGAATTGATTAAAAAAGCCTTTTTAGAGTTTTATTCAAGGCTGTATACTGGTGATAAAATTCAAGATATAGATATAGATAGATATCTGCAGAAAGAGAATATTTGTATAACTTCAAAAGAGCAGAGGGATAGCTTAAATCAATTGATAACTTCCGAGGAAATTATGTTTGCAATTAAGCAGTTGAAAGTGGGTAAAGCTCCTGGAATAGATGGTTTGACAGCTATTTATTATAAAAGTTTACAGGAGGAAATGGTGGAACCACTGAAGGAATTATTCAATAATATACAACAGGGAGGAGAGGTACCTCCAACTTGGAAGACAGCATTTATATCACTGATCCCAAAAGATGGGCAAGACTATACAGATCCTAAAAACTATAGGCCGATTTCACTTTTAAATATAGACTATAAGATTTTTGTTAAAATTTTAGCAAACAGATTAATGACAATTATGCAGCAAATGATTCATCATGATCAAACTGGTTTTATAAATGGAAGACAAATGAAAAGTAATGTAAGGCAAATTGTTAACTTATTAGAGTATTTGGGAAGGAACAACCAGGTCCCCGCACTGCTAGTTTTTCTGGATGCTGAAAAAGCTTTTGACAGATTGAATTGGTAATTCTTATTAAAACTAATAGAAAGGATGCAATTTGGAGAACATTTTATACAATCTATTAAGGCAATATATCAAAAACAAACAGCGCAAATAATAATCAATGGTGGTTTAACAGATAATTTTAATATAGAAAAAGGAACAAGGCAAGGCTGTCCCTTGTCTCCGTTATTGTTTATTTTGACGCTGGAAATTTTATTAAATAAAATACATATAATAAAGGGAATCAGAATTAGACGGCATGAATATAAGTTACGAGCATTTGCGGATGACCTGGTGGTTACCTTAGCCCAACCGGTACAATCGATTACAGCCTTGATGGATATAATCTGCTCATATGGACAAGTATCTGGTTTTAAAATAAAACAAGATAATAGCTAAAAACATGGACAGAAGCCAGAAAGAAGAGATAGAAAGGTTAACAGGATTTGAAATAGTTAAGAAGGTTAAATATTTAGGGGTTTATATTATGACTGCAAATATGAAATTATATCAACATAATTATGAACCGTTATGGCAAAAAATACAGAAAGAGATGGAAAATTGGAAGAAATTGCAACTGTCTTTGCTGGGTAGGATAGCCGCTCTAAAAATGAATATCTTACCAAGATTCTTATTTCTTTTTCAAATGATACCTATACTTAAAAAAGATGAAAATTTGAAGGAATGGCAGAAGGGCATAAACAAGTTTGTGTGGGCGGGGAAGAAACCACAAGTTAATCAAAAGATAATGCAAGATACCCGAGAAAGAGGTGGTCTTAAAATGCCCAATTTAAGACTGTATTATGAAGCTGCTACCCTCTCAGCAATTACAGATTGGATAAATTTAACGGAGGAAGAGATACTGAATATTGAAGGATACGGTCAGGTCTACGGCTGGCATGCTTACCTATTGTATGACAAGAAAGTAGATAAGACTTTTAAAAGTCATATATTAAGAAATGCTCTACTGCGTGTCTGGAAAAAGTATAAATATTTATTTATTTATTTATTTATTTATTTATTTATTTATTTATTTATTCATTTATTTTATTCGATTTCTATACCGCCCTACTCCCGAAGGACTCAGGGCGGTGCACAGCCAAACAATAAAACACATCCATACAAAATTTAAAAGTAGAATAAAATCAAATTAAATAATTTTGGCTCTGACAAATTTAAAACCCCGAACTATTTAAAACCAATTTTAAAATTGAATGTATAAAATACTAAGATATTTAAAAATTAAAAATCTTTTATGAAAGAGGGAGAAAATTAGGCCAGGCCCACCTGGTGAAATAATAAGGTCTTTAAAGCGCGGCGGAAGGTGCGCAGATCTGGGATCCTCCATATCTCTGGGGGGAGCTCGTTCCAGATAGTAGGTGCCCCCACAGAGAAGGCTCTCCCCTGGGGGCTGCCAGTCGACATTGTTTGGCCAACGGCACCCGGAGGAGCCCCTCTCTATGGGAGCGTACCGGCCAGTGGGAGGCTATTGGTGGTAGTAGGCGGTCCCGCAAGTACCCAGGTCCTAAGCCATGGAGCGCTTTAAAGGTGGTAACCAAAACCTTGAAGTGCACCCGGAAGACCACCGGGAGCCAGTGCAGCTTACACAGGAGAGGTGTTACATGGGAACACCATGTCGCTCCCATTACCACCTGTGTGGCTGCACTCTGCGCCAGTTGGAGCCTCCGGGTGCTCCTCAAGGGGAGCCGCATGTAGAGAGCATTGCAATAGTCAATAGTGCAATAAATATAAACTAAAGGATAAGTTACCAATATGGACAGTACCCAGACACGCAATAGAGAATATAAATTTGGAGCAAAAGCAAGATAAGTTTATATATAAGGAACTCCTTTATAAGGAAGGAGTTAGATTACAATTAAAATCTATGGAGCAATTAAGAGAAGAAGGAATTATTAAGACTTGGTTTCAATATGGTCAGCTGCAGGCCAGATGGAGAGAGGATCAAAAAAATTGGTATTATGCAGCAGGATGAGAATTTGATAAAGCAAATAAGAGATAAAGGTCAAATGCATTTTAAAAGGTTGTATAATGTATTAGTGGAAATAGATTCGGAAACAGAGCTAGTCAAGGATTGTATGATAAAATGGGCACAAAACATAGGTGAACCAATAATGTTGGGTACATGGGAAAAGATATGGGTTAGAAATGTAAGATTTACACAAGCTCAAAACTTAAGAGAGAACTTTTACAAAATGTTTTATAGATGGCATTTAGACCCAAAAAAACTAGCCTACTTGTATCCAAATTTACAACCCAAGTGTTGGCGATGTGAATGTGAAGATGCTACATATTTTCATATATGGTGGACATGTAAAAAAATTAAGGCTTTTTGGATTAAAATATGGTGGATTACTCAAAATATTTTAAGGAAAAAAATTAAATTTACACCACAGTTTTTTTGGTGGGAATAGTCATGGATTGTACTGTAATAGAGACTAAGTTGGTTTTGAATTTAATAACAGCTGCCAGGTTACTGGTGGCACAGTACTGGAAGAAGGAAGATCCACCTGCTATTGAGGAATGGACATTAAAAGTTATGCATCTGGCTGAAATGGCAAAAATTTCATCATATCTTAAAGATCATTCAAATGAAAGATACATATCAGAATGGAGAAGATGGATTGACTATATGCAAAAAAAGTATCCGAACAAGAAGATTCATATAGCTTATGAATGAAATATTTTTAAGTAGTTTATGTTTATAGTTTTTGAGCTATAAGGAGTTAAAGACTTAGGGAGAATATGAATGTAATAATTTGTTAGCATATTTTAGCTTTATGTTTGTGAATGCTATACCCTGTGCCTGTTCTGGGAAGTCTAGGGAGGGGGGTGGGGGGGAAGGGGGGGAGAGGGAAAGGGAAAGGGTGGGGGGAAAATGTTTGTATTTCTTATAAAACTTTTCAATAAAAAAAAAAGAGAGATCAACTAGGATTCCGCTCACACCTAGCCCGGTGATTGATTAGCCATTCCTGCAGGATTTGCATAATCTGCCATTGTGTGTTGGGGATCCACCTCCCTTCTAACCTGGCTGAGTTCGATCCCGGAGTGAAAATGGCACTCGCAGGAAAAAAAAAGACAGAAATGAAAAGTTTGAAGAGTGAGTTCTCTGTCACCAAAAGGACAATTGCAAAGCATGAGGGTGGAGCTGGCACAGAATGGAAGAATTCTATTTTACTGTGTAAGAAAAGACACAACTTCTCCCAAGGAAAAGCCCCGCCCCCCGCACATTAATAAAGAACCCCTAAGGAAGAGAGAAGCAAAGGGAAAGAACACACAAACCACTAAAAGTAAAAAGAACACCACCTCCGCTTCCACCCGCTCTAAACTGTCAAACTAGAGCCAGAGACAGGAGTCTCAGCCTACAAGGATACAATCTTGCAATTGGAAGTCTGAATAACTTCAGTTGTTGCAGAAAGCGGAAACTTTGAATCCAGCCTGTCAATTCACAAAGAAAGCTTGCTAGCCACATCAGACTAACTAAAGATAGGGGATCATAGGATTAATTACTTTTGTTAAACAATTTTTTTAAAAAAGCCAGCACTTTAGAAGCATTGCCAGTTTCCTTGGGGTTTTTGTGCAATGCACCATGGGAGGATCAGCATAATGTTGCCTGTTCCATTCCTATTTTGATAGTCCCAGCTGCTTCTTCCAGGACAAGAGAACGGAAAGTTTATTTGTCACTTTCCCAACCATGCCTTGCAGCATACCATTGCTCCTCCAGCTTCACCTTATTTCCTTATTCACCCATGTTCCCTTGGGCTATTTTATTTTCCAGAAAAAGTATAAGGGAGCATTTGCATTAGCAAGAGCATTGGGAGGAAACCCCACTCTACTTTCTCCTGTTCACCCTCCTTTCCCTTAGTGTTTGCCATCTGTTAAGTAACTTGACAGATCACTAAACCTTCCACTCAACCTGTCCCATGCTTTTTCACCCACATCTTAAGAGAGTGATTGGTAATTGTTTCCATACCAACTTGTGATGCTTGGTGGCAGGGAGAAGACATTGACTGCTCTCCTTAACTTCAGAAAGAATCTGGCTGCACTGTGCCTTTTCTGACTAATGTTTAAAACAACAGGCAGAAGCTTTTCTGATGAAGTGAGATACAACTCACCAAAAGCTTCTGCCTTTTGAGAAAAATTGCTAATCGGAAAAGGTACTTCCAAACTCCTCATTTTTGGACACTATAGACTAACATGGCTTCCTCTGATACAATGTCTCCTTAATTTGACACTAAAATAGTTAATAAAAATAGTCATCAGCTTCATTACTATAATGGAATAAATTGGCATTGGACCAATACATTTTAAGTTGGGATAATTTTCTGTTAGTTCAAGCAGTAGTGAATAGGAGTCTAATTCAGCCTAATGTCTCTGCACCAAAGAGTTAAATGATAAAGCTTGAATTTGGGACAAACTATATAAAATATATGCCATCCTCATTCTGATATTGTTAAATCTGCTATTCTCTATAAATTTAACACAGATAATAAGATTTGTACTGTTCATGGTATGAGTCAAATATGCAGAAACTTAAGCGAGGGCATCTGAACACCAGATACTGAATTATGTGTAGGCCCCGCCCCCTGCTGTAAAGTAAGACATCCCCAGAAAAGAAGACTTAATATTGTTTTTTTTATACTTAAAATGGTCATTAGGGCAGAGAATCGATTGTTAAATTATTTGAATCCCACCACTGAATACATATGTGTCTTAGAGGAAAAAAATAAGATAGTTGTGCTGTAGAAAATTTAAAAAATCAAGTAAATGAAGCTTTGAATACATATTGTAGAAATCATACTATTAATACTTATTTAGATCACTTGAATTGAATCTCAATAAATTATATCTTTTGCATACTGATTATTCATTAAAGTGTGTTAATGAATATATAGTAGTAACAAAGACAAAAACAAGTTTTTCATTTGAAACAAAATAAGATGTAGCACTTAGCAATAGCACTTAGATTTATATATCACTTTACAATGCTTTACAGTCTTCTCTAAGCAGTTTACAGAGTCAGCATATTGCCCCAACAATCTGGGTCCTCATTTTACTGACCTCAGAAGGATAGAAGGCTGAGTCAACTTTGAGCCAGTGAGACTTGTACTGCCAAACTGCAGGCAGCTTGGTAGTCAACAAAAGTAGCCTGCAGTACTGCATTCTAAGCATTGCACCACCATGGCTCATAATAGATAATAATTATAATAAAAGATTTATTGAGAATAATTCATGGTCATTCAAATTAAATCTCTGTTTCTGGAATTTGATAAAAATTTATTTTTTGAAAATGTAGAAATACCTAAAGATGAAATGGAACTTGTTGTTTTAATTGAAGAGAACACCCAGAAAACTCAGTTGTTCAATCTTAATATTTAGGTATCAGGATCATATATTTGATACTGAGGTGTACAATTAAAGAAGCCATATAAAAATTGTAGATTCTCGCTTTGCTCTAACGTAATTTTGGAAAAATCCAAAGGGAGCATGACCCATTTAATTGCATTCCATTTCTTCTTTAGATTTTTTTAGCTATATAATAGAATGCTCGCTAAACATAAAGCAAAACAGCTAAAGTAGTTACACTACAAATGGCTACTAGAAAAAAATCCTGAATAAATGATTTCTATAGATAGGAGAATAATGATGTTTTGGAAAAAGACCAAAGATTATTTTATATATGAAGAAGTGGAATACAGAAACAAAAAGAGAACAAATTTGAAATAGGGAATTGGGTACCTAAATCAAAAATGACCAGATACATAGACAAAGGAGCCTCTAGGAAAAAAAATGGGATCCCTTGATCCCATTCTATCTAACTTTCCTTATCCACCCCACTGCTCACTGCTCACCAACCTTACCCATCAAAGAATGGTTTTAAAAAAGCTTTTGATTTAAATTGCTCAGTCTCCAAGTCCTTTCCTTTTTTTTCTAACTATTTGTATCTCTTTTCCTCATCTCCTTAGAGGAGAAGAGATATTTTTCTAATCATCTGCTAACTCTTAGATGTTGTCATTTTCTATACAGTACAAACAAATAAGAAAACAAGAAAAGAACTTAATGTGTGATTCTAAATGGTCATGTTCACTGTTTCCTAAAAGAAGCAAGAAGTACTTTAATTTGGGTGTGAACATGGAGGGTCATGGTTCTGATTGAGTAAACTGTATGATTTTGTATTACATAAATGCAAGTTATCTCAGCAGAGATGCTCTTAATTAGGATTAGAGACAAGGTTTACTGAAGGGGATCACTGCAAGATTACTCTAGATAATATCTATATTTATTGAAAATAAACAAAGTTCTAATAAATGCAGGACTTCCAATAGAGTTGTCTATGGAATTTGCAATTGATTGACATACTCTGGTTATTAAGCATGGGAATTCCTGGGAGCTGAGGCATATGAGACCCCCTAATGGATTTAAGGTGTGTATCAAGCCTTATGTGGCCAGAAAAATCAAGGAAGCAAGAATGGCATGACTTTGGCAAGGTATCTTTTGTGCTAATCTGGAAAAATACAGAATCCTGGGAAAAAATTGTATTGTCATCTACCAATTAGTGAAGGTGTAAGCCTTTTGAGTGATTTGAAAACCTTCAAAGGTTTCTTATCACTTAGCCCAAGGGTGTCAAACCCAAGGCTTGTGCTTAGATCTGCTTAGGTGCTTAGATCTGGCCTGCGGGCCCACTCTGAAAGCCCAGGCTGACCGGGCACTGATCTACAACCTGGTGATGGCCGTTTTTGTTGGCAGAGTGCTGTAGTAGGCCATTGCAGCTGAAAAGGAGCTCAGGAGGGCCACCCATGCCCCTCCCAAGCTCTGTTTTCACTGGCAGCGGGCAGAAGGAGGCCATTGCAGCCGAAAATAGAGCTCGGGTGGGCTGCACACGCTCCTCCTGAGCTCCATCAGTAAACATAATTATCATTTAAAATATTAAGGATCTATTTCTAAACTCCTTAATAGTATTGATTCTACTCATATACTGTATTTTTCGTCTATAAGATGCACTTCCCTCCCAAAAGTGGGTGGAAATGTCTGTGCATCTTATAGAGTGACTGTTGCCGAAGTCCCGCCCAACTACCAGCTCCCACCTTTCGGCCGCTGCCTCTCAGCAATTTGCCTCCTTGCAGCAAACAGCAAACAGCCTGTTCAGCTTCAGTACAGCCTGATTTAGCACGAGCAGCTGATTGGTGGTTGGATCAGACTCCCAAAATACCGCCAATCAGCTGTTCCAGGCTACGGGGATCACCGCCACTCATTGCCACCCATCACCACTGCCATCTATCACCGCCTCCATGCGCCCCATTTTCAGCCTTCACGTGCCCTATTTTCAGCCTCTGCGTGCCCCATTTTTGGCCTCTGCACATCCCGTTTTCTGCCTCGGTGTGTCCCATTTTTAGCCCAATCCAGGCAGCGGTGATCTCCACCACTGCTGCCATCTATCGCCGCCGAATGGGCCAAAAATGGGATGTGTGGAGGCTGAAAATGGGGCTCATGGTGGTGGTGCTAAGCGGCAGTGATGGGCGGCGGTCATCCCCGTAGCCTGGAACAGATGAATAGTGGTATTCTGGGAGGCCGATCCAACCACCAATCAGCTGCTCATGCTAAATCAAGCTGTGCTGAAACTGAATGGGCTGTTTGCTGTTTGGTGCAAGGAGGCAAATTGCTGGGAGGCAGATTGTTTTCCTTGTTTTCCTCCCCAAAAGCTAGATGTATCTTATAGTCTGGAGCATCTTATAGACTGAAAAATACATTACTCTAGAAAGCATAAATCCCAATGAATGAACTGGAGGAGTTTCACCAGGTTTATCTATGATTTTTTTTCCTTACAAGAAGAAACAAAATCTGTGAACCTTCAGAAAAATTACTGTCCTGAGAGACTGCTTGACAATTCCATCTTAGTAAGGTTGCATTTTATGGCACCTAGGAAGGGCATAATTCAACACCTATATCCTGGAAGCAAGAATGTGAGTGAAGACTTCAACTTTCACACCAGTAGGTAAAGATTGACTTGACATTCCATCTAGAAACTTGCATACTCAATTAAAAACACTTATGGTTCATGAAAACAGTGAATTCCTCTTTGCCAGTTTCTGTTCCTCCTACACTTCTAAATTATTATGGGGTTGCAGAAAATACATTTTACCTGTCATCCCCCCACCATCTTTTCAAATACCATCAGCTCAATATATTGTTATTCTAGCTATAAAATAATGCAAGAATCATTGTCAGAAATGAATATCCATGAGAATTCTGCGAATATGGTTTTTTTTTTTAATTGAGATCTCTTTGTTTACTTTTGGGTTCTGTTTTGATCTTTTAGCAAGCAGGTATGTAGATATTTATACTTTATTCTAGTAGAATTAATCTTTGCAATACTCCCTGAAGCAGCTGCTCCCTTTTCAAAATAATAAGCATATGGTTTTATCATATTCATTGATTTGATTCCCTTCAGCTAAATAGGATTTCAGCAGAATACAAACAACTTTGTAGAATTTCTATATAGTTTTACTTCAGTTAAAAACAACAAGAAAAAAAATACTGTTTAGCCACAATATGGTTTATAAAACAACAACAAAAACAAAAACAGACCTCCCAAGATGGCATTTATGCTCCAGAATAGGAACTTAGGAGCCTAGATAGCTCAGCAGACTAATGCATTGTAATTTAATTCCAGCTGTCTGCAATTAGTAAGTTCGAATCTTGCCTGGCTCAAGGTTGACTCATCCTTCCATCTTTTCTAAGGTAGGTAAATTGAGGACCCAGTTTGTGGGGGCAATAAGCTGACTTTGTAAAAATATACAAAAAGTATGAAGGCTATTGCTTAATGCATTGTAAGCTGCCCTGAGTCTCCGGAGAAGGCATATAAATCAAATAATAATAATAAAAAAACTATTTAGAAGACCATGATCTGAAAACCTGAAAAGAAGGAATAATAATAGGAATTATCTAATATCAAGATGAAGTACTTCTGAAGTTGATCCTTTTCAATTAAAATTATTATTTCTAAACAAAATTTATTTTAGCAAAAGATAAAATTGAAATATTTTCAAAAGGTTATATTGAATTATGCAATGCTAAATCACAACATGTAATTCCAAAGGTACTTTTTTCAAAAGGCAACAGGACTTTGTTTTGTTTTGTTTTTTTAAAAAACCAAAATCCAGTTGCCTTTTGAAAAAGCACTTTTGGGACAACGATGACCTGGGTAACTGAGAATCTTCATAGACATAATATGTAATATTTTCAACTAGTGGTTTGTTCTGAGGATGATTTATGTTATCCAAAAATTCTGATGCAAATTGTCCTTAAACATAATTTTCACTTCATAACATCTTGTATAAAATAAAATCTTTGCTCAGAATATATATTCCTCGTGGACTTATAAGACTAAAATGTACCTCCAAATTTCTAGTAAAAGGAATAAAAGTAAAGCCATGTTACAATGGTAGAAAGAAGTAAAGATAATGATGGTAATTCTTTTAGGGTTATACATTTCAGTTGAAATAGTTTTGAACAGTAATTTTTAACAGCAATATTTAATGTAATATTTAATGCAGATAATTCCTTGACATTCTACTACAATCAGTAGTTGATAGGATAACTATCATTTACAAATTGTCTTTGCTGGGTAAACTGGTCTAATATGAAAAAATGCCTTTCCTGTTCCAGATATGCATAATATGTACATGTACAGTATAGTGTGTGTGAGTGTGTGTGTGTGTGTGTGTGTGTGTGAGAGAGAGAGAGGGGGGGGGGTAGGGAGGGAGAGAGAGAGGGAGAGAGAGAACAGTGCCGTTTTGATTTTTTATTCAATCTAATTAAAGGTTTTGACTTTTTTTTCAGTGAGGCAAAGAAGTTGGGCCAGATAATTGGTTTTCCCCTAATTATAACTTGGCCCAAAGATGAATTTTATATTTAATTGATAGTAAAATAATTGGTCTGTCTCAGCAGATAGTTTTTTTATTATTATTATTTTTAAAAAAATTTATTATTAAAATAACATTACAAACAACATATACAATACTTCACCCTGTGCTATACATAAGAAAGGAAGATTTGGTTCTTCGGATATATCCTCATGATCGCCAAAATCCACGTTCTCGGGGTACAGGTACCGAAGCATCCAATTTTCCCAGCGCATAGTCCACGAATAGTTTCCAAATTTTCCAGAAAATATCTTCTTTATAGTCACCATTTCTAATTTTAATATCGCATGTCATTTTATCGTTTAAAGCTAATTTCCACATTTCACAATACCATTCTTCTATTCTAAAATTCACATCTAATTTCCAATATCTGGCTATTATAATTCTACCCATTATAATCATAATTCTAATCAATTCTTTCTCATATTTTGTTGGTTATATTTCCTTAATTATCAACAGTAATATAGTTTCTGGTCTCAATATTATTGCTTTCCCCATCATTTCAAATATCATTTTCCCCAATTGTTGCCAAAACTTTTTAACTTTATCACATTTGTACCACATATGTTCATAAGTCCCTAATTCCATATCACATCTCCAACATTGTTTACTAATTTTGTTATCCATCAATGACAATCTTAATGGAGTCAAATACCATTTCCAAACAACCTTATAATTATGCTCTTTAATCCTTACAGATAAAGTCTTCATAATTCTACTCTTCCAATTCACATTCCAGTCTAAAACTGATATTTTAATATTAAGTTCTTTTTCCCAATTCTTCTTCATCACCCTTTGTGGTTTTCCATCAAAATTTATAATCTTATATATCTTACTAACGAGTCCCTTTAGCCCAAATTCATCTTTCATAATTTGGAATACTAAATGTTCAAATTCAGTTTTACTTCTACTTATCGAACAATTGTCCCTTACCTTCTTAGTCCATTTTTCTATCTGTATTTTTTCAAACCAGCCTAAACCCAATTTTTCAATGATTTCTTTTTTCCTCCTTTCATTTTCTGAAGTTTTTAACCAATCTATTATAGTTTGTATATTTTCATCTTCCATTACCCTATCACGACTTATATTAGTTTTAATCGGCCAATTTTCAATTGTCTTCCCTAAGAAAATTATATCTGGAATTAAAATTTTAACAAATTTATTCCAAATTTTACTCAGTCCCTTTAACCAATAGCTATTAATTACACATTTTGCTTTATCTAAAAACCATGTTGAGCCAAATCTCTTGATGTCTTTTAATTCTAAATCTCTCCAATGACTATCTTCCCCTTTAAATATTTTTATCACAGTCCAAATAGCATAAGCCCAATAATAATTGAGTAGTTTGGGGATTCCTAATCCACCTTCCTTTTGATTTTGATACCACATTTTCTTCACTAATCTAGGTCTTTTCCCACCATTGCAAAATTTATCCAATTTCTTCTGATATCCTTCAATATCTTTCTCTGTCAAGTTTAATGGTAACATCTCAAATAAAAAATTAAACTTTGGCAACAACATCATCTTACACATTGCAATTCTACCAAACCAAGACAATTTTATCATTTTATATTTATCTATCTTTTTTGTCTCAGCAGATAGTTAAGATATACTGAGAATTAGAGAACCGAGAATTAGAGCAGCAAGATATGAATAAAAACAAGATATACACCTATGATATATTATGCCTTATTAATAATTTTATATGTTCCAAAATCTATTGATAGGATGTATCACTATTTATATATTGCTTAACACACTGTAAGCCGCCCTGAGTCTCCGGAGAAAGGCGGCATATAAATCAAATTAAATAAGAAAGAAAGAAAGAAAGAAAAGTATAAATTAGAGTTTTACTTATTATTTTGATTTTAAATATTTGGGAATAATTATTCCAAGGATATGTTTATCTTTTGTGGATGCATACAAAAATCAATATTAAAAAAGTGGGTAAAATTCCACAATCAACACTATTGCAACTGAGAGATAGTCTGATGTTTGAGTAGTAAGCTTTTGGCAAGTTAGAAAATATGTTTCAGCATAGCATAAAAGAAGTTCATTAATCTATTTAGCACTTCAACATCATACTCATCTGTAAACTGATTCTATAATTGGTTCCCAGATGACTTGGGCAAACATTTACTGTTTACTAGGCAAATATTTACTGAAGGACATGGTTTGATACTTTTTGATGGCTTAAGGTTTGTTTAAAATTTAATTAGTGTCAACATCTACAATGGCTATTGTGGTATTGCAAAGTTGGGAGAAGTATAGTTTTCTTTTTTTTTTCTTTCTTTTTCTCTTTCTTTTGTCATGGTGTTACTTAGGGAAGTTTTAGGCTTTTCTCTGAAGCTTCCCTGAGGTGTTTACTTCGAATTAGGGTTTAATTACGGTTTACACAATTTCTCTCTCTGCAAGCTTCAAGACACTTACAACATTTAATTGAATCATCTTTGAAGAAACTTACAATTTTTCTTGATTCATAAATCTGTCTGCCTAAGGCACTCTTTGAAATCTAAGCCTGTGGAGAGCTGTCTATATTGGAAGCAGATGTAGGCTACCTTGGAACTCAGGACTGTATCCGTGTGACCTGTAGACACACTCTTTTGTGTGTGAGAGACCCCCAGAGCATCTATTGGTAGAAACTGTTGTTATCATTTTTTTTGTTTTCAAAAAAAAAAAAAAAAAAAAGTGGGATATAGCCACAGTAAGAGCTTGTTAAGTTGTTTGCAGATTGGGTTCTAAATTAGCTGAAAATACATTTGGTATGGAAATGTATTGCATAATTTTGTTGGAGACTAAACTATTTCATCTACTGTTATAAAAGAAATTAATCATTTCCCGTCCTTTAAAAATGTACTAGAAAAATGAAAATCAGTGCCGTTGTAAGTATCAAGGCTTATACTAATGGGCCAAGATTTTCCCCAGATACTCCAATAAACTGCTTTTTTTTTTCTTTTTCTTTTTTTTAATTTGATTTATATGCCGCCCTTCTCCGGAGACTCAGGGCGGCTTACAGTGTGTTAAGCAATAGCCTTCATACTTTTGTATATTTTATACAAAGTCAGCTTATTGCCCCCACAAACTGGGTCCTCAATTTACCTACCTTAGAAAGGATGGAAGGCTGAGTCAACCTTGAGCCTGGCAAGATTCAAACTTACTTTAATTGCAGACAGCTGGTATTAAATTACAGTGTTTTTAGTCTGCAGAGCTATCCAGGCTCCTGACATGCACATCTGACATGCACATGCACATCCAGGAAGATGGATAATTGCAGCACCCCTGCTTTTGTTATGTAATCCAAACATTATTTATTTTTGTTGTTCCACTAATCCTGGAAGAGAGATGCTGTTCCCAAATAAAAACTTTTCCTTTATGTGAAAAATAGTCCTTCAACTACTAAGCATACTAATTAATGCTGAATAATTGAACCAAGAATGATACTTTTTTACTTTAAACCCATTCTGTCTCATTCTCTATATGGCAGGAGTAGTATAATAAATAGCAGTGTAATAAGCATACAGATATGTCAAATCATATATATGCATACAACTATGCTTCCAATAAAAGAGAATTATTAATAAGATGAAATATAAAGTGAAATACATCATAGACAACAGACAACTAACATTTTCTTTTCACATTTCATTGTCAATGACAAAATATTTCAACTACAATTCTGTTTATTACACTTCTAAAAGCAAGACCAGTGAATGAGGAAATATAGTGAGGAAGATTAAAGTGAGGAAATAAGGTGAGGAAGATCATCGGACTAACCGCCGTGAGAGGGCGGTTTGGGATTTATATCCTGGGTGCCGCATTGTTTATGTTGTACCATCATTTTGCACCTGCACTTTACACCTTGCTGGCAGAGGGACGGACCATCAAACCACTTTTTCCAGCAAGCCGGGCTGGCTTAAGAAGAAATTTTTAAATGTTTTAATTGGTTTGTATTTTTAATTTTGGGCCAAATTTATATATATTTTAATTGTTTTTAATATTTGTATTTCATGTTTTTTAATTCTGGCTGTACACCACCCTGAGTCCTCAGGGAGAAGGGCGGTATATAAATTTAAAATAAAATAAAAAATAAAATAAATAAAATAAACCAACCGCCGTGAGAGGGCAGATTTTGGACCTATATTATGGGTGCCGAGTTGCTCACGTTGGACCATTACTTCCATCTCACCAATAGAGGGGGCAGACCATCAGGCCAAGCCACTGTGAGAGGGCTGTGGGACTTATCCCTCCCCCCCCTTGGACTGTGTCGACCTGGAGACGGACTTGGCCTCTTTTGTGAGAGGACAGTGGACTGGGTCTTGAATCCTTTTGTGTATGGACCCTTTAGGAGATGGTCACCTCATCCCTGTGGCAAGATGTACTCAGCAGCAGAGCTTCTTGGTCTGTGAGATTCCACCCTCCCGCAGGCTTGGCCCTCCACGTTATCGAGGGCCTACCTCGCTGACGGATTTTGGAATCCTGAGAGGTGGCATGTCGCAAAGAGGGGGCTGAGGGGTCTTTTAAAATTGTCCTTTTGTAATCTTTTAAGGGGTTTGGGGAGGGGGGTAGGGAGGGAAGGTAATAGGTCAGGCTTGGCACAGGGGCATGAATTGGGAGGTGCGGAGCCGGGTGTGGAGGGGCTTAGTGCGGGTAGGGAAGAGGGCGATTCCATCAGGACCATGTTTGGAAGGGGCAGATATGGCGGGAGCAGGGGACCATATCATGTTAGGGGGGCATGCACCCGCTGTCTTCAAGTGGTGGCATGCCTTGGCCCCCCAAGGCTCTTTTCGTTCCCCGGGTTGTCCAGAGCTTCAGAGCCCAGGCCTTAGGCTGATGCTGTGCAATGCCAGGTCCGTGGTTAATAAGGCCCCCCTCATCTGTGAGTTAATTCAGGAGGGGGGAGCGGACCTGGCGGGTATTACAGAGACCTGGTTGGGCCAAGAGGGGGGGTCCCCCTCGTAGAAATGTGCCCACCAGGTTTCCAAGCATTTCATCAGCCGAGGGCCCAGGGCAGGGGTGGGGGGTGGCGGTTGTCATAAAGGAAGGTCTTGATCCGAGGGAGGCCACTGTACCACAGATAGCCGGATGTGAGTCTCTCCTGGTGAAGTGGGGCCATGGGATGCAGGTGGGCCTGCTGATCACATACCTGGCTCCCTGCCACGTGACAGCGGCCCTGCCCGAGCTTCTCAACGTTATTGCCGGAGTGGCGGTTGATACCCCCAGACTGGTGGTCATGGGGGACTTCAACCTGCCGTCGGCCGGTGAGGCGTCTGAGATGGCCCGGGAGTTCATGGCTTCCATGATGGCCATGGACCTGACACAACTAATTTATGGCCCTACTCACACGGGAGGACACACTCTGGACTTAGTTTTTGTCTCTGGTCAGTGGTTGAATGGCCAGGATATAGGGAATATAGCTATTGAGCCCCTGTCATGGTCTGACCATTCTCTCCTGTGGCTGGACTTTCTGACCGCTGCACCCCATCGCAGGGAGGTGGAACCGTTTAGGTGGTTCCACCCCAGGTGCCTGATGGATCTGGAGAGATTCCAGAGGGAGCTTGGACCATTTCCTAAGGCTTTGGCTCATGACTCGACTGAAGATCTGGTGGCTGCCTGGGATAGGACGGCCACCAGGGCTTTGGATCGTGTCATGCCTTTGCAGCCTCTGCCCCAGCACAGCACCTGCCCAGCTCCTTGGTTCACAGAGGAGCTGAGGGAGATGAAGCGCCGGAAAAGACGCCTAGAGAGTGGTTGGAGGGCCAGTCATTCCGAATCCGATCGAACACTAGTTAGGTCTCACATTAAGACCTATTTAGTGGCGATAAAAGTGGCAAAGTGTGATTACTTTTCCACTCTTATTGCATCGGCAGATAATCGCCCAGCCGCCTTGTTTAGATGACCCGCTCCCTTCTACATCAGGGAGCGCGGGAGGACCTCTTGCAAGGGCAGGCTGAGGATTTTGCACAGTATCTGCATGATAAAATCACTCAGATTCAGGAAGGCTTGGACTCTGACTGGGTAGATTCTGGCGGGGTAGCTGAGGCGGGTCTTGAGAATGTTATCTGGGATGAGTTCGATCCTGTAACTCCTGAGGATGTGGACAGGATTCTGTGGAGGTTAAATGCAACCATGTTTATTGGACCTGTGTCCCTCCTGGCTGGTACTGGCTACCCGGGAGGTTACGCGAAGCTGGCTCCAGAGGATTATAAATGCTTCTCTGGGGGAGGGTTTCTTGCTGCCTGCCTTGAAAGAGGCAGTGGTGAGGCCCCTCCTTAAGAAGCCCTTCTCTGGAGCCGGCTAATTACCATCCTGTCTCCAACCTTCACTTCATTGCGAAGGTTGTTGAGAGTGTGGTTGTGCAACAGCTCCCGCAGTACCTGGAGTACCTGGATGAAACCGTCTATCTATACCCATGCCAATCTGGTTTCAGGCCTGGGTACAGCACGGAAACAGCATTGGTCGCGTTGGTTGATGATCTCTGGAGGGCTCAGGACAGGGGTTGCTCCTCTGTTCTGGTCCTATTAGATCTCTCAGTGGCTTTTGATACCATCGACCATGGTATCATGCTGCACCGGCTGGAGGGATTGGGGGTGGGAGGCACCATGTTGCAGTAGTTCTCCTCCTATCTCTCCGACTGGTCGCAGTCTGTGTTGGCAGGGGGGCAGAGGTCGACCTTGAGGCACCTTGTTTGTGGGGTGCCACAAGGGTTGGTCCTCTCGCCACTCCTGTTCAACGTTTATGTGAAGCCGCTGGGTGAGATCATCCATGGATTTGGGGTGCGGTGCCATCTGTATGCTGATGACACTCAGCTGTACATCTCCACCCTAAACCACCCCAACGATGCCCTTGAAGTGATGTCCCAGTGTCTGGAGGCTGTGCGGGTCTGGATGGGGAGGAACAGGCTTCGACTCAACCCTTCCAAGACCAAGTGGCTGTGGATGCCGGCATCCCGATATAACCAGCTGGTGCCATCGCTGGCTATTGGGGGGGCAAGTCATTGACCCCACAGAGGGGGCTCACAACTTGGGCGTCCTCCTGGACACATGGCTGTCTTTAGAAGAGCATATGATGGCCGTGGCCAGGGGGGCTTTTTATCAGGTTCGCCTGATATGCCAGTTGCATCCCTTTCTGAGTCGGGATTCCTTATGCACAGTCACTCATGCTCTCGTAACTTCTCACCTGGACTACTGTAACGCTCTCTACATGGGGCTCCCCTTGAGGAGCACCTGGAAGCTCCAACTGGTCCAGAATGCGGCTGCGCGGGTAATTATGGGAGCGACATGGCGCTCCCATATAACACCTCTCCTGCGCGAGCTGCACTGGCTCCTGGTGGTCTTCCGGGTGCGCTTCAAGGTGTTGGTTCTCATCTTTAAAGCGCTCCATGGCTTAGGGCCAGGATATTTATGAGATTGCCTTCTGCTACCGATAACCTCCCACCGGCCAATACGCTCTCACAGAGAGGGCCTCCTCAGGGTGCCGTCAGTCAAGCAATGTCGGCTGGCGGCCCCCAGGGTGGGAGCACCCGCCCTCTGGAACGAGCTATCTCCCGGAATATGACTGATCCCGGATCTCTGCACTTTCCGTAACGCCCTGAAGATGTTTTTATTTCATCAAGCCGGCCTGGCCTGATTAGGTTTTATGGGTTAGTTTTTAATTGTATAGCTTGGGGTTTTAAATTGGGAGGCCGATTAATTTAATTTATTCTTAGTTATCTTAACTTTTATATTGTATGTTATTTTAATTTTCGGCTGTTCACTGCCCTGAGTCCCTTCGGGAAGAAGGGCGGTATATAAATCAACAAATAATAATAATAATAATAATAATAATAATAATAATAATAATAATAATAATAATAATAAATAATAATAATAATAATAATAATAATAATAATAATAATAATAATAATAATAATAATAATAATAATAATAATAATAATAAAAAAATTATAAATGCTTTCCCCGATGAAATAAAGTAAGGGTACAACATTAAATATTTGAAAACAAGGGGGGAACATATATTTAATACATCTTTTGCTATATGCAAACTCATTTTGGTTTCAGACTGATGGTGCTGAGAAAGTCTATAAAGCAATGGAGTTATTTTTCTTCACTCATTTCAATATATAACCAGGTCTGATTGACCAAACAGATAAGACCATAAAAAAGACTTTTCAAATTAAAAAGACAAACTTAGGCAAAAATGTACTAGGTATTACTAGGCATATGATTAGTTTTTGTGCCAATTCTTACATATTCTGAAACAGTAAAGTTGCTTTAATAACTTCTATGAATGAAATATTTTTGAGGTCCCTGTTAGGGATTAGATCAGAATGCACACATCATCTTCATACTAATCCCTTCTACCTATTGTAAGGAAGTCTAGGAGAGTTAGCTCCGGAAATCTTTTGCAGATATTGCAAATGTTCAATGCATCATTTATCTCCATTAAACTCACATATAGAATTGTGTGCTACTTTTACAAGTCTTTCCATAGTCTATTGATTTTCTTCATGTTTCTCTTTTGCCCTGATTTGTCTCATATTATATCCTAAGAAAAATGCTAAAAGCTTCCTTTGTCCTGGAAGCAAAATTGCCAGGATATTGATCCTTCCCTATTTTTTGGATAATTTATTTCATTGCTGATTTGAGATGTTCTACCATTAAATTGTAGACATCGTTGGGAATGTAACAATGTTATTTGGCATTTTTAGTCTGGAGGAAGACCAGATATATGAAATGTTGAAATATGGTAGAGACAGAATAGAGGGGGGAAAGACATCCATGTTCTGTAGTGATACTTTTGTGAGCAAAATGCTCACCATACAGCTTTGGAAAAAAAATACATACAGTAATATATAAAGAAAGCTCTCCATGTATTTACAGGACTCACATGTTTGCCACATATGCACTGAACTGACAGATTAGCATAAAAATCAATAAATGCCAAATAAATTTCATTTCTTTGCTGAGACTCTCCTCTCCAGATGCCATTTTTACTTGCTCCTAGTATGGATATTAAAAGCAACACCCACTCACCCCCACTTTTATTAGGTAAGTCAAATCTTCAGTTAATTATAAAGGTAGGAAATTAAACACACAAAATAAACTTCACATATGAAAAGAAATGCCATTAATTCAAAGTAACCCCATTTGAGAAAAAACAATGACCATTTCAACTTATCAGAGATTTCATATTTGGAATCATGGTTCATTGTGAGTGGATCAGAGGCAAATTGGAATGTGCTGTCATCAGAGGAAATCTGAAAATATATTGACAACTAAAAGCCCAGCAGCACAGACATTTTCTTAGGGCTGGATTTAGTCATTACAGTACATGATACTCCAAATTTAAGAAACTACATCATGCCAGTCATAATAAGCTATATTTAAGTGTGGCTAATATGGAAGATGTGTTTGTAATTTGAAAAGGACTATTAAGAATGAATTTGACAAGCGAATGCTCACTTCAGAAAGATGATGGATTTTAGAGAAAGGTAAGAACCTGTTAGATATAGTGGTTAAGATAGAGGTCTGCATAGCTCCACATGAAGCAAAGGCCTTCACAGTGGTAATTGCCTGTACTTGGTGGGCTTTATTTTAGAGCCATCAGTGGCAAGCAGTCCTTTGTTTGAAACCTCTCTCAGCTGTATCCTGAAATCTTGCTTGTGAACCTTCTGTGCTTCTGAACCTTGACCATATGCTAAACAAACTGGGCTAGAAACTGGGTAACCAAGTCAGGTAGGCACCAAGTCAGATAAGTTTTTAAATATTTATATCTCTGACTTTCTAGCTACAAGAACAATCAGGCCAATACTTTATCATGTAAGCCAGTTTGCTACCTATCCTATGTCCCCTTTTCTGGAAGGGTGGTGGAACGGGGCAGACTGGAACATTTGATTTATTGGAAGAACATCCTGGATCGTGAGTGCTCTTAGGAAAACAGAAGGTAGTTTAACGTCAACATTGTAAATTGTTTTTCCAAGGTTGCTGCTGTTGTTGTTGCTGCTGCTGCTAGAGCTGCTGCTATTATTGGGGCCTTCCAATACTGATGATGCATATCTTTGCAACCACTTATGGTGTTCTGTTGATGTCAAGGGCTGATTGCAAATCATTTGCCAATGCTTGTGATCTGCTCACAAGTTTGCCAAGACTAAGACCACATGGAAAAATAACCCTCATGTTCATTTAGTTGCTCAAATACATCTTCTTACTTCTTACTACTCCTTCCTGCATCATTTCTATTCTCTGGAGCCTTTGGAACTCCTGGGACAGTTTGGTATATTCCCCAGCAATTACTGTTTTTCTGCATCTTTCATTTTTTACAATGTCAACTTTTTCTTTTCTTCTTTATGTTATTACAGATTTCTTTTCAGCTAAGCTTTTAAAAAAGCCATCCTATCTGATTTACTGTAGCCAGGGCCCTTAAAAAAAACAGGATAAGATGTATGCTGGCCTTTTAATCACCATGGATCTTTTCTTCTGCAAGATGGTTTTATTCATCTGCAATAGACATGTTTGAGTCATATCTATGATCCTTCTACTGAGTAATCTCTATTTCTAAATAAGAGGTTAAGTGTCTCAAGAGTCAAGAATTACAGAAAAGCCTGTCTGAAGCCCAACATTAACTGCGCCAAGATTCAGCTGGAAGATTTCAAGAGTTTCGCTATAATACATTTTTAAAATATTTCTGGTGCACTTCATAGAAGGAAGGGAAAAAAATAAGCTGTTTTGTAGAGTGGCACAACCTTGAAAAAGACCATTGTTGATCTTAAGACAGCAATATAGCTTTACTGTTCTGGCTCACTGGGTTTGAGTGGTGCCAGAAGGTTTGGCAGAGCATTTTGCACCTGCACTTTACACCTTGCTGGCAGAGGGACGGACCATCAAACCAACCGCCATGAGAGGGCGGATTTTGGACCTATATTATGGGTGCCGAGTTGCTCACGTTGGACCATTACTTCCATCTCACCAATAGAGGGAGCAGACCATCGGGCCAAGCCGCTGCAAGAGGGCTGTGGGACTTATCCCTCCCCCCCCGGGACTGTGTCGACCTGGAGATGGACTTGGCCTCTGTTGTGAGAGGACAGTGGACTGGGTCTTGAATCCTTTTGTGGCTCTTGTCTTTTTATGTTCTCCCTTGAACTTTTCTGTATGGACCCTTTGTTTTGTAGAGTGGCACAACCTTGAAAAAGACCATTGTTGATCTTAAGACAGCAATATAGCTTTACTGTTCTGGCTCACTGGGTTTGAGTGGTGCCAGAAGGTTTGGCAGAGCTGGCTGGCAGTCTTGACCCTTCCTGGGAAGACACATTTATCACTGGCAAGACATAGTTGTGTTAGGCTTGTGGCTGGCAGGTATAACTCAGTTAATTAGCAGAGAAAGCAGAAACAGGCTGGCACAGTGAAATATAATCCATAGATTTCTGCAGGCTACAAAGAAAGAGCCTAGCACAGAAAGAAAAATACTGCCTTGCAATTCTTATTCCCAAATTGATAAACATGAAGATTAGCTCTTGCAGTCTTAGTCTCTCAACCAGGTAAATAATAAGAAACATAAATCTGTTTTAATTAGACAGAATTTAAAAAAAAAGTTCAGTCTAAGAATGTACATTAGATTGCTCAACCTTAAGCTCAAATTCAAAGTGCTGAGAGATGGACTTTATTGTCTAAACTAGCAGAGAACTGTAAAATAAAAATTGAAAAATGGGAACTTATTGAAGGCTACAGAACCTTAGAATTGTTGGGCATGGACAAGATCTAAGAATATTATTTTATTCCAGTGAAAATATTTTAGGCCACCTGAGTTAAAATCATGGATGGAAAATATTCAATATTTTCTACAAATGGATTAATTCTTCCCTGATATTATGAAAAATCTAATCTGAAAAGTCTATGTGGTCAAAATTTAACCTGTTACATAAGACTTGAGATCTGATGTATACAGTGGTATCTTGGTACTCAACCGCTTTACAATTCATCAAATGTGATACCACTGTATATAATTATGCTAGTATGGATTACTTTTATTTATATATACTTTTTGTTCTAGTTTTCTTTGCGTTGTCCAATAATATCTTATTTGATTATCATTTTTTTCTTTTTCTATTCTTATAGATTTAAAAGCAATCAAACTTAGAAATACTCTTAGGAGTAATATTGCTTGGTAATATAGCTTTGAAGGAGTTTTTTTGCTCAACATTTTAACGAAGTGAAGCAAAGCTGAAAAGTAGCAGTCACTTTGTTTACATTTAATCAGAAATCCTGATACATATAATTACTATCCAATTTATTTAACTTATAATTTAAAAGATACTAGACTATTTTAATCTCCAAAGAATTGCTCCTTGTTATTTTTTGATCAATTCCTTTTTTTTTTCATGAACTCATCTAAAGTTTCTTTTCCTTCCAGACAAGAGTGTCCAAATATGGTCAAAATGGCAAAGATGACATCTGTGAAGGTGCAATTGAAGCTTCCCGCTTTTTTTCATGTGTGTTGTATGTGCAACACACATTTAAAAATGATTATATTTTCAGTGCACTATTATGACTGCCATCTTGATTTTTTAAAATCTCACTTTGTTAATTTGCCTGCTTCTAGGCTGAATTATTTCTTTTATTCTAGAAATACCTCTTTTGTTGACCACCTTCAAAAAAATTATTTAGCTTTTCATTGCTAATTTTCTTTTCCCCGACCTCTTTTAGCTTTCTTCAGAACATCCAGCACACCGGGTATCACCTTTTTTAGGGTTGTAGGCAACTTACAACATAACCACTTGCAAATCTTTATACATGTCTAAAATACAATAATGGTTCCTATATAGTCAAGTACAGTTTTCTCAGTTAAGCTGAAATTGCATAGAAAATGTCAGTTATTCCAAAGGGGCACTATATTGTAATATCCACTTTTCCATTAAAGCAAAATCATCTCTGGCAAGAGCACTACTTTCATCTGTAATTGTCCATGTACTTCTAGGATGTCATATTTAATAGTGTCCCAGCATCTTACTCAAAGTATAAAGATTAATCTTCAGCAAACCAACCAAATGTCCACAGAACATGAATCCAAATGATTATATCTAAATGCTTTCCTTGGTTCTGCACAGCTTAAACAAGTTTTTCTTCACTTAACTGATACCTTGCAAGTTTTGAGTCTTCTTCTCTTTCGCTACTTTCCTCCTTTAGTTCAGTGTAGGCTGGGCTACAAAGGGCTTTGAGTTACATTGAAGACTTGAATTGCCCACATAGGAATATACCTTTTGTTTGAAGGAAGAAATGCATGGCTAGAAATTACAGAGCCCAGCCAAGAAAATGGGAAGAACAAGAACCTGTTGTGGCCTGCCAGTGGCCTGTACGGATTGTTGCTGACCCCGACGACGAGGAGGCTGGTGTGGTGTCACGCCAGCAGCCTGTGCAGCCAGCGCTCAAGTCGGACAGCGAGGAGGCTGAAGAAGATGTGGTGCCAGAGGCAGGGATTCAGCCAGGGCCTTCAGAACCTCCAGAGGCTCCTTTAAGTGAAGAGGATGAAGAGGAGCCTCTTCTCAATGCATAGGCACGCAGAGCTGCCAAAAGGCAGGAGTGGTTACTCAGGAGGAAGTCTCCTTGAGAGTAAGGCTTGGGGCTAATTGGCCACTCGCTTAGCCTATTTAAGTTTGCACACAGTTTGTAAAAAGCTGCAGGAAACAACGTGTGTTCGTACGTTCATTCGCTGATCATTGAGTTTGAATTTTCTCTGCAAACCTTAATTGCAGAGTCTAGTAAGACTCTATCTTATCCGTGGAATTTCGGGCAGGTTTGTTCAGAGTTTGTGTGTGCTGCGTTCTTTGGGATCCGTAGCTGGGGCAGAACAGAACCCAACAGAAGAATGACCAATATAATAGACATTTTGCACATGATAGGGTATCTATGTTCTCTCTTGAAAGGAACAGGTGCATTTCTAGACATAAATTCAAATTACAGATCTTCCAGACTTTTATTCAGACCTACTATGTTCACATTTCCTAGGTAATTTGTATGCCAGTAAGATTATTGATGTTGTAAAATTACTGCATCTACTGTGATAGAATTCCCAACTGAAAAAATAACCAGAATGAGACCAGAAAGATAAGTCTTTATGTTTAAATTGTGTAAAACAGTTGCATATCCTGTGGGGGGAAATCTGCTTAAAAGTAATGAGAAATTCTACATGTGTTTTTCCACTCAATTTAGATTAATTCCTGGACAGTTCCGAAACTGGCTGAGACTAGAGATAGTCTTATTAATAATTTATGTAGCTATAACAATAAGAAAAAGAATACTGTTTTAGATTGAAATTGAATTTCACTTCCTTTTCTATAGTTTCTATTATGACAAACCATAACAATCTCACATCCTTGATTAGTCACATAAATTAAAGATCTTACAGAATGAATCTTAAAGAAGATTGGCAAATTCAGAGCTTCGTTCCTTTACTCTCAGTTTTATATCCATCAATTTTATATATATATATATATATATATATATATATATATATATATATATATATATATATTTCCTCAAGAATCTCATCGGATATTTTATATAGGTTTCTGCTCAGAAAAAGGGTCTGTTTATTAAATTCATCATTTACTAATTCAGAAAAATGTGACAATTTTCTCATGGAAAAGAGATAAATAAAATTTCCACAGACTTTGAATATGGTTGTTTATTTGCCAAAGTTTTATTACTCAACTAGATAATATCATCAATGCAAACCTCACACTCACTAGCACTGATGACATAACATAGCATGAAAAATTGGCAAACAAGCAGCTAAGCCGAGAGAGCAACAAAGAGGAGTCCACCTAATATAAAAGCATATTTTGCATAATAAACCTGTATGAAAATTATATGGATTATATTGTATTGTATTGTATTGTATTGTATTGTATTGTATTGTATTGTATTGTATTGTATTGTATTGTATTGTATTGTATTGTATTGTATTGTATTGTATTGTATTGTATTGTATTGTATTATATTATATTATATTATATTATATTATATTATATTATATTATATTATATTATATTATATTATATTATATTATATTATATTATATTATATTGATCCAGGAAATTACAGACCTATCAGCCTGACCTCAATACCTGGGAAGATTCTGGAAAAAATAATTAAACAATGAGTTCGTGAACACTTAGAGGCAAACAAAATAATAATCAAAAGCCAACATGGATTTGTCAAAAACAGATCCTGCCAGACAAAACTATTGCATTCTTTGACAAAGTGACAAAATTAGTGGACAGAGGAATGCTGTGGATATAATTTACTTGGTCTTCAGTAAGGCAATTGATAAAGTAGACCATAACCTACTACTTGATAAGATGGAAAAATGTGGCTTAGACAGCATCATCACAAGATGGACTCATAACTGGCTGACCAATTGCACTCAACGTGTAGTCCGCAATGGAACTGTATCATGAAGAGAAGTATGTAGTGGGTACGTTCTAGGCTGCATAAACAGAGGGATAAAATCAAGATCACATGAAGTGTTAATACCACTTTATAATGCCTTGATAAAGCCACACTTGGAATACTGCATCCAATTTTGGTTGCCACAATACAAAAAAGATGTTGAGACTCTAGAAAGAGTGCAGATAAGAGCAACAAAGATGATTGGACGACTAGAGGCTAAAACATATAAAGAATGGTTGATGGAATTGGGTATGTCTAGTTTAATGAAAAGAAGGACTAGGGGTGACATGACAGCAGTGTTCCAATATCTCAGGGGCTGCCACAAAGAAGAGAGAGACAAGCTATTCTCCAAACCACCTGAGGGCAAAACAAGAAGCAATGGATGGAAACTAATCAAGGAAAAAAGCAACCTAGAACTAAGGAGAAATTTCCTGACAGAACAGTTAATCAATGGAACAGCTTGCCTCCAGAAATTGCTCTAACACTGGAAGTTTTAAGACGAAATTGGATAACCATCTGTCTGAAATGGCATAGGCTTTCCTTCCTAAGCAGGGGGGTGGACTAAAAAACCTCCAAGGTCCCTTCAAACTCTGTTATTCTATAATTATATCCAATGAAAAAAAAAAGCTCACAATTTTAGACATAGTGATGTTGTAAACACTGTTTGGCAAAATAGCCATAATTACAATAATCGTTTTTGCTACCTTTTGACTAAAGCAACAAATTCATATTATTTAAACTCCAAAAGAAGTTCAGAGTATTCAACTTGATATATGGTAGCTTTTAATCTAGTTATTAAGAAACTAACATTTACTGTCACAAGTCCATTTTTAAAACTTAGCTTTGAAAAATGCAAAAGTACTTCTTAATTTATTTAGATAACCATTTTTAGTCATTTTAACCAAGTAATTCTTAATAATTTATTACTACACTTGCAAACCTATTTTTTTTAAAAAAATTATTAAACATTTTTTAAAAACAAAATGAAAGCATTAATACTTTTTCTGTTTCAACAGTTTCGCATCAGTCAAGAATTTCATACTTATACATTTTCCTACCTTATTTCTACTATATCATTTATACATACATTTCTAATATTTATTTATTTATTTACTTATATACATAACAATACCCATGTACCCACTTCTATTTCTACAGTTTTTGTTTCCTCATATTAGCAATTATACTTCAACTCCTATTTCGACCACTATTTAATTTTTCCCTTCCTTTTACCTCTCTCCTCCAACCATTCATACCATTTCTCCCACACTAAGTAATATTCTGTTTCCTCTTTTTCTTGTATCTTCTTTGTTAATTTGTCCATCTCCACACATTCCAAAACTTTTCTGATCAGATTAACAACAGCATGAAGATTAAGATTGCAAATATATTTATACATGCATACATACATATGCATAGATGGACAAATATATATGCTTCATTCATTCACCTCAATGACGGATTTTGGAATCCCGAGAGGTGGCATGCCACAAAGAGGGGGCTGAAGGGTTTTTTAAAATTGTCTTTGTGTAAATTTTTAAGGTGGGTGGGGAGGGGGGTGGGGAGGGAGGCCAGTCTGGCTGTTAATGGTGCCATAGGGGGTACGGACTCTGGGGGAAAGGGGACTGTTAGAATGCCCTCCACTGAGGGCTTCTCCATCAATACGCTGAGTGGGAGGGGCAGGTATGGCGGGAGCAGGGGGCCGTATCATGTGGTGGGGGCACACGCTCGCTATCTCTGAGCGATTGCGTGCCCCGGTCCCCTTAGCTCTTCCCGTTCCTCAGGCTGCTTAGAGTCTCAGGGCCCGAGTCTCCAGCTGATGTTGTGTAATGCCAGGTCCGTAGTAAATAAAGCCCCCCTCATTTGTGGGGGGGCGGACCTGGCAGGTATTACGGAGACCTGGTTGGGCCATGAGGGGGGATTCCCCTCGTGGAGATGTGCCCATCAGGCTTCCGTGCATTTCATCAGCCGAGAGCTCAGGGCAGGGGCGGGGGGTGGCGGTCATTATAAGAGAGGGTCTTGATCCGAGGGAGACCACTGTGCCTCAGATAGCCAGATGTGAGTCCCTTTTCGTGAAGTGGGGTCGTGGGGTGCAGATGGGTCTGTTGATCACGTACCTGGCTCCCTGCCACGTGGCAACGACCCTGCCCAAACTCCTCAATGTTATAGCTGAGGTGATGGCTGATACCCCCAGACTTGTGGTCATGGGGGATTTCAACTTGCCATCCATTGGTGAAACTTCTGAGGTAGCTCAGGAGTTCATGGCTTCCATGACGGCCATGGACCTGACCCAAGTAATTCACGGTCCTACTCACATGGGGGGACACACTCTGGACTTAGTTTTTGTCTCTGGTCAGTGGTTGAGTGGCCTTGATATAGGGGATATAGATACTGAACCCTTGTCATGGTCTGACCACTCGCTCCTTTGACTTGACTTTCTGACCGCCGCACCCCGTCGCAGGGAGGCGGAGCCGACCAGGTGGTTTCACCCCAGGTGCCTGATGGATCCTGATAGGTTCCAGATGGAGCTTGGGCCATTTCCTGAAACTCTAGCTCATGACTCGGCTGATGACCTGGTGGCCGCCTGGGATAGTGCGGCTGCCGGGGCCTTGGACCGGGTCGTGCCTTTGCGGCCTCTGACCCAGCACCGAACTCACTTAGCTCCTTGGTTCTCCGAGGAGCTGAGAGAGATGAAGCACCAGAAAAGACGCCTAGAGAGCGGTTGGAGAGCCAGCCGTTCCGAATCTGACTTGACACTGGTAAGGTCTCATATTAAGACCTACCTAGTGGCAATAAAAGCGGTGAAATCTAGCTATTTTGCCGCTCTTATCGTGTCATCAGATAACCGCCCAGCCACCCTGTTTAGGGTGACCCACTCCCTTCTCCATCTGGGAGCGCGGGAGGACCCCTTGCAGAGCCGAGCTGAGGATTTTGTACAGTATCTGGATGATAAAATAACTCAGATTTGGGAAGACTTGGCCGCTGACTGGGTTAGTTCAAACGAGATGACTGAGGCAGGCCTTGAGAATGTTATCTGGGAGGAGTTCGATCCTGTGGCTCCCAAGGACGTGGACAGGATCTTGGGACGGCTGAACGCCACCACATATTTATTGGACCCGTGTCCCTCCTGGTTGGTGCTGGCTTCCCGGGAGGTTACACGAGGCTGGCTCCAGGGAATTATTAACGCTTCTTTGAGTGGGGGTGTCCTGCCGGCCGCCTTGAAAGAGGCGGTGGTGAGGCCTCTCCTCAAGAAGCCATCCCTGGATCCGGCTGTTTTGGCCAACTATCGTCCAGTCTCCAACCTTCGCTTTATTGCGAAGGTTGTTGAGAGTGTGGTGGCGCGACAGCTTCCACAGTACCTGGATGAAGCTGTCTATTTGGATCTGCTCCAGTCCGGCTTCAGACCTGAGTACAGCACGGAAACGGCATTGGTCGTGTTGGTGGATGATCTCTGGAGGGCTCGGGATAGGGGTTATTCCTCTATCCTGGTCCTGTTAGACCTCTCAGTGGCTTTTGATACCATCGACCATGGTATCATGTTGCACTGGCTGGAGGGACTGGGAATGGGGGGCACTGTTTTGCAGTGGTTCTCCTCCTATCTCTCCGACCAGTCGCAATCCGTGTTGACAGGGGGGCAGCGGTCGACCCCGAGGCGCCTTGTTTGTGGGGTGCCACAAGGGTCGGTCCTCTCGCCCCTCCTGTTCAACATTTATGTGAAGCCGCTGGGTGAGATCATCCGTGGTTTTGGGGTGGAGTTCCATCAGTACGCTGATGATACTCAGCTGTACATCTCCACCCCAGACCATCCCAACGATGCCTTGGAAGTAATGTCCCAGTGCCTGGAGGCCATGCGGGTCTGGATGGGGAGAAACAGGCTTCGACTCAACCCTTCCAAGACCGAGTGGCTGTGGCTGCTGGCGTCCCGGTATAGCCAGCTGACGCCATCGCTGGTTATTGGGGGCGAATCATTGGCCCCCACGGAAAGGGCCCGCAACTTGGGCATCCTCCTGGATGCACGGCTGTCTTTAGAAGGACATATGACAGCCGTGGCCATGGGTGCTTTTTATCAGGTTCGCCTGATACGCCAGTTGCGCCCCTTTCTGGATCGGGACTCCCTACGCATAGTCACTCAAGCACTCGTCACCTCTCGTCTGGACTATTGTAACGCTCTCTACATGGGGCTCCCCTTGGGGTACACCTGGAGGCTCCAACTGGTGCAGAATGTGGCCGCGCGGGGGATTATGGGAGCGACTGGACGCTCCCATGTGACTCCTCTCCTGCGCGAGCTGCATTGGCTTCTGGTGGACTTCTGGGTGCGCTTCAAGGTGTTGGTGATCACCTTTAAAGCGCTCCATGGCTTAGGGCCAGGGTACTTACGGGACCTCCTTCTGCCACCAATAGCCTCCCACCGGCCAGTTCGCTCCCACAGAAAGGGCCTCCTCAGGGTGCCGTCGGCTAGACAGTGCCGGCTGGCGACCCCCAGGAGGAGAGCCTTCTCTGTGGTGGCACCTACCCTTTGGAACAATCTACCCCCCAGAGATACGAGTGATCTCCGACCTCCGGACTTTTCATCGGGCCCTAAAAACTCATCTCTTTCAGTTAGCCGGTCTCTCTTGATTTTATGATTTTATGGTTGGTTTTAAATTTTGATATGGATTTTAAATTGATAAATTTTAAACTATGGGCCAAATTTAATTATTTTAAATCTATTTTTAATCGTATTTTATGTATAAATGTTTTTATTTTGGCTGTTCACCGCCCTGAGTCTGAAAGGAGAAGGGCGGTATAGAAATTTGAATAATAAATAAATAAATAAATAAATAAATAAATAAAAAATTCATTAAATGTGTTGATATGTTTATTTATTCTAAATATTTCTAAATTTAGAACACCAGCTTTTCTGCATTGTTTTATTCTATATTATGTAATCTGTGTAGGAAAAATTCAATTTATTGAAACATGTAGGAAATTCTGGTTAAATATTTGACAGGTATCAATAAAATATATAAATTCAGGTATGCTGTGTGGTTTGCATTGTCAGTACATACATTTATGCTGATACATTTTTCATTATACTAGAAGAAATCACCTGAATTGGGAAAAGTTGAGAAGGTTTGTTGGCCTGCTGGTACTAAATAATAGAATTTATAAAAATGATTTTAAGAAACCCTTTTTCATTATTGCTGTATTTTCATTACAGCAGATATAACAGATAAATTTTGCAAGGTCTATTGTTGTTGCCTTTATAGTCTAAATATTGCTAACAATTTTATGTAACTGTGCTGTATAATTATATTGTGATATAAAAACTACAAACCATCAAATATACAAAGCCACAAAAATATAAATATATCACTCATCATAAATAAAATTAAAAATTAACAAGATGTAAAATATGGTAAAATTAAACATAAGAACACTCTTCTATAAATCTGTTAGATCAAAAATACCAAGGAGACTCCACCTGAAAATGCAAACTTATAAAAATAAAGATGCTGTTTATATTAATGTGGATGGCATGATGATTATTGATTGTCTTTCCAAGGATTGCATGAAATATTATTTCACGTTTTGGATTGAGGAACACTGTTATCCTAATATAATTTCATCTATGACTATAATGCCCAAATTCAACTATCTGGAGGGAGTGGCGGGCAGCTTTTACTGACATAGAATATATATCAATCACCATACATGATATCCATAAAATTATGGTGCACTGTAGTGTATCAAGAATTTGTAGACATCTCAATGTCTTTCTTACTGTCATAATCTATTCCTGAAGGACTACTTCTAATCATAGTTGCCTCCTGTTATGACGCTTGTCATTAGTCAAGCCTCAAGTGACTTCAGAAATTATTAAACTGTCAGAGCAGATTACCTTTTGAATAAATTGGAAGAATGGACTGATTTTTTGCTTTTCAATTAAAACTGATTCTAAATTCCACTAACACCTACTATATGGTAGCATCATCATCATCAATAATAATATACGTACACATGACTAGATCAATATCAATATCAAGAATTCACTGCCTGATATCTTTTGGGCTTGCTCAGTTCTTTAGTTCTCTGAATCCTCAAAAGCGCTGATCATTGTTTCCTCTTATCCATGGATCAATCTTTAATAAGGTAATCAAACTGCAAAGGAGGTTGATCAATAAGAGTTCACAGATTTTTTAAAAAAATCAGAGAATAATAACAGCAATATTATTTGTAGCTAATTGATCTTGGTTGATTTCAAAAGGTATTTATATAGGAAATTGCAAGAGAAATAGAAGGGTTATAGGCTATTCTAAGAATGAAGGTGGATAAATGTCACACTGTTCCATATCTCTCCTTCCTCTGTTTAACCTGTCTTCCCAGCCTTACTATATATAGAGTGTCAAACCTTAAAAAATATCTCAACTAAATAGAAATTTATGGCAGCATGTGAACAACACTATAAGGTGACTCTCAGTGGCATACAAGCTATAAAATAAATAAAAAAAATATTTAAAATTTAAACATTAAAAATACACAGGCTAAAATATTAAAAATTCTTGAAGTTTCTAGCACAAAAGTCACTGATTTTTTAAAAATTAATTGGGCAATAATTAGCTGAGCCGTCTACCTATTTAAAAATTTGGAATAATAATTGCTTAGATCAAGTCCTTTGGCACATAGGCATGCCAGTCAATAAAGTCAATATTGATACTAAACATGGATTCTACCCAGGGGTGGGTTCTACTTACCTTTACTACTGGTTCGCATAGAAGCGTTTTGATGACATCAGGGTTGGTGGGCGGAGTCTCCTGCCGGTTTTACTACCAGTTTTATAGAACCGGTGCGAACCAAGGGCAATCCTCCACTGATTCTACCATTCTAAATTATTCCTTAGAATATTGTCAATTCCTAGTACATTTTCTGAATTCAACAGGTTGTAAGAAATGAGCTTTATCATCTGTGTCATGTATTATTAGCACAGCTGAAAATTAGAAAGCATGAACTCTGAAAAACAAGCAATTGATTCCTACTTTACAAAGTTCCCCCAATAGGATACTTTAAAGGTTCCTGTGTGTCAATGTACACCAGACATTCATGTTATAACTATCTTGACCTGTCTTATCATTTTATAAATTTCAGGACCACCACAGGGTAGGAGCAAAAACTTTGGTAAATATGTTTAAAAGAATTTAATGCCTAGAAATTACAAAAAAATGCCGGTAAGGCAGAAAAATGAACACTAGAGAAAATGTTCATTTTTAACATATAAAGAAAAATGGCAAGCCATGCTTTGTAATATTTCATAGCTGCATAACATGAAAACAGCCACAACAAAGACATGGATCTTACTTGCTGACCTGAAAATATATTATTCTATAGTTCAATATCTCAAGTGTCTTTCTGAAACCTAAACAGATTATGTCCATTACTTTACCCCATCTCTCTTTTTGTTGTGTGATAAAACAAAGATTTATATTCTTTTTCTCCTCACTCGGGTACATCAATCTCTGTCAAGTCATCTGAGTTCTGAACTTCCATATATCAGAATTGGATTCAATGTAATATTGATAAATGTGAAGAACACTTTATGGACATATGGCATAAATATATTCCATCATTCTTGATGCTTCACCTCTTATCTAATGATAGTTTCATTTTGTCTATGTGCACAGTTGTTGTTTATTTGCTTGTTTGGTAAGTGTGTTTGTTTCTGATCAATGAAATATTTATAATTTGGATTAAGTCAGAAGTGAATTAAATCCTCTCCATTAGAAGTCATTTGCTTTTCTGTGAACAAATGTGACTGGGAAATCTATTTTCAAATTTTGTGTAAAAAGTAGAAATTTGAAACAATACCAAGTGTAATTCAAAAAAACTGAGCTAAGCAATCAAAATATTACTGGCTTCTATAGAAGTTTCACATAAGTTATGAAGATTCTACGCACATCCTCTTTCTGTCAGCCTCTCTATCTTTTACTGTCTTGCTCATCCAGTTTCCAGACCTCAAGCTATGGATGCATCACTATTACTATTACATGCAATGTCACTGAAGATCAGTGAGTTTACTGCCACCTAGTTGAAATGCTAGAACATATAGCAAGTGTAATGTCCTGTTTCTACTGCCCATTGAAGAAAGTACGAACTCTTGAGATAGCAGCATTTCAAAAGGAACCTTTTATTGAAAGGAAGTGATTGCAAGACAAAAGTAAAGCAGACTCTGAGTTTCCCTCAGGCAGCACAGTTAGGATAAAGCAGCTAGTAACCCCTCCCCTCAGTCTGAAGTTGAATGAGTCAATCCACAGGTGTGAAGATGTTTGTTGAACCAGCAGTCCTGAGAATGAGATTAGTGATTCCCAGGGTCGTCTTCATGAGGCTCTACGACTGAGACAAAACACATGGCCCCTTATTACATTCCCCAAAAGCTAAATCAAGCTTAGGGCACCTAGGCGCCAGGATGAGAGTCATAAACTAAGGGGATACAGGATGTATGGAAAACAGAAATAAGACAATAAGCTAATCTATGCATTCAGCGCCCCTCACCACAGGAATGGCAGTATCATGATAGGAATCTGACAGCAAGGATCAAAACTTTTTAAACATCAAGTCTGCAAAGTGCTAAACCTACAGTATCTTCAGTCTAAACATTGTATAGTTACCATAATGTGAAAACCTGATGCACTTTTACTTTTGGCTTTTCCAGTAAAATGGCAAAAATAAAGAGTCAAAGAGCTGGAGAGAAACAAAATGAATCTCATTTAAAGACCATGATAATAACATTCAAGTTATTGAGGCAAATATAAAGAATCATAAAAATGTCAGGTGCAATCCTTAGGAAATCTGACATGGGCTGCCATTATGAAGTCTACTGAGCATGGGACAATTCATCAAGGAGCATTATGCTAAATTTCAGAGAATGTGAGAACATAGAGGTCAGGTAATCAATGCTGGATCCTCTAGAATACCGACAGATGACCTTCAGCAAAGAGGAACTTAATACCATTCAGTGGACTTTTGAAGTCAGGAACTTCATCTCAAAGTCTAACCTGGAAGATGGGTCCCTTCATCTGTATGTAGACTATAGAGGTTTAAATGCTGTCTGCGTGGAAAACGATTACCCCCTGCCCCTAATAAAAGCCATGCTGGCCTATCTGGCAAAAGGGAAAATTTTCACAAAACTAGACCTGCAAGAAGCATACTACTGCATTAGGATCAAAGAGGGAGGTGAGTGGAAGACAGCATTCAACTGCCCCTTATGATGTTTCCAGTTCAGAGTTCTCCCATTTGGACTGCAGGAAGGCCCTGTGGTCTTCATGCAACTGATAAATGAGGTGCTGCACAAACATTTATACAAAGGGTTGTTAGTATATTTAGATGACATTTTAATCTATACTGAAACTATGGTGGAGCATGTCAGGATGGTGCAGGCAGTACTAAAAAAACTCTGTGTTAACCAGCTATATGCTAAACTTTCTAAATGTGAGTTCCATCAAAGTAAAATTGACTATTTGGATTACCGCATATCCTATGAAGGGATGGAAATGGACTCAGAGAAAGTCAGTGCAGTACTAGACTGGGCTCCACCCCGCACTAGGAAACAACTGCTGAGCTTTTGTGGATTCACAAACTTCTATCAGCAATTCATCACCTCATTTGCACAAATCACTCTCCCTTATCACAAATGTGCTAAAAACAAAGGGATGCCCAAGCCCAGACAGATGCTCCAATGGACAATGAAATGTAAAGCAGCATTTAAGAAACTTAAATCCTTGTTTGCGGTCAAGCCAGTTCTAAAACACCAAAACCTGAATATTCTTTTCATCATTGAAAGTGATGCCAGTGATGTGGCTGTCGGGGCAGTCTTCCTACAAAGAAACTAGGAGAGAGCAACCATGCATCTACACATCCAAAAAACTCACTGACACCAAGTGTAGGTTGGCCATTTGGAAAAAAGAGGCATAAGCAGTACAATGGACATTACTTACATGGAAATTCTTCCGGGACGGGGCCAACACTCCTTTTGAAGTTTGGACATACCACAAAAATCTAGAGGCCCTAAAAAAACCCTGAAAGCTCTGGCCTGAACAAGTCCAATGGGTGCAATATTTTAATCGCTTCACCTTGAAATACCTCCCAGGGGAAAAACTTCCTAGCTGATGCCTCAATATAATAACTCTAAGTCAGAAATAATCAGACTAGTCATCTCTTCCCACCAGCTAGTGGTACTAGTAACCACCAGGGCACAAACAAAAGTGAGAGCCCAAAAATATGAAGGCATTGAAGCCACCTTAAAAGGAATCCTGGAGGAAGACAAATGGTTCCAGAAATGTAAGGATGAATGCACCATGAGAGATGGTTTGGCATGGATGGGAACTAAACTGTATGTCCTGAAAAGCCAGAGATGGTTAATTCTAGAGAAAAGCCATGATTCTAAAACTGCGGGATATTTTGGGTTTATAAAAAAGCTCCATTTGGCCAAACAACAGTTTTAGTGGCCATCACTGAAAAAGGACATTGAAGGTTATGTGGCAAGATGACTAGTATGAGCCTCAGCCAAAACACCAACAAACAATAGCAGAGCCTAGAGCTCCATGGAAAGAAATCTCCATGGACTTTATTGTAAAACTTCCTGAAGCTCAGAAAATATGGTGATCTGGGTCATAACGGACCTATTCTCCAAACAAGTACATTTTGTATCCTGCCAAAAGATCCCATCCACCCATGCCTTGGCTAAATTTTTCATTCAACATGTCTGTGTAAACTACCAGCAAGACAGCTGGATGGAGCTCCTCCTGTTTGCTGAAGTAGTATACAATAATTCCATCCATAGCAGTAGAGGCTTCATCCCATTCACATGGCCACCCCTTCTGTCACCTCTCTCAAAGATTGGGTGACCCAATTAAAATGTCTGGCCAGTGATTAGAAAATCGCTAGAAGATGCAAGGGATGCCTATAAAAAGCAAGCAGACCAAAAAATGCACAAAGCCTAAGGACTTTAAGGTAGGGAATCAGGTGTATCTATCTACCAAATACTTGCAATCCTGGCAACCCTTGAAAAAACTAGGCCCAAATATCTTTTCCCATTAAAAGCCTGATTAACCCAATCACAATAGAGCTTGAGCTCCCCAAATCACTCAGGCACATCCACCCAATCTTCCACTGAAGTCTGCTGAAACCTGAGATGCTCTTCCCCCTGCATCCAATACCACCACCTCTACCTGAGCCTCTCATTATCAAAAGGTGCAACATTTTGAAATCAAAGACATTCTGGATTCCCGCAAATACCACAGGGAGTATTTGGTGGCATGGAAAGACTTCCCCCCTTCTGAAATGGAATGGATTGACCTTGAATATGTTAAAGCCACCAAACTCCTTAAATGCTTCCACAACCAATACCCTGACAAATCAAAATGATCTAACCCTCCTTTTCCTTGTTTTCCCCTCCCCCTCTTCTTTTGTAGGACTAACATTCCTGTCGGGGTGGGGGAAGAATATCAGGATTTCCATCATTGGCCTGGAACCTTGCTGGGTTCCTGCCATCAAAGGGGAAGGGTGGGAGGAAATGTTTGAGGCAATCCACACCTGTGTATCAAATGGTGGGAAATAGGGAGGTGGGAGGGAATGGGGAGGGGGAAGTGACAACAGAAGAAAACCAGATTTCTGTTGAAGACCAGGGAGTTGGAAAGAATAGCTTTGTATTTTGTGCGGAAACATCAGACTTTATCTGACTTTACTGCAAGCAGTTTCTTTCAGTAAAAGTTCCTTTGCTTCAACTAAATGGAATCAGGACTCTTACTTTCCTGAGAGAGAGGATAGGTCTGACAGCAATTCAGCTTTGCTTTGATAGAAGAGTTAAGAATCTATGCTATTTTTTGCCTGTTGTGGTAAACCAACCTTCATAATCTGTCATAATCCAGATGTATTCGTTAGCATATCTCAGTTGGAACGAACTTTTGAGTGTAATATTTAAGGTCATAGCTAATCCTTGAAGATATGATGTCCTAAATTTTTTTAAGGAGAAGACAGGGCTTAGGAATTTTCATAACATGTATGTCTAAGCCTTTGTTTTCTATTAGAAAGAGAAGACTAGATTAGTTAGTATTCTGAAGGAATGGACAAAAACTGGATATCAGAAATGGCAATATGAGGGGGAGGGGCACACACCCGATCTTGTTTTTATCTCAGAGCAGTGGCAGGTGGAGTTTGGTGGGGGATTATTGGCTATTTATCCCCTGTCATGGACCAACCACTATCTCCTCTGGCTGGGCTTCCAGTATGCCACCCCTCCTCGCTGGGAGGTGGAGCTGATCATCTGGTTCTGCCCCAGGTGCCTGATGGACCCAGAGAGGTTCCAGACAGAGCTTGGGATGATGCCCCTCTCTCTCTCTCTCTCTTCCTCTCCCTCTCTCTCGCTCTCTCTCCCATGCCCCGGTCATGACCCTGGTGGATGCTTGGGATGGGGCCACTGCCAGGGCCCTCAAACGGGTCGTGCTTTGCGGCCTCTGACAAGACACAGATCCCGGCTGGCCCCTTGGTTTACTGAGGAGCTCCGGGGGATGAAGCGACATAGGAGAGGCCTAGAGAGCCATTGGAGAGCCAGTCGTTCCAAATCTGACTGGTCACAGCTAAGGTTGGTCACACGGGCCTACCTGGTGGAGTTGGCGACGGTAAAGCATCGCTATTTCTCCAATGTCATCGCATCTGCAGAGAATCGCCCAGCTGCCCTGTTTAGGGTGTCCCGCTCCCTCTTGAATCAGAGGGTGAGAGAATACCCTCTGCGAGGGCGAGCTGAGAAGTTTAGCCAGCACCTGCTGGACAAGGTCGCTCAGATTCTGGATGGCTTGGACTCTGACTGGACAGAGTCAGACGGTGAGGAGATGGCGGGTCTTGTGCTTTGGGAAGAGTTCGATTCTGTTACCCCAGAGGAAGTGGACAGGATCATGGGGAAGCTGAGTGCGACCACATGTGTACTGGACCCGTGCCCCTCCTAGCTGGTTTATTCAGCGAGGGAGGTGACACGCGGCTGGATCCAGGCCATGATAACTGCCTCCTTGGAGGAGGGAAGTTTTCCTGCCACCTTGAAGGAGGCAGTGGTGAGGCCCCTCCTCAAGAAGCTGACCCTGGATCCAGCTGTCTTGAGTAATTTCCTTCTGGTCTCCAACCTTCACTTTCTTGCGAAGGTTGTCGAATGTGTGGTGGAACGTCAGCTCCCGATGACCCTGGATGAAGCTGTTTACCTTGATCCGTACCAATCAGGTTTCAGGCCGGGTACAGCACGGAGATGACATTGGTCGCACTGGTGGATTATCTCTGGGGGGCTCGGGACAGAGGTTATTCCTCTGTTCTGGTCCTGTTGGATCTTTCGGTGGCTTTCGATACCATCGACCATGGTATCTTGCTGCGGCGCCTCGAGGGGTTGGGAGTGGGAGGCATCGTTTTATGGTGGTTCTCCTCTTACCTCTCGGGGCGGACGCAAGCGGTGTTGGCAGTGGGGCAGAGATCGACCATGAGGCACCTCACTTGTGGGGTGCCCGAGGGGTCAGTTCTCTTGCCCCTTATGTTCAACATTTATATGAAACTGCTGGGGGAGATCATCCGTGGTTTTGGGGTGAGGTACCATCAGTATGCTGATGATACACAGCTTTTTATATCCACCCCAAACCAACCCAGTGATGCCCTCAACGTGATGTCCCGGTGCCTGGAAGTAGTGCGGATCTGGATGGGGAGGAACAGGCTTCGTCTCAACCCTGCCAAGACTGAGTGACTGTGGATACCGGCATCTCGGTCCAAAGGAGAGGTTCCATCATTGGCTATTGGGGGTGAAGTTTTACCCCCCGTAGACAGGGCATGCAACTTGGGTGTCCTCCTGGATTCGCGGTTGAGTCTAGAAGATCATATAACAACCGTGACCAGGAATATGCCCAGATTCGTCTAGTGTGCCAGTTGCGCCCCTATTTGTACCAAAATGCCATATGCACAGTTACTCATGCGCTAGTCACCTCCCGTATTGACTACTGTAGTGCTCTCTACATGGGGCTGCCCTTGAGGACCACTCAGAGGCTTCAGCTGGTACAGAATGCAGCCGCACGGGTTGTGATGGGAGAATCCCGATACTCCCATGTTAGTTAGTTAGTTTAGTTTTTTAGTTTTAAAATGTCATGGGGTTTTAAATTGAATTGTTTTAAATTGGGCCAATTATATAATTCTTTTAACAAGTTTAAATTTTGTATCTGCATGTGTTTTAGCTCTTATTTATTGAAATAAACTAAACTAAATTAAACTAACACCTCTCCTGCGCGGCTTGCATTGGTTCCCGGTTGCCCTCTGGGTGAGATTCAAGGTGCTGGTAATGACCTATAAAGCTCTACATGGTTTAGGCCCAGGATACTTGGCGGACCATCTGCAACCAGCAACAGCTTCCCATCACCTGGTGCGTTCCCATAGGGAGGGCCTGCTCCAGGTACCATCAGCTAGGCAATGTCGGCTGACGGCCTCCAGGGGTAGAGCTTTCTCTGTGGGCACGCCCACCCTTTGGAATCAACTCCCCCTGGGGCTCTGGCTGGCTCCTGACCTCTGCACCTTCTGCCATGGATTAAAAACATGGCTGTTCGCGGCGCTTAGCCTGGACTGAGGGGTTTTTTGATTATTTTAACAGGTTTTAATATTTGTTTATGTATGTATTTTATGTTTTTATTGGTTTGTTTTAATTGTTGTGAGCCGCCCTGAGTCCTATGGAGATAGTGCGGCATATATTAAATAAATAAATAAAATAAAATATTAAAGTTAAGACATGAAAATTCCCTGTTTTTCCCCACACATGGAATCATGTGCAAAGAATTTGTAGAATACTTCATTATTCAACCAGAATTGAATTCTAGTAAGATGTTGGCTTTGCAGGAATGAACACACAAATGGCAACAATTGCAACATGTTTACATGGACTTCAATCCTTCTACTTGTTTTAGACTTTTCATTCAAATCTTCATTCACATCACTATCTCTTTGTTTGAACATTACTGGTAGAAATTGCAAGAAAGCACTGCATTTGTAATTATATATGACAAAATAGCTGTTTGTTGGAATTGATGTGTGCTGACTAATTTCTATATACAAATTATTTCTTGGCAATACCAGTGGTGAATTTACTTTTTGCTATCCACTCTTCCAAGCATTATCCAAAACAGAAATGAAAGATTAGAATACTGAGGCGCTGACATGAGTTACATTCTGAGGAAATCCTTTTATAATTTTATGAATTAGATTATGGGGTTATAATTCACTGATACCATATATTGCCAAGAATACTCCAAACTCTGACCTTTAAATCTATTGACATATGACTTAAAAAAAGACCAAATCTTTGTCTGATTAAAGTTGTTTACTGTATCAAAGGAATTCAAGAAACACACATTATAAAACATTAATATTGTTTATTAAATCAACTCATATTGATAATTGAATATAGGTGTGAAGAATTGGTATAGATGATTCTGCATATTATCTGTAAGATTTGATTTTATTATGAGATTCTATGGAGTTAATTTTAATTCTGACATTTAAAAAAACAGTAGAAAAAGAGGTGCACATTATTGTAAATAATGTTGCTCTGAAAATGTCTTCAGCAATTTTTCAGTGCAATGGAAAAGAATTACCTTTTTTTCCCCTTCCCAAAGAAAGGAAAATGTCAGCAAAATTCTCGTGAGGGCTAAGTCTGGATATTTTCTCATATATGGTACATTTATTTTTCCATAAACCTGCTGTGATCTTGATTTCACACTCTGAAATCTCGAGGGAAAATACCAGCTCCATCAGATCAGATTGTCTGAGCAGCCAAGAAGGTTGTAGAGGAAATTACACTGTTGCATGCTCATGCATGCACAATAGACAAACCCAAGCCAAAAGTACTATCTGATAGCTAGTAATGCTAGAAATACTAATGCTGGAAATGTACTTTCAATTGTCTACATATATTAATATATAAGGGCAAAATGATAAAATTTAATCTAAATATAATAATACAAAACATATCCCAGTAATCTTACATGCTTGGGCACAGTTAGGATTTAAATCTGATTTGGAGAAAGACATGAAATTTCCCTTCCCGCTATAATATATTGTGCCCCACAAAAACATGCTGCCAAGGATTTGGATTTCCTACAATGAAGAAATATTGTTGTATTCAAACCTATCATGATTGTGGGCTTGAATACAATATAGGATGAAAAACTAGACAATTTGACTGTTTCTGGATTATACCTTTAAATATCAGAGTCAGCTTTTACATTCAATAATAGATCAAATCCATCTTTAGTAAAATGCTATTAGGGAAGATAGATGGCTTTGTCTTCACCAGTTAATATGATCGTTATGAAATATGCTTATTTTTCTAAATTTTGCGTCTTCAAAATCTCATCCAAAATCCATTAAGGTTGAGGTTGTATTTCCATTGATTGCAATAGGACTTGAATCACATTTCTAATCAAATTGCATATTTTTGAAAGATACCACATAGCCAATCCAATAGTGATTATGCCACCTCAAAATATTAAAAACAGGGAAGAAAATAATCCTTCCTCACAATTATTATCTCAGGTTTCTGATGACTGCAATTTTAATTTGCATTTCATCTACTGTTTAATACTTGTACAATTGAGAGGGGATAAAAGAGAAAATACTATCCACGCATCTATTAAAATGCATAGGAAGATCATAAAATAAATTAACTAAAAGGACAAAGATCATTACAGGAGTGCAACAGGACCAATTTCTCATGCTCCCCCCTCCCCTTCTGAAAAAATAACAGCATTTTTGCTGTCTTCTATCATTGTAAAAGTGCTCCAGAGTGAGGAACTTAAGTGGGGATGCCAAAGTGCACTTTTTCCAAGGCTACTTTACCAGCACCAAATAGACTTTTCCAAACAGGCTCTGATTTTAACCTCACTAACTTTCACAAACTTTCCTAATCACAAATATGGATAGCATTCCATTCCTCAGCAAATTTCACTTTGTCAGATGACAAGCCTATGACCTGTAATCTAGGATTCCTATGCAGGTGCATTTGGCAATTGAGACAAGAATAGGAGAGGTATATGAGCAGGGATAATCTAGTCATTTTCATATTACAAGGCATCATGCCTTTTATGACAATTATGATTTACTTTATTATCTGATAATATTGATAATTCTTAATTATTTATTAATTATTACACTGCATATTGTATACAGCTTGAATTGAAGCAACATAAAGTATTTGCAATAGCTAAATAAGTAAGTAAATATTTTATAAACATTTTTGCATCTCTAGTCGCTCAATTATTATTTACTAGTTTTGTATAAGTGTTAAAAAGGTATGGTGATTGTTAAGAACTTAAATTAAATATATTATTATTCATCCAATGTGGTTCTGATAAAACAATATATCTAGGATAAGTGCCATAGGCTTTCATAGAATCAGGTTGGTATAGTGGTTAAATCACCAGGTTAAAAACCAGGAGACTGTGAGTTCTAATCCCACTTTAGACATGAAGCTAGATAAGTGACCTTGGGCCAGCCATTTTCTCACACCCAAGAAAACTGCAAGGATTAATCCAAGCAGTCACCAGGAGTCAACACCAACTCAAAGGTGTGCACACATGTATGTACACACATACACAGCCTTCCAGTAGGAACTATGCTGATAACATGTCCATCATGACTTCATAAATTATATTATTGTGTCAGTCCTGCAGTGATGAAAATGACATACAAAATGTAATCCATATTTTTTATGCATTGATATCATGATGAATGTGATGTCATGATTTTAGCTTCCTCCTTGCCTTCCTCTGTGGACATTCCTGCCTGCAACCAACTTGGTGTTATGTTATCTCATGTGTGGAAGTAAACAGGCCAGTGGTGGGTTGCCCCCGGTTCGCACTGGTTCTATAAAACCGGTAGTAAAACTGGCGGGAGGCTCCACCCACCGACCCCAACATCATCAAAATGCTTCTGTGTATGTGCAGAAGAGTGCGCGCATGTGCAAGCAAAGCAAGCGCGCGGGTTTGGCCCCGTTGCGAACCGGTAGTAAACGTAAGTAGAACCCACCCCTGAAACAGGCCCGTTGGTTTCCTTAACTAATGACTGTCAAAGTACAGGATGCATTCTTTCAGCTTTTTACCCTTCTTGCTACCTCAAATACAAGCAATAATGCCATCATCATTTATAAAGGGACAATTCACATTTAAGTCCAAACTGCAACTGACTATACTAAATACCTGTATTTTCCTGTCTCGCATGCAAATCTTCTGCCATTAAAAGTGCTCAGAATGCTAAATCTGAAAAATAAGCGTACCATTTTGACTGACCCAAGAAGACACCACTTGTTGAATGGGCTGTTTAACACTTGGATAGATACATGAGTAATGGATGGATAGTAGCTAGACTGATAGATCAAATTAAATTAAATTATTTCTAGTATATTTATTTCCATGATGGTGTTACTTTACATGTTGATGAACCATCCATTTACTGAATGGTTAACCCTATACTGAGCCCAAAATTTATGTTGCTAAGTGTTAAGTGAATTTTGCCCCATTTTATTACCTTCCTTGCCACAGTTGTTAAGTGAATCATTGCAGTCGTTAAGTTAGTAACATGGTTGTTAAATGAATCTGGCCTCTTCATTGACTTTGTTTGTCAGAAGTTTGCAAAAGTTGATCACATGATCCCAGGACATTAAATATGAATCAGGTACCAAGTGTCTGAATTTTGATCATGTGACCAAGGGGATGTTGCAATGATCATAAGTATGAAAAAGGTCATAAGTCACTTCCGTTGTAACTTTGAATGGTCACTAAATGAACTGTTGTAAGTCAAGGACTGGAAGAGCCAATGGAAATTGTTAGAGTAGCAGAAAACCATGAAAAATCTGGAAGAGCAGTACAGAACTATTGTGCTTAGGTATGCATTCAGGAGTATTTAGAGTGCCAGAAATATAAATAAAACAGAGTAGATAACCCCTCACTACTCTTAGTGATGAGGCCAAAGTTGACTTTTCAAAGAGGTGTGACAAAAAAACAAAACCCAACTTGTTTTTAACCATATAAGGGGATTATGTAAAATATGCTTTCTAGTATCCAACAGTTTTTTAATATAATACAGTGTTCTTCTACTTTAGCAACTTTAAAATGTGTGGACTTTAGCTCCCAGAATTCCCTCAGTCAATATGAAAATTCTAGAAGTTGGTGTCCATACATCTTAAAGTTGCTGAGTTTTAGTAACACTGATGTAATATATGTTGGTTGAAGATAAATTAATAGATAGCACTACCATTACATATTGCTTCATTCATGTTTCATAAGCAAAAGGGGGGTTGGTAATCTATATTTTAATAAGAAGAATTAAACACCATTTATAGTCACTGAATGCAAATACTATCAGTAGTAGTGAGACAAATTAATTATACTGAAGTTACTCTCCATTGCTTTTATATAAAAATTAATAGTAAAATCATATCTTCTCAGACATAAGCTTCAATGTGTGCAAGGCATCATGAAATCTGGGGATTACCAATGGATTTTGGGTCGCACTGTAGAGCCCAGTGTCAGAAAGCTGGGTTTGCGTCGGAGATCTTGGGTCTTCCAGCAGGACAATGACCCCAGACATACATAAAAAAGCACCCAGAAATGGATGGCAACAAAGCGCTGGAGAGTTCTGAAGTGGCCAGCAATGAGTCCAGATCTCAATCCCATTGAACACCTGTGGAGAGATCTTAAAATTGCTGTTGGGAAAAGATGCCCTTCCAATAAGAGAGACCTAGAGCAGTTTGCAAAGGAAGAGTGGTCCAAAATTCCGGGTGAGAGGTATAAGAAGCTTATTGATGGTTATAGGAAGCGACTGATTTCAGTTATTTTTTCCAAAGGGTGTGCAACCAAATATTAAGTAAAGGATGCCAATAATTTTGTCCAGCCCATTTTTGGAGTTTTGTGTGACATTTTGTCCAATTTGCTTTTTGTCCTCCCTTTTTTGGTTTTGTTCCAATACATACAAAGGGAATAAATTTGTGTACAGCAAAACATGTGTTACTGCAATACTTTTCTGTGAGAAATACTTCATTTTCTGGAAAAATTTCAGGGGTGCCAACATTTACGGCCATGACTGTATTTCTACACATTCAGATTAGACTCTCTTAGTGCAAGTAATTTAGTTTGCATCCTGTTAAGGTCCTTAATGGGAATCCTATATTAGGTAATGAATTAATAAACAGCCACTTTATCTAAAATAGATCCTGTCCCATGTACCCACACACAGTCAAATAATAGTCTTATTTTAATTTTAAAATGCTATGAAATGGAAGCACCTAAAGAATATGTGACATGAAAGGATAAAAGAGGACAGAAGGCAGCAAAATAGATTTGTGAAGAAGAAAAGTCTGAAAATGAACACAATAGCATGAAAATAGCTAAATGCAGAATTAAAAATTATGTCACTAAAGAATTCTGGAAGAAAAGTCATAATTATTCAGTAAGGATGGTGACATAAAAATCATTTACTGTTCAGTTGTGTTTCTCTATTGTCAGGAGTACTCTCTTTTATATAGAATATAGCATTTATTCAGGCGGGAAACAACTTCATACATTAAGGTCAGGTCAGGTCAGGTCAGGTCAGGTCAGATACACACACATACACGCATATACTAAATGCTATATAAATACATACACACACACACAGAGAGAGAGAGAGACATATATTAATCACATTCCATTTTGAATACACAGTGGAAAAAAGAGTTTTGATAGTTAAAAGATTGATACTATATGGTCTAAAGCTATTACAGAATCTAGTTGTTCTGCTTTGAATAACGTGAAGATTCCTCCCAGAAGGTAACAAAGAAAACCGGTCATGGAGAGGATGTGTAGCATCCCTGATAATACTGCAGACCCCGGTCAAGCATCACTTACCGTATTTTTCGGAGTATAAGATGCACTTCCCCTAAGGTGACCAGATTTTAACATTGGTAAAGAGGGACATTGTGGGCGTGGCTTATTTTGTGGGCGTGGCTAGCTGGTCATGTGACTGGGTGGGTGTGGCTAGCTGGTCATGTGACCGGGTGGCCATGGCTATGCGTATAGGGTAAGGTGAACAGATTTTAACATTGGTAAGAAGGACACCATTGTGGGCGTGACTTATTGTGTGGGCGTGGCTTGGAGGCCATGTGACTGGGTGGGCGTGGCTAGCTGGTCATGTGACCGGGTGGCCATGGCTATGTGTATAGGGACTACTCAGAGGGCTGAAAAGTCATTTCTGACAGGTCCTCACACTTTTGACTGGTCCTCACACTTACGACCATCCTCACATTTATGCCCGTGCAGTATTCTTAACAACCATGTCACTCATTTCACAACTGCTTCTCTTCACCATGGTGACAAGATAGGGCAAAAATGTAAAATGTGAGGACAGTCATAAATTCGAGGACTGGTCAAAAGTGTGAGGACCAGTCAAAAATAACTTTTTCAGCCCTCTGAGTAGTCCATATGCATTAAAGGATACAGCAATAGAGAGGGATGAAGGAATGGAAATTAGAGTAGGAGTGAGGGTAAGAGAGGGAGGAAGAGAGGAGGAGAAGGAGAAAGGAAGAGGAAGTAGGGAGGAGAAAAAGAGGGTGGGGGGAAGAGAAAGTAAGAAGGAAAGAAAAGAGAGTGGTGGTAGGTTTGAGGAGAAAGATTGCTGTACAATAAAAAAGATGAAAGGGAAGAAAGCCAACCCCAAGCAAATATAAAGATATTAAAATTAAGAATGAATTGTTAAACTTTAAAGAATAAAAGAGAACAAATATGAATAAATAGCAATAATTAGAAACACACATACAAACATGCAATGTATTTTCTTTGAACAGAATATTTGGCTGGTTCACAAATTTAAACAGCGTTTAGTCATTTCAATTAAATTTACAATTTCTATATTTCCTTTTTGCCATATTTATTCCTCATCTATTTTTTTAAAAAAACAATATTACCCTTCATCCTCATCTCTAATCTTAATCAAATTCAATTTTTCCCTTCTATTCTATATTATACCCCTTCCGATTGTCATATATTTTTATATCCATCCTCACATTGGTTAATTATGTAATTATGTAATACAGTTGTTTAATACAAATTCAACATTTTAATATAAATCAATTAGTTATATAACTATCTTTTTTGTATATTAATCAATATGAACATGAATATTCCAATTATTTCCATGCAATCCAATTTCTTACAAATCAATTAATTATATTTACCAATAATAATAAACCAAATAATTTCCCCCATATATTCCTCCAAACCACAACTTAACCATTTCTGCTCTCAACACAATATATAATTATTAATAGTATCTCAATTATTACAATTCCCTAGTTAAATAGAGCTTTTTTTCTTTTGTGTTTTAAAATCTTGAACTCTCCTCTTTTGCCCAAAATTTCCCATTGTTTGCAGTTTTGTACCTACCTTTTTTGGTGAGGAAAAAGAAAAAGAAAAAGAAAGAAATCTCTCTCTGCCTCATTTTGTCATGTTGCAGGTTTAGTTTCACTTTCGCCTTTGTTTTCAGTATAGCTGGGGGGGGGAAATCTGCTCCAGGAACTTTTTGCAGCTTTTTGCAGCTAATTAACCTAGCGGAAGCTGTTAACAGGGGCTGTTTTTTCTATTTTTGCAGGCATGGGTCTATTCATTTTTTTTTAACACTGATCAGCTGTAGGTCGGCCCTTTGAAGCCCCGCGGCAAGAGTTTAAAGAATTTTTTTTCCCTCTAGCCATCAGCGGGGATTCAGGAGGCAGAATGAAAAATCGGGACTTTTTTAAAACGCCGCGGGACGCGGGACAAATTGCTCAAAAGCGGGACTGTCCCGCCAAAAGCGGGACATCTGGTCACCTTAACTTCCCCCCTCCCAAAAGAGGGTGGAAATGTTGGTGCATCTTATACACCGAATAAAACCATTTTTGGTCTCCTGAAGTCCCACCCTGCTTGTCCCATTTTTGGGAAAAGTGAGCCTGTTTTTCGCAAAAACAGAGTGGGCAGGGTGTTTGGGAGGCCTGCAGAGTGCTCCTGGGAGCTGGGGAGGGCAAAAACGCCCCTTTTTTGTGAAAAATGGGTTGATTTTTCATCCTTTTTTTGCAAAAACGAGGGCGTTTTTGCCCTCCCCCAGTCTTCAGGAGGTTTCCCAAATCCTCTGCATGCCTACTTTTTTGCAAAAATGGGCCGTTTTTTGCCTGATTTTCGCAAAAACGGGGGTGTTTTTGCCCTCCCCTAGCCCCCAGGAGCACGCTGCAGGCCTCCCAAACTCTCTGCGCACCCCATTTTTTGCAAAAACGGGTGAAAAATAGGCACATTTTTGCGAAAAATAGGGCACACAGAGGGTTTGGGTGGGCTGCAGAGTACTCCTGGGGGCTGGGGAAGGAAAACCTCTTTTTTTTCTTACTTACCTCTTCAAAATCTTGGTGTGTCTTATACACTGGTGTGTCTTATAGTCTGAAAAATATGGTATATGCCAGTGATGGCTAACCTTTTTGCCATTGCGTGCCAGGAGAGGAGGAGGCGGGGAAGGGTTGCACGTGCACGTGCCCACACGCATGCATGCACAAACCTCCCCCCCCCCGCTTCTGGCACATGATGGCCTGTTAGGCCCGTTTTTCTTTCTTACCTGGTTCCAGATCCTCTCTATTTATCTGGGAAGGGTGAAAACAGCCTTTCTCACTCTCTTGGAGGCCCTCCAAAGGCCTAAAACGGCCCATTTCCCAACTCCCGGTGGGACAGGAAGTGACATTTTTTGCTGTCCCCAGCCTCTAGAACCTCTCTAGGAGTCTCTAGGAGCCTCTCTAGGAGTCTTCTCCCCCCCCCCCCGGGCCCTCCAGAGGCAGGAAACAGCCTGTTTGGGCCCAGAAGGCCCAAAAATCAGCTGGCCGGCGCACACATGCACCCCAGAGCTGAGCTGGCGTGCCCACTAATATGGCTCTGCGTGCCACCTGTGGCACCCGTGCCATAGGTTTGCCATCATGGGTACATGCTATGTCCTGGATAGAAGGAAGTGAAAATCCAATAATCTTATAAAGGTAAGAAGTTCCTGCAACAATTCCTGCAATCCATCATTCTTAGAGCCTGAATAGTGGAACAGTAGTGGACAACATTTGTTTTTCAAAGCGACTTCCCTATAGTCAGGAGCCCTGCTTTCTGAGGATTCAAAACTGCACAAAAAGCATAACTTAATGTAAAAGGCTTTGTCTCAGCTTCACAGCTTTAATGCATGAATGGAAGACAGCAGAAACTGTGATTCATATACAACATGGGTGAGACTTAAAGATTTGGCTTCACCCTGTCTTTCCGATAATCACAATCATTTATGAGTGCAATAACTGAATCAGGATAATAAAGGGTAAAAATAAAAAAAATCTAATCTGTAACAAGATTGCATGTTCCTTGAGGCTCCCCCATCAATTATCATTTAAATTTATCTTAATTTTAATTGACTGTTGAGAAGAACATTTTCTTTTGTGAAAAACATCTGATTTTAATAAAATCTTAATAAGCTTAAAAAGCTTAATAAAAGACAAATTCACAGTATTATCATTCTAAAAGCAAGCAGGCAGTATCTCTCATGGCAATATGACTGATTTTCTTTAGATCTCCAGGAGAAATTCCTATTGTGTAAAGACGTTAAAAATAAATAAATGAGATGTGTGAATCTACCTTCTTTATTTAGATGCCATCAGAACCAAACATGAGGAATGAATAAAACATGACTGCAGAGCAGAGAGATGCTATAAATGAGATGTTCTAGGTAAAAACAAGCAGTTTCAAAATGAAATTTAATGTACACTCCTCAATATGTACCAATAGTCCTGTAACAATTAGTATACAGTATATCACTTTTAGGTCCTGCCAACTGAGAGGAAGTACTACATACATTGCTCAAGAGACGGCACAAAAACTTTGAAAATGTTGGTTTATGGCAGTCTTTCCTCTTGATTACTCAGTGCCCTTCTTTGTACCTGCTCTTTACTTATCTTAATGTGAGCTCCCAATTTAGGCTCTTCAGGAATTTAAGTCCTTAACTAGCTTCATTTTTGACAGCAATTGAAATTCTGCAGGTGCGTGCGTGCGTGTGTGTGTGTGTGTGAGAGAGAGAGAGAGAGAGAGAGGGAGGGAGAGAGAGAGAGAGGGAGAGAGAGAGCGAGGGAGGGAGGGTTGTGGCCCGCCAGCGGCCTGCGCGGATCGTGGCTGATCCCGACAAAGAGGTGGCTGGTGTGGTGTCGCGCCAGCAGCCTGTGCAGCCAGCGCTCCCATTGGACAGCTAGGAAGCTGAAGAGGATGTGGTGCCAGAGGCAGAGACTCAGCCAGAGCCTTCAGAACCTCCAGAGGTTCTTTCAAGTGGAGAGAGCGAAGTGGAGGAGCCTCTCCTCAATGCTCGAGCACACAGGGCTGCCAAAAGGCAAGAGTGGCTACTCAGGAGGAGGAGGTCTATTCGAGAGTAGGGCTTGAGGATAATTGGCCACTCCCTTAGCCTATATAAGTCGCACACAGTTAGTGCTTTCTTGCTGGAAACAACTCGTATTTACTATCAGAGTATTTTGGTTTATCATATCTTGTTTTCTGGGCTGGTTGCCAACCTTTGCCGGTCTTGTTTATTTTTGCTACTTAATAAATTTGATAAGGACTGTTGATGTGTGTCCATATTCTCAGAAATCCGGAGCTGGGGCAGAACAGGGAGGGAGAGGGCACTGTACTTGTTGTTATGTATTGAACACATATAGTTATGAAGCCCTGCTAAAGTGAAACTAACCTTCAGATGACCCTAACTGTTAACTTCAATTGTTTTGGAGGGAAACTTAAAACATTCATATTTGGTTGGGCTTTTTCAAGTATTATGATTGGTTGAGGCCCTGTGGGCCCAGAATATAAATTACAGGAATTTGCCTATTGTAGTTCAGTTCCAGTTGAGTCAATCAATGCTATTGTATCTATGCTGTCTTTTCTTGCCTACCGCAGCCCACAACATAATATTATTATTTATACGAACTTGCAAAGAAAGGACTAAAAATCTTGTACTTGATGTACATGGATGATTTGAAGCTGTTTGGTAAAACAGAAGCTGAACTGAATTTATTAATTGAAAACACAAAAGAATTCAGCCAAGACATCGGTATGCAGTTTGGAATTGACAAATGTGCAACAATAGCAACCAAAGCAGGCAAGATCATAGAAGAGGATGGAATAGAACTAGAGAATGAAGAAATGATAAAGGCAGTAAAATCAGAAGAAGGCTACAAATACTTGGGGATTTTAGAAGCCTCTGACTTAATGCATAATAAAGTCAAGGAATTAACTCCAGCCAAGTACATTCGGCGAATTCGTAAGATATTAATGTCCAAATTGAGTGGAAGAAACATCATAAAAGCCATAAATACCTGGGCTATACCTGTGATTAGATACTCTGCAGGAATAATTGACTGGACCCAGATGGAGTTAGATAATTTGGACAGAAAAACAAGGAAGCTTATGACAATGAATCATGCCTTGCACCCTAAAAGTGATGTTGACCGATTATATTTACCAAGAGCAGAGGGTGGTCAAGGACTCCTACAAGTAAAGTAGACTGTGGAAAAAGAAAAACGCAGCTTGAATGATTACATCCAGAAAAGTGAAGAACCAATGATTAAGGAAGTAAATAAAGGAGGTTTTTTAAAGACAACTAAAACAAAAGCAGAATATAAGAAAGAAGTAATTGAGCAGCGAGCTGAAAATTGGACAAGCAAAGCTCTGCATGGCCAATACTTGAAAAGTATTAAAGGCAAAGCTGACCAGAAACTAACTTGGAACTGGTTAAGATCAGGAGTACTGAAAAAAGAAACAGAAAGCTTTATTTTGGCAGCTCAAGAACAAGCGCTAGCCACAAACTGCATGAAGACAAAAATTCAACATGTTACCACCAACAGCAAATGCCGCCTCTGCAATGAGAAAGATGAGACAGTCGACCATCTGATCAGTGGATGCAGCAAAATTTCACAAACTGACTACCTACAACGCCATGACCGTGTTGCTAAGATAATTCACTGGAAATTGTGCCAGAAGTTTGCATTTGAATACAGTAAAAACCACTTGGAACATCAGGTTGAGAAAGTTTTAGAGAATGAGAAACTCAAGATCTTGTGGGACTTTAGGATTCAGACTGACAGGCACTTGGTCCACAACACACCTGTCATAACAATAGTTGAAAAGAAAAAAGTATGGTTCATTGACATTGCAATACCTGGTGATGCACGGATTGAAGATAGGATTGCCAGGTCTGCTTCCAAAAAATAGCGGACAAGCGGGGGGAGAGGGGTGTTAAGTAGTAAAAAAAAAAAAATACAATTAAATTATATATTTTCTTACAAACATTTTAACACGTATTAAAATAATCACTTCAAAACTTTACTTAAAATTCAAAATATCAAATATATTATAATAATATGTAAAATATTAAATTACATTTTACATTGCTGTCGTGTGTATTTTTTATTTGACTGCGCAGCTTTGATCAATTCTTTGTGTTTAAGGAATAATTCTTTAATTTCAGTACAACGTTGAGAAATATTAAAAAATATACAAAGTTCACTTCGAATTGATACAAGCAGTCGGTTACGTTCATCAGTCCACAAATTTCCCATGATGCTGAAAATTCGTTCAACGTTTGCATTTGATACCGGAATTGATGCACAATACTGGAACAGTTTTAGTAAACTCGGAGCTGGCTCTTTCTTGAAAAAGTACGTCCACTTATCAAGGAATGAATCGCCCTGCAGATGAACATAAACTTTTTCTAAGGCAGAAATTTCATCGAAGAGAGTGTTGGGTGGAAGTTCTTCTCGCCATGGTGATAATAACCAGATGTTCGTCATTTCTTCTAAAGTTGGAGGATTATTGCGATCAATTAGATTGAAACAACTTAGCATCTCATATACTGAATCGGTGAAATTATACCACTTTTCTAGGTACGCAATGGCTCTTTGATACATGCTGATGGCTTCTTTCTTGAACTTTTGCACAGCATTCTCAGGCAAATGTTTTTTACGTAAGGCAAATAAAACTTTCATTCCAAAAAACTGCTCATCGTATTTTTTTTTGCAAAGAATCACGCAGCTTACACATGATAATGTGAAGATCACATGCAAGAATTTTCTTGCTTTCCAGCTTCAGTAGGGTGTCTTGCATTATTGACATGAAGAAGTGCGTGAAATATAAATACAATTCTGAAATTGTTGGTTCATCGTCCTTTGCGAGTTCATTTTCCTGATCTGAAATAAGGTTCCAGATAACCTTATGGCACTAATCAGATCCAAGAGAAATAAAATACAATTTTAGAGGTATCCAGTTTAAAAGAAGTCTTTCGACCGCTTTAAACAACTTAACCAACATGTTGGAACATGGCACAAAACTTCATGGAATTCTGACTTGCAAAACTCAAAAAATGATTTCAACTCTTCTCGTTTCTTCGCAGAATTCGAAAATTTGGCAAAAACCTTCAGCACTGCATTTTCGATATCAAAAGATAACCGCTTTAATGCATTTTTTGCGCTGTTGTGTAAAATGTGATTATTGCAATGAGCATTCGATCTTTGTCTCATTCTAACTTATGAAAAAAAAGACAAAACGTGATTCTCCTATCCTTATTCTCTTAGACTATACAGCTTTAGATTACGTACCATTTCATCATAAAGCTTTTAAATAAAAAAAATGTCCACTATTTTGTGAAAAAAAATAGTGAACATAATGTGAAAAAAGTGGACTGTCCACTCAAATAGTGGACACCTGGCAACCCTAAAAGATAAACAGCAAGAAAAAATCACAAAGTACCGGGACTTGCAAATTGAAGTTGAGCGACTGTGGAAAAAGAAATCGTGTGTTGTCCCAATTGTAATTGGAGCCCTTGGAGCAATACCCAAAGGGCTACCCCGCTATTTAGAAATTCTAAATTTGCCAGACTTGAACATTTTGACTCTACAAAAAACCACCTTACTAGGAACAGCTTACATCCTCCGACGATACCTTAACAGTTCCTAGGTCTTTGGTTAGGACTCGAGCTGCTGAGCTATTAACCAGCCTCAAAGGCTTTGAATCTCACTAAAGATTAAATAATAATAATAATAATAATAATAATAATAATAATAGGAATGGTCTTTTTAAAAAGCATTTCACTGAATTACTCATTCCTTTGTGTGTTAATTGCTTTTATTAAAATTTGCATTTTAAAATTTCTAATTTTCTTGCTCATCTGTGAAATGTCATTCATTGCCTCGTGTATCATATCTGCTAATTAAATTTTCATGCTTTCTAATTTTACTTGTTTATCTTTTCTCCCCCGAAATCTTGCCTGTTTTTACCATAATTGCTGAATACTTATATGATCTTCCTTCTGCACCCAAATAATTCACTTTAAATTTAGTCATAAGGAACAGACATGATTGCAATTACAATTTTCAAACAATTCTATGTATCTAAATAAATGGAGCTAATTATTTTCAGGAGCTTTTTGAGAGCCAATCTATATGTGACACAGAAGATTTGTGAACCATCTTTTATTGGTTCTTGCCCCCTCCTTTCTAATGAACAGATGCTGTGGGAGGTTGCCAATCTGATTATAATATCTGCTAGAAGCTACAGTGACATCATTGTACAAATTATGGAAATTATATCATTTGCATAATGTTTTGATGATAATAATGTTCACATGTTATTTACACACACACACACACACACACACACACACACACACAAGATAGTAATGAGTGTGACCGTTATCACTGGTCTTGTTACTTTACATGTGTAAAATTGTCTTGGCAAAGTTATTTTCCACCATTTTGGAAAGAAAACATAAAGATACTTCTATCCTTCTATTAAAGTGATAAAACAACCTGAGGAAGACAATTCTGTTGGGATTTTTTAAAAAGGGGAAATAACGGTATTACTAAACACATTACCTGCAATGTTCATTAGTTCAAATTGGCAGCCTCTACTACTGCTATTCATCTTCTAATAAACTGAGAAGAGTAGATTCTCAATTCAGCTTTTTATAGGGTGTTTTCATGCATGCATTTAATCTCTTTTCTATTTTACATTTTCATGGGGTTGTGTCTGGGCTGTCTCCTGCAAACTTATCTTGATTCCTCTTAAGCCATTTGAATACCTCCAGGGGTCATGGAGGACAGTATGAAAATCTCATCAGTTCTGAAAAGAACCTCAGGGTTCTGGGATGACTATTAAATGGTTAAGATGTCAAGGATTGTTAGAACAAGAACATGGAAAAGACAAGATGAAATTAAGAAAACAATTGGCTGCAGAGGGATTTAATTTTCAGCAGTTTTCATTTACACGTGTAAGAAAAGATTGAAGGTAGATAACAGGACATTTGGAACTGAGCAACAAAAAAACAAAAACAGAATTTGATGTTGAATTATACAGAAATGATGAACATCTGATTGCCAAAATGTATAAATTCTTGTTGAAATTTAAAATGATGAAATTAAAAGAAAGTATGATAAAGTGGACTAAAATTTTGGACCTACAGTATCATATAGTTGGAACAGTATGACTGCTGGGTCCCATATATTTCTACAGGGACACTGGCATTTTGGTGGGAGGAAAGTGGGGGGAGAATGGAGTGATCTATATATGAAGTTTCTGTTTCTGTTTCCTGCATTACTGTGTTAATCTCTATATGAAGTTTCTGTTTCTGTTTCCCTGCAAAGATGTAATGTGGGAGGGGTTTGGTTAGCATTGCTTTAAATAGCTGGTTTTAAGTGAGAAGCTTCAGTTCTTGCCTAGATCTCTTGTTATCACAAACCTTTCAATAGAAGTTCCTTTTGGAATAACTGCAGTTTCAAGAGTCCTGCTTTCTTGGGAGGATTGGAGAGGCAAGACCTTACAATGTCAACATGTGGTAAAAGAATCGAAATGCAAATTATGTTATAACCTAAAATAGATTTTTTTACAAAATTAGAATTATTTTTTTTATTGGCCAAGTGTGATTGGACACACAAGGAATTTGACTTGGTGCATATGCTCTCAGTGTACATAAAAGAAAAGATACGTTCATCAAGAATCATAAGGTACAACACTTAATGATAATCATAGGGTACAAATAAACAATCCGGAAACAATATTAATATAAATCATAAGGATACAAGCAACAAAATTACAGTTATACAGTGATAAGTGGAAGGAGATGGGTGGTGGGAACAATGAGAAGATTAATAGTAGTGCAGGCTTAGTAAATAGTTTGACAGTGTTGAGGGAATTATTTGTTTAGCAGAGTGATGGCATTCAGGAAAAAACTGTTTTAAAGTTGTGATAGGGTATATTTATTAATTTGACTCCATTATTGTCCCCAAACAATACATGAGATTCAAATTCAAATCATTTGGGGGATGAGGGAGGAATGGGTGCTACCAATTTTCCAACCTTGTGGCTGAATAATCCATAGTATAGTCACGTACAATATATACAAATGATATTTTTTTTCTTTTATATGAGAAGTAAAAACAATAAGATGAAGAGACAAATAAAATATCCCTCCAAATATTTTATAAGAATTGTCTTGAATATGTTTTGCAAAATGTCAAATTTAGACTCAAATTTAGACTTAAAGCATTTAAGCATTTTTTTTGTTTTTTCTTTGTTTTTTTAATACTTACAATTTCCTAAGATGTATTTTCAGATGGGATCACTATAGCTCAGTGTTTTTCAACCTCAGCAACTTGAAAATGTATGGACTTCAACCATGAGAATTCCCCAGCCAGCATGCTGACTGGGGAATTCTGGAAGTTGAAGTCCATGCATTTTAAAGTTGCTGAGGTTGAGAAACACTGCCCTGGATTTCATAAGCCAATTTATCAGTAAGAGAAGTATATAATACACTGCAACCACAAATGTAAAGGCAAACAGAATTTCATCGAAGCTATTGTTACTGGATTTTCCCAGCGTGTGGGAAAGAAAATCCATTGGATTTTCCCAGAGGTTTTCCCAGAAAACTTCCCAGCTTCAATAATAGGAATGAAGATACAGTAAATTACAAATTAAATAAATAGGAAGGTGGTTGAATTAATTTTATACATCAGCAAATTGTGATCACAAAGAAAGCAAAAACTATTGGAGATCCAGTAAATATTCTGTAATATTTTATTTTATTACTGTAAATATATTCTGTAATATATAGAGTTGATAATCAATAATAGTAATAGTAAAGATGATAATTATTAAATGGATATGAGAAAGAATTTGTAAAAAATAAATTTGCAATGGCAAATACCTAAAATAAATATCATAGCAGAAGTTCTTAAAGTTTTCAATCCTCTGTCACCCTTAAATGGCAAATGAACTAGTATTGTGAACTAGAATATACTACCTGGAGAAGGAATTGGGGAATCTTGGCAAAATAATATGGTTTCCTAGAGAGGAAACAGCACATTCCTGAGATAAGCCCCAAATAAGAGACTCTGCAATCCTGAACTAGATGAGAGAGGGAGGAAAATGTTCAGGGTAGTGCACCCTAAATTTCCCTGGGTATATCTGTTAAATTAGAAGGTTATGGCTTTAATCTGACAAGATTCTGACTATTAGGTGTAAGCAAATAAAGAATTGGACTCAATTGGATTTCTCTGTGTTGTCTTTGGGTTAGTCCTAATAGTATGAACCTGCATGAATTAATCTAATAGTTGTATAAAGATTGGAGGGAACATAATCCTTTTCTTTCCTTTCCTTTTCGTTTCTTTTTTTCATTTATTCCTTCCTCTTTGCATTTTTAGTTTAGTTTGTTATTAGTTTGTTATTATTATAATTAAAATATTCAGTCAAAAGTATATAGAAAAGATAGATATAACCCATAGGTCTTCAATTTGTATCAACCCAAAGGGAGGACTTTTCTATCTGATGTGGATTCCCTCTGCCAAAATATAAAGGATGCAGAAAATTTTGCTGCATCTGAAAATGCAACCCTCAGCATTTGAAAACTTATCACAGATCTGTTCTACTAATTAAGATCACTATTATATTATTCAGAGTAACTTATTGTATTTATGTGTTCTTATTTAATTGTATTTTAAATTCACTTTATTAGAATTACATTTTAAAAGTTATATATACTGCCTAGGGATTCTTTCATGACAGGTGATATATCACTATTCTAGATAATAAAGAAATAAATGGTGTTTATGCAGAAATAGAATCAAATGGAATTGAACAATTCATATATCTGATGGAGTTAACTAAATATTGATGTTCTTTTGTTCCTTTCCAAAATTATATCTGAGATTTAAACTGTTATAATCAATCTTGGTTCTTAAACCAGTTTGCCTAAATAAAAATGCATTCTTCATCCATTATATATATAGCCTTAAAATGTTATAATATTTACTGTTTCAAAAATCACAATATCTTGTTAAAATTAATGGACTCCACTTATTTTTGTTAATACATCTTTTGAAATCCATATAATGCATTTTATTTCAAAATTAACTTTGCAAAGTTCACCTGGATCCAGGAGGTAGAAAATATGAAGTGGAAATGTTCTGTATTTATATCCTATGCTTTTGTTTAACATGGTATGTGAAAGTAAGATTGTTCACAATAGGCATTCTGTTTTCTGATTATTGGAAGCTGCTTATTTTTTCATCAAGACAATCTATGGACCTATAAATTGAGTACTACGGATTTATTGTTGCACCTTATAATAAGGTAAATCCTCACATGAACCATTGAGCAGCTGTATTAGGAAATCCAGGTCAAAAGAGAATGCAGTTCTTAGAATAGTCATGAAAAGAATGAGCATATTAGTAAAATTAGATGTGTAGTTCCATTCCTAATCAAACAAACGTTACATTAACTTAGAGTACCATTCCAAGGAGATGACTCATTAATCAGAGAAAGAAAAAACCAAGATTGTTTCCAAGATTTCCTCTAAGAATGATTTAATTTTAAGGAATCATTATAACCATTATAACCTCTGGCCATTGCTAGACAGATGATCTACATTGTCAAGCACAAAGATCTGTGAGACCATGTCCTTACTGTAAAAGGATATTGCTACATTTTCCAATAAAGGAAAACTCCAATGATCCTTCTAGAATTTATATGGGCTTTATATTTTATATTTGAATTATATACTGCTCAGTTGCTCTGTCAATGAGATGGGTATCTCTAAATTGGATTGATAGCTATATGATAGCTAGTAGGTAGATAAGACAGACAGACAGATGATAGATAAACAGACTGACCGACGGTCAGATTAAAAAGGGTAGGCTAAGAAGATGCAAGGGAATAAAAACAATTTCCCTTTATACTGTTCTCTGTTACTACTCTCAACATGTCCCTTCTAGCCAAAGTCCCTCTGTTTCTTTCTTTCTAAGAGTTATCTGAGATTCAGCTGTTGAAATATCCTGCTGACCTCTGTTTCATTCTTTTCTATGCAAATTCAGGAGAAATACACCTTCATTTTTTGTATTGCTTCAGCACCATTTTACTTACCGGTTGATATGTCCCTAAGATCTTGTTTTCCTAAGGATAATGCCCCTGTACAAATATTACACTTGATTAATCTCAGCCACATATTCTTGTATGATCAAATATTTTAATAGCACTTTTATTTGTGATTCCAACTCCTAATTAGAGAAAGCAAGAAGAGGTATTATGCCCTCCCCAATTCTCTTCCGGTTCATGGGAATAGAAATGAACTACCTTGTTTAGAGCTCCCCAAATGCCCCAACATTTAGCTATTAAAGATGGGCTATAAATATCCAGGTGCCCACTAGATGGGAGCAAATGATTTTCTATATTAATCTGCTACTAGGTAGGTGCTACCATCTAGCAATGGCATAGATTTTTGCAGGACAGATCAGTTAAGTTGTTAGATCAGTTTTAAATGATACACTTTTAAAGAAAAAAGAAAATGGGCCTGGCAATAAATTAATACAATTGCTGCAATACACGCCATTTTCAGATAATCTAACGACCTTTGGGTGGACCAATTAGATTTTCTGAACTACTTAACAATCTAGGAATAACAAATTAATGAGTTTGAGAATATATTATTATAAATGTATTATTTGTATTTAATGTATAATTGTATGTATAGTTTATAATTATTTATAATTAGAGAAATTAATTGGTTAAAATACTTTCCATAATTAAAAGTGATAAGTAAACTTCCAAACAACTAGGAATTCAGCTAGCTAAGATCCCTTTCTAGACAAAAACAAAGAAAAAGACTAGAAACTAATCAAGAATTTCCATTATCTTTTTATAATTGTTAAAAGCCAAGAGATTCATAGGGATCGGACATTTTAAACAATTTTCTCTTTAGCAGTTTCTATTTTACCCCCAAATCAGTGCTACCAGTTCGCACCGGATTGGGCGAACTGGTGGTGGCGCCGGCAGGTTCTGCATGTGCAGAAGTGTTGCGTGCATTGCGTGCCCACAAGCAAACCAGTAGCAGCGGGTTTTGAAACCCGCCCTGCTCAAAATCCATAAGTCCAACCTTTCTTACTTTTCAGAAAGATGTGAAGATTATACTATTGCGACTTCCAGTTGATGTTGCAGCGAGACAGTCGGGGACATAGTGGGCTCTGATGAGTCCTGCGAAAACCCTGGCTGCCAAACTGCCGCTGATGGGTCTGCAGACCAAATCTGTCCTGCAGGGATGGGGGAAGAAGAGGGGCACCTCAGAAGACCGAAAGGAACAGGCAAGTTCCTCGGAGGTCAGAGGAACCCTCTGTGAGTCGGCGGTAGGGGGCAGCAGCCATGGTGGCTGCCACGAAGCTGGAACAACTGGGCAAAAAAAGTGCTGGAGGAAAGCGAAGTAAAACAGAGCCTTTTGAAGCCAGGTGAGTGACAACAGCCCAGGCTTGTAGCAATGTTTGGAGCTATATTAGTAACTAGAAGACCCCTAGTCTAAAGCAGCGGCTAAGCAACAAAGGGGCTTTGGAAATTTTTTAAACTGTAACTTTAAAGAACAAAGACTCGAGAAACAACTAATTTTGGAACAGAACTAAGAGTCTTAATTTAGAGATATGGTAAAAGGACTAAACACTTTAAAAATTTGAATTGGACTAAGGGGGGAAAAAGAAGATTTGATACTTTTAACTAAAAGAAGAAAATAAAGTGGATGGTTATATAATAAGAAATAAAATGGAGTCTTGCATGACTAGGGGAAATGTGGATTATAGAGAGACACCATCTGTCATAAAGAGGAACTTTGTAACCTCCCTTTGTTATGAGAACTTTGAGCTCTACAGAAAATTTTTTTTGCTGAACTGTGGAGGAGGATTTTTCTTTCCTGACTGCAAGCAGCTGGACTTTGGTGAAAAGAAAAGGAATCTACAATGGAACTCCTACAGTTGAACAATTTATTTATTTATTGGTTCAATTTATATGCTGCCCTTTTCCGGAGACTCAGGGCAGCTTAAAATGCATTAAGCAATAGCCTTCATATTTTTGTATATACCTGCTTAGTAGGGCTTTTTGGGGCCCCCCAAGCGGTGTTCTATTTTATATAAAGTCAGCTTATTGCCCCCACAAACCGGGTCCTCATTTTACCTACCTCGAAAGGATGGAAGGCTGAGTCAACCTTGAGCCTGGTGAGATTTGAACTTGCAGTAATTGCAGGCAGCTGGTGTTACTTAACAGTGCTTTAGTCTGCTGCACCACCAAGGCTCTTTACATAATAATTTGAATGTTGGTGCAGGAATTGAAGAAGGATTAAGTGCAGCCTTAAAAGAAAGAGATTTGATACATTATATCCGGAATAAAAATATGAAAAGAGATTTAATTGGACTTATGGAGAATAAAATTAAAAACTTGAAAAATGGAAAGAAATTTATGTTTGCAGACGAGGAAATGAAGATAATGAGATTAAAAATAAAATAAAGTAAAGATGGTTGTAATAAATTAAAGGGAGGCTTTTATAGAAATTAAGAATGTTAAATGAAACTAATTAATACATGTAAAGATATGTTTAATGCAAGAACTATGTTTTAATGGTAAAATGTTAAGGTAAAGAATAAGGGTGAATATGATTAATTGAAAATGCTAAAAGGAATTTAAATATATACTTAAAAATATGTTTTAAGCAAGAACCATGTCTCAAGGTTAAAATGTTATGAATGCTATGAAAAAGGATAAAGAAAAATATGATTAAATGAAAAGCAATGCATAGATGGAGGGAAACAACAAAGAAAGATTTAAGTAGAGATTGTTAAACCAACTATGAACATGCTGTCATTTAACAGCCAAAAAGCTATAATATGCTGTATTGAACAGCCAAACAAATGGTCATGCTGGGTATCAGCCAAAACGAAACTTAATATGCCATGTAACGGCCAAAAAACAAAATTAATATGCTGTGTTTAACAGCCAAACAACGGGCATGCTGGGTAATGGCTAAAAAATAAAAATACGCTATATTCAACAGCCAAAACAAAGGGTTATGCTGTGATTAACAGTCAAGAAATAGAAATGATTGGTTTAACATCAAAGATAATAAAAAGAGGTGGGATAATTAAAATGAGGAGGTGTATGTTGAGAGTGATAGTTGAGATAAAATGCATAAGTTAGTTTTAATAATAATTAAATAATTAATGAAAGTTTAATCTGTTTAATATAATTGTATGCTTTATATTGTTAAAATATCCATCTAAGCAAATGAAAGAGAAAAGTGAATTGATAACTGGTTAGGATTTAAGATTTAAGTAATGGGTTTTTGGGGATAATGGCATAGTTATATAGATATATTTGCGGGAAATATTTTTTTAATATATTGAGTTATGTTAATTGAAAATAAGATTTGTTAATGATTTGTTTTAATTTGTGACCGGAGCAAAAGCTTCATTTTGAAAAGATGTGTTTTATGATTTTTCTTTTTTTTTGTTTTAAAGATTTTTTAAATCACTAGCAATTAGTACAGGAGATTTTGCTTCATTGATAGGCACTGCCCAAATAATGGAAAATACTGGGCTGAATTAAATGCAATTGAAACTTTGGATTATTTCCAAAGCTTGATTATTTCTCAGCTCATTTTATACTTGTTGGTTCATTGAAAAATTAAAGTTGGCAGAATATTCTTTTTTATTTTTGGACTGTTAAAGTGCGAACAACAACAGTCTTTAGAGAAACAAAGAGTAATATAATTCAGTACAATTATACCTCAAATTGCTCTTCCAAGCTGCTCAACTCTAGCTACATGTATGCCAGGCCAGAAATTAACAGTAAGCATCATTTTAGAACATTTCAGCATTTTCTGTCTTCAGCACTAAATCTTATGGCATTCGTGAACAATTGTTGATAGCAGTTTGTAACTTTCAGCATATCTAAGAAATTTGTCAGTTTTTTAAAGGTGAATAGTCACTTCCATTTCAGTGTTATTGTCTCAGTTTCCAAATAGAAGAAAATACAGTATGCATATATTTGCAAACCATATCAACTCAGAAGTTCAAAGAACCTATAGGAAAAAGTTAACAAAGTCTAGAATTATTGTTTTTTTGTTTGTTTATTCATCTGAAAGCTCAGCCAGACTCCAATTTTTCCCCATAAAAATAACTTCAAGGAATAGATTAGACTGAAAGAAAAGGTTAGCCAAAAGTAAATTTACCCAGTGAGTTTTGGATAAGAGAATGGGCTTTTTAACCTGCTTTTTGCAGTCTTAATGGCAATAGCAATAGCTTCCACTTAGACTTATATACTGCTTCATAGTGCTTTTAAAGACCTCTCTAAGCAGTTTACAGAGTCAGCATATTGCCCCCAACAATCTGGGTCCTTATTTTACTGAGCTTGGAAGGATGGAAGGCTGAGTCAACCTTGAGCTTGATTTGAACTGCTGAACTGCAGCTGGCAGTCAGCTGAAGTAGCCTGCACTGCTGGACTCTAACCACTGTGCCACTTTGGCTCTTCTCCATTGAGAGTGGAGACAGAAGCCAGTATGGGTAGTACTCGCCCAATCAGCCTGAAGGACTGAGTCTGTCAATAATGTTAAGTCCCGCCCTTGTTGCCGGGCAGAGCAGCTTTTGACTCAGTCCTTAAGTCTGGACTAGCATGTGGGTCTCTCTCTCTTAAACCTTTTCTATAATTGCCTATGTGTCTTGCTCTTTTTGATATATTTCGACTTGGATTGTCTGACTACGATTTTTTTCTTCACCCTTTGGCTTCTGGTTGCATTGGAATCTGAATAGTATCGTGAGTTTTACTTTGGACTTTCCCCAAGAGGCTAGTCTTCGCTTTATCTGGGGGGAGGGGTGCTTTCCCCTTCGTTGTTAACTCCCTGGGGGGGGGGTTTCCCCGGGGGGGGTGCAGCAAATCAAGGAGGGTCGCGAAAGGGCTTTGTGAGTGTTGCAATCCCTCTGCCTCCCTCCCTCACCACAGAAACGGAATGCAATTCCTGCTGAGGGTTGCCCTGATCGAGTGGTGTTCTTCGAGTGGTGTTCTTTGGCCATTTTTTCACGCCGCAGGAGCGGCGGTGGCCATTTTGAGCTGTTCGGACCACTTTAAAGTGTTTTTTGGCCGAATCCCTTCCTCTCTAGCTGGCCTACATTCTGCAAAGGGGCTAATTGGACCTGTACAGCCTTGATTACTGAGCGCTGCTACTGAGCAGTTATCCCTTTGCCTGCTTGTGTGCAAAGCCACGCCACCGCATATACATGACTACCACTGATCAGCTGGGCTCGGAATTAGTGGAGTTTCGCGCTCCCTGTGCTGTTTAGTGGCAGCTATCTGATTTGATTTGACATTGGGGCTTCTATTTTCTCTGGTGGAGCTTCGCGCCCCCCTCCCTATGGCAGTGTGATATCAGTGGCATTTCCTCAGGAACTATATTAGCGGCCGCCATTTTGTTGAACTGTTCCAGGGGCACAGTGGCCATTTTGTGGAGTTTTCGCGCTCCCAGTATCATTTGTGGAGTTTCTGCGCTCCCCCTGTCTTTTTGCCACCTTTCACGAGATTCCTGTTCTGCTTAGCCCTTCTGCTCTTGCCTGCCATTATGCCTAAGGCTTCATCTAAATCTAAACACGGTCGGAGGACCGCTGCTCCTGACCTTGGCCAATCAGACATCTCGTCTATTACCCATCAACTTTCCAGCCAGCATACCGTAGAGCCAGTTCCTGTCTCTCAGCATTCTCGCTCCCACCACAATCCACACAAGCATGGCGGAACTCCCTCGAAAGTGGAGAAACGCAGGCACAAAATTCTGACAAAGCTTTGTAACAAGGCGAGTGCTCATCTTGCCGCCGCTGTTTTGCAAGCCTCTTTGCCTGCCGAGCCCTTGCATCCTGTCCAGTCTCCATGACCTCCTACTGATCCGCTCTCTCTTCGGGATTGCCCTGTTGACATCTCCACCTCAAACTTGTGGGAATCCGGTGCGACTGACCCTTCTGCTTTGCCTCCGGTTGTACTTAACGTACCACAGGATGTTGTTGCTCCACCACCGGCATCCGCTCCACCTTCTGGGCCTATCTCCTGTCAGCTTCATTCCTGACCAGCTGCAACAATTTATTGAAGCTGTGGTGCAAAAATCACTGGAGGCTAGTGCTCACCCCGCGAACCGCTCTGCCTCAGTAAGATCCGTTTCCCCTGAACGGTTGTATTTTGAGGAGGCTGTGTCAACCCAAGCTCCGGACTCTCCTTCATGTTCCCACACAACCCATCCTTCTGCCTTGGCTGAAGCTGACTATAGTGACTCCAGTCTGTCGGAGGATGAGAATTTACCTCCGGATCAACTGGCCTTTACCGGACTTTTTTCCTCAATCTTTGTTTAAGTCTTTACTCTTCAAAGCCGTCAATACAGCTCAACTATCGTCTCCAGCTGCGACTCCGGTGACTTTGCTCCTGCTGGGGGCCCTGGACCCTATGTTTGCGGAACCTGTTCAACATGTCACAGCCATCCCTGCCCCTCTCCTCTTTGTGGATGTTGTCAAGCGGCAGTGGTCTTTGCCGGGTACAGCTCCCCTCCCTTCGTCTAACAACAGGAAGAATTTTAATGTCGCCTCGGATCTGGACTCCATCCTCCAACTCCCATCAGTTGATACCCCGGTCGCAGCTCTGTTACACAACACCAATGCTCCAGGGGACCCCGATGAAGGTTTGCGGCCTGACGAACAACGTTCTGATTTGGTCCTTCAGAGAGCTCATCAAGGTTCAGCATGGGCGATTCGAGCAGCCACGACAGCTTCTTTTTTCAATCATACCACATTGCTCTGGCTGTGTCAGTTACAGGACAAATTGCCTCCTGAGGACCTTAGGGCCAAGCAGGACTTAAATAAGATTGTGGCAGCAGTGCAGTTCTCAGCAGATTCCACTCTTAACACCGCTCGCTTTGCTGCCAAATCCCTGGCTTCTACTGTTGCTGCTTGTCATCTGGTCTGGCTCCATCATTGGCGGATGCCAGACATAAGTGACGACTGGCTTCCATTCCCTTTGGGGGCTCCAGCTTATTTGGGGAAGCGCTAGATCCTTTCCTTATGAAACTAGGGATAAGAAGAAGGTGTTGGTGCCGGTTTACCCCCGTGGGGAATCGCGTTTTTCGCCCTATACTTCTCGTCCCCAAGGCAGAGGTTCGGACGGCGGTGCGTCTTCTTCCTTCCCTTTGCCCCGCCCGTACTCCACCTTGGCTAGGCAACGAGGTTCCCAAGATAGATCTTTCCAGGGTAAGTTAGTTGCATCTCGGGCCCTCCCATAGGCGGTCGATTGGCCCTCTTCACCACTATTTGGGAGAAGTCCACTTCTGACAAATGGGTCCTGGCCACCCTAACATCCAGGTTGGCCATTGAATTTCTCCCCCCCCCCGTGTTTCTTTGTCTGCTGCCCACTCTCTCGTAATCCAGAAAAGAGAGCCCTTATGGACTCTGTGGTTCAGCATCTCCTTGCGATCCAGGCTATCCAACTTGTGCCTCCCGATCAGCAGGGAACGGGGTTCTATTCCCCGGTTTTTCTGGTGCCTAAGTCCTCGGGGGGTGGAGACTCATTCTGGACCTCAAAAGGTTGAATCGGTATGTTGTATACCATAAATTTAAGATGCAATCTCTTAGATCTATACTTGACGGTGTTCGGAGGGGCGATCTCCTCTCTTCGATAGACCTTACAGAGGCCTATTTGCACATCCCTATCCTCCCTTCCCATAGACGGTATTTAAGATTTTGTTACGGGGGGGGGGGTTCATTACCAATACAGGGCCTTACCCTTTGGACTGTCTTCTGCACCCTGTACCTTTACAAAGGTATTGGCAGCCTTGGCTACCTCCCTCAGGGTCCGACCTATTAGACTCCTATGCTACCTAGATGATATTCTTATTTTATCCTCTTCCCCCCAACAGGCTGTTCGAGATGTTCAGCTCACCCTAGAGATGTTGGCTTCCCATGGTTTTTCCATCAATCTAGAGAAGAGCCATTTGGTTCCTTCTACCTCCCTGATCCACTTGGGGGCCCTGATTGATTCAGTTCAGGGTCGGGTTTTTCTATCTCCAGAGCGACAAGATAGTTTGCGGGAGTTGGTAGCTAGGATTGAAGGGTGTTGGGCGGTTTCCCCGTATGTTCTTTCTCAACTATTGGGAAAGATGATATCGGCCATAGCCATTGTTCCCTGGGCATAACTCCACGCCCGGGAGCTTCAAGGCGGGCAAAGGTACGTCAGCCGGGCCGGTTCCTGTTCCCTCCTCGGTTTGCAGGTCTCTCAGGTGTTGGAGGTCCCCGGCCCTGTCGGCAGGTTGTCTCTTTCTCGAACCTCAGCGGGTGGTAGTCACCTCGAATGCCAATCTTCGGGGCTGGTGAGTCCATTGCGAGGGTCAGTTGGTGCAGAGGACTTGGACTGAGTTGGAGGCTCATCATCCAATCAATTGTTTGGAGTTGCAGGCAGTTTTACTGGCTCTCAGAGCATTTCGGCACCTTGTTTCCAGGGCCCACGTACTGATGCTCACGGACAATGTCACTGCCAAAGCGCACATGAACAGGTTAGGAGGCATCAGGTCGAGGTCTCTGCTGTCCGTAGCAATGAAGTTGGGACTGTGGGCAGAGCATCACCTCAGCTCCCTTCAGGCAGAATACATTTCCGGGCCCACCAACACTCAAGCCGATTGGTTGAGCAGGCAACAGGTAGACAATGCAGAATGGCGTCTCCATCCTCGACTCTTTCAACAGTTGGTCCTTCGGTTCGGTGCTCTGGTTCTCGACCTTTTTGCAACGCACTCAAGCGCTCAACTGCCTCGCTTCTTCGCCTGTTACCTGGAGCCTCAGGTGGAGGCCATTGATGGCCTCCAGACCCCGTGGCTGGACGGCCTCCTATATGCCTTTCCTCTGACATCCCTTCTATCCAGGGTCATCCAAAAGATCCTGTCCGAATGTACAGAGGTGGTCCTCCTGGCTCCTCATTGGCCCTGGAGAGCTTGGTTTGCGGACTTAGTCTCCCTCTCGGTCGCTCCCTCCTGGCGCATTCCTCTGGAAGTGGATGGCTTGACTCAAGGGACCTTGCGCCATTCGGACCTTTCTTGGCTCAGGCTAACCACTTGGAGGTTGAGCGGCTCTCTTTGAGAGGCACAAACATTCCTGGGGATGTTATTCGCACGATCCAGGCCTCGTGGCGTCCGTCAATGGACCGTATTTACTCTGCTACCTGGCGGTCCTTCTACACCTGGTGTGACCGAAATGGCGTATCCACTCTCCAAGCCTCCATTGTAAACATCCTGGTTTTCTTGCAGAAAGGTCTTGATGAGGGGCTTTCGCCTAACACTTTGCGTCGCCAGGTGGCGGCTATTTCGTCGGTGCTCACCTGCGGCTCTCTGTCATCTTTATCACAACATCCCCTGATTCGTCATTTCCTACGTGGCACAACGAACCTTTCTCCTCCAGTTCTGCACTATTATCCTACTTGGGATCTTCCTCTGGTCCTCGAATCACTCATGGGTCCTCCGTATGAGCCTCTGCAGACTACGAGTCTATGCCCACTGTCTTGTAAGGTCTTCTTAGTAGCCATAACTTCCGCTCATCGCATTTCGGAGATTGCTGCCCTGTCCACCCGGACTGCTCTTTGTGTATTCCACGTTGACCGCGTGGTTCTCCGATTGGACCCTACCTTCGTGCCGAAGGTCAATTCTGTTTTTCATCATTCGCAAGGGCTGATCCTCCTGAATTTCTGCCCCCACCCTTCTCATCCTCGTGAACACCGTTGGCACACTTTGGACATCAGGCGGGCGCTGCGGATTTATCTCAAAAGGACTGCTGCCATCCAACATTCAGAAGCACTGTTTGTTTCCTTCCTACCTGTCTCCTTGGGCCACAAGGTTTCATCCTCTACCATCGGCCGATGGACCCGGCAGATGATTGCTTCAGCATATGACTCCCGCTTTCTTCCGCAGCCTTCCCATCTGACTGCGCACTCAGTCACCTAGGCCACTCAGGCTCCGTTACTTGAAATTTGTCGAGCAGCTACGTGGACCTCACCAGCCCCATTTATACGTCACTATAAACTGGACAAGTTTGCATCAGCAGAGGCTGCATTTGGACAACAGGTGTCACAGCGGGTGGTCTCCAGGGTGGATGTCTCGGACCAGCCTGGTCCCCCCCAGGTCTCGGGACAGTGAATTGGGTATGTCCCATACTGGCTGCTGTCTCCACTCTCAATGGAGAAGGGGCATTGGTCCTATCTGAGACGCTCCTTCTCATTGAGTGGAGTCAGCAGCCAGGCCCTCCCTGTGCTCTGTACCTCTCTTTCTCTGTTTCCCGCTTGCCTTCTGTTGGTTGCCTTTCTGCTCTCTCCCACACGCCGAGTCTCTCTCTCTCAGTCCTTCGCCAAAAGCTGGTCTGCCCAGCAACAAGGGCGGGACTTAACATTATTGACAGACTCAGTCCTTCAGGCTGATTGGGCGAGTACTACCCATACTGGCTGCTGTTTCCACTCAATAAGAAGAGCATCTCAGGTAGGACCAACGCCCCTTTTAGTCTTAGAAAATGAAGATTAACAGGAGGAAGTATTTTCCTTTTAATATTAGATTATAAATTGATTTTTGAATTATTCTTTAATTCTATTGTACAATAATATTTCTAATTTCACATGGTATTTATCTCTAAATCAAACTAATTAATGGGGGCGTGGCTGGCAAAAAAAACCCCACCTTTATGGCTTCACTGTACTACTTGATCTATACAGAAACTTGTTCATCAGATTCTATAGCAGACAGAGGTGGGTTTCATCAGGTTCTGACCAGTTCTGGAAAACCGGTAGTGGAAATTTTGAGTAGTTCAGAGAACCGGTAAATACCACATCTGACTGGTCCCACCCCCATTTATTCTCTGCCTCCCGAGTGCCAGCTGATCGGGAGGAAATGGGGATTTTGTAGTAACCTTCCCCTGGAGTAGGGCAGGAATGGAGATTTTACAGTATCCTTCCCCTGGACTGTGGCAGGAATGGAGATTTTACAGTATCCTTCCCCTGCTACACCCGCCAAGCCATGCCACGCCCACCAAGCCACACCCACAGAACTGGTAGCAAAAAAATTTAAAACCCACCACTGATAGCAGTCCTTCCTGAATTTGTTTAATCTATTACTTCAGTACCACTCTCATATTATCATTAACGGATAATAGATTTGTGGAACCCTATGCATGCTGAAGAATTTTGGGAGATGATTCCACACATTTTGAAGTTACCAAGGTTGAAAAAAAATGGTCCACAGTGTTGACAGAAGACTGGAAAGTGTAATTCTTTCAAGGTTTTGTGTATTACAGTATTGATTTGATTATAGTGCAGATTATCCCTCTGCACTCAAGATTAGCATGTAGAAGACTCCTAATATTATTTCCAACATCTTGGATTGAGTGGTTTGCTCTGGGCATTATACAATTAAGTATTTAATATTCTGATTAGCTATTATCTGCATTAAGCAGCTAATTATCCATGAAAGAATGAACAGTAGATTAGCATTTTTACTGTTAAAACAGTGTCCAGTATTAATTGGATGATTGCGCGACAGCTCCCACAGTACCTGGATGAAACCGTCTATCTAGATCCATTCCAGTCCGGCTTCAGGCCTGGGTACAGCACGGAAACGGCATTGGTCGCGTTGGTTGATGATCTCTGGAGGGCTCGGGACAGAGGTTGCTCCTCTGTTCTGGTCCTATTAGACCTCTCAGCGGCTTTTGATACCATCGACCATGGTATCATGCTGCGCTGGTTGGAGGGGTTAGGAGTGGGAGGCACTGTCTTACGGTGGTTCTCCTCCTATCTCTCCGACCGGTCGCAGTCTGTGTTGGCTGGAGAGCAGAGGTCGACCTCAAGGCACTTGGTTTGTGGGGTGCCACAAGGGTCGGTCCTCTCGCCTCTCCTGTTCAACATTTATGTGAAGCCGCTGGGCGAGATCATCCGTGGTTTTGGGGTGCAGTGCCATCTGTACGCTGATGACACCCAGCTGTACATCTCCACCCCAGACCACCCCAACGATGCCCTTGAAATGATGTCCCGGTGCCTGGAGGCCGTGCGGGTCTGGATGGGGAGGAACAGGCTTCGACTCAATCCCTCCAAGACTGAGTGGCTGTGGCTGCCGGCGTCCCGATATAGTCAGCTGGTGCCATTGCTGACTATTGGGGGCGAGACATTGGCCCCCACGGAGAGGGCACGTAACTTGGGTGTCCTCCTGGACACACGGCTGTCTTTAGAAGAGCATATGACGGCCGTGGCCCGGGGGGCTTTCTATCAGGTTCGCCTGATACGCCAGTTGCGCCCCTTTCTGGATCGGGACTCCCTATGCATGGTCACTCATGCCCTCATCACTTCCCGCCTCGACTACTGCAATGCTCTCTACATGGGGCTCCCCTTGAGGAGCACTCAGAGGCTCCAACTGGTGCAGAATGCGGCCACGCGGGGGATTATGGGAGCGACATGGCGCTCCCACATGACACCTCTTCTGCGCGAGCTGCATTGGCTTCCAGTGGTCTTCTGAGTGCGCTTCAAGGTGTTGGTTCTCATCTTCAAAGCGCTCCATGGCTTAGGACCCGGTTATTTACGAGACCACCTTCTGCCTCCGATAACCTCCCACCGGCCAACATGCTCCCACAGAGAGGGTCTCCTCAGGGTGCCGTCTGTCAGGCAATGTCGGCTGGTGACCCGCCGGGGAAGAGCCTTCTCTGTGGGGGCACCCGCCCTCTGGAATGAGCTACCCCCAGGGATACGACTAATCCCGGACCTCCGGACCTTCCGCCGGGCCCTGAAGACTTTTTTATTTCAGCAAGCCGGGCTGGGTTAAAATTTTTAATTTGGTGAATTTTATGGGTAAGGGGTTTTAAAATTGGAGAAGCCAAAGATAATTTAATTTTGTTTTAATGTATTTTAATATTTGTATTGTGTGTTTTTAATTCTGGCTGTTCACCGCCCCGAGTCCTTCGGGAGAGAGGGCGGTATAAAAATTTAATAAATAAATAAATAAATAAATAAATAAATAAATAAATAAATAAATAAATAAATAAATAAATTAGCAATGAGAGAATTAAATAGTAATGTAATATTAATTGTAAGTTCCTTGAATCAAACATTATAAGTCCGAACTCAGCAAAATTTTGTGTATAATATTGTACCAACCCATAAGGAAGAAATAAGTATAAATATAATCTTGTACTATATGTATCAATTTCTTTTCATGTCCAGCCTTTTCTGCTTTCTATTCTGTGCAGTTTCTTCACATAATATTTCAACTCCAAATTTTACAGTGAAAACTTTATAGAATAAAACCTCCAGTGACTAATTTGGATCAATGTGTGTACCAATGTGCTTTCTTTCTCTGGTTGCAATGTTTATGAATAACAAAGGATTCATTTTTTATCTGATTGGTGCTTGATCTCCTGTAGTTTGGCATGAATTTATTTTAAGTTTCAATCTTCAAGGCACTTTGTTTCCATGATAATGCCACTGAAATTGAATTGGCATTTGTCCTCTCAGAACAATGCAACTAAGAACTAGAATAATTAGTTGATCCAATATCTGTGTGTCTCCTGATTTGGTGATTCAAAATCACCCATTATTTTTTATAATAACATAATTATTTTTTTAAATAATGAAATTATGGGTAGAAATATATGTGTATATAATATTTAAAAACAGATTTTATATAAATAATGTTTTTTTTAATTGAAAAAGTTTTACAAATACATTTTCTCCCCAGTTTCCCCCCCCAGCTCTCCCTGACCCCCCGCTAATCCCCCCAACCCTCCCCTCCTCCCAGGACTTCCACAAAATATAATCCAAATCAAAATCACATTTTATAAAACTTGAACCCCTCCACCCCCTGTATATTATTCAAATCTTCACAAAATTCAATTATTCTATCCCTATATAATACATTCAGTTAAAAGTTATCTGATATTTTCTAGTTTGATATTTATTCTGCACATAATCTATCCACTTTTTCCACTCCCATACATAAGTCTCTTGTGTCTGACCTTTTAGATATGCTGAAATCTTCGCCATCTCTGCAAAACTGGCCATCTTCAAAGTCCATTCTTCAATAGTGGGCATAGCTTCATTTTTCCAATATTGACCTATCAGTAATCTCGCTGCTGTTACCATATACAATATCAGCTTTACTTCACCCAATGTAAAACCCTTAACTATACCCGGTAAAAACAGTTGTGGAGAAAACTGAATTTTTTTTTACAATTACATTTTCACCCCTTCCCCCCCCCCCTCAACCCACCCCAAACCTCCCAACCTCATCCTCCCTAACCCTCCCTAACCCTCCCCTCCCCCCGGACTTCCACACAATATACTCAGATCAAAAAAAAAAAAAAAAAAAAAAAACCTTTGTATAAAACTTGAACCCCTCCCTCCCCCTTGTAGTTTTTCATCTTCATTACATTAAAATATTTCTATCTTAATATAACATTTTCAAATAAAGGCTATTTGATACTTCCTGGTTTGATATTTGTTCTGAACATAATCTATCCACTTTTTCCATTCCCATTCATAAGTCTCTTGTGAACAGTCTTTTAAATATGCTGAAATCTTCGCTATCTCTGCAAAACTGGCCATCTTCAAAGTCCAATCCTCAATAGTGGGCAAAGCTTCATTTTTCCAGTATTTACCTATCAATAATCTGGCTGCTGTTATCATGTACAATATCAACTTTGTTTCACCCAATGTAAAACCCTTAACTATACCCAATAAAAACAGTTGTGGAGAAAATGGAATTTTTTTCTTCAAAACATTCTGCATAACCCACCAAATTTTTATCCAAAAAACCTTTACTTTCTTGCAAGTCCACCAAACATGATAATATGTAGCATCTAAACTATCACATCTCCAACATTTTGCTGAACATTAGGGTACATACATGACAATTTTTTGGGGTCTAAATGCCATCTATAAAACATTTTATAGAAATTTTCCCTCAAATTCTGCGACTGTGTGAATTTAACATTCTGAACCCAAATTTTTTCCCATGTTTCCAACATCACTGGTTCTTCAAAATTTTGTGCCCACTTAATCATACAATCTTTAACCAATTCAGTTTCTGAATCCCTTTCTAACAAAACATTATAAAGCCTTTTAATATGCATTGGACCTTTCTCTTTTATATGTCTAACCAATTCTTCCTCATGCAACATAATACCAGTTTTTTTGGTCCTCTTTCCATCTGAATTGAAGTTAATTATATTGTAACCAAGTTAAGTTAATCCCTTTGTCCAACAGTGTCTCTAATGTCTTCAACTGCCATCTGCCCGCATCTGTAAAAAGAACTTCTTTATATAAAAACCCCCCGAGTGACATTATATTTGTATTCCACATAATATGACCAAGATCCAGCCATAGCGGTATTTTGTAATCCCATTTAAGTTGGTGCTTCTTCCAAACCCTCATCAAAGAGTCTCTAAGTATATGGCTTTTAAATACTTTATCCACTTTGTTCTCATAAAATAAGTAGGCATGACATCCAAATTCAAGATCGAAACGTTCTATATTCAATATTCCAGTCTTTTTCCTTCCAAACCAGTCGCTTGCTTGAGTCAAAGCTGCTGCTTCATAATATAATTGTAGGTTTGGAAGTTTAAGACCTCCCCTTTCTGGAACATCTTGCATAATTTTCAATTTCACTCTCGGTTTTTTCTCATTCCAGACAAACTTATTCACTCCACTCTGCCACTCTTTCAGTTGTTTATCACTTTTAAGCACCGGAATCATTTGAAACAAGAAAAGAAATCTTGGCAAAATGTTCATCTTAACTGCTGCTATTCTTCTGAGTAAAGGCAGCTGCAGTTTTTTCCACGTCTCCATATCTTTCTGCACATCTCGCCACAACACCTCATAATTATTTTGAAACAGTTTCATATTTGATTCTGCAACCTGAACTCCTAGATATTTTACCTTTGGTACAATCTCAAAACCTGCCCTTCTTTGAAGCTCGTGTTTACGATCTTGTGTCATATTTTTGACTATCATCTTTGTTTTTTTCTGGTTCAGTCTAAAACCTGAAACTTTACCATAGTCTTGTATAATGTCTTTCATCTGGATTATTGATTCCATTGGCTGTGTTAGGGTAACAAACAGATCATCTGCAAATGCCTTTATTCTGTAGTCCTCTTGCCTTATCATTATACCTTTCAAGATATTAGAGTCCCGAATTGTATTTAACAAGACTTCTAGTGTTAAAATAAATAACAATGGGGATAACGGACATCCCTGTCTTGTTCCTTTTTCAATTTTAAACTCTGTTGTCAAGCTTCCATTAATAATAATCTGTGCCTTTTGCTCTTGGTAAATTGCTGAAACCGCCTGTATAAATTGGTCCCCAAAGTCCATCTTTTTTAAAGTCTTTAATAGAAAATTCCAATCCACTCTATCAAAGGCCTTTTCTGCATCCAAAAAAACCAGCACTGCAGGTACCTGTTTATTCGTCTCAAGATATTCCAATAAGTCTATTACTTGCCTTACATTGTCCTTCATGTATCTGCCCTCGATAAATCCTGCTTGATCATCATGAATCACCTCTTGGATTACTGGCATCAACCTGTTGGCTAGTACTTTTGCATAAATTTTATAATCAGTATTCAGAAGAGATATTGGTCGATAATTTTCTGGTTTTTTAGGACCTACTTGCTCTTTTGGTATCAAAGAAATATAGGCTGTTGTCCATGATGGGGGTATTTTACCCCCTTGTTGAATATTGCAAAATAAATCTCTAAGTTGTTCCACAATTTCTGCTTGCAAAGTTTTATAATACACTGCTGTCAAACCATCTGTTCCAGGAGCTTTAGCTGTTTTTAATTATTTAATTGCTACTATTATCTCCTCCTCTGTTATAGGATAATTCATTCTTTCCTTTTGTTGATTAGTAATTTTTGTGACTCTTTTATTATCTAAGTATTTTTCTATAAGTCCATTCTGCACATCATCTTTAGCATATAGTTTAGTATAATAGTCTACAAAAGCTTCTTTAATTAATTTTTGTTGAAAGATTTCTTTCCCTCCAGTATCAATACTATCAATAGTCCGTATACTCTGCTTCTTCCTCAATGTATAAGCCAACCATCTGCCCGGTTTATTGGCATTACAAAATGTATTGTGCCTCGTATATTGTAAGTTTGTTGCAACTTGTTCCGCCATAAGCATTTGAAATTGATCTTTCAAAAGTTTTATAGCACCACATATTCTTTCATCTGTTGGATTTTTAATAAGTAGCTGTTCTTTATTCTTTATTTCTGCTTCCAATTCAGATCTCTTCTTTTGTCGATTCTGTCTATGTTTAGAATTCATGTAAATGAGTACCCCTCTCATATAAGTTTTGCTCGCATCCCACACAATTTCAACTGGGGTACCCTTATTCAGGTTCATTTCAAAAAATTCTTTCAGCTGCTTCTTAAGTTCTGTTATATTTTTTTCATATCTGAACAAGTTTTCATTTAATCTCCATGATCGTCTTTCAATTTTATCCATCTCAAATTCTATCCATACTGGGCTATGGTCGGTCAAAGTTCTTGGAAAAATCTTTGTTCTTTTTGTCTTAACAAGTAGATCATCTGACAACAAAATAAAATCAATCCTAGAGAAGGATCTATGTCTATCAGAAAAAAAAGTATAGTCCAATTCTTTTGGGTTATGTATTCTCCAAATATCTTTTAATTCCAAATCTTCTTTCATATCAAAAAAAAAGTCTGTGGTAATCTGATCCTAGATTTTGCCAAACTCTTTTTATCTAGTTTAGAATCAATTACTCCATTCCAATCTCCCATAATTAAAATAGATCTATAGTCCCATTGCAGTATTTTAGTGTGTAGCATTTTATAAAAGTGATCCTGTTGTTGGTTGGGAGCATAAATTCCAATCAAAAGAATTTGGCCATTTACTGTAAACAATTCAATTGCTATAAACCTACCATCTTCATCTGCTTCTATAATTTTAACTGTCAATCTTTTATTTACATAAATAACCACACCATTCTTTTTTTGCAAAGTTGAAGCTATGAAATGTGTTCCTAATTTAGAATTTATCAAGTATTTTTGATCTTGAGTTCTAATATGAGTTTCTTGTAAACAAATTATATCATTATTAAATTGTCTCAAATATGCAAATAACTTCTTCCTTTTCTGTAATGAATTCAACCCATTCACATTCCAAGATAAGCACTTAATTGTCATCTTTATCTTTTTGAAGCGACGAGCAGAATAGCCGAAGATCTTCCGAAATCTTCGGTTTTGCTCCCCCCATGGCTTCAGTCTCTTGTGTAGTACTCTTAGCTCCCTTTTTGTATTGTCTTTCCTGTTGTTGCTTTTCTTTAAGTTGCTTAGATTTTGCACGAGTTATACGCTGGTCTTTGACTTCAACCATCCGGACCGGGTCCAGGATTGGAGAAGGTTCTAGCAGGTGCTTCTCCAGAAAGCCTCCTACAGCACCCTGCATTTCCTCTGGCTCCACCTGCTTAGACTGTTCTTGCAGCTCTTGCTGGAGTTGCTTCTTATCACTCTCCTTAATCTCCAGCACTGTAGATGTACGTGGAGATGGTGTTCTTTCTTTAAAATTAGCAGAATAAAAATGCTCCGCCTTCTCAACAGTGTTCAACCGATGTCTTTCTCCATTGTATTTCAAAATTATACCAGTTGGGGCATCCCACCGGAATGGTATTTCTTGTTTTTTCAATTCATTTACTAGAAAACCAAAATCTTTTCTAGCTTTCAACATTTTGGGTGGCAATTCTTTAAAAACTCCAATTTGAGCCCCCTCGACTTGCACAGAGGAGAGAAAAGATTTTTGCAGGATGTCATTTCTTATTGTTCTGTCTGTAAAATATATCACCACATCTCTAGGCAATTTGTCTGGCCACCCATGAATTCACTCTGTAAATTTTATCTATTTTATAAAAAACCACTTCAGGATTAATTTTTAATAACACAGTCAGGGCATCAGCACAAATCTGTCTCAAATCCTGTCTGTCATCCTCTCTAATTCCTCTGAGCCTTATAGCAAATTCCATGGCCCTGAATTGCATCATTATAATTTCATTTTCAACTCTCTACATTTTTTCATCAACATCAAAAATTTTATAATCATTGTCCTTAATCTTAACATTGACTTCTGATTTGAATTCTTCCATTTTGGAATCCACTTTAATAATAAATTCTGCGAGGCCAGACGCCACATCCGATATTTTTTTAGTCATCTTGCCATAATCCTGTTTCACCATATCTTTGATTTCATTAATTTCCTGCATAATTTCCTGTTGAGATTTTTGAAGTTTATCATCTATTTCTTGTTGAGATTTTTGAAATTTATCATCCAAAGCCTGAGAGATAATTTTTTTAAATTTTCAAAATCAAAATCTTTTTTCTGAGTCTGTTGGGCGGGAGGAAGCTGCGGTTCATGTTTGTGTGTGGGGGATCCCCCCCCTGCTGCCTTTCTTTCCTGCTTCTTTGAAGCCATCCTGCCACGTAAGTTAGATTTTCTGAAAAGGGAAATCCTTTTTCCTTTTCCACCTCCACAAAGACTTCTGAAAAAGTCCCCCAGGTTTAATCAAATAGAAACTGGACTAAAACAGACTCAGATTTTTTAAAAAGAGTTTTTTTCCTCTTCTCCTGTTCCTCTTTATTACAGGCAGAGCAATTTTGTAGCAAAGCAGAATAGCTTCACAAATCCACGCTCGCAAGCTCGTTAACTCTGCTGCTGGGCGCCATTTTTTTTCAAATCACTTTCACTCGCTCGTACTTTCTCTTAAGTTAAAAAGTCAGCAAAGCATTAATACTTGCGATTTCCAAGTTTGAGGGTTCAAGTTGATATTTCCGCTGCTTGTTAAGGTTGGTTTCATTCAATTTAGATGTTTGCTGCAGCCGACTTGTTCTGCAGGAAGCAGAATCGTCCCACGCCGTCCGGAGTCTCAGCAGGTTGAAAGGGAGCCGCGCCTGTTTCCTCACCAGTAGCGATTCTCTGGGGACTCACAGGGGCTCAACCTGTACCCTGCTTTCTCTCCTCCTGCAATCCTACGGATTTTGGAGTTTTCGAGCCGCTTCTCAATCTCGAAGCGGCTCTATAGGCAGCGGGGCTGGCGGTCCTTAAGAAGGGACCGTCTTCGCCGAAGGCTAGCAAACTGGAAGTCCACCTTTTCATCTTTTAATAATGGACTTTAAATCAAGCAAAAAGATCAACCATTTGTTAAAAACTGGTGAAACACACACACACACACACACACACACACACACACACACACAGAGAGAGAGAGAGAGAGAGGTGGTAGATAGAAAACTATACTTGTTTTCTCAAATATGCTGAAAATATTAGCTAAGTATTGTTTTGCACCATTTATGTCAGCAAAGGTCAGAAAACGTTACTTTTCTCATACAGCAAAAACAAACAAACAAACAAAAAAACAGATGGAAGTTTCTTTCATAAGACTGGTGGTTGACTAGAAACATGAAACAGAAATCATTAGCAAGTTGTAGTTAAGTTGAGGCATGCAGAACATACAGAGAAAATCAAAGAGATAGCATCAAGTGTAGGTATAAGAGACGTTTTGATTAGCCAAGCAAAAGTGTTATACGGGGTGAGAATATTTAATGAATTTTTTAAAAGTTTTGGAATCTTCAATTAGCAATCACTAATTAACTAATATTGAATTTTATAGTTTAAACATTTTTGCTTGTGTTGTTTTTATAGTTTTTATTATTTTGTGGGTTTTTTTTAATAATGTAAGTCACCCAGGATAACAAGTGTATTCCGTGTATCCAGATGTTCTTCAATAAAAAAAAACAATACAGGGATGTAATTTCAATTTTTTAAAATTGTGTACTTAGGAGATATGTAATATATAATACACATTTTGATGTAGCATTTATGTGTCACAACTCCTAGATGACACTAGCTATTATCATGCAGCCAATTCATTTCTGCCATAAAAGCCAAATACAGCAATTAGACAGTTATAATATCTTTCAATAATATATATTAGCTTGGCCAACTAAATCTTTATGTAAAACTATAGTTGTTAACAATTGATAAGGTTAAACAATTATATTTTAATGCATTTTTGAATGAATAGAAAAACTGAAATGCAGTTTTTTTGTAAAATTGGCTGTCTGTCTAATTAAACATGTAAATAAACAAAATACAGAGACCCAAAGGTGCTTTTTCAAAAGGCAAATGGACTTTGTTTTTCCTAATGTTTTTGAAAAAGTACCTTTGGGATAACCATAATTTGAGAATCTCCATAGACAAAAATACAGAGACCATATAGGCATGGCCACTGGTTTAAGCCAAATTGCTTGCAAAAGTGCACATTTTACCAATCAGAAAAATATTTTTGCATCTATTGAGCATCAGCATGCATATTATTTTCATGTGAGTTTGAGAAAAGAATGAGTTTAAGTGGAGAAATAGGATGAGACTAATGTAAGCAGAAGATGTAAGAAACTAAAAGATATTAAAATACAGAGATTTGTTCAGTTGCAGTTGAAGGACTACAGTTTATAACTGCTTAGAGAGTTGAGCTAGTTCTGCTTTCTCTGTTCTATCTGCCCTAGAGGTAGAGGCACTCAATTGTTTAATATCCACATAAGGGCAGTATACCATAGATAAATCCAGACAAAGTACTCAAAATTTTATTTAAGTCCTTCTTAAAAGTAGCCTTTGATAAACCCAGGATATTCTGCTAGTATTGTGATTTGAACTATTTATATCAAGCTCATTTCTATTCAACAGGACAGACCCAAAAGAAGTTAGTCTTGAATGCTTGCAAGAGGCAAGCTTTTTGATTTTTTTTTTTTACTGCAGTAGAAGGAGTTGATTGCAGGGCAGTTCAAAGGATGATTAATATCCCCAGAATGAAGATGCTGGGCTAGGCTTGCTAGCACATATTAATTAAGGCAATGAGGTGGTACAACAACACTTGTCTTTGATAGAGGCCAAAGGCTACCTTGTCTTCTGGCAAAAATAGCTACATTCTATTTTTTCCACAATACAGTACGCTTTCTGGCTATATCATTGCCTCTTGCAACTATTGTCACAATTCCAGCATCATAAGTAGATTAAATGGCCATTCTGCTCCACAGTTTTTTATTTAAAAAAAATCCTCCATTGTAAAAGTTTTATCAAAGCTTACAAAGAAAATCAGAAAGAAGGCATTCAATTGAAAAAGTCGGTAATGAGACACACTATGAAAACTAGCGTTTTGTTTGAGTTTCTAGTCTAATAAATCATATTAATTAAAAAAAAAAGATGTTCAGTCTTCTGCTAATATCAAACCTACCTTTTTTGACTACAAAGTTCTTTAGAAGCCAGGGAAGATAAATTGAGAAGCTAAGCTAGGAAAAGCTAGGGAGAAACGGTGTAGGGCAAACTTAATCATTCAGAGTGACTAACAATTCAATAAATCATCTTATCTAGTTTGATCTCTGTGGCATCATCTGCAGAAATACCAGCCTGATTTGCATGTGCTTGGCTGAGCCTCAAACAAACATAGGGACAAAAAGAAAAAAACAGAATAATTATTCCTTGAACTCTAGTTCTGGAGAAGTACAGTAGTTGGGACTGTACTGCACCTGTTTATCTTTGTTGGAGGATGGATTTCACCTTCCCTGAAACCTTGCTTCTTTAAATAAGATCCTATTTTATTTAATTATTTATTTATGTTTCTTTATTTAATAAAATATAATAGTTGTCTGATTCCACATGGTCTAGATAGCTTACAACTTTAACAACAGAAAAAAATAATATAAGAGCAAGAATTACACTTGTCTGTAAGGAAACAATGCATAATAAACAAATGACAATCCTTTAGGGGCTCATGACCCAACCTCATGACCTAGCAGAATAGCTACATTCAGATGGGAGCTATATGGATCTCTGGAAACTGCTGTTCCAGAGGATAGGCACTATAATAGAGAAGGCACATTTCCTTGGTCCTGAAATATGACAAAGTTGAATAAAGGATACCTGGAGCATACCTGCTTAATTGGAATATACTGGACAGTTAGTGACATTTAGAGAAAACTGGTCCCTCAGATGTTTCTGTGGTGTGCAGAGCTTTATAGGGAATAACCAGCATCTTGGGTTGCAGGTATAAACCAATTGTTGTCAGGCGCTAATAATCAGGAGTATTCATTGAGTTCAAAATCACAGAAGAATTTATTATTACCTAGTACATGTATCTACTCAACTAACAATTAAAGATAAACTGGCGATAGATAAGGGTCAATGGAATTCAGAGGTTGTTTTTGTGACAATGCAATGACTCTAAACTAATGACACAGTTTAAACCCACCTTCCAGTTCACTTCTTCTACATTGGCAACCAATTCAGCTCACACTAAGGACAAAAAAATAATGATGTCTTGCTCCCTTTATCACCAAGATAATCCAGAATAAAGGCTCATTTCATATCAATCATACCTGCTGTTCATTTTCTCCAATAGTGTTCTGGGCATTTCTTCTAATGCTTCATTTTCTAGAACTCTTCAGACAATCAAGGACTTGAAGACCATCATATATGGAGAGGTCATTGAGATCCCAGATTTATATCAGTCACCATTCCAGGTTGAACTCCCCATCAAATCAGAAAAAAAAACTGTCTGGATCCCAACAATGTGGGAGAGGGCCATTCTTATAGGCTCTAGCCCCCTGTGGAGTGGGATCACAACAGAAGCAAAAAACAAAAAACAATCAGAAAGTGATCTTACTATGGCAAAGGCCTAATGTTAATATGCTTCCCATTATATCCTTTTACTATTATACTGAGACAAAAACTAGAACTAAGTACAACCAGCAATATACATTATACCTTCAGTGATTTGGAATGGAGTCCATAATTGCATGGTGGCCATTCACTCCGCAGTTGCCCCCTGGCAAGTTGAAATTCTGGAGGGCTAACAGCTTTGGGGCTCCCGTAGTCAACCTGGCAACAGAATATAAAAAAGATTAGGCAAGGATGAGGCAATACAACAGTAGCAATCCCTGCCAACAGAGGATCCCACATCTGGTTATCTGCAGCACAATGCTTCTACTAGCCTCAATAATTCATCAATTACAATGTAATCACAAGGGTTTCTGTTGTGACTGCTTTCTGGCAGTATAGGTCTATATTATTACTATGTAGCAATAGCACTACAATATGGCAACAGATTTGGGGAAATATTGTACTAATACTATAGCAAAAATATATCTATTGATTAATAAATTATGTTGCATTTTTGTTTAACACTGACTCCATCTCAAAAGAAATCATAATACATATCACAAAGTCTCCAGAAAGAAAAGCAGGGAAATGGTGCTTCCCTGGAACTTCTTAGCTTTCTATGAATATATCAAGCAGGTATTATTTTCTTCTGGACACACATATAAAGCTGGGGCGGGAACATTTTTCAGTCTGAGCATCACATTAAATTTTTGTTAGCTAAGGGGTACATCCCAAACAAACAAAATATTGTTTGCAAGTATCCAGACTGAATATGCAAAGCACATATAGCACTATCTAAAAGTAATAAAATATTCACATCACATGAACATAAGTTACTTTTGAAGGCATGTTTTAAACAGGTATTTTAATGTTCATGAGATTAGACTCAGATGTCTGGGAAGTCATAGTATTATAGTGATATAATGAAAACAATTTCTTTTCCAGCCATAACCTGGAGAATGAAATGAATCCATAATTAAGGATTTAAGGCACAAATGGACAATATGGGTCCAGGTTGAGCGTTAGATATGAGAATGAAAGACACAGAGTTTTAAAGATTAACTAAAGAAGATTTCCTTTCAGTGAAATGAATGAGAACTCTGCAATAAATTCTTACATTTAGCATAACTGTTATTAACTTCAAATCACTTGTATCGGAAAACATCTTATTGGATTCTTCCTGTAGGCTCCTCTAGAATTCTCATATATTACATCTAAAAGCTAGAATTTTCAAAACAATAATAAAGTATGCAAATTCAGCTATCTAGAACTGAAAGTTTCAACAGTACATATACAAAGTAGTCAACCAGGGGCTCTATCAGTGTATGAAGAAAAAGTTGATGTTCATAGGAGTTTGGAAAGAGTGTTCAGCTCTGCAAGTGCCGTGTTCTGTACATGACGATTGAAGAGCTGAAGGCACCACTAGGCAAGATACTAATTTTAGAATAGGCTCTCTGGGAATTTTTTAGTAGATAGTAGACTATCTTTGAAAAGTCTGCATAGTTGGAAATGATAAATGTTTTAATGTCAGAAAAGAATCTAGGTCTGTAATTTTGTTAAAATGTCGAAAGAATCAGTAGTCACAAATACTGTAGTTGATAATAAGTGCAGTATCTTTTTTCCCTCTGTAGATTTTGTTTAAATTATAACATTCTAATTTCATCATTTTTTTCTAATCATTTGAGACAAAAGTACTTCAATTTATGGAGCCCTGCATTATTTCTTTAAAAAGCTCCCAGCTAGGAAAAAAAAGAAAAATATCAATTAAAAAATATTTCTGCTAGTTTTCAAATTAACAATTTCTTGTATATCAGATAAAGCTCCTAGACAGTATGCTATTTTTCCAGTGGTAATAAAAGGAAGATACAGAACGTATTGGTGAGAAAAATGTCTTGCTAGAAAAGGATTAAAAACAACAATGCTAATTGCTGTGTTTGCATATATAAACAGTGTGATATCTTAATTTTATATAATTTTATTTTGCATACCTACATAAATATATAGGCATATATATACCGGTATACATATATAAGTTTATATATACAGAAATGGTCAGTCCCTGGTATGCAGGCACCAGCCATTGCTCTCTCATCAAAAGAATGGTGAGAGGATACAGCCTCTGGGGAACTGACCAATGATAGAATTTACAATCCAGACCAAATAACTTGCAAGCTACTGTTAAAGCTATTGTTTTGATGTTTTTTTGCAAATATCCTCCAGAGAAATCCCAAAGGTGCTTTTTCAAGAGGCAACTGGACTTTCTGGTTTTTCTTTGAAGATGTTTCACTTCTCATCCAAGAAGCTTCTTCATCTCCATAGAAATCTATAACACTTTTTTTTCTAGCAGCACATGAAAGAGGAAGAAACTCACTTACTTAGTATTCTTAAAACAACCAAACTGTTTTGCAGGTTATGTTATCCATTAATTTCAACAGATATGAGTCCATCCTATTAATCATATTTTCTATCCTCAACTTCAATATGATAGCATTCAGTTTTGAAGAGTGAGAGAGCATATTCTCATCAGTTATTCATTCATTCAAAATGTCAGATTCGTCACCACAAATATTAAAGAAGAAGTCATTCTAATAGAACCAAACTAATAATTTCCAGACCTCTCCTGTTTCTAAGGTCATATAGAACATGTTTGGTTGCCTGGAGAACCATAAAGGTTTTGTAAAGCATTTAAGGAAACAGAGATGATGACTAGAATGCTAAGCATTTGGGTACTTCAGGAACTGAAACACCTATGCAGAGTCTCATCTGATTTTATCTCTTTTTCTTCTGTTTCAGGTCTGCTGCTTGTGTGGGATGATTGATGGTACTGATTGCCTAGGAAGTTGGATATATTTTATTTAATGTCTTGCTTTCCTTTGGAAATACTTGCATTTGTTTCATCATTGGATTACAATTAAAGTAATAAAGTCCAAATATAGGTCATTTTCTTTAAATTTTAATTTTAAAGCATTCATTTTAATAAAACAATTAAGGTGTAAGAATGTATGTGAAATTTTTCAACTGCCACAAAGATTAAAAAAAACCCAACCCATGGCCTTTCTGTTACTTCAGTGTTGACCATTCCCTTTTTCCAGTTTGATTCTGAATGTAAACTGGTTATTTTATTTATTTCTTTATTTAATTTCTATCCTCTCCCCCTTCCAATTTTACCACCCGGGCAGTTTACAACTATTTATGCTGTCTTTGTTCTGTAGCACATTTGTTTGTGTCAGTCCAATGTTTGATTCAGTCTTACCTATATTTATAAGCCCTTAAGATTTCCTATCACCTGCTTGTGGCCTATCATAGGAATTTTGGAAAGAAACGGAGCTGGAAGTTAACTTGGCAAACATTTGCATGTCTTGGGTATCTTCCTGATATCATATGTCATGGCTGATCTAGGAAAATTTTCCATGATTTCTATGAAGCGGAAATTTATTAGAATAACTCCAGGATTGATTCAGATTTCAATCTAGTTTTGGAAAGGAAAGAACTGAAATGTTTAAGTTGCTTCATATAGTATCTACAGGCCTTTCCCAAGTCCCTTCTTTTCAGCATTTCTAACACTGAAGGTTTTAATATAGAAAGAACTGGTTGGAAAATCATATCCATGATGCAAATCAGATTTCCTCCTCTGATCAGAAGTTTTTTCCAATGACACTGAAGTTCTCATAGGACTTCAACTTCAATATTTTATTTATACATTATTCTATCTCCATTTTGTTATTACTCACTTTGAGCACTATTTTTAATGGAAAGCTGAAGATTATATATTTTGAAATCCATATTCTTATTGTGTTACATCCTAAGTAATCCTAAAATAGTATGAGGAAAGTATTTCTGTGGTTTGTTTCTCCAAACCACAGAACCATTGAGTACTTAAACCATGGATGAAGTAATCATAAAAATGTCATACCTTGTGAAAATCTGGGGAGGAAAAAAATACTTGTTCATGGACTCACCATCTATGCAAGTTGGTTCTGCATCATCATGGGATGTGATAATTTATAATTTATAATTTATGTCTACCCTACTTGTTCATGTATAAAATCCCTTCATAGGCCAGCAGCTGATTAATCGTAAATTCTATGCACAAACAAGAATCAGCAACCTTGTTATATGATGTGTTCCCTAGATAAAGACTTAATTGCTGGAAATTGTTCTATTACTCCACTCTAAAATGAGCTATAAGGTCAGCAGCAGTATACCATTAACTGTCTCTCAGAAACTTCCCAGGAAATATCAACCCTAAATATCATACAGCAAAGTATGATAAAGTAGTTTATGAGAGGACCCTAGAAGACATGCTGAATAAAGCATATAGTATTTATTTCATTAGAATAATTTATCCCATGCCACCTACTGATGTGTGTGTGTGTATTTGTGTGTGTGTGTATATGTTTCTATCATGGTGGATTCTGATTTTTTGGAGTCAGAAAAGGAGACTGATGATAACAAGCCAGAGCTAGCTCCAGAAGGGCTGGACGACAATGAGCAGCCAGCTCCAGCACCATCAGATTGGCTGCCATCTAAGCAGGCAAAGGAGGTCAGATAGATCAGTAATCAGCAAATACAATAGGCATTGCTCTCCGAAGATGTTAGTATGAAATTACTGTTCCTCTCAATGCAAAAGCTCAGTGGGGTACAAAACAGTAGAGCAAAGGCACTCCAGGACTTCTCATAGAGAAGTCCTGCCCCACTAAATGAGCTACACTGGAGCTACTTCTATTAAAATGGAGTAGCAAGCACAAGCTCTCTGTTTACGAAATTCCTTGTTAACTCCCACTTCATGTGCCTTGACTCATGAACCTTGCAACTCTGATTTTAAACCCAGACCGGCTGATTCTGATACAGGCACTGAGTTTTGGACTTCATTTGACAACTCTCCTGCATATGGCTTTGGTTTGGAACTCTTGCAAGCCAAATTTGCTGAATTTTGGAGAAATGTTTCTCTGTACTGTGTGTATATTTCCAAGACTTATTTATTAAAGAGAAAGAAACATTTCTTCATGTATTTGTATATGTACTTGACTTGGGACAGGACAGTCTGTGAACATATATGACTCCTTACTGACAAGTAGCAATCTCAGTAAACAATGATAATCATGCCAATTGCATAATCCTGAAGAATTTCCAGATGTTTCTTTTTCATTGAAATGTATCATTTTGGCATTTAGAACATCAATAGGAAGAAGATTCCATCATGCTTTCAAATTAGACAAAATAAAAATGCACAGACAATTGATTTCAAAGGGAATGAAGTCATATTTCACTGAGCAATTATTAGATCTGATTATATTCTCTACTCTGTGTGGAGAAAGGGGAAGTTAATCTCCACATATGAAACTTATTTACTTCTATCTGGTATTAATTCAGACAGCAATTTTGTAATAGTTCTTTTTATAAGACTATATGAAAAGAACCAATAAAGGTAACAGCAGCGAGATTATTGATAGGTCAATATTGGAAAAATGAAGCTATGCCCACTATTGAAGAATGGACTTTGAAGATGGCCAGTTTTGCAGAGATGGCGAAGATTTCAGCATATCTAAAAGGTCAGACACAAGAGACTTATGTATGGGAGTGGAAAAAGTGGATAGATTATGTGCAGAATAAATATCAAACTAGGAAATATCAGATAGCTTTTAGTTGAATGAATGTATTATGTAGGGATAGAATAATTGAATTTTATGAAGATTTGAATAATATACAGGGGGTGGAGGGGTTCAAGTTTTATAAAATGTGATTTTGATTTGGATTATATTTTGTGGAAGTCTTGGGGGGAGGGGAGGGTTGGGGGGGTTAGGGGGGTTTGGGGGGGAAACTGGGGAGAAAATGTATTTGTAAAACTTTTTAAATAAAAAAAAGAAAAGAACCAATAAAGTCAGATATTTACTGAATTTTTTTTTTCACTGAAATACTTATTAGAGAGATATTCTTAAATTCAACAATGATTTGTCCTTAGATATAAATTCCCACACATAGAGATAACCTCCATCAGTGAATCAGACACATTGTTGTTTCTTCAAGACTTTATCAGGTTGTCTATTGAAATAAACATATGTCCAACTATTTGCTAGAAACAGACAGGAAACAACCACAGTGATTTTTCGGAGGAAAATGTTTTCATTTATATCTTATAGTTTTGCAATAGAAAAATATATAATTATATAACAAATTAAGTCATAATATAAAGAATATATAAAGAATGTATATATATATATACATAGAATATATATATATATATATATATATATATATATATATATATATATATATATATATATATTCTATTATATAAAGAATATATAAAGAAAACAAATACAGAAGAGAGAGAAAAGCAATTGACAATAATGGCCAAGATGTACAAAGCAGTGATTCTTAAGTCTTGATTGTAAAATTACGTCCTTTTACAATCTCAAATAATGATTATGCACACAAAAGCAACAGACTCGTTTGTTTTATACAAACACTGTCAACTCTCAAAAGGACTCTAGCTGAAGCCATATTTTTCTTGCTTCATTTCTTAGTTGCCATACTTGGGAGGGGGGGAGGGTGATTAAGGATTGTAGAATGTTGATTTCATATTAATTACTAATGATCTTTTTTCTAGGGTGAAGAAGACGAAGATCTGCCCAAGAGTTTTAATGGATCATAGTCAGTTTGGATGGAATTAGAGTATGGAATGGGATTTAAGAGGTCTTGGAGGTTTAATTAAAATCTGTTTAGATATGAGGAAAATGTAAAAGAATGCAAAAAATTTATGAAAGAATTTTTTATTATAAATATGCATAAGGGTTCATCTATGGAAATGGTTTGGGATGCAAGTAAAGCATATATGAGAGGTATTTTGATATATTCGAATAAAAAACATAGACGTAAACAGGGGGGGAAAGGAAGGACTTGGAAGAGGAAATTTAAAAAAAAGAACAAGCTTTGATATTGAACCCAGCAGACTAGAAAATAAAAGAGGTAATTAACTTACTGCAAGGGCAATTTAATATGCTAATGGCAGATCAGGTCGCAACTAATTTGCAATATGCTAAACATAATATTTTTTGCAATGCTAATAAACCAGGGTGATGGTTAGCATATCTATTAAAGAAAAAACTAAAGTCATGGACCATAGAGAAAATAGAATATAAAGGTAAAGAGGTTTATCAGCAAAACATGATTAAAAAAGCATTTTTAGAATTTTACACGAGGTTGTATGCTAGTGATAAAATTCAAAGTATAGATGTAGATAGATACTTACAGAAAGAGAATATTCCTATAATTACAAGAGAGCAAAGGGAGGGTTTAAATCAACCAATAACTTCCGAAGAGATCATGCTTGCAATTAAGCAGCTGAAAGTGGGTAAAGCCCCTGGGACAGATGGTTTGACAGCTGCTTATTATAAACACTTGCAGTTAGAAATGGTGGGACCACTCAAAGAGTTATTTACCAACATACAATCTGGAGGAGATGTACCCCAATCCTGGAGGACAGTTTTTATTTCCCTGATTCCAAAGGAGGAGGAAGACCACACTCAGGCAAAAAATTATAGGCCTATATCACTTTTAAATACAGATTACAAGATTTTTGCTAAAATACTAGCAAATAGGTTAATGACAGTCATGCAACAAATGATTCATAATGATCAAACTGGTTTTATAAATGGTAGACAAATGAAGAGTAATGTAAGGCAAGTGGTTAACCTATTAGAGTATCTGGGGAAGAACAACCAAATCCCTGCAGTGCTAATATTTCCGATGCGGAGAAAGCATTTGATCGATTGAATTGGCATTTCTTATTGAAAATAATAGAAAAGATGCAGTTTGGAGAATATTTTACACAATCTATTAAGGCAATATATCAGAAACAAACAGTGCATATAATAATTAATGGTAGTTTAACAGATACTTTTAATATAGAAAAAGGAACAAGACAAGGATGTCCCTTGTCCCCATTATTGTTCATCTTGACTTTGGAATTTTTGTTGAGTAAGATACATGGGTCGGACAAAATAAATGGAATTAAAATTAGGCAGTATGATTACAGAGTACGAGCATTCGCAGATGATTTGGTTGTTACTTTAACCCAACCATTACAGTCAGTTGTAGGTTTAATGGATATAATTAAGCAATATGGGCAATATTGCTGGATTTAAAATAAATGCAGGGAAAACGAAGATAATAACTAAAAATATGACTACAAATCAAAAAGATGAATTAGAAAGATTAACAGGATTTGAAATAGTAAAAAAAGTTAAGTATTTGGGGGTTTATATTATGACATCAAATGCGAAATTATTCATGCATAACTATGATCCGTTGTGGCAAAAAATACAGAGAGAGATGGAAAATTGGAAAAAAATTACAATTATCCTTGTTAGGAAGAATAGCAGCAATAAAAATGAATGTTTTGCCTAAGTTTTTGTTTCTTTTTCAAATGATACCAATACTTAAAAAAGATGAAAATTTGAAGATATGGCAGAAGGGTATTAATAATTTTGTCTGAGCAGGGAAGAAACCGAGAATAAAACAAAAAATAATGCAGGATATACGTGAAAGAGGAGGTCTCAAAATGCCCAATTTAAGACTATATTATGAGGCAGCTGCCCTATCAGCAATGAGTGATTGGATGAACTCAACAGAAGAAAGAATATTGAATATTGAGGGATATGATTTGGTTTACGGGTGGCATGCTTATTTACTATATGATAAGAAAGTGGATAAGACTTTTAAAAGTCACATATTAAGGAATGCTTTATTGCGTGTCTGGAAAAAGTATAAGTATAAATTAAACGAGAAGTTACCAATGTGGGCAATACCCAGACACGCGATAGAGAATATAAGTGTAGAGCAAAAACAAGATGTGATTACATACAAAGAGCTCCTTAACAAGGAAAGGGGTATACTACAACTAAAATCTTTGAATCAACTAAGAGAAGAAAGGATAATTCAAACATGGTTTCAATATGTACAGTTGCAAGCTAGATAGAGAGAAGATCAGAAAATTGGTATTTTGCAAAATGAGAACTTGGTAAAACAGATTAGAGATCAAAGTCAAATGCATATAAAAAGGTTGTATAATGCATTGGTGGAAATAGATTCAGAAACGGAGTTAGTTAAGGACTGTATGATAAAGTGGGCACAAAATATTGAAGAACCAATAATGATGGAAACGTGGGAAAAAATATAGGTTAGAAATGTGAAGTTTACGCAAGCCCAAAACTTAAGGGAGAATTTTTATAAAATGTTTTATAGATGGCATCTAGATCCTAAAAAGCTAGCCTGTATGTATCCAAGTGTGCAACCCAAGTGTTGGAGATGTGAATGTGATGATGCCACGTATTATCATATATGGTGGACATGTAAAAAAAATTAAGGCATTTTGGATAAAAATATGGTGGATTATTCAAATATTCTCAAAAAGAAGATAAAATTTACTCCACAGTTCTTCTTGTTAGGTATAATTACAGATTGTACTGTTATAGAGACTAAGTTGATTTTGAACTTAATAAGCGCAGCCAGACTTTTGGTGGCGCAGTATTGGAAGAAGGAAGACTTGCCTACTATTGAAGAATGGACACTAAAAGTAGTGAACTTAGCAGAGATGGCCAAAATTTCAGCGTATTTGAAGGACCATTCAAATGAAAGATATATATTGGAATGGAGAAGATGGATTGACTATATTCAAAACAAATATCGGACTAAAAAGCTTCAAATAGCTTATGAATGAAATCAACTTTTTCTTTTTGAATTATGTTTTGTTAGTTGAAAGGGGAGTTAAAGAGCAAGAGGGAATTAAGAGCCTACAGAAAGTTAGCATATTTTAGTTTATGTTTGTTAAATGTTATACCCTGTATTTGCTCTGGAAAGTCCGGGGTGGGGGGAGGGGAGTTGGAGGGAGAGGGGGGATGGGGGAAGGATGGTGGGTGGAGGAGGGAAGTGGGGAGGAGGGACGGGGAAAAATTGTTGCAATATTTGATAAAACTTTTTAATTAAAAAAAAAAAAGAATTGTAGAATGTTTTTCTCCATCTGCCAGACATAACAAAGATAAGGCTCCTGAGAACCAAGGAGATGGTTCAGATCAACATGTCCTAGCAGTGGCAAGAGGGAGTGCTGAGAAATTCATCACCTGCTTGGTTGGCTAATGTGACCTGTGAAACAAGGGGGATGGCCAGTATCTATTTTTTAATTATACCAAAAACATGGGAATTATTCAGTGTTGGTTTCACATTTGATCGTGCCAATAAGATGTACCCAATAAACAGGATTTTTGAGGAAGCCAAGGCCTCAGACTCTTGAATCGATTGGGAGCATTACTTGAAACCATGACATTAAATCAACATCTTTAAACTTGTCAAACCTCTGGGACACCTGAGCCCCAGCCCTCCACCTGATCACTTTGGGGGGAAGGGAAATCCTCAGGAAGAGATGGCTGAGAAAAAGGGGAAAGAGGCTGCCAGCAAGCCAGTGGAGGAACTGGTGACGATGCAAGCGGGAGCCCAAAAGAATGAAGCCACCCCATTGGTGATCGCGCAGCCAAAAGTGTGGCCGGGAAAGCCCAACCCGAAAGAGGCATGGGAAGAAGCGGTGATGGGGTAAATCCCCTACCTTACAACAGACAAATTCTGGTGAAGGAGAGCCCCTGGACCAGCGCAAGTCAAGCTTCCCTTGGCAGTGCCCATGTACATGGGGGCCCAACTCATGCAGTGGAGGGAAAGGAGAGGGGTAGAGTGGGAATTTGGGAACAGGGAAAAATTGTACTTCATGTCCCTGCCAAACTCTCTCCCACTAGCAGGACACAGTGAAAATTCTTCCCCCAAACCAACTGATTCATAGTGAACAAGTTGCTCCTTCAAAGAACCTCTTTCCAAATCCTAATCTGAACTCTTTCTTCTTGGTCATACTAAAGCCTGGTTTCTAATCATTTTGATTCATGTGTTCTTTAAATATAATAATAGAAGAAGATTGCTAAATCAAGACCGTGGCTCCCACGGAGAGGGCTCACAACTTGGGCATCCTCCTGGATGCACGGCTCTCTTTAGAAGAGCATATGACGGCCATGGCCAGGGGGGCTTTTTATCAGATTCGCCTGATATGCCAGTTGCGTCCCTTTCTGGATCGGGACTCCCTACACATGGTCACTCAGGCACTCGTCACTTCCCGCCTGGACTACTGCAATGCTCTCTACATGGGGCTCCCCTTGGGGTGCACCTGGAGGCTCCAGCTGTCCAGAATGTGGCCGCACGGGGGATTATGGGAGCAACGGGGTGCTCCCATGTGACACCTCTCCTGCGTGAGCTGCACTGGCTCCCGATGGTCTTCCAGGTGTGCTTCAAGATGTTGGTGACCACCTTTAAAGCGCTCCATGGATTAGGGCCGGGGTATCTACAAGACCGCCTTCTGCCATCAATAGCCTCTCACCGGCCAGTACGCTCGCACAGAGAGGGCCTCCTCAGGGTGCCGTCAGCCAGACAATGTTGGCTGGCGACCTCCAGGGGGAAAGCCTTCTCTGTGGCGGCACCTGCCCTCTGGAATGACCTACCCCCAAAGATACGCACAATACCAGACCTCCGGACTTTTTGTCGGGCCCTGAAAACTCATTTATTTCATCTAGCCGGGCTGGCTTGATCCCATCCTTTCGGTTTTATTTTGGAATTGGTTTTAACTGGGTTGTTTTAAATTGTGGGCCGAAATTATTTAATATCTTTTAAACTGTTTTTAAATTTTATATGCTATGTTTTATCTCAGCTGTTCCCCGCCCTGAGTCCTGTTGGAGAAGGGCGGTATAAAAATCAAATAAATGAAAATAAATAAAATAATAAAGACAAGCATCTATTAGGCAAATAGCTGAACAAGAAAAATTAGAAAGGAACAGGAAAAACCTGATCAGACGTACCAGGAATCTCCTGAAAAACTTATCAAAAATAATTCCCTGTTTCCCCCAAAACAAGAAATCCCCTGATAATAAGCCCAATTGGTCTTTTGAGCGCATGGCAATAAGGCCAAGCACTTATTTCAGGGTTCAAAAAAATATAAGACAGGGTCTTATTTTCGGGAAAACACGGTATGCTGTCTGCACAGTGAGCACTTTAACATATCAAAATTCTCAATCACCCAGTAGAATTGGAAAGATATACATTCATTTTCTTTCCCAGTAGTGACGTTTCAAGATTAGTAGATATGTGTGCTTTTCTTCCATTACAAGACATTATATTGTCAATGACCTAGGACATATTCAATTTATATAACTCAGCTTCTTTAAGTTATTCCCAAACCATTTTTTTACAAAAATAATACAAAAAAGAGTAGTCCCTATACTGATGGATAACAAATTTATGAACACTAAAACAGTGTCTATTTAGGTACATAGAGGTACCTTTTAAGTATTAAGAAAAAATATGACAATTTTTCATTTAAATTAAGGTGACGTGCAAAATCTTAAAGTGTTTTTGTTTATTTGAGTTCATAGTCAATAGTTCATCTATAGTCAGAGGTATCCATGGGAGGATGATTTAAAAAGTTACGATGGCAACACCAATTGTGCAATCAAAACTGCACCCCTAATTTACAACATAAAAATGTGTCCTCTAAGCCTTCCTTACTTTAGCTTGAATATTCCTTTTTTTTTTTTAAATGTCTTCATTGGGCATAACTTCAATTCAATTTATCCTATTTGTAGACCCCCCTCTTTCTCTAATATTTATATGGAATTGTGATGCTTAGAATATTATACAGTGCTCCAGATGTAGTCTCACCAGTGTTGAACAAAGAGCGATAATGACTTTACATGTCTTTATTACAATACACCTAATGCAGCACAGAACAATGTTTTTTTTTTCAGTTTTCAGACTATTTTAAATATGATTAGACATGGACCAACCCAAGGTGCATTTATTTCACTTAATTCAAAATCTGATAAACCAGCCCTTAAAGATTAGACCTTAGACCCGCAAGTCCTTCTGATAATATTGAACATAGCTATATAATTTTCTATAATCGTACACAGCAAACAGCAGCAACACAATCTCACTCATATTTAGGCAGAATTAAGCCACACTATTTAACAAAAAAGCTCCCTACTTTGATTCCATTCCCATACCCTTAAGCAGCAGCAGGACAATTTTCAGAAATAAAACCTGCAAGCAATCACATTAGTTATGCGGTGGTTCTCCAATTAAAACCACTTACAAAATGTAAGGAAATGAATAGCTTTGAAACTTTGGCCATTACAATCCCAAATAGCCCCACCTGCTGTTCTATCCCCGTCCCCCCACACACACACAAACAGCCAGCCGGGGGTTAAAGAATTACTTGGCACACACAAGGTTCATTATCAGGAACTTGGCAGCAATACGATAACCGTCTGCCAAGTGCTTTACTTCAAGAAGAGGGAGTTTTCCTCCACCAGATAAATACCAACAAATACACACAGTTTTCAAAACAGTCCAGCTCAAACAGAAACCTTCAGCAGATTCAGGCGTTGTACAAAGTGACTAGCCAGAAGTTAGCTTTGCCCGTCACAGAGTCTAAATGGCCACCACACTCTCTTATATAGCCTGTGGGGTGTGGTCCAGTGACTCATCTTAATCCCTGGCACGCCTCCTCATCTGCTGCAAACGTTAATCTCGCCTTCGTTGGCATGGATCCAGGAACGACGTATCACCCACATCACTGTCATCGGAGACACCTCGCTCCTGGTCAATCTCCTCTCCCTCGGCAGACACCTGAGGCATTGCCAGAGAGGAGGGGCCTGGAGAGGGAGGCCTGGCCGGCTCCTCTCCTTCATGTTCGGAGCCTTCTTCCTCCGATAAGATGGGCTCAGGGATCGGAGCCACAACACCTGCATAAGCTGGCTTCTTTAAAACTGTGGTTCATGGAATAGCTGAAGTGAAGAATAAATATGTCCTTCAGACCAGTTTATTTTATTTATTTATTTAATTTTTTTATACTGCTCTTCTCCCGAAGGACTCAGGGCGGTGAACAGTCAAAATAAACATATATATAAAAATGTGAATAGAAGCAATAAATAATAATTAAGTCAATTTGGCTTATCAGTTAAGTTAGGATCTTCAGAATAAAATTTACACAATTAGGAAAAGGAAAGAAAAAATTAATTATGCCAGCCCGGCTTGATGAAAGAGGAAGGTCTTAAGTGCCTGACGGAAAGTACGAAGATCTGGGATTATTCTTATCCCTGGGGGTATCCTGTTCCAAAGGGTAGGTGCCCCCACAGAGAAGGCTCTCCCCCTGGGAACCACCAGCCAACATTGCTTTAGTGATGGTACCCTGAGGAGGCCCACTCTGTTGGAGCGTACTGGTTGGTGGGAAGTTATAGGTTGCAGAAGTGGTCTCGTAGGTACCCAGGTCCTAAGCCATGGAGCACTTTAAAGGTAAGAACCAACACCTTGAAGTGCACTCGGAAGGCCACTGGGAGCCAGTGCAGCTTGCGTAGGAGAGGTGTTACATGTGAGCGCCATGTTGCTCCTAATATCACCCGCGTGGCCGCATTCTGGACCAGTTGGAGCCTCCGTGTGCATCTCAAGAGGAGCCCCATGTAGAGAGCATTACAGTAGTCCAGTCGAGAAGTGACAAGGGCATGAGTGACTGCATAAGGAGTCCCGATCCAGAAAGGGTCGCAACTGGTGAATCAGGCGAACCTGATAGAAAGCTCTCCTGGCCACAGCTGTCATATGTTCTTCTAAAGACAGCCGCATGTCCAGGAGGACACCTAAGTTGCGAGCCCTCTCCGTGGGGGGCAATGTCTCGCCCCCAATAGTCAACGATGGTATCAGCTGGCTATATCGGAACGCCGGCAGCCACAGCCACTTGGTCTTGGAGGGGTTGAGTCGGAGCCTGCTTCTCCCCATCCAGATCCGCACGGCCTCGAGGCACTGGGACATCACTGCAAGGGCATCACTGGGGTGGTCTGGGGTGGAGATGTACAGCTGAGTATCATCAGCGTAAAGATGGCACTACACCCCAAAACCACGGATGATCTCACCCAGCGGCTTCACATAAATGTTGAACAGAAGAGATGAAAGGACCGACCCCTGCGGCACTCCAGAAAGTAAGGTGTCTTGAAGTCGACCTCTGCCCTCCTGCCAACACAGACTGTGACCGGTCGGAGAGATAGGAGGAGAACCACTGTAGAACAGTGCCTCCCACTCCCAGCCCCTCCAGTCGGCTTTATTATTTTCCAAACTGCTTAGCTTTAGTGTGAACATAAATGATATTCAACAATGTGAAAATCATTAAGAGCAATCACCCTGATGAACTTATACTGATTGCGTTCTTTTCCCTGAGTGAGAGTGCAGTGAATAATCACCTATTTCATTTTTGTTTAGCTAAAGGGAATCTAAAGACTGTGAATCATTAAATTCACAAAATGAAAATATTAGATACTTTAAAAGTGAAAATACAACTTTGAAACTAGATTATGTTTGCTCTGTTAATCAAGCCCTATATTCAGTTCCATTGTCTGAATGTAGGAAGAAATATCCTTCTGGGTTCTACTCCAAGTGGGGAGAAAGACACTGGAAACATGGAGACTGCTTGGAAAGATGGTTTAGTGGTGGACAGGATCACATGGCTTGAGTTCCTTAACAGAAAAGGGCAGATACAGCGAGTTTTCAGGTTTTTATGCTCTCTCTGGCTTTGAATTTCCTGGGCCCCCAGAAGAATATCCTGATTGGTTGTCAGACTCCCAGGGGGTGGGGGTCTTAGCTAGCCCTGCCTGCTGATGGTCATATGTGCTTCGCAGGTCACATGTGGTGAGTTTCTGCTGCTATTGTGTTGCAGATGAAGATCCATTGACAAGGATTGAGTTTGTGCCTTCTGGCCCATTAACAAAGTGGTGGGGGGGGGAGGCAGGAAGGTGCTTGTCTTTTAAAACATGTTTCTCCATTTCTCATCCAGGGAAATATAATATTCTGCCTTTTTAATATTTCCTAAAATATTTCATTCTCCTAGGAAAGGGGTGCATGCTAACCTCCTACAGAATGAAAGACCATATGCTTAATGTAAGCTATATTTTAAAAGTCATACTATTTTAGCCCTCTTTAGACTTTTGTCATTCTAAGCGTAGAGGACAGATGAGGATATGGTAGATCCATTTCTACCATGTTTACTGTGAGAGCTTCCCTTGTTGAATAAAATCTGAACAGTAACTACAATAACATTTGGATGACTGTGGTTAAAGTCCTCTACATAATCTGACATCATAATTATATAAACTTCCAATCATGTGGGAATATATATGTGTTCAGCCAAACACAAGTAAGACTTCTCTTAATATTCAGATGTGGAGGGATTAAGCCAAAAACATGTATTCTCATCTCCCATGTTAGGCTAATTACTGTGGGGTTAATTCATGAAAGTTGGAGGCATTAAGAACAGAAAAATCTACTCCTTAGAATACTCCATATTTTTTCTGTTTCTTATTAAATATACATACACAACTATGAGCTATTCCAGATAATTAAACATAGCCAGATAATTAAACATAGCCAGGTTACTTTATAATTGGATTAAAGAGCAAAAGTAGCAGTGTGATACACTTGCTTCAGATAAACATGGTAAAGTACAATTTTCTTATTTTAAAATAATCTCAAATGCATTAAACTCACCCTAATGATTCTACTATAAAGTATAGAAAACTAGGAAATTAATGACCACAGTTATAAACTACAATTACTAGTTATAATTGCAGTATATTCAACTGGTAGTATATATAAAAGGGAAACTTTTTAATACCCGCTGTTCTGTGCTCCACTCACTTGGGCTACTTTCTTATGATGAATCTTTATTATTCTTATAAAAAATAATTTCCTTTATACTTGAAATGTGTTATGTCTTCCAGGGGCATGGCAAACTAAACAGATCTTTGCAAGAGTGATTTGTTAGAAATAAATTATATTTAAAAAAATTAAATCGGAGAACATTGAAAAATTGAGTTTCATTTAAACTTGCTAGTTTGTTTACAATTTACAATGGCCATTTGCCTTTCTTAACTAAATATAAATACAGTACAAATAAGTTTTACAGCACAGCTGTCTGCAAAGTTGGACTGCTATTGGATGTCAGCTGCCAGTTTATCAAACTGTAATTACATGCCAGCTTTCAATTACTGATGGTTATTCCCGCCATGTAGCTGTTGGAGCGCCTGACTCATGTTTTCAGCTTTCCAAATCTCTCCTTAAAACTCACCCCTTCTATTACTGTATTCTATTAACACCTAGCCTGAGATAGATAAGGATACAGGGATAAAGGGATAAAGGGATAGGGATGGGATAGGGAGCCAGTTTGATGTAGTGCTTAAAGTACCAAGCTAGAAACTAGTATGACCTCTAGTCTTGTTTTAGGTATAAACCCAGTTGGGTGACCCTGAGCCTGTCAGTATTTCTCAGCCCTAGGAAGCAGACAAACCACTTCTGAAAAATCTTGCCAAGAAAGCTGCAGGGATTAGTCCAGTCAAATGCCAGGAGTTGAATTTGAAGGCATACACACACACATGCACAAATACACATACAGATATATGTATGTATAATATAATCCATATTCATTTGGATTATAATATAATCCAAAAGTCTAATCTATATAATCCAATTGAAAATGAGGCAAGGTGACAATTTTTATACACAATATTACCACACACTATTCTGACTCTCTCTCTCTCTCTCTCTCTCTCTCTGTGTGTGTGTGTGTGTGTGTGTGTTTGTGCGCTATATATATAAATATATTTTTCAATCAGCAAAGAAGAAAATTCAAGGAATGAAACTGTGTCATTTTTCTTCAGTTAGTTATTAGGAAAAGACTCTTCTACATCTTTTCTACCTAATATAAGAAATTGTGTAGTGGAAAGTCAAAGGTTAAGGACACTGTAATATCAGGGCTATATCACATAATAGCCTGGGCATAAATAGAGTTGAAATAGTCCGAAGTGTAATACTAGTGGACTGGCTAACCAAATATAATGCTGACATATAGTAGAAAAATATCTCAAAACAAAACAAAGTAAATTCAAATGATTCTGAGCAATTAAAAACATAGGCAAGTAATATATGGTAGTAAGTAGTACACTTCATTTTTTTCAATCTACAATGGACAATTATTTCAACACTTGGGTATTTACCATGTATATACAATATACCTTGGATATATAGGTAAAGGAGACTCTTCAGAAGAGGAATCTTCAGTATAAAGATCTTTTGCATGAGCAGAACTCATCTGAACTCAGAAAATTCTTGTTTTTCATCAGTATTTTTCATTTATGCTAATAATGATTGTATCTGTTTCCATCTGTTTTAATAATTTACATCTTTTAGATTTATGACTGTAATACTCTTAGGAAGAAATATAATATGTAAAATGTCCTTCATTTCTTAAAAGAAAGAAAGAAAGAAAATAACGTGTAATTATTCTGTAAGGGAGAGGTAACTATCTCTTTTTCTCTCCATAACTTTTTGGGCTACAAGCAGTATTATTCTACAAAAAATGATAATATTTTCTACTGCAAAGTTCAGCACTTAGCTAAAAGATCCATAACCACTTTTGCAACTGGAGATCAACTAATTGTAAAAAAAAAAAAAAACCTTCTTACTTTTCAATAGACGATTCACAGCATGTAGGACTTCCATCCAAGTTACTAAATGTAGACCTCTAGAATTACACAGGTACCAGATAACATATCGGCTTTGGCCTATTTTCTGCACAGAGCACAAATTACTTTAAACAACCCATCAGTTTACTGTATATTAAGCTTTCATCATCTGTTCTCTCTCTAACTGAATGCAAAAGAAACATACTTCATAATTGCATTTGAATAGTAAAAGATAAGGAATTTGAATGCATGTTTAAAATTTTGCATCTGCTCTGTTATTGTTGCCATCACAAGCTTTTGAGAGAGAACAGAAGGAGAGGAAACTGGCAAGTAGTTAATTTTTCTGGCAAGGATGAGTTACTGGCATAACAAGTTTACTATTTATAGGTAAGGGAACTGAAAACTCAAGTTATACTATTTATGAGTTAGGGAACTGCAAACTCAAGGTAAGTAAACTGTCTCAGAATATATGAGACAGTGAAGAAGTACAGGGAGCTGAAAGTGTGTGATTAAACCTGCTGCCATACCCAGATATTTTCCAATATTTTCTCTCAAAAGTACTGCTTATTTTTATTAAATCTTGATGAAGGAATGGGGGAAGTAGTTTATCCACTTTGGATTTTCATTAAACAAAAAATCTGTTGCAATGTTTTAGTAGTTTTCCACATGGCAGACAGTACTTTTATGCAAATAGAATTGATACAATCTTTAATCTCAGAAGACACAGATTGACATCTTGGCAGAAGAATCTAAGAATTGTATAATAATTTATCTCAATACATTCCTAACAGTGAGGACAATTAACCAGTGGAACAGCTTGGCTCCAGAAATCGTGGGCGCTCCATTACTGGATGTTTTTAAGAAGAGTCTAGACCAGTGATGGCTAACCTTTTCCGGACAGAGTGCCCAAAGGGCACGTGCGTGCATGCGAATGCATGCACACATGCTAGAACCCCCAAAATGCAATGCATGCACGTCCCCTACGCATGCGTGCGTGGTCCCTGCATGCGCCCCGACCAACGTGCGCATGCATGTGCAGCCCCCTGCATGCACCCTGCCCCCGTGGCAGAGACCCAAAGACCAGGTGACTGGTGGGAGACGCACGCGCATGTGCAGCAAGCTGAACTGGGGCGACCACTCGTGTGACATCAGAGAGGGCGCTGCATGCCATCTCTGGCATGCATGCCATAGGTTCGCTATCACGGGTCTAGACATTTATCTGTAATAGTATAATTTCTCCTGATTGAGCAGGGAGCTGGACTAGAAGACCTCCAAGGTCCCTTCCAGCTCATTCATTCATTCTATTCTACATCTCTCTGAATGCATTGATCTAGGAATTAAAATCTGTTAACGGGACTTTCTCCTATTCTGGGAGATGCAGTTTATGAATACATTTATGAGGTCTTATACTTAGCTAGGATCAGGGGTGAAATCTAAAATTTGTTACTACTGGTTCTGTGGGTGTGGCTTGGTGGGGGGGTAATGTGACTGGGTGGGAATGGCCAATTTTTTTTTTACTTTTAAAACCATTTTTTCTACAACGAAGAGGTTGTAAAAAAATGCTTTCAAAAGGCTTTGACGATCCCAGCTGAGTTGCCTGATCGGCAGAGGCTTTTTTTTTTTAACTTTTAAAAGCATTTTTTAGCCGAAGAGGTTGTAGAAAAAATGCTTTTAAAAGTAAAAAAAAAGCCTCTGATGATTGTGCAGCTCAGCTGGGCATGTGTATGGGTGGGAGGGCAGGGATTTTTGCTACTGGTTCTCCGAACCACCTGCCTCCATCACTACTGGATTGGGTGATCCAGTCTGAACTGGGAGCATTTCACCCCTGGCTAGGATATATCTGTTATAGCATTCTTTCCCACTGAATTTCTGCTAGCATTTATCTCAGTTCTTTTTCAGAAATAAGTAAAGACACAAGGTGTTATTTATCACTTATACAATTCTATATAGTATAGGAGATAGTTAACAGAGGGACCATCTCTTCCCATTATTTCTGCCCATCCTGTATAATCAGGATTAGGGTTAGTATGTTTTAGTTTGCATGGATTAAACAATGCTATTGTCAGATACCCATCTTTGCTTTCTTTGAAGCTCCCTAGGAACTGCCATAACCAAGGGAGCATTTGGAAAGGGAAGAGTGCTGGAGATGTGAAAAAATGCTGCAAAAATTTCAGGAGTATGAACACAGACAGGAACAAGAAGTGCCAAACTGAGCCATCTTCCTCCCTTCAAGGACGCTGGCCCTGGAAAGGAATTTACAACAGCACCTGAGGCACTAAGTTCCCAAAAAATCAGAATAGAGTTTAATTGGACTGCTGTCACATAGGGGAGGGTTTTGGACATTGGGGATTGCTTTCAATATATGATTTTTGTGCGGCATTTTTCGAGAGCTTGCCTCAGTCACATTGCATTCAGCACCTCTAGTAAAAACACCTTTTCTCTAATGCCTATGGAGTCAAGGGTCAATCTATCCTAGGGAGCAGGCTGTGGCCAGTCTGACAGTAGGCAAGCTCTGCTGTAAGAGTCAACCAGGAGACCAATGTCTACTGGGGAGGGGGGGACTAGATGACTTCAACTGCCTCTGGCACCATTTTGCGAGGCCTTGGGGTAGACTTTCCCCCCTTCCCTGCAGTGCTGCCTGGCTTTGGGTTTACTTTAGTGAGTCAGCAGTCAAAAGTCAAGTACTCTTCCTTCCCACACTTGAAGCATCCTGTGGGTTGATTTTTGGGCTGAGGTTCCATCTGGGAATTCTTGGAGTGTCACTTCTTGGAGTGGTCTTCCAGGTGCGATTCAAGGTGTTGGTCACCACCTTTAAAGCAGTCCATGGCATGGGACCCGGGTACCTTCGAGACCAACTTCTGCCACCAATAGCCTCCCACTGGCCAGTTCGCTCCCACAGAGAGGGTCTCCTCAGGGTGCCATCGGCCAAGTTATGTTGGCTGGCGATACCCAGGGGGAGGGCCTTCTCTGTGGGAGCCCCAGCCCTGTGGAATGAACTGCCCCTGGAAATGCGTAAGATCTCTGACCTCCGGGTATTTCGTTGTGCACTCAAGACCCTGTTGTTCCGCCAGGCTGGGCTATTAACATAACAATTTTAAATTGGGTCTTAAATTCCTGGGGTTTTAAATTGAGCTGAATTCATTCATTTAATAATTTTAAACTATTTTAATTGATGTTGTCTTGTGTTTTTAATAGGCTGTATACCACCCTGAGTCCTTCGGGAGAAGGGTGGTATAGAAATAAAATTATTCTATTCTATTTATTCTATTCTTCTCCAGGGAGGGTGAATAGCTCCATCTGTGGGCGTTGTGGCTGCGGAATCTGGCCAGGTCAATTTCCACTTCCTTGGCTAACACATACCACTGGTGCAGGGTGTGGAGGGCTCCACAAAAGATGCAGGTGTTGTATACATCATTGTTGAACCCATCTTGGAAGTATTCTATCAGGATATCTTCCAGCTAATCAGTGAGTCAGTAGGCCAGCTCACAGAACTCTTGGTTGTAGGCTGTCATCTCCCTGAAACTCTGGTTGATGGTTTTGATGCGAGTTTGTGCTTTGCATTGGGTGAGTGGGTCTTTTAACCACTTGTGCAGGGCCATCATGAACCTCTCAAAACTTCAGAGATCTGGTGCATCATCATTGTGGAGGGAGGTCCTGGAAGGACCTTTTAGGGTCATAATCATGCATCTGAACTGGGCTGCTTTGCCAGGTCTGCTCCATACTCTTGCATATAGTTCCACACCTGGGCGAGGAAAAACCACAATTACTTTAATATCCTCCATATTTCAAACCCAAGGCAAGGGGCCTTGTTCTCAGGAGGACACCCCCCCTTTGTGGAAGGGGCTGTGCTACTTGAGCAGCTGGTGGCGGAGATTGCCACCCCCTCAGCTGTGGCCACCTGTGCTGCAGCATCATCTTCTGCTGGCCCTGGTATGGGTCAAGGTTTAGTCAACTGGGCAAGGAGTTCTTTGGCTCACTGGTTCCCAAAGGCATCTCTCAGTACCCTGCAGGTTTGTTCTACCAGGTCTTCCTGTTTGTCTGGCTCTTCTTCACCCCAACCACCACATTGTTTTTGTCTCCTGGCTTTGCGGCTCCCCTGGGTATATGTTTTGCCAATGGCTTTCGCCTCCACTTCATCTTTCACCCTCAGGGTGAGTGAACATCGAGTTTTGGGGCTTCTTTGTCAATACTGACATTCCTTTTAAGATAGCCTTGGATCAGGACTTTGTCACAATCTCTGAGCTACCCCTAGAGAAACCCTAAACCCCCTCATTGATGGAGTGGATACAACAATTACAAAATACTTGGCCAGTAACCTGCAGAGCATTAGAAGAAGTGCGGGAAGCATACAAGCGGCAAGCTGATAAAAAAAAAACACACCAAGCCAAAAGAGTTTACTTTAAATTTTTTATTTTATTATATAAAATATAAAATACAAATAAGAAAATAAGAAAAAAAAGAAAATAAGAAATTAAGGGCAGGAAAAGGAATGGGGGGAAAAGGGGTGTGGAATACAATGGGGAAGAGAAAAAGAAAGAAAAGGGGGCATTAACTTCCAACTCTTCCTAGCACAGTACAGGATAAACACACTTCAGCCTCAATTTTTTGCTTTTACATATTAATATATAATTAGCCATTTCTATCAAGGCAAAGTGGACGTGATCAAACAAGAGATAACAAGACTGAACATCGACATCTTAGGAATCAGCAAACTAAAATGGACAGGAATGGATGAATTTAATTCAGATGACCATCAGATATACTACTTTCTTTAGCAGCTGCAGAGAAGAACTGATAACTGCCATGTCAACCGTTCTGGCATACCAGATAGATGGGGCTGCCTAAAGAAGTACCCCACATGACACCTTGGTGAGATGTGGATTGGACATTTGCCTTGGGACTATGGGGGGAGGGATCAGAGGGATGTATTCAATACGTAATTTTCGTGCCTATTGCCTCAGGCTTTTCTTTTCTTTCACTGCATTCAGTTCATACTCAGTAAAAGTACCTTTCTCTATAAACATGGAGTTGGGGTTTTTCTTTCTTGAGCTTTGAACAGAGGCAAGCCTGACACCAGTTCTATGAAGCCCTACAACTGTTCTGCCCCAGCAACAGACCCAAAGAACACAGCACACACAAACTCTTTACAAAGCTTATTTACTCAAAATAATTTAGTCTTTATTATTTCAAAGACTGTTAATGAATTGTCTTAACAGCCTACCAGAATTCTAAGATAAGATAAATCACAGTCTTACTAGAGTTAGCAGAAAGCCCAGAAGCAGTTTTGCAGACACGAAAGAGAGTGAACTAAAGTTGTTTTCTACAGCTTGTTGCAAGCGGCGTTCTTTCTTAAATAGGTTAAGAGAGTGGCCAATTAGCCCCAAGCCTTACTCTCGAAGAGACCTCCTCCTGAGGAACCACTTCTGCCTTTTGGCAACTCTGTGTGCCCATGCATTGAGAAGAGGCTCCTCCTCTTCATCCTCTTCACTTAAAGGAGCTTCTGGAGGTTCTGAAGGCCCTGGCTGAATCCCTGCCTCTGGCACCACATCTTCTCCAGCCTCCTCACTGTCCGACTCAAGCACCAGCTGCACAGGCTGCTGGCACAGCACCACACCAGCCTCATCGTTGGAATAAGCTACAATCCGCGCAGACCACTGGTGGGCCACAACAACACCTTATAGAATTAACACCAAAAAATGATGTCCTTATCATCATGGAGGATTGGAATGCTAAAGTATGAAGCCAAAAGATAACCGGAATAACAGGCAAGTTTGGCCTTGGAGTACAAAATGAAGCAAGGCACAGGCTGGTAGACTATTGTCAAGAGAATACAATGGTCATAGCAAACACTCTTTTTCAACAACCCAAGAGATGACTCCACACATGGTTTACAGATTCTACAGACAGTCAACACAGAAATCAGATTGACTATGTGCTCTGCAGCCAAAGATGGAGAAGCTCTATACAGTCAGTAAAAACAAGACCAGGAGCTGACTGTGGCTCAGATCATTAGCTTCTCATTGAAAAATTTTAAATTGAAGAAAATAGGGAAAAGCACTAGGCCACTCAGGTATGAACTAAATCATATCCCTAATGAATATGCAGTAGAGGTGACAAATAGATTTAAGGACTTCCTGTTGCTGCTTCGTGGCGAGAAGGTGGAAGGAGAGTGATCTCTGCTCTTCAACCCCGGATTTTTTCGTGCTTTGGGGACCCTTAGGGGTGCAAGAGCCTGGAGGGCATTGCGAATTAGAGAGGGAATCCAGAGAGGGGCAAAGTGTGGAGTGAGCACCTGCCTCTGTTAACTTAGTGTGAAGATATCTGTCATTTTGAAATGGCAGACTCGAGGCTGCGATAAACCAACAAAGAGCTGGGGGAGAGAAGAAGATCAGAGCAGATAGTGTTAGAAATGGAGTTTTGCCGGAACATCGTAAAGACACAGGAGTTTGGAGAAGTGAGATCGGTCCTGTCAGAATAGAGGATTCCTGGAAGGAGACCGAGTGGCGATTGGGCGGAGGGAGAATGAATCAGCAGAATAATTTCAACTGACAGGACGACAGCAAAGAGAAACAACACTTTCGGTACAGCAGAAGAATGGAGGAACGGAGAGGAAAAGGTGGTGGAATTTGTGAGTGAACAGTAAAGAGGAGGTTGTGTTGATGTTTATGGAGTGACAGAAGGAGATAAGGTTGGGACTAAAAAGAAAAGAAGCAGGAAGAGCTGCTATTGTGAAAGAGGGTTGACCAGTAGAACTGTGGGGGGAAAAAAAGAACTATTAGGAGACAGTTGGACTCATATTTGGAGGATGTTTTGGAAAGGAGGACAAAGAGGTGACAGAAGGACATCGAAAATAATTTAAAAAGGACATTAGAAACCTAAGAACTGTAGCTGGAGCAACATAAGGAAGGGAAGACATGTAAAAAGGTTGTTGTATTGGGACAAAAAAACCACATCTCTAAATTAACTGCATGAAATAACCTCTGAATAGTATCTTGTAATATATTTATTAATATCTATTAAGATAAACCATTCTCTCTTTTGCTATTTTTCTAACCCCCTTTCTCTTTTTACACTATTTGTTGAATGATTAATTAATTAAATTAAGTTTGCATACTGTTAATTATCAACTAAGTATAATCTATTAGATAATAATGCTATAATTTATTAGAATTCTAACTGAATATTAATTGAAATATAGATCTTACTATTGATTTAATTTACTTTTTATATGTTTAGATTTAGACTTTATTGTATAGAAATTTAAGAGTACTTTTAAGATCACTGTGAGTAATTTATTTTGTGAATTCATATCTTTTTGAATATATAAAATATAAGAATAGAAGAGATAAAGGAAACATAAGGCATAAGCTAGTAGATATAAGTTTTTACTGATTAAAATACTGCAAGATTTTTAGTGGGATAGTATAAACCAACATAAGCAAAGATAAGAAAAACAAGAATAAGACAAGTAGATAACAATAGTGGATGATAGTTTGGAAAAATATAGACAGGATTGTGAGAGATCAGAGAAAGATATTGAAAGAATCGACAAGCCTTTCTACAACAGCATTAAAAACTGGAAAGAAAACCACATCAAACCCAACCATCACCATGGCATCCCCCTCAACTCAACGATCAACGGAAAGACTGACTAAGACAGAAAAATCCATTATAATCCCAACGATGCAGGCCATGCAATCTACCTTAACTCTAATACAGTGATCTGTCCCCGTCCCCACACACACACAAACCCAGCCAGCCGAGGGTTAAGGAAACACTTTGGAACGCACCCAGCTCTTATCTCCCACTTGGCAGCGATAGACACACCGTCTGCCAAGGGACTTTATTTCCACAAACAGAAAGCTAAGATACGAACGTTCACAAAAGTCCAAGCAGAAATAATATTCCTCCCAGCAGTTTCGGACGAGGCTTTAGTGACTATCCAAGGTTTACTTTGTTCGTCACAAAGATCCTTGACCACCACCCTCTATTATATAGTCTCTGGGGTGTGGTCCAGTGACTCAGTTCTAATCCCTAGCACGCCTCCTAAGCTGCTGCAAACGTTTATCACGCCTTCGGAGGCGTGCGTCCAGAAATGATGTTTCATTATCACTCTGATCTGAATCAGCTGTCTCCTCTCCCTCGGCCGGCACTTGAGACAATGCCAGAGGGGAGGGGCCTGGAGAGGGAGGCCTGGCTGACTCAATTCAATTTATTTATTGATTAGCCCTTTGGGCCATATCAAGTGCAGAATTACAAAGACAAATCAATACAAAGGTTTGGTAAAACAAATTAAGTAAGATTGGAATAACTTGCAATTAAAATACAATTAGAATAAAATACGATCTAAAATAAAATCGGGATAAAATACAATAATTTAAAATACCATTTAAATATAATTAAATTTATATTATAATGTCGCCCCTGCATCTACCCAATCAGTGTTAACTGCTATTAAAATTACATTGTTAGATCAAGTGATCATTCTTACAATCTACCGCATTTTGCTGCACCAACTTTGTCCTCCTTCCCATCAACTTTACCACAAATTTAGCAATCCATTTTACCAACTGCAAGTTGGAACCTAACAAACAATATCGCAAAAAGTGCTCTTTAGGCTTAGGGGTGCTGGTATAAAAGATCCTGCCCAGTTGATGTTCCCTCAGGTCTGAATATAGGGGGCAATCAAAAATTACGTGGGACGTTGTTTCGACTTCCCCCGTCCCACATAGACAGACCCTTTCCCTTACAAGAATACCCTTATATCTACCCCAGAGCATATTTGTTCCAAGTTGGTCCAACCTCAGTTTTGTAAAGAATCTTCTCAGGACGGGAAACAAAGGCACAGCTAAATATTTTTCTATTTTGAAAATTTGTTTATTGGCTGATAACCAGGGGCAAACTTTTACTGCTGCCACCTGTGCAATATCCGATTGGGCACTTATGTCCTTAAATCTCTGTGCAATCCAATTTCGGATCTGCCTATAGTCGTACTGCTGCCAATTTAAAGGGATACCAGAGCTAGATACCTGCTTCAGAACTTTTGATAACCAGTTATTTTTATTACTTGAGATAATCTGCTCCATTAGCGCTAATTTTGGTAACCTTCCTTCCTCCATCTCGATTATTCTCAACCAATAATAAACAGTCTTCAACAAGGCCCTAGTGCCAGTCGCATGGACTCCTGTTTCTGCCCTTACTACACATGCTGGGGTTCCGGGGGACACTGCCAAAATTCTCCTAAGGAACTTATTTTGAGGGGTTTCCAGACCAGGCAGCTTAACTGACCCCCATATTTCTGCCCCATAGGTAAGTACTGGTTCGATTTTCGCCTGGAAGACCTTTAGCACTGGGATTAATGAAGATGGAGTTTTCTCTAAAATAAGTTTGTTTAATTGAGCCATCCGAGCCATGGCCTTCCGAGCTCCAGCTTTTACCTGCTTATTCCATTTGCCATTTGTCTGAAATACTAGCCCTAAATAGGTAAATGACTGAACTTGTTCTATTCTTCTGTCATTTAAAACCCATCTCCTTATATTTTGTTGACTGCTAAATATCATTACCTTTGATTTCTCTATATTAATTGTCAGGCGATTTTTTATACAATATGCTGCCAACCTCCCAAGTGACCTTCGTAGCCCCACCTGTGAGGCCGACAACAAAATTATATCATCGGCATATAACAAGCAATTGACCTGTCTTGTTCCTATACTAGGCCCATGGAGTGATGTATCTTCCAGACATTTTGGGAGGTCATTTAAATATAAGTTAAAAAGTGTTGGGGCTAAAATGCAACCTTGTCTGACACCCTTTTTTAATGGGATTGCATTTGTTACCGATCCTGACCTATTCACTCGAACTCTTACTTGGGTTTCCGTGTATAACAGTCGAATTAAATATAACAATTTCTTTTCTATTCCCATAGCCTCTAATTTATCCCATAAAATTTTTCTATCAATTGTATCAAAGGCTGCCTTCAAATCTATGAATGCCACATACAGAGGTTTTTTCCAAGACTTAAACTTTGTTATTAGATGGTCCAGCACAAAACAATTATCCATAGTAGATCTTCCGCTCCTGAAACCTGACTGCTCTTCAGCTAAGATGTTATTTCTCATTATCCAGTCCTCTAATTTATGAAGCAAGTGCTTAGCATAAATTTTTGCTGAAATATCGATTAGACTAATTAATCGAAAATTATCAGGATTATCTCTAGAACCTTTTTTATGTAAGGGGATAATTATTGATGAACGCCAACTAGCAGGAATTTGCCCTGTTCTATTGATAAAAGTAAAGAGACCCGCCAGGACGGGCGCCCACCAGGCTATGTTATCTTTAAATAACGATGCCGGGAGCGCATCCTGTCCTGGAGCTTTGTTTGTCTTCAGGGAGGAGATTAAACTCTTCACCTCCATGATTGACACTTCTTCCCACTGGGGTAAGACTTCATATTCCTGTATCAAGCTCGGAAAGGATATAAGCTCATCAGAGTTTTCCACTGCTGCTGGCGTGGCCAAATGCTTCTCCCATCTTTCTGCACTAATGTTTGGGTCACTTATTGGTTTTCTATCTCTAATAATTTTTGAGACCTCCAACCAGAATAGTGTGGGTGAGGCCAGCTTTGCTGCCTGTTCTAGACCAGCCCATAGGTTGTCGATATAGGAGGCCTTTTTTCTCTTCAGTAGCTGCTTATATTTCTGCCTTATGGTAATATACTCCTTCTGTAGTTCCATGTTTGGGCTGCTTAAGTATCTCCTTAGTGATTTCCTAAGCTGTTTTTTTCTTTTCCTTACAGTCACTGTCAAACCATGATGAGTTACTAGAATCAGACTGGCCCATTGGCTTGGTAGTCATGGAAAAATGCTTCAATTTATGGCCTATTTCCGCAAAACAAACTATAGGCTCTTGTTCACTCGTACTGTTTGCGCATATATGCGCTAAGGCTTCCATACCTGGTGAATTCATGAATTCAGTCACTGCTTTGCTATCAACCCTCTTCCATGTTAATCTTTTCTCTTGGGCTATTTCTAAGTTGAGGCCTATTTGTTGGATTGATTGATTCCTTTTCCTTAAATCTGAAGGGATTGCCAGGGACGTCGCAATAGGAAGGTGATCACTTTCTGACCTTGGTAACATCAAGACCGAAGTTGCCCCTGCTACTAGGCTGTGAGAGACACAAAAATAATCAATAGAACTACATGCCTTGGAGCCAAAAAAAGTTATGGGGTACCTTCTGAGCTCCGAGTACTGGCCTACAATTTGGAGGTTACAGTTATATACCATAGTTAGAAATTTCCCCCCATCTTTGTTCTTTTTCCTGTCTTGGGAGACCCATGATTGTTCGTTATGTAAATATCCCTCAGGAATTGTACCGTTTTGAATAAAAGGTTCCAACGAGGGACCCACACGCGCATTAAAGTCTCCTGCCAAAATTAGAGGTGTTTTTGTGAATTTTTTCCGTATTTCTAATATTTTTACCTCTAGAGCCTCCCATAAATCCCCCATTGCTGGGTTGACGTACACATTTGCAAATATCATTGACTTCCCTTCATATTCCAAATGGATTGCTTGAAAAAATAGAGGGCCATTCTCCAAGCATATCTCATTTCCCTTCCATCCTAGTTCGGCTTTCACCAAAATGCCCAATCCTCCAGAGGCTCTTCCTTTTTTAGCTACTCTTTTTGCTGGCAGCTGCCAAATATTAAACCCGGGGAGCTCAATTGGGGTCTCATCGCTGCTAACCCATGTCACCTGCAAGGCAATTACATGGTACCTATTTAAAAATTTAATACAATCATCTGTGCACCAATTTCCTCTCCATCCTGCCACATTCCAAGAGAGGAAGTGCACTCTTGAAGGACATGGTTGCTCACTATTTCCTAGTCAGGCTTCTTGGATAATCTCTCCTACCCCTCCTCCCTCGTTTACACACACACACCCATTTAATCACCTGAGTTCAATAGAAGTCTGTTTGGGCATCATTGCACTGCCTGTTACTTTCGGACTTGCAGGTCCATGGGCTCTATTAATCTGTGCCTCCACGGTAAATGATTTTGCATGAGGCACCGCGTTTGTGTCGTTTCTTGGTATCATCTTTGCCACTAAGGGGGATTGGGAGATTCCTTCCTGGGTGCCTTCCATCTCCAATGTTTGTCCCACAACACTTTGCGTTATCAAATCTACTGTCTCTGGTACCTTGTGCTATATAGACGTGGGCATCAGGCTTCCTGGGTTTATAGGCTGCTGACTCTCCGGAGCTGCCTCGTGCCTTGAAGGGGGTAGAGCTATCGACGCTAAAGGAGCGGCAGAAGAAATAGTCTGCTTCAGCAGCTTCCTCGTCTCTTTAAGTTTTTTAAGTACTTCTTGCTGCTCCATTTGTGAAAGTGAGGAAAAAGTTTCCAAACAGGCAGAATCGAATGTCTCATCTTGTTCCAAGCCAATTGAAGGAAGTTTCACTTCAGCTGGGTCCAAAACCCTAACCGACATTTCCTCTGTGACGCTAAATCTCCTCCCTACCTTGGCCAGCCTGCTTTCCCTATTCAGTCCACTTTCCCAAACAGCTGTCCCATGCACTGCCACACTCTCCCTAGGGGCTCTCTGAATTAGCGGGATGGCCTCACCACTAGAAAAAACTCGGGTAGGTAAAATTTGATAATAAGCCAAGAATCCTCTCATTCGCATAAGCAGGCTTGGGAAGAGCTGTTGTTTGAACTTAAAAAGAATTCTGGAATAATTATCACGTTGTGGAAGATGTTCATATGCTGCCAAATCTACTGCCCCCTTGTCACACCGAGTAAGCTGTGACAAAGAGGTCACTGTCTGTCTTTTTGAAGACCATCTACCCACATTTATCTCAGAATTATATATATTCAATACAATCTGCTCCTTCAATAATCGCCTGTTTCCCCCCCCCACTCTTGTACCGTGGGATTTCAGATCCAACCAGCTCACCATCTCTTACTTTTTTTCCATGCTTACAGTCAATATATTGTCCGCTTGTTCTTTCCCTCGGTTGCACCATCTGGCCGGGTCGTTATGTCTGACAGCCAGTTGAACATACCTGCGGCTTTTTCGTCTGTGCCACAGCAATAAGATTGATCACAGAGTCCAACTTGAAACGCACCTCTGCAAATTGGTCAAAAATGGCCAAGACTGTCTGAGAAGTGAGCAAACTGTGTCGGCTAATGAAATCCCTTGTACTAACATTTAGCTGGTTTTCAAGTCCTAAAGCTAATTCACTATGGTTGTAAAACTCTGACTCTAAGCCCTTGTCCCGGCCTGGAGCCGATTCACCCAAAGTTGCTGAGTCATTTGTCATCAAATTACGCAGAGGGGTTCGCAAGCTTCCCAGCTGACTTCCTGATTGATTCGCCTCTGCCTGCAATTCCCACTCCAGGGGGGAGTCCCCAAACAATGCCGAAACATCACGGCTAACTGGCAGGGAAAGGGGGGAGGATGCACAACCCACTGTTGAGTGCAAAGGCTGGCAAAATCCGTCAATCTTCTGTTGCTTTTGAGGATTGGTTCCAACTTCCTTACTGTTTGGAGAGCAATATGCCGCCTTTCTTTTCTTCCCCTTGGGAGAGGCCATCCGGACTCCAGTCAAACACGGTTGCAAAGGTTCTTCCCTGGGGCAAATCAGTCACTATATGAATAAGCCACAATCAGGATCTTAGATTGTCTGAGCACTGGATGGCTGCCATGGATAGCTGGTTTGCTTAGTAGGGAAGACTTACTTCCTCTCATTCACTAAATGCTTCACCAGCTGGAGTAAAAGCTGAGGTAAAAAGCCGGGATAAAAAATGAACCTTTCGAATAGTAAAATTGATAGCTAAAAGTTAAAAAGTTTAAAAATTAAAATTAAAATTGAGAGTTAAAAATTAAAAATAAAAATTGAGAATAAAAAGTAAAAAGGGAAAAGAAAGGTTAAAATTGATTTAAAAGTTAAAGAGTATTTTAAAAAGATTTAAAAGGGATAAAAATAGAGAGTAAAAAGGAGAGCAGGCACAAAGCTGCTACTCACTCTCGCCTGGCTGACTCCTCTTCCTCATGCTCGGAGCTTTCTTCCTCCGATGGGACAGGCTCAGAGAGTGGGGCCACAACACTATCCCCCACCGCAGGGCCCTTCCCCCGGGTCTGACGGTCGGGATGGGGTCGGGACGGGAACTGTTCGTGGAAAGCCCGCACCAGGTCAGGGGCCTGAACGGCAGACGCATCCACCCAGGTGAAATCCTCGGGCCCGTACCCCTTCCAGGCGATGAGGTATTGGAAGCGCCCCTTCAGCCAACGGGAGTCCCGGATACTGTCCACCTCGTACGTCGAGGCGTCGTCCTCGTCGGCTGCGGCTGGGGGAGGCAGGCGTCGGCGGGCGGCGGAGATGGCTCACGGGGGCCTCAGGGATCAGGAGGGACCGATGAAAAACAGGGTGGAGCCGCATGGAGCGGGGTAGAGTCAACCGGTAGGCCACCGGATTGATGACCGCCTCGATAGGGAAGGGACCGATAAAGCGTTGGGCCAGTTTCCTCACCGGCCGGTCCGTGGGGAGGTGTTTCGTCGACAACCACACCCGATCTCCTACTTCCAGCGGTGGCATCGCCCGGCAGGCGCAATCGGCGAACTGTTTATAATCCTCTTTCACCTGGATCAGCTGCCGCCGCACCAGTTGCTGCACCGCCTGCACCTCCGAGAGGAAGTCCCGGGTCTTGGGAACAGGGGAGTCCATGATGGTCAATGGGAAAAGCCATGGATGGTATCCAACGTTGGCATGGAACGGGGTCATCTGGGTGGAGGTGTGTTGGGAGTTATTAAAAGCGAACTCTGCCAGGGGAAGGTACTCGGCCCAGTTGTCCTGCTGCTGGTTGACAAAACAGCGGAGGTACTGCTCCAGTATGCCGATGACCTTCTCCGTGCCCCCGTCAGTCTCTGGATGGTGCGACGACGACAGGCACACCTGCACCTCCAGCGCGGCCATCAGGCTTTTCCAGAAGCGGGCCGTGAACTGGGCCCCGCGGTCCGAAACCACCCAGTCCGGCAGGCCGTGGAGGCGGAAGATATGTTGCAGGAACAGGCGAGCCGTGGGGCGGGCCGAGGGCAGGCCGCGGCACGGGATGAAATGTGTCATCTTCGTGAGCGCATCCACCACCATGAGGACGGTCGTGTACATAGCGGACAGGGGCAGGTCTGTCAGGAAGTCCATGGAGATGGCTCCCCACGGTCTCTCCGGTGTCGGCAGCGGCTGGAGGAGTCTGGGAGGGGGGCCGGACGCGGCTTTGGCCTGTCGGCACGTCACACAGGACATCACGTAGGCGTGCACGTCGTGCCGTACCCGAGGCCACCAAAAAGTCCGCGTCACCAAGTTCAAAGTCTTAAAGAAGCCGAAGTGCCCCGCCGCGGGGTTGTCATGACACTGGTTCATGACGAGGGCTCGGAGCGGACTCGTGGGCACGTACAGCCGACCCCGGTGTCTGAGCAAGCCCTCCTCCACGGTCCATGGGGACGCGGGGCCGACGTCCGCTCTCCGCTGCTGTGACCAGTCGTCCCGTCGCTGCGCTTCCAGCACCTGAGCCCGCAGGTCCACCGGTTCCTGGACCGCGGCCAAGGAGTCCGCTGGCAGCACCATCCGGGGGGGAAGGGAGTCCTTGGGGCAAAAGTATTCCGGCTTACGAGATAGCGCGTCCGCCCTCTGGTTGAGGTTGCTTGGAATGTATGTGACGTGGAAGTTGAACCGGGCGAAAAACAACGACCACCGGATCTGCCGCTGGTTCAACTTCCGTGCTGTGGTGAGGTGCTCCAGGTTCCGATGGTCCGTCCGCACCTCCACCTGGTGTCGGGCCCCCTCGAGGTGATGTCGCCAAGCCTCGAACGCGGCCTTGATGGCCAGCAACTCCTTTTCCCAGATGGTGTAGTTGCGCTCGGAAGGGTTGAGTTTCCGGGAGTGGTATGCGCAGGGAAAAAGAGTGCCGCCATCCACCGGAGCCTGTAGCAGCACCGCCCCAATCGCCACGTTGGACGCGTCCGTCTCCACCACGAACGGATGGTGTGGATTGGGATGCCTCAGGACTGGCTCCGTGAGGAAGGCCTAATTGAGGACCTCGAAGGCCTGCTGCTGCGGGGGGCCCCACTGGAACGGGACCTTCTTCCGAAGGAGCTGGGTCAACGGCAGGGTCAGGGTGGCGAAGCCCGGGATGAAGGTCCGATAGTAGTTGGCGAATCCCAACAGACGCTGGACGTCCTTCACCTGACGCGGGGGTTCCCAACTGCGCAAGGCCTCCACCTTGCGCGGGTCCATCGCGATGCCCTCGGGGGTGATGATGTGCCCGAGGAACTCTATGGAAGTCTGGAAGAAGTAGCATTTCTCCAACTTCGCATAGAGCTGGTGCTCCCGCAGGCGCTGCAGGACCTGGCGGACATGCTGGAGGTGACTTTCCGGGGTCCAGGAATAGATCAAAATGTCATCCAAGTAGATCACCACGAACCGATCCAGCATGTCCCGGAACACATCGTTCATCAAGTGCTGGAAGACCGCGGGGGCGTTGGTCAACCCGAACGGCATGACGGTATACTCAAAGTGTCCGTACCGAGTGCCGAACGCCGTCTTCCACTCGTCCCCCTCTCTCACGCGCACCAGGTTGTAGGCCCCTTGGAGATCAAGCTTAGTGAAGATCGAGGCCTCCCGCAACCTCTCCATCAGCTCCGGGATCAGCGGCAGGGGGTAGCGATTTCGCACTGTGATGGCATTCAGGCGCCGGTAGTCGCAACACAGGCGCAAGTCCCCCGTCTTCTTTTTAACGAAGAGGACCGGGGCCGAGAGCGGGGAGGTCGAAGGCCGGATGAACCCACGGGCCAGGTTCTTTTCCAGAAAGTCCCGTAAGGCAGCCAGCTTGGGCTCCGACATGGAGTACAGGCGTCCCGAGGGCAGGGGCGCGTTGGGCATTAGGTCCACCGCACAGTCGTAGGGTCGGTGCGGGGGCAAGCGGTCCGCCTCCTTCTCGCTGAACACGTCAGCGAAGGGCGTCAGCTCCGGAGGCAAGAAGAAGTTTGGGGCAGAGACGTCCTGGCCGGCGCAGGTGTGGCGAAGGTGGTCGACACACTGCAGGCTCGGGAACGAGATGGCGTTTCTCGACCACGCCACCTGAGAGTCGTGCGCCCGAAGCCAGGCCATCCCCAGGACCAAGGGAAAGTGCAGATCCGCCATTACGTAAAACTGGATCGCCTCCTCGTGGTTCCCAATGGCGAGGCGCAAGGGCTGGGTAGCGGTTTTGATGGGCCCCACCACGAGTTCCCACCCATCTATAGTTTCGACCCTCAACGGAGGGTCCACTGGAACCAAGGGGACTTTGTAATGGGCCACAAAGGCCTGGTCCATAAAGTTCGTGGTGGCCCCCGAGTCCACCAGCACGTGCGCCTGGAGCCCCTCCGACCGGTTAGCCAACAACACCCGGGTTTTCAAAATCAGGTGCCGAGGGGGCTCACAGTCCACAGCCGCCGACTCCGGCGGGGCATGGTCACGTGCCTGACCCAGAGTTTCCCCTAGGCCAGGCCTGGCCCGTTTCCCGGCTGGTCACGCCGAGACTCCGGAACAGGCTTGAGCGGTCCATTCTGCTTCTGGGGACACGAGGCGGCAAAATGTCCCGCCTCGCCGCAATAGAGGCACAACCCCCCTTGACATCTCCGCATCCGCTCCTGGGCCGTCAGTTGAGTCTGACTGCTCCGAGCTCCATGGGCTCCTCAGCCGTCGCCACAAAACACTGTGCGGTCCAGAGCGCTGTCGGTGCGAAACGCGGGGGTGCCGATGCTGTCGATGGTTCCGGAAGAGCCCGACGGGGCTGTCGCCGTTGCAGACGGGCGTCGACGCGCAGGCATTGGGTCACCAGCGCGTCGAGGGTCGGTGGCGCCTCCACACGAACCAGCTCGTCCTGCATCTCGTCGGAAAGGCCGTCCTGGAAGGCGTCCATCAGCCCCACCTCATTCCAAGCCGAATCCTGGCCTAGCAGTCAGAACTCTGCAATATAGTCCTGCAAGGGGCGCTTGCCTTGGCGGAGGTCCTTGATGCGCCTCGCTGCCGTCTGCACCCGGAGGGGGTCCTCAAACATGGTGCGCAGGTGTTGTAAAAAGCCCTGAAAGTCCAGGAGCAAGGGGCTATCTTGCAACAACAGGGACATGGCCCATCGGGCGGCAGTGCCAGAGAGGGAGCTGATAACAAATGCCACCCGAGCCCGGTCATCCGGAAAATCCTCCGGCCTCATCGCCATAAACAGTTGGCATTGTCCCAAGAAGGCCGGAAACATCTCCTGCTGCCCAGAAAACCTATCTGGCACGTTCACTGGGCATCTCGGACGGGGAGAGGGAGGAGGTGGAGCTGCAGGAGCATTTCCCAAAGCAAGTTGGGCAGTTAGCTGTGCTACTTGCTGTTGCAGAAGCTGATTGGCCTCCAGCATCTGCTGTATCTGCTGCTGCAGCTGTTGGTCCATCGTGGGTTAACGATGGAGTATGGGGTGACGAACAAGATGATCTGTCCCCGTCCCCACACACACACAAACCCAGCCAGCCGAGGGTTAAGGAAACACTTTGGAATGCATCCAGTTCTTATCTCCCACTTGGCAGCGATAGACACACCGTCTGCCAAGGGACTTTATTTCCACAAACAGAAAGCTAAGATACGAACGTTCACAAAAGTCCAAGCAGAAATAATATTCCTCCCAGCAGTTCCGGGCGAGGCTTTAGTGACTATCCAAGGTTTACTTTGTTCGTCACAAAGATCCTTGACCACCACCCTCTATTACATAGTCTCTGGGGTGTGGTCCAGTGACTCAGTTCTAATCCCTAGCACGCCTCCTAAACTGCTGCAAACATTTATCACGCCTTCGGAGGCGTGCGTCCAGGAATGATGTTTCATTATCACTCTGATCCGAATCAGCTGTCTCCTCTCCCTCGGCCGGCACTTGAGACAATGCCAGAGGGGAGGGGCCTGGAGAGGGAGGCCTGGCTGACTCCTCTTCCTCATGCTCGGAGCTTTCTTCCTCCGATGGGACAGGCTCAGAGGGCGGGGCCACAACATACAGGAGATGATGATGAAGATGCAGGAGAAAATGTCCAGCAACCATAATGAATTGAAAACAGATATCCAGTCCTTGGACGGCAAAATGAATGACATTCAAAATTCAATTCATAAAAATGACAACAACAAAAACAAAAGGGACAAATTACCCAAATCCTTCTTTAACATGATAGAAGAACTAAATCTAATAGATATTTTCACCCAAATGAGAGAAAGTACATTTTTTACTCCAACCCCCAAACATCGTGGTCCAGAATAGATATATTATGGGCAAATAAAGAATTAGGATTGGAAACGGAAACAGTAGAAATCAATCCCAATATATGGGCAGATCATAATCCCCTGGAAGCAAACTGGAGGGCCCTAGAAAGAAAGAAGATTAGGAGATGGAGACTAAATTTACAAGTATTAAGAGAGAAGGAGTATATAGAAAAGATAACGGGAGAATTGAGATTATTTTTCAAAGAAAATAAAAAGCAACATATCTCCCTAACCAATCTATGGGATACGATGAAAGCTTACCTAAGGGGGGTAACAATAACATATAACGCCCATAAAAACAAAGCACATAACACTCTCCAAGAAGAAATTGGAAATATGGAAAGGAAACTCCAACTAAGCCCAGGAGACAAAATGGTCAAAGAGGAATTAATAGTACTGAGGCATAAAATGAATATATTGGACCAGGAGGAAACTGCAAATAAACTCAGACAATCCAAACAATATTATTTCGAGAATGCAAACAAGATGGGCAGATGGTTGGCCTATAAAGTAAAGAATATGAAAGGTGGATCATCCAACAATTGGAAGACAAGAAAGGAAATTTGCAGAATAAGGAAGAGGACAAAAACAAAATTGCTCAAGAATATTACACAGAGCTTTATAACAAGGAGGACGTACAAATAGAAAAGATAGAATATTTACAGGAGGGAGAGTCCCTACTAGTAGGAGAGGAGGAGAGAGAAAGGCTAAATAAGGAAATTACAATTGAAGAACTAAGAGTGGCAATTTCAAAACTTAAAAATAACAAAACACCAGGCCCGGCTGGTCTGCCAGAAGAAATTTACAAAAAATTTGATGAAATAATAACACCAAAACTATCGGAGATATGTAATGAGGCTCTAGGAAGCAAAAATACCAGATTCATGGAGGGAAGCATATATCACACTACTTCTGAAAGAAGGTACAGACCAAAAACAAATTAAAAATTATAGATTGATCTCTCTTTTAAACACAGATTATAAAATTTTCATGATCATAATTGCGGAAAGACTGAAAAGAATATTAAATTCCATTATACACCGGGATCAGAACGGCTTCTTACCTGATAGATAAATAAGGAATAACATAAGAATAGTTGTGGATGCTCTCAAATATTATGAAGCCCACCCAGAGAAGCAAATGGCTTTCATATTTTTAGACACCCAAAAAGCTTTTGATAACCTTAATTGGAAATTTTTGATTGAACAAATTAAAATAATGAAATTCGGAACCAATTTTGAGAAAATAGTAGAAAATTTATAAATTACAAAGGGCGAGAATAATAATAAATGGGGAATATGACAAATTCATTTCAAATTAAGAAAGGTATAAGACAAGGATGCCCATTATCACCTCTGCTATTCATCTTGACACTAGAAGCACTATTAAATAGAATTAGGAAAAACACCGAAATGAAAGGATTAAAGATTAGGGGAGAGGAGTATAAGACCCAGTCTTTTGCAGACGACGTAGTACTCATCATAGAGGAACCATTAGAAACGGGCCCGAGAATTTTGGAGGAAATAGGAAGGTATGGGGAGATAGCCGGACTTAAATTGAATAAAGGGAAAACTAAATTGTTAGTTAAAAATTTAACAGAAATGCAAAATAAAGAATTAGAAAAAGAATTAGACGTATAAATAATAAAAAAATATATATATTTAGGGATATTTATCAGCTAGATGCTCAGCTCTGAAAGAAGATGCTCAGCTCTGGTTAAAAGAATAAAACAGGATTTGGAAAAATGGGAGAAAGTGCAATTATCACTCTTGGGCAGGATAGCATCGATAAAGATGAATATCCTGCCCAAGTTACTACACCTATTCCAAACGATACCCGTCATCTTAGACAAAAAAATTTTCACAGAAATCAACAAAATTATTAGGAAATTCATTTGGGCCGGGAAAAAACCAAGAATTAATTTGCGGTCACTACAAGACAACAGAAGCAGGGGAGGTTTTGGACTCCCAGCGTGGGAAGTATATTATAAAGTGCCTAGTATGGATAAGGGAATGGGTTAATTTAAGAAACAAAAGAAACCTAATTTTGGAAGAGCACGATCTACAAAAAGGATGGCACTCCTTCTTGTGGGACAAAAAGAAAAAGACCAAAATGTATTTCCATAGGCACAGGATAAGAGTATTAATACAAGTATGGGAGGAAATTAGAAGAAAACAATACATGAAAATCCTGAATTGACTATCGATGATGGAAGCCATGATATACCCAAATACATTAGTAAAATGATTAGTTACAAAGAGCTTCTAGATCAGTGGTTCTCAACCTTCCTAATGCCGCGACCCTTTAATACAGTTCCTCATGTTGTGGTGACCCCCCAACCAGGGGTGGGTTTTAAATTTTTTTACTACTGGTTCTGTGGGCATGGCTTATTTTGTGGGCGTGGCTTGGAGGTCATGTGACTGGGTGGACATGGCTAGCTGGTCATGTGACGGGGTGGCCATGGCTATGTGTATAGGGACTACTCAGAGGGTTGAAAAAAGTCATTTCTGACAGGTCCTCGGACTTTTGACTGGTCCTCACACTTATGACCATCCTCACATTTATGCCCGTGCAGCATTCTTAACAACCATGTCACTCATTTCACAACTGCTTCTCTTCAACATGGTGATAAGATAGGGGAAAAAACGTAAAATGTGAGGACAGTCGTAAATTCGAGGACTGGTCAAAAGTGCGAGGACCAGTCAAAAATAACTTTTTCAGCCCTCTGAGTACTCCCTGTGCACAAAAGGACTACCCAGAGGGCTGAAAAAAGTGATTTCTGACAGGTCCTCGCACTTTTGACCGGTCTTCACAGTTATGACTGGTCATCATTTATGCCCATTGTAGCATTCTTAACAACCGTGTCACTCATTTTACAACTGCTTCTCTTCACCATGGTGACAAGATAGGGCAAAAACGTAAATTGTGAGGACAGTCGTAAGTTCGACGACTAGTCAAAAGTGCGAGGACCAGTCAAAAATAACTTTTTCAGCCCTCTGAGTAGTCCATATGCATAAAAGGATACAGCAATAGAGAGGGATGAAGGAAGGGAAGGGAAATTAGAGTAGGAGTGAGGGTAAGAGAGGGAGGAAGAGAGGAGGGGAAGGAGAAAGGAAGAGGAAGTAGGGAGAAGAAGAAGGGGGGGAAAGAGAAAGTAAGAAGGAAAGAAAAGAGAGAGGTGGTAGGTTTAAAGAGAAAGATTGCTGTACAATAAAAAAGATGAAAGGGAAGAAAGCCAACCCCAAACAAATATAAAGCTATTAAGATAAAGAATGAATTGTTAAACTTTAAAGAATAAAAGAGAACAAATATGAATAAACAGCAATAATTAGAAACACATATACAAACATACAACGTATTTTCTTTGAACGGGGTATTTGGCCGGTTCACAAATTTAAACAGTTGTAGGAGGTTAGCACCCACTCCTTTCCTAGATGAATGAAATATTTTGGGAAATATTAAAAAGGCAGAATATTATATTTCCCTGGATGAGAAATGGAGAAGCATATTTTACAGACAAAGCAGCTCCCACCTTCCTGCCCCCCACCATTTGTTAATGGGCCAGAGGCAGAAAGTCAATCATTGTCAAAGGACATTTGCAACACAATAGCAAGAGAAACTAACACAATGGGCCCCATCTAGCAACCAAAACTCATCACACGTGACCTGGGAAGCATGTGACCTGGGAAGCACATGTGACCATCAGCCAGCAAGGCTAGCTAAGACCCCCACACCCCCTGGGAGTCTGACAACCAATCAGAATACTCTTTCGGGGCCCCAAGAAATGCAAAGCCAGAGAGAGCATAAAAACCCGAGGATTTACTGTATCTGCCCCTTTTCTGTTCAGGAACTCAAGCCATGTGATCCTGTCCACCATTAAACCATCTTTCCAAGCAGTCTCCATGTTTCCAGTGTCTTTTTCCCCACTTGGAGCAGAACCCAGAAGGATATTTCTTCCAACACAGTGTTTAGTCATTTCAATTAAATTTACAATTTCTATATTTCCTTTTTACCATATTTATTCCTCATCTATTTTTTTAAAAAACCAATATTACCCTTCATCCTCATCTCTAATCTTATTCAAATTCAATTTTTCCCTTCTATTCTATATTATACCCCTTTGCATTGTCATCTATTTTTATATCCATCCTCACATTGGTTAATTATGTAATTATGTAATACAGTTGTTTAATACAAATTCAACATTTTAATATAAATCAATTTATTTATTTTATTTTTATTTATTTATTTTATTAAATTTCTATACCACCCTTCTCCCGAAGGACTCAGGGTGGTGAACAGCCAGAAGATAAAACACAGAAATACAAAATTTAAAATAAATTAAAACGAATTAAATAATTTAGGCTGAATTTTAAAATACCGCATAATTAAACAGATTAAAATTTATGTTCAAAATTTAAATTTAAAAAAGAAGAAGATTTAGGCCAATTAGTTATATAACTATCTTTTTTGTATATTAATCAATATGAACATGAATATTCCAATTATTTCCATGCAATCCAATTTCTTACAAATCAATTAATTATATTTACCAATAATAATAAACCACATAATTTCCCCCATATATTCCTCCAAACCACAACTTAACCATTTCTGCTTTCAATACAATATACAATTAATAGTATCTCAATTATTACAATTCCCTAGTTAAATAGAGCTTTTTTTCTTTTGTGTTTTAAAATCTTGAACCTCTTCTTTTGCCCTAAATTTCCCATTGTTTGCAGTTTTGCACCTACCTTTTTTGGTGAGCAAAAAGAAAAAGAAATCTCTCCCTGCCTCATTTTGTCACGTTGCAGCAAAGACCCTGCTTTACTTTCAATTTCGCTTTTTCAGCATAGGTAGGGGAAAAAAATCTGCTCCAGGAATTTACCTCTTTGCAGCTAGCTAGTAACAGAGCCCTCCGCAAAACAGCTGAGAGCAAATCAACTGAGAGTCCGGAGGCTGATCAAATCAATTTATGGTAATTAACGTATGCTGAAGCTGAAAGGGGCTGTTTTTTCTATTTTTGCAGGCACCGGTCTATTCATTTATTTTCTTTTAACACTGATCAGCTGCAGGGCGGCTCTTTGAAGCCCCATGGCAAGAATTTAAAGTTTTTTCCCTCTAGCCATCAGCTGGGACTCTGGAGGCAGCAATAGATTGGGAGTGGGTGGGGTAACCGAACGGCAACCGGATCCAACAGGGGCAGTGGGTGAGGGTGAGTGAAGGCATTGGGGGGGGGGGCGAGAGAGAGCTTTGGCGACCCCTGTGAAATGGCCATTCGACCCCCAAAGGGGTCGCGACCCCCAGGTTGAGAACCGCTGTTCTAGATAATCAAGGAAATCTAATAAGTAATCAATATTGACTGGTAGCCATACCTACAGATTCAGTCTAGGTACAAAAAAGATAAGGAAGAATTTGGCATTGAGATGGAAATAAACAGATTAGACAAATTACTAACAGGCCCAGAAAAAAAAGTACTATCTAGATTATACAATTATTTATTAGAATTCAATAGGGCGGAAGAGGTAGTAAAAGAGCCAATGATAGCGTGGGCCAAAAATATTGGACATAATATAAATTTGGATGAATGGGAGATGATTTGGAATAGTAACTATAAATTAACAAAAGCGGCAACATACAAAGAAAACCAATATAAAATGCTATACAGATGGCACCTAGCACCTGCGAGATTAGCAAAAATCTATCCAAATGTAAGCCCCAAATGTTGGAAATGTGGATGTCACCAAGGTACTTTCTTTCACATATGGTGGTCCTGTCCCGAAGCGATGAGGTATTGGAGAAAAATTCAATATTGGCTATAAGAATCAATGAAAAAATCAAATTGATACCTGAAACATTCCTCCTGGGAATACTAAAGACAAAATATCGGGGGGGGAAAGTTATCTAATCATACATATACTCACTGCGGCAAGAATAGTGTATGCCCAATATTGGAAAGGAAAGGACACACCACCAGAGGAACATATTATTCAGAATTACGTTATATTACGATGAAAAGTAAAAGAAGAATCAATCTAACCTGTGTAGAAAAATAACACTGTCTGACTGATTGTACTGTACTGTATTATAATAAATTTCAATAAAAATTTTTAAAAAAAGATTTAAGGAATTAGATCTGATAGACAGAGTGCCTAAAGAACTATGGACGGAGGTTTGCAACATTATACAAGAGGTAGCAACTAAAACCATCCCAAAGAAAAAGAAATGCAAGAAAGCATTTCTGAGGAAGCTTTGCAAATACAGTAGCTGAGGAAAGAAGGAAAGCGAAAGGCAAGGGAGAAAGCGAAAGATACACCAAATTGAATGCAGAATTCCAGATAATAGCTAGAAGAGATGAGAATGCCTTCTTAGATGAACAGTGCAAAGAAATAGAAGTAAACAATAGAATAGGGAGGACCAGAGATTTCTTCAAGAAAATTGGAGATATGAAGGGAACGTTTCATTCAAAGATGGGCTTGATAAAGGACCAAAATGCTAGGGACCTAAAAGGAGGCAGAAGAGATTAAGAAGAGCTGGCAAAATTACACAGAAAAACTATACAGGAATGAGCTTAATGTCCCTGATAACCACGATGGGGTGGTCACTGACCTCGAGCCAGACATCCTGGAATGTGAAGTCAAATGGGCCTTAGGAAGTCTGAGCAGCAACAAAGCTAGTGGACGTGACAGTATTCCAGCTGCTTTTGAATAGCTGAGCTATTCAAAAAATAAATTTATAACAAAAACTTGAAAGATGATGCAATAAAAATGCTATACTCAATTTGCCAGCAAATCTGGAAAACTCAACAGTGGCCACAGGATTGGAAAAGGTCAGTTTACATTCCAATTCCAAAGAAGGGCAATGCCAAAGAATGTTCAAACTACCGCACCATTGCACTCATTTCACATGCTAGCAAAGTTATGCTCAAAATCCTACAAGCTAGGCTCCAGCAGTATGTGGACCAAGAGGTACTAGAAGTACAGGCAGGATTTCGAAGAGGCAGAAGAAATAGAGATCAAATTGCCAAAATACGCTGGATCATGGAGAAAGCTAGGGAGTTCCAGAAAAACATCTGCTTCTGCTTCATTGACTATGCTAAAGCCTTTGACTGTGTGAATCACAAAAATTCTTAAAGAGATGGGAGTACCAGACCATCTTATTTGTCTCTTGAGAAACCTATATGTGGGTCAAGAAGCAACAGTGAGAACTGGACACAGAATCACTGATTGGTTCAAAATTGGGAAAGGAGTTCGGCAAGGCTGTATATTGCCGCCCTGTCTATTTAACTTATATGCAGAGCACATCATGAGAAAGGTGGGGCTAGATGAATCACAAATTGAAATTAAGATTTCTGGAAGAAATATCAACAACCTCAGATATGCAGATGATACCACTCTAATGGCAGAAAGTGAAGAGGAACTAAAGAGCCTCTTGATGCGGTAAAGGAGGAGAGTGCAAAAGTTGGCTTGAAACTCAATATTAAGAAAACTAAGATCATGGCATCCAGCCCTCTCAATTCATGGCAAATGGATGGGGAAAAAATGGAGGTAGTGACAGATTTTATTTTCCTGGGCTCCAAAATCACCACAGATGGGGACTACAGCCAAGAAATTAAAAGACGTTTGCTCCTGGGGAGGAAAGCTATGACAAATCTAGACAGCATGCTAAAAAGAAGATCACTCTGCCAACAAAAGTGTGTATACTCAAGGCTCTGGTTGTATTATTTACAATGCTTTTGTGATGTTCTCCCTTCTAAATTGCATTGTTAGTTAAAAATAATTCAATAAATAAATAATATATACAAAAATGGTCACTTCTGAAGACACACTTACTGCCATGAAAGAACAAACCAAAGCTATTCTATTTCTTCCTCAGAACTCTTTGAGTTTTTTAAAATGTTTAATTCAGAAAGATGGACTAAGTGAAAAAAAATTACAATCAGAACTACAACCGGGTACTTAAGCAAGATTCAGATGCAGAACATTTGATTTGATTCTATCAGACTTATAAGTGACTTTTTATTACTCTGCAGCTGATAGTTTCCAAATTATTATTATCTGGGGAGAAGAATAAAATTAGTCTTACAGCAAAAGACATCTGTTTTCTCAGAGAGATTGCATTATTGAACCTCCCCCCCAAAAACCGTTCAATCTTCTTGCAACTTCTAGTCATATTAAATTTCACAGCAACAAACAGTCAAATGAAGTAAATGTGTTTCATGACTTCTCTACCTGCTGGGCTGCTGGCATATTGTTCAAAGTCAGTTCAAAAGAAAAAGTTCTCTTATGCTATTAAACTTTTCTGGTTTTTAAAAAAATATTTTTCCTACAAATATGTATTATTGTATTTAAAACAATAAACCAGTGGTAGACTTCAATTATGTATATTTAAATTGATGTGATCATATTTTAAAAACAAAAATATGCAAGTGGTTGTTCTGAAACACCTGGAAATGTCATACTTAATATGTAATACCTATGCTCCAGACACTTGAAGTTGCCAAAAAAGTTTCAAAGTCTCCAGAAACTACATATTGGAGATATCTATAAGGAAATTAATAGAACAATGGTCAAGAGAAAAAGTTAGATATTGCTAAAACGTAAGCTTGGGAACCTAATCCTATGAGGCAAAAACAACTCTTAGTACATATTGAAAAATGGTTTTGAACTAAGAGATCTGTCCATTAATACCAGCTCCATTTTAACAACTTTATTATCAACTTATTAGCTTTACTTACTCTCATTACCTTTCACATCTGAATCTAACAACAAAGGACAACAGAGTTAGATATACTTGACCCACTGATGACATACCACTGGATATTCTTCTTCTCTTGTAAAATTTCAGCCACACAGAAACAAAACATAATAATGTTGAACACAATAACACACATTCATGAACATTATTATCTCTTGGTTCCTCTTTCAGAAACTAATCAACTTAAGAAAATTTAGACCTTTGGTCATATTTGTATTAAATTTCTATCAAATCCCATTGAAAATAATTGATCCAGTAGTAGAATATTTTATATGGTTAACTGACCAGAGAATTTCTTAAGGCACATTTTCCTTGTCTATTTCCTAGCCCAACTTATTTATAAGATTGATTAGAGAAATTATTGAGAGAGGTTTGATGTTCATACCAAAAGGTCAGTGATATAATTTCTTACATATAGACATTCTCAAATGTTGGCAATAGACAGATATATCTCTATGAGTTATAGAATACCATCTAAATTTCTGATTTTTTTTACTCTTTATAATTTATTCAGTAAAATATTTGAAGGAACAGAATTAATAACTGCAAAAAAGAAGAAAAATAGACCTCATGGGTAAATATTAAAATATTAGTCAATGAATATGAAGTTTACAATTATACCAAATTATAAATGAAATTATTTCATTAAAGGTTTCTGATTCTCAATAGTGTCAGTAGACACACTAAAATGATTCTTTATCCCCACACAAACAATGTTCCTAAATGATATGGCTACCATAAAGAAACCCTGAATATCCACATAGATGACATTTTGATTCAAGAAATTAATTGATAAGGAAAGATTCAACCAGCCCCATTCAAAGATAACAATATATGAGGACAACATCAACATGTTGGAAATGCAACCACCAGAAAGGCACCTATTACAATATGTGATGGACCTACCCAATGGCGAAACAATATTGGCAAAGAATCAAAATATAAATAGAGGAAATAACACACCAAAAGATAGAACTAAGACCAGAAAGCTTCTTACTAGGCATAGTGAATGGATACTATGAAAAAGAAACAACATATTTAATTATACATATGATAACAGCAGCACGAATATTATACGCACAACACTGGAAGAGTAGTGATATACCAACACCAGATAGACTCACAAAGGAATTACAAAATAGGGAAGAACATGACTTTTAATTAGTATGGGAAAAGTGGTATAGTTGGTTGAAAGATAGGAAAGAGATGAAGCAATAGGAAGTAAACAAAATGACCAAATATATTATGATGGAAACAAAGAACAGACATAGGTCAACTGTGGGAATAGTTGTATAGAAATATACTTGCATATCAGAATTACCCGTGGACCTTGCCACAGCGCATACAGGGAAATAGGATGTCGAAATACATTACGTCATCTGGAAAGTCCCAACGGCTCAGGCCAAGAAATACCTACATGATTATTCCCGTACCAGCCTGAGAAGGGTCTACATAACTACTATAATATGAGTGTATGCAACCTGATCATGTAACCACCCCCAATCCCACCTTGCTATGATGCTGTATAATGAGCTTGATGAATTTCTAATAAAAGAGGGTCACGGAGTCAGCTCTGGGCTCTCATCCCAAGATACCTGTTTGCGTGTCTCATTTCTCTCATGGGAGACCACCACATCTGGTGACCCCGACGTGATCTCGTGAAACGGATACGTCTCGATGTGATTCCGCAAGGACCCTCTACTTATCGCCTGGAATAGGCACGGTGCACCCGACGACGTCGCTGGCGACTGACTCTTCTTTCTCGTAAGTATGGGGGGTGGAATGTCTGCAGCTCAGAAAACTCATGTAGAAGAGTTGAGACAATTGGGCAGGAAAAAATACCTCTCTCCTCAAGAACATAATTTTACCAAATCTCTTTCTAAAAGTGAGGCTGTTAAATTACTTGCTTATGTGTGGGCTCAATGTCCGTCCTATCCAAAGGGCGGATCTCTAAAAACGGAGACGTGGAAAAAGATTGGCGAAGTCTTCCACCAACCTCCTCGGGCGCCGCCCGACATTCTGTGCCTTTGGAAAAAAGCCTATACCTTGATTCAAAACCACGCTGATTCGCCTCACCAGCCTTTATTAGATCCGCCGCCATACCGGACTCCTTCGGTCATGGTGACTACATCGCTGCCCTCGGTTGTGCGCTCCCTTTCACCCACAGCCCCCGAAGCCCCGGTTCCCCTTGCCGCTGCCCCCGCTCCTGTTTCTCAACCTGGTCTTATTCGCGGGGCATACCAAAAAGCCTTAAAATCCGGCACTTTAGATGCTGCCGATCTAGCCGACACTGAGTTGTTCCTGGTCATTTTTCAACAAGCACCCACCGGCGGCATTCTCGTTGACTGGGAACCCTTGCCTCTGCAGATGATTAAAGAATTAAAAAAGGCAACTACAGGTTATGGCATAGCCAGCCCCTATACCAGGGGTTTGTTGAATGCCATCGCTGGTAACTATCAAATGTTGCCTCAAGATTGGAAAGACTTGCTTAGAATGCTATTGACAAGCACACAATATGTTGTTTTTGAATCAGAATTCTAAAAGGAAATCCAAACCAGAGTCCTCCGCCCAGGTATTCAATGGACTGTTGACCAACTCTTTGGGGAAGGTGCTTTTGCTACAATTAACGCCCAGGCTCACAATCTAACCGCCCCCCCCGCATTTCCTGTTATTAGCTCTGCTATTCTTTCTGCCTTAACTCATGTCGATGATTGAGGCACCCCGACCCAATCCTTTTCTGCTATTCGCCAGGGGGCGACAGAGTCATACGCCGACTTCATTAACTGCTTACAACTCACGGTAACCCGCCAAATTTCCAACCAAGAAGTGGCAAAAGAAATTTTGATGAAACTTGCTTTTGAACATGCGAATGTGGATTGTCAATCTGTTCTCAAGCCATTAGTCTCTAACCCGGCCTCCACTCTGGCGGATTTTCTTAAAGCTTGCTGTGTTATCGGCACCCAAACCTACCAGATGGATGCATTGGCTGTGGCCATAAAAAAGGGGAACCAACCTCAAGGCACTTGTTTCAATTGTGGAAAACCTGGCCATTTCAAAAAACAGTGCCACGCCCCGGGTGGCGGCGCTGCCCGCCCCCTACCTAACTCCAGTGCCAAACCAAAGACGGTATGCCCTAAATGTAAAAAGGGCTACCATTGGGCCAATCAATGTCGAACTTTCCCTCAGAATCAGGGAAACTAATAACGGGGCTTGCAGCTAGCCCCCCTCCAAAGGCTGCACCCTCTCTTTCCTGTGGCGACATTTCCTTCTCTCCTGATGCTTCCTCTCTGCTTTCCGCCCTGCCCTGCTGCCAAGGCACGGATCTGAAACTTCTTGCTGACACTTCTGTTGATTTTCCTAATCTCCTTGTTGTCGCAGACGCCCAGTTGCCTGGCCCGCTCCCACTGGATGTTACTGCAACTGTCCTCCTGGTGGCGGCGGCCCGCCAACGAGGCATCTTTGTCCTTCCTTCCATGATTGATCCTCCACCCCAAAATTGTGTTCAGATTCAATTCTATACCAATGTCCCCTTATTGGTGAAAAAAGGGGATATTGTTGCTCGGTTGGTACTGTTACCTAAGGATGTGTCGGCTTCCTCTGTGGAACCCCCGCCCACCAAGCTCTTAGCTCTTACAAAGCCAATCACTCTCCAGAAACTGATTATGCCATTTTTAATTAACGGCATTCTCTTTTCTGGCCTTCTAGACTCTGGCGTTGATGTTTCAGTCATAAGAACAGCGGAATGGCCCTCTCAATGGCCCCTTGAACCATCTCCAGCGGTGCGGGGAGTGGGCGGCACACAACAGGCAAGTTCCAGTAAAAATTGGCTCACAGTACAATGTGTTACAAAAGGAATTACGGCACAAATCAAGCCAGTTGTCCTGCCCCTTCACATTAATTTATGGGGCAGAGATCTTATTTCACAATTTGATGCAAAACTTATTTTGGAGGACTAGCAATGTCTCCAACTCCCCTGAAACTTACTCTGCTCTCCCCTACACCTGTCTGGATAGATCAATGGCCACTTACCAGTGAAAAATTAATCGCATTACAACAGCTGGCACAACTGATGACCAACTGTGCTCTGGACATTTGGAGCTAACCACTAGCCCGTACAATACTCCGGTATTTGTGGTCAAAATAAGTCAGAGAAATGGAGATTAATTCAGGATCTTCGCGCCGTCAATGCCATCGTTAAGCCAATAGGCCCACTTCAATGCGGGATGCCCAATCCAAATCTGATTCCTAAAGATTATGATTTGGTGGTCATTGATCTCAAGGACGCCTTTTTTACTATCCCGTTGCATAATAATGATAAGGAACTTTTTGCTTTTTCGATCCCTCAAACTAATATGTCTCGCCCTACCCCGCGCTATCAATGGACTGTCGTACCTCAAGGCATGCTCAACAGTCCCACAATGTGTCAATTTTATGTTGACGCAGTTCTTTCACCTTTTCGTACTTTTCACCCTCACTTGCTGCTTTATCACTACATGGATGATATCCTCATGGCCGCCCCGGGTCCTCCCGGCATGGTCCAACGTTTTCTCCCTGAACTGATTCAGCATCTGTCCTCTCATGAGTTTCAGGTGGCTCCAGAAAAAATTCAGACCCACCCACCTTTCTCATATCTGGGTCATAAGGTCTTAACTTCCTCCTCTTCACCCACCCTGCCTCATATTGTTCTTCCGAATCCTCTTACTCTTGTGGCCCTCCAGCAGATATTGGGCGCGATAAATTTTGTCCGCCCGTTTCTTGCACTCACCACGGCCCAACTTTCCCCTATTTTCCTAGCCCTCAAAGGCCCTTCATCTCCCTCATCAGTCATTGTTTTGACTGATCCTCAAAAGCATGTGCTAACTCTCATTGACTCCGCGATGGACACTCGTTGGGTGGATCGAGCCATCCCTAATGAACCTGTGCCCCTTGTACTTTTGAACACCCCCTCCATCCCAACCGCTGCCCTCATTCAATATAAAAAGGGCACTGTTGCCGTCCTGGAATAGATTCATCTTCCTAATACTCCGCGCAAATCTATTAACCCCTTGTATTATATGTTCGCTTTGCTCATTACCAAAGGCCGGGTTCGAGCAAAGTGTCTCATTGGCTTTGACGTTACTTCCTTGTTTGTTCCTATGTCCCTCACCACTTGGGAACCCCTGTATGCTACCTCTGATTCCCTCCCTGCAACTTTCTTTGGCAGAATGGGCGGGCAGTGTCTCCTGTCATGTCCCGTCTGACCCTTGCTTTCAATCCTTCACAATGTTCCGATGTTTTTCCATTCCAATCTTTCCTCATCCCCAATCTCTAATGCTGTCACTGTGTATGTAGACGGCAGCAAATCTTATGGAGCGTGTGTGTGGAAAGAGAGGGCCCAGTGGCAGACCAAAATTACCCCTCCTCAAACTTCTGCTCAGCGGGCCGAATTAGCCACTACCATCTTGGCTTTTCAAACTTTCCCCACCTCTCCCTTCAATCTTATCCTTGACAGCCTTTATGTTTACAAGGTTCTCACATCCTTGTCGGACTCCTATATCTCCCCATCTCTTGATGATAATCTTTTAAGTTTATTTATAACCCTACAATCCCTTCTTCATGCTAGGACTGATCCCTTTTTTCCAGCCCATATCAGAAGTCACCAACCATTTCCTGGTATTATACAAGAGGGGAACTCTCGGGCTGATGCTGCAGCAGCCGCTGCCCTTACTGCCCCTCCTGATCTCTCTATTCTCTCCTTGTCCCCTATTACCCCATGGGCTAGCCACTCTTACTTTCACCAAAATCGTAAGGCCTTAATGAAACAATTCTCTCTCTCTGCAACGGAGGCCTCTGCTATTATTCAACAATGCCCCACTTGCAGCTTACAAGCACATTCTGTCCCCCTGGGGGTCAACCCCTGGGGCATGGAGAGTTGTCAATTATGGCAAATGGATGTCACGTTGTATCCATCATTTGCCCCCTGGAAGTATGTTCATGTTTCTATTGATACGTACTCAGGGTTTATTATGGCCCCGCGCAGAGGGGTGAAGCCACCAAACATGTTATTAATCATTGTATTCGGACTTTTAGTATTCTGGGCAACCCCAAACAATTAAAAACGGACAATGCCCCTGCATATACTAGTGCAGCCTTTGCACAGTTTTGCCACCGCTGGTCCATCTTACACAAGCTTGGAATCCCATACAACTCCACTGGCCAGGCCATCATGGAACCGGCTAATCAGACCCTAAAAAAGGCCCTTGATGCTCATAAGAAACAGAAAGGGGAAAATACCCCCGGCTTGCCTGGAATACAAAATACCTTGAACCTTGTCTTGTTTACCCTCAACTTCCTCAATGTTTCCGGCACCCCCGGGTCAACCACCGCAAGTCGGCACTTTTCTGCTTCTCCTACAGACTCTCCATGACCGCAAGTTTATTATCGCCGTCTTCCAGATCCTACGTGGAAAGGCCCGGCCTCTCTTGTCACCTGGGGTCAGGGCTACGCTGCAGTCGACGACAATGCCGAAATTATATGGACTCCTGATCACTGTGTTCGTCCATATATGGTCCCTTAACCATGTCATTGTGATCAGTGATCCAGGGACACGGGCCAGCAATGCAGTTGTGAGAGATTTGAATAAAGCTGCTTTACTTCTCAATAAAACTAACTGTTGGATTTGCATGCACACCCCCTCTGATGGAAAAACAGGCTTGGCACTTCATAGTGTGCCTTTCAATGAGACCGGATGGACGTTCCTGTGGCCCTACACAACAGCCCTGCTTAACCACACGTATGCTGTCCCTACCCGGATTTTAGAGCCAGCCCGTTTTTTTTTTTTTTGGCAGCGCTGGCCTGTCCACTAATGCCACATACATGGGGACTTATACCAATTGTTATCAGACCGTTACATGGAACTCGGCGGCCAGATGTTCGCATATAAAAAAAAATCTGACAAACGTTACTAACACCAAAAACAACACTACAGAATACATTTCCAATCAATGGACCAATGTCAGCACATACTGGGCTTGTTCCAGTATGGAAACCATTGTGACATTCGCCAATATTTCCTCGGGGGGGGTGGTTATATGAACTAAGTCGGTGTTGGCTTCTTTGCTGCCGACAAGCATACTGACAAGTGCCAAAAGACTGGAAAGGAATATGTACACTTGGCCTTTTTATCCCGGCCACATATCCTGTGGTGACATTGCTGGAGGGCCGCCTCCGCAATAAGAGGATCATCACGGATGATCAACCACTGACACTGGGTGGCTCATTAAAAACTCAGATATCCAGAGGCACCTTGCCCAATCTCGGGGTGGCAATGAACTATCAGGATCTTCATTTACTAAATAACTGGACAGTACATATGTTCAACGAGACTATCAACGTGCTGAAGCTGATGAACAAAGAACTGGCTGAAATCAGGGAGGTGGTCTTACAAAACCAATATGCCTTAGATCAGCGGTTCTCAACCTGGGGGTTGCGACCCCTTTGGGGGTCGAACGGCCATTTCACAGGGGTCGCCAAAGCCCTCTCTCCCCCCCACACACCTTCACTCACCCTCACTCTCTGCCTCTGTTGGATCGCCCAGTCGCCGTTCGCTTACCCCGCCCACTCCCAATCTATTGCTGCCTCCGGAGTCCCAGCTGGTGGCTAGAGGGAAAAAAAACTTTAAATTCTTGCTGCGGGGCTTCAAAGAGCTAGCTGCAAAGAGGTAAATTCCTGGAGTAAGTTTTTTTTCCCCCCTACCTATGCTGAAAAGAGAAAGCGAAAGCAGGGTTTTAGCTGCAACGTGACAAAATGAGGCAGAGAGATTTCTTTTTCTTTTTCCTCACCAAAAAAGGTAGGTACAAAACTGCAAACAATGGGAAATTTAGGGCAAGAGGAGGTCCAAGATTTTAAAACACAAAAGAAAAAAGCTCTATTTAACTAGGGAATTGTAATAATTGAGATACTATTAATTCTATATTGTGTTGAAAGCAGAAACGGTTAAGATGTGGTTTGGAGGAATATATGGGGGAAATTATTTGGTTTATTATTATTGGTAAATATAATTAATTGATTTGTAAGAAATTGGATTGCATGGAAATAATTGGAATATTCATGTTCATATTGATTAATATACAAAAAAAGATAGTTATATAACTAATTGATTTATATTAAAATGTTGAATTTGTATTAAACAACTGTATTATATAATTAACCAATGTGAGGATGGATATGAAAATAGATGACAATGCAAAGGGGTATAATATAGAATAGAAGGGAAAAATTGAATTTGATTAAGATTAGAGATGAGGATGAAGGGTAATATTGTTTTTTTAAAAAAATAGATGAGGAATAAATATGGTAAAAAGGAAATATAGAAATTGTAAATTTAATTGAAATGACTAAATACTGTGTTGGAAGAAATATCCTTCTGGGTTCTGCTCCAAGTGGGGAAAAAGACACTGGAAACATGGAGACTGTTTGGAAAGATGTTTTAATGGTGGACAAGATCACATGGCTTGATGGGGCCCATTGTGTTAGTTTCTGTTGCTATTGTGTTGCAAATGTCCTTTGACAAAGGATTGACTTTCTGCCTCTGGCCCATTAACAAAGGGTGGGGGGCAGGAAGGTGGGAGCTGCTTTGTCTGTAAAATATGCTTCTCCATTTCTCATCCAGGAAAATATAATATTCTGCCTTTTTAATATTTCCCAAAATATTTCATTCTTCTAGGAAAGGGGTGGGTGCTAACCTCCGACAACTGTTTAAATTTGTGGACCGGCCAAATACTCTGTTCAAAGAAAATACGTTGTATGTTTGTATGTGTGTTTCTAATTATTGCTATTTATTCCTATTTGTTCTCTTTTATTCTTTAAAGTTTAACAATTCATTCTTTATCTTAATATCTTTATATTTGTTTGGGGTTGGTTTTCTTCCCTTTCATCTTTTTTATTGTACAGCAATCTTTCTCCTCAAACCTACCACCTTTGTCTTTTCTTTCCTTCTTACTTTCTCTTCCCCCCTTCTTCTCCTCCCTTCTTCCTCTTCCTTTCTCCTTCCCCTCCTCTCTTTCTCCCTCTCTTACCCTCACTCCTACTCTAATTTCTCTTCCCTTCCTTCATCCCTCTCTATTGCTGTATCCTTTTATGCATATGGACTACTCAGAGGGCTGAAAAAGTTATTTTTGACTGGTCCTCGCACTTTTGACCAGTCCTCGAACTTACGTCCTCACAATTTATGTTTTTGCCCTATCTTGTCACCATGGTGAAGAGAAGCAGTTGTGAAATGAGAGACATGGTTGTTAAGAATGCTGCACAGGCATAAATGTGAGGATGGTCATAAGTGTGAGGACCAGTCAAAAGTGCGAGGACCTGTCAGAAATGACTTTTTTCAGACCTCTGAGTAGTCCCTATACACATAGCCATGGCCACCTGGTCGCATGCCCAGCTAGCCATGCTCACTCAGTCACATGACCTCTAAGCCACTCCCACAAAATAAGCCATGCCCACAGAACCGGTAGTAAAAAAAATTTAGAACCCACCCCTGATTGGGGGTCACCACAACATGAGGAACTGTATTAAAGGGTCACGGCATTAGGAAGGTTGAGAACCACTGCCTTAGATATTATGCTAGCAGCTAAAGGAGGCGTTTGTGCCCTCATACACTCACATTATTGTACCTATGTATCTGATTATCAGTATAACATCACTCACACCATAGAACATATGGAAAACATGATCAAAAACAATCCTTTATCATCCGATGGATCTGACGCCATTGACATCTGGGCTGCCCTTTGGTCATGGCTCCCGGATGGTTCTTGGTTGAAATCAATTATGCCAACTATTGTATCTATAATCGTACTGCTTGTTTTGCTTTGTTGCTGTATCCAATGTCCCCCCTCCCTTCTGCAAATGTGCAAATGTTTTATTCCCTCCAATAGGAAGGACGTCCTGATAAGTGAAACCAAAGCCCTTCTGGAACTGGAGGAAGCCAATCTCAACATTATTTTAATTATTTTAATTATTATTTAATTATTTTAATCAGTTTTTTAATCTTTCTATGTCTGGATTTTACTTTGGCTGTGCACCGCCCTGAGTCCTATATTGGAGAAGGGCGGTATAGAAATTAAAACAAATAAAACAAAACAGAAAAGGAAGAGATGTGGGAATAGTTGTATAGAAATATACTTGCATATCAGAATTACCCGTGGACCTTGCCACAGCGCGTACAGGGAAATAGGATGTCGAAATACATTACGTCATCTGGAAAGTCCCAACAGCTCAGGCCAAGAAATACCTACATGATTATTCTCATACCAGCCTGGGAAGGGTCATACCAGCCTGGGAAGGATCTACGTAACTACTATAATATGTGTGTATGCAACCCGATCATGTAACCACCCCCAATCCCACCTTGCTATGATGCTGTATAATGAGCTTGATGAATTTCTAATAAAAGAGGGTCACGGAGTCAGCTCTGGGCTCTCATCCCGAGATAATTGTTTGCGTGTCTCATTTCTCTCATGGGAGACCACCACAGTCAACAAAGATCAATAGTAGATAGACAAAAGGGAAGGACCAAACAAGGAAGAGTCAAAATACAAAGAGAAATGTATATTACAGTTGCGACAAACTGGACATATATTGAAATGGATGTTTATATGTTTTTATATTTTGTACGTTTCATTGTTCTGTTTAGTTTGTACTTATAAATAAAAATTAAAAAAATAAAATAAAAAAATAAAAGCAAAAAAAAACAATATATGTGGACAAATGGAGATTGGGACTTGCAATCCTGCTTTTTCGTCATTTGGTTGGTTCTACCTCTTTGTGATTTTAGAAGCATCATTTTGAAGACTGTCTGTCATTAAATAGCTTCTTTAAATTCTTGTAAATTTATCTGAATAATAGCTTCTGTCTTCTGTTGGTAAAGACAGTTTACCTTAATTTTTTCCATATGTTAGAGTCTTCTCAAATAACTCTAGCTTTCTCACTATATATTCAAAATATGTATCCTTTAGTTAAATGTACTTCAAGCCTTCATTGTCATATCTGGCTGTGTTAGAAATGAAGCATACATTCATGATATTTATTTAAAAAAAAACATGGAGTTGGTATTATATATTTCATGTGGAACCCAGGTCTGGATTAGGACTATTAATGTATAATACAGAATCTGTCTTTCCTACTCTTATAAGACCTTATCTATTTATTTTAAAGTAAGGAAGAAAAATGCACCTAGCTATATTTTAATATCTTTGATGTTGAATGTATGTATTTAGTAAGAAACTATACTTCATTAATTTCACCCTGATGTCTTGTCATTCTTCTTTAAATTATTTACCAATAATTTTTAAAATATTTTATTACTCTGATTTTCAATTTAAGTTTGGACATTTTGCTTTCTTGTATAAACCTGTGAGGTGAAATTATAGCAGGTAGTTTACATTTGACATTTGGTCAATGCATAATTCAATTTGATCAAAAAGAATAGAAAAGGGTTTCGCCATTGACTAAACATTTGCCAAATATTTTAGTCATTGCAGTCATTGATTTACAAAGAGAAAAGACCTACAATGAAAAATATAAAATCAATCTTAGTCTTCTTTAAGACTTAACTATTCTATACTGTTGATTTCACTCTTGTTTTGAAAGCTCACTTATTAGAGTTCTTGGAGCATTAAGATTTCTTTATTTTTATGTTATTTAGTGCTTTTGATATTTAAAAATGTTAATTTTGTTTTGGAGGAACTAACAGGATGCAAGTCCAGCAGAGGGCATTGGTATATAGTTCTTCTGTATGAAAACTTCCATTTTTTTGGCTCTATGAAAGCTATTTCAACAAAGACTAAATGCTGATTTTATTTTTCAGAGGACAAACAAAATAAAATTTTCTGTAGTGCTATTTCTATCATTATCTTCAAGAAACTTCATTACTAGCACAGCAGTTGTATGAAATATCATTTTCCCCATTTTGAATCTCTTATGTTTTATTTGATGTACAGAATCTAGGAATTCATTACTAAGATGAAGTAAATGGAGAAGAACAAGTACTGTTAATGATTCATAACAAGTACATGTTTGAGTGATAAAAGCTTTTCAATTATAGTGCTTTTGTTCTACCACTGTGCTGAATATTAAGAAGTATGTCCTAATAAATATAAAAGGTGATCCTTGATATGGCTTTAAAAAATTAACAAAATGTAACTGCCACACAACCAATATCTATTATAGCTAACTTTGGAAAAATCCAAGCATACTCAAGTCTGTCAAAGTGGCTTTTTCAGCAATTGTTGGGATAATGGCTAGACTTCCTGTGTCCATTATAGGCATCCATGAGTTGAGCAACGCAGGCAAATAATAAAATGCATGTCACAACACAACCAAATTATTTAGGTTCATGTGTCTGACATCAATACACACCTATGAAACTTTGGGGTTTGTATTGTGTGTCACAATTCATGTTTTAGTTATTTCAATATCATAATTTGTATCATATGCTTTGCCTGAAAGAATGAACATAGTAAACATGTTCATTCATTGTTTTGCTGGCAAGAATGAACATAGTAAAACATAAAGTCAAGTGTAACATTGTAAACTACTCTTTTACTGATGAGTACTATTGCTTCATCCAATTGATCCCCAGAGTTCATTTGTACCTTTTATGTGAGAAAATAAGAAGTTGGTTGTCTGGTTATATCTAGTGGAAAGTTGCTAAAGCAACTGGCACTTTCAGTGCTTTATGGAGCAGAACAAGATAACCTGAGAGTTTCTATAAATGAAAGCTCCTAAGGAGCATCTACAGCGGCCAGCTCCAAAACTGGCAACTATAAATGTAAATATCCTAAGGCAGAACTGCTATGAGGTCCTCCATGGCAAATGAAAGAGTTAGCCATAGATTAAACAAAATCCACGATAAAATGTACATTTCATAACTGAAAGAAGAAAGCACATAGTTTTACAAGGATTAAAAACTACCTCATATATTTATTATTTTATTTCTTAGCTTGTTTATGTATTTATTTTAGTTCAAATACTGCCAATCTGACACATAGTGATTTACAGTAATAAATTAAAGCAAAAGCTATATAAAAGTCAAAATCAATAAGAGACAATATAGATATAATTCAATAAAAGCATTATCAAATCCAGCCATATCTGCTCTGTACCATGAGGGTAAAAGACCTTAAATCCTTGAAATTCTATGAAACACCATAATTTTCACTGCTATGCAAAATGATGCTAAATGTACAATGTTATAGCTTGGGGGGAAGAGCAGGAACAGCTGTGGGGAGCAATGTGGGGGGGGGCAAAATTGAGAGAGCGCACCCTGGGTCCCCACTGACATAACTTCTTTGGCACTGAACATAGAGAGTCTTCCCAGCTCAGATGAGATCATTGGATAGGATGCATTTACTCAGAGAAGTAATCTATGCCTAGTTAAAAGGTCAAAACCATCCTGAATTTATTCAGATTCAATTGACAACCAATAAAGTACTTCAATATAGATATAATATGACTGAAGTGACTTCACTGACCAGCATACAGAGAGCTTAATTTTGCACTTTGGTAGTAGTTCTCAAAGGCAGCCCTATGAATTAAACATTGCAGCAGTTTCTTTTGCTGGTGTTAAAAATTTGAGTTCCGGTTATAAGCCTTCTCAGCTCAGATAGGACTCCAACTGGAATGCCAGCTGAAGCAGGATGAAGGTCCTCCTGGCTATGACCTTTAATTGCCCAGAATTTTTAAAGGCAGTCATGGGTCCAGGATATCGTCAAAACTGAAAACCTACTTCTGAGGAATTTGCTATAATATCTAAGGTTAAAGTGGAATAGAAAATCAGTTGGGGTTTGTACAAACTTCAACCCAGAGCATCACACAACTGGCCAAGAGTTCCACAGCATCTTTGGCTCAACCTGCAATGGCAATGGCCTGTATGATGTCTGCATACAATAACAGCAAGATACATTGTGATTGATAGATAAATGAATACAAACCTAAGCATCATCACTAAATAACAGATTACAGTTCCCAGAGTTTGGGGGAGAAGAGAGAATAAAACATTGTGAAACTTCAGAAGGAAGATCCTGTTGAACCAAGCTCACCTTCCTATTACAACCTCTTGGAATTGCCTTTCAGGAAGAAGTGGAACTATTGTTAAGTAACTATTGGGAAATTCATCTGTGAAAGGCGTTGGATCCATGATTTCTCTCCAATTCATTGAGATGTACCTTAATTTGTCTCTCTAACTCTCTAACACTCTCTAACTCTCAGTAAAGCCCAGAAATCTAGTTTATAATCAATTAGATAATGAGTGCATTAGTGTAACATAGAGGAAGAAGGGGGTAAAAGAACAAAAGAACGCTCCATGGCTTAGGGCCGGGGTATTTACGAGACCGCCTTCTGCCACCAATAGCCTCCCACCGGCCAGTACGCTCGCACAGAGTGGGCCTCCTCAGGGTGCCGTCCGCCAGACAGTGTCAGCTGGGACCCCCAGGGGGAGAGCCTTCTCTGTGGCGGTGCCCGCCCTCTGGAACAACCTCCCCCCAGAGATACGTACAATATCAGACCTCCGGATTTTTCGTCGGGCCCTGAAAACTTATTTATTTCAAGTAGCCGGGCTGGCTTGATCCCACAGTTTTGGGTTAAATTTAATAGATTTTAAATTGGGTTTGTTTTAAACTGCGGCCAAAAATATTTAATTATTTTAAAATGTTTTTAAATTTTGTATGTTCTGTTTTTATTCTGGCTGTTCACCGCCCTGAGTCCTGTTGGAGAAGGGCGGTATACAAATTGAAACAAATAAATAAAATAAATAACTTCTACTCAAGAATGAGCCACCTAATTCTGATCTGTATCATTTAAGAAGCTAGTTGCATTAACTTCAAAAGGAAGACTTTACCACAAGAGGGCACTGATTAAATATGTTTTGTCATAATGCTAGGATTTTCTTTCAAGAAAATCTTACTTTTGCACACATAAATGCATGCATTTTCTATCATTTCTTACTTTATCACACATTATTTTTTCTTCTTCTGATGAATCATGTCTTATTCTCGGAGGTTAATTGGACACTCCTCTGTAGTTTTCTTGCAAGGTTTTTCAATAGTTATCTGCCATTGCCATCTTTCTAGGGCTGAGAGAAAATGACAAGAGAAAAGTCACTCAGTTGGCTTTTATCCAAGGCAGGACTAGAACTCACAGAATCTCAATTTCTACCCTGATGCTTTAACCACTACACCAAACTCGCTGTCAATTTTTTTGTTACATTACTCTAAAGCAACGTTATGCAAAATGTAAGAAAAGGAGAATAATAAATAAGGTTATTGAATTATACCAACCCCATATTTTAATCTTGCAAACTGTTCTTGCTTCAAACATTACATCATATATTGCTTTTGCTTTTGACTTCTCTTTCTGAGAAGTAAAAAGGATCTCACCAACTCCATCCAATGATTTTTCTTGGTCGTTCCTTATTATCTACCTATTTACTCTTTCTTTATGTAATTGCTTTGCAATTGGTTCCACATTCATTCTCTCTATATGATGAAACTGCTTCAACATAATTCTTTCATACAGAATTCAATACTTTTGAATTCAATCTTCCTGTTAATTTTCTATCAGTTCTTGCTTTATCACACATTCTTTTTAAGTAACCCATTTCCACTGCATTCATGGTACAATTTTAATATACCATAATGAATTATTTCTTCTTTATAGCAAAATGAGCAAAAGCACGCTCTTATGTGTTACTATTTTAATATCTGTTGACAAACATGCATTTTTGTCAATAGGCCACAGGCCACATTGTATCATTTCTCATTTTTATTTAGTAAACAGTCTATCAAAGTACACAAATTCAAATCCTTGCCTTAATTTTTCCCATCTGCAATCATTCACTTTTGTTGCTAGATCCAACTATTTTAGCCTTTAATGCATTCCATTTCAGATATGCATATATTTCTCATTATATTATACAATGTATCTAACAAGAAATGTGGTGATGCAGTGGTTAGAATGCAGTATTGCAGGCTAATTCTGCTGATTGCCGGCTGCCAGTAGTTCAGCAGTTTGACTCTTACCAGCTCAGAGTTGACTCAGCCTTCCATTCTTCCAAGGTCAGTAAAATGAGGACCCAGATTGTTGGGGGCAATATGCTGATTCTGTAAACCACTTAGAGAGGGCTATAAAGCACTGTGAAGTGGTATATTGTGTTTCTCCGAAAATAAGACCCAGTCATATTTTTTTTTTGCTCCAAAAGATGCATTGGGCCTTATTTTCAGGGAAACACAGTATCAGGGTGATCAGCCCGGCTGTGGGCCTCATCCCCCAAGCATGCACACAAGAGGCAGCTAGCGCATGGGGCTGACAGTGTCCAGCAGCAGCTGCAGCCCACCAGCACATTGGCCGGCGCACTCTGGGATTGTGCAGCCCACACAGCACAGGTGAGTCCAAATGCTGCAACTGCTGTGCCATTCTTCCAAGTAGAGGCAGAGGCATGGGGGAAGAGAGGCACATGATCTGGCCTGCTGGACTTTCTGCCATCTGGCCCATCATGGCAGTGGGCAAGCAAAGACAAACAGTGGGGTGGAATGGGCAGGCAGCCATGGGAAGCTCATCTCGCATGTGTGGCAGAGCTGAAGGATTGTTGTGACTTCGACCCCCGAGCCCATCTTATCGGAGGGAGAAGGCTCCGAAAGTGAAGGAGAGGAGTTGGCCAGGCCTCCCTCTCCAGGACCCTCCTTTCTGGCAATGCCTCAGGTGTCTCCCGAAGGAGAAGAAATTGGCCAGGAGCCAGGTATCGCTGAGCAGTCACAGTCGGACAGTGACAAAGATAAGTCTTGGCTGGATCCATGCCAGCGTCGGAGAGACAAGCACACACAGCAGAAAAGGAGGCGTGCCAGAGATTAAGCTGAGTCACTGGACCACACCCCACAGGGGATAAAAAGGGGGTGTGGTGGCCATTCAGGCTCTGTGGCGGACAAAACTAAACAACTAGTGAGTCTCATTGTATCTCTGAAACTACGTCATCTGCCTGCCTTGGATTTAATACGGACTGGACTTGACAATTCTGTGGCTTTTTGTATTTGTTTTGATTCTCTGTGAGTAAAGTTCTTGGCAAGCAGCTACTGGGTTGCTGCCAATCCTGTTATCGAAGGAATTTATTGTCTGCAAGTTTTATTTAACTCCTGGCTGACTGTTTGTGTGTGTGTGAGAGACGGGGACAGAACAAGGATGACTTTGGAAGGCAGGGGCTGAGTGCACAGAAGCCATGGCATGGCATCATCCCTGCCCCGCTAGCTGCTTCATGTCGGGGCACGAGCAGCAGGTGGAGACAGTGGCACAGGGGGAGGCATGTGATCCAGCAAGCCGGATGCACTGCATGGCCTCCTGCCATGTTGCAGCTGCAGGCAAGCAAAGAGGAAAGGCGCTGTTGGGCATAACCACTCAGCAATAGGGGTTTCCTGCTCCTGTGCTCAGTTGCCAGCACAGCCATGGGGAACATTATAGAGGTGACTTCATTTTACAGGCTGTCTCTCCCCCTTCCTCTCTCTCTCCAGGAATGCAGTTTCTGCCCTTCAATACAAGCAACAGGCTGATGTACAGGATCTCCCTGCTTCTCCCTGGAGCAGTTCCCTTTCATTGTTAAAACTGGGAAACCATCCACTCCCCCCTCTTGCCCACTTCCACAGCCACCAATTGGCTCACCCCCCACACAAGGCTTCAAGAGGGGTTGCAGGGTTGCAGAGGTGGGGTGGGGGTGGTGCCATGCCACAACCCCTGTGACCTGGTCCCCCACCATCTGAGGTTGTCCTACAGCTCCACTGCATATGCAGGATGAGCCTCATGTGGCTGCCCACCCACTCTGTCCCATCATCTGTCTTTGGTTGCCTGCAGTTGTTACAGGGTAGGTGGCTGCACAGCGCATTTGGTGGGCTGGATCATGTGTCTGCCCCCATGCCACTGCCTTTGCCTGCTGCTTGGAGGGCCAACCTGGTGGTCACAGCCCTCGGACTCCCCTGCGCTGTGTGGGCTGTGGCTCTTGCCGGACACCATCGGCCTACGTGCTTGCCACCTCCTGTGCTGGTGACACCTCCCCCCCAGGGCTGATTATCTTAACTGGGGTATTAGTTAATACTATTATGAATACGAGTATCAACATTTACTAGTATCAACTTGATCCTTGAAAATCAACATTGACCACAGAACAGAACAGAATCATCAGAACAGAAACTGATGATTAGTGATTTAGTGATTATCCAATCTCTTTTATATAATGTTCCATTCATAAACATATCAGAAATGAATGTAATATAAATGAATTTTTAAAAATGTGTAATAAATATGAGATATTTGATACAGAGTAATCAAACCATACACTTTTCTAAGCATCTTATCTCATTAGGTTCATATATTGTGTTGGAAGTTCAGATCAATCACCATCCTAACTCATCAGCATCTAATGATCTACAGACCACAAAAGGGCTACAAGGTAGAGAGAAACTTAATAATTTCCTCTGTATTCTTTCTTTGTCTATTATTTTGCCTACTCTTTATCTAACAGATTGCTAATCTGAGGATATTTCTTATGTCTTGTTCCTAAACACTTGGTCTTTCTCCTTGTAGCTGCTAAGTTTTGTCTGTGCACACATGATGTAATTCATGTAAATAAATCTCCTTTTTGTTATAATTATGCAATCTTATTTACTAATTCTTGTTCAAGTTAAATTCTAGGAATCCTCATATGCACACATGAAATGCTTCAGTCTCTAACATATTGAGTTAAGACAAAATATGCTTTGATTTGGCTTTTTATGTGAATCTACTCTGGTGCTCAGTCCAGTTTAATAAAAGAAGAAAATAACCATGGAGCAGCATATCTACTGTATCTCTCCAAAACTATTCCACTGAAAGTAGCTGCCAAATCAGTTGATGATCTGCAAGCTCTAATTATCAATACATTCAGAAGACATCAGATTATGGAAGAGTGACATAGAAATATAATAAAAAGAGTTATTTGAACTTCTATTTTATTACCCTGAAGAGATATTCAAGGTTAGCCTTGCTTGGTAATTCAGTGCATATAGTGAATAAAAAAAGCTTTTCTTTACTACAGTGCATGTAGTACATATAGTGAAAAAAGAATGAGGTATTTTGCACACACTTCTAAAATCTATTCAACAAACTGGAATGAGCTGTCAGCTTTTTGAAAGGTATAAGTGGCATTTATTGTACTTGTTATTTTTTCTTAGTGTAAAGTTAGTATGGGGAAGCTGATATAGATTGGGAACCTTTAGCCTCATGTTTAAACAGCATACGATCTGGCCATCTATTACAATCCAGAATTCTGTGCCACACTATATCATGGTTCCCTTAATTATGATTAATTAAACACAATTACACATGCCAAACAAACCATACCATACAATGATTAGGATTATACTAGAAAAATAGGACGTTGTGTGTAGGGTGTAGAAGCAATGTCTCAGCATGTAACCTGCCTCAGTTAAGCAACATCTGCAGGGATTTTCTCATCTTGTACAACTCAGTATTCAGGCTAACTTTATGCACTGTGTTGGGATAATGTGCTTAGTTTTGTTTCAACTCAGTGTGTGACCCATGCACTGTGACTAATAAACTATGTCCTGTGCCTTGAAGCACTCTATGAACCCAACCAACCATACCTTATTCAACAAATCATGACTAAAAAACATGGTTTCACATGTTATGACATCCAATCTGGAATTTTGTTCAGTGATGTTCCCAGCATGGATATGAATATGAGCCCCCATTGGATCTTTCTATTTGATGGGGGCATCTCAGGATAAAGCTAGCAAGGAAAGGAGGATTTGGGACTACGTTAAAATGGGTAGATTATTTGGGAACAATTAGACTTTTATTACACAAATAAGTTCCATGACTTTGTATTCTAACATAGTTTGGATTGAATTGTAACATTAGTTGAATCTGAACACTGGAGACTGGGCTACACCAAAAACTGCAAAGACAAGTTCCTGGTTATTACTAAAATGAAATATATTGATGTGGAAAGACTTCAGTTAACTCATAAACACTTTAGAAACTGAAGTATACAGTAGAGTATGATTAAAGGTTTAAACTTTTATATTCATTTGGCAATACAATGTTTCAGTGTTCCCAAAATTATATTTTTTTAAAAAAAAATTGAAATGTACATGGTAAGTATTGTGCAAAAATCCCAATCTTTTTACAGTTTTACAATCTTACACATGTCTACTATTTTCATATTAAAACCCACTGAATGGACCAAGATTTGCTTCTAGATATAAGGCTGCAATCTCAGCCAATTAAAACTGCAAATTACATTCTTCAGGGTATCTGTTGTGTGTTATATTTTAAGGTTCACATTTTATTCTAGCATCAATTTCTTTTACCAGAACAGAAATACTTCAATGTGTTGGTAAATCCATTGAAAGACAAATTAAGATTAATATGAATAATGATAAAAAATAATTATGGCTAACTGAGCTAACAACTAAACACTGGCTTTACAATTATTTTCCATTTGTTATGCCAATTTGCTGCATATGAAACTTTGCAATTATCACTAATGGGAAGAATAGCATTAATTAAAATGAACATACTACCAAGAATCTTGTTTCTTTCCCAAACAATACCGATAAAGTTGGAGAAAAAATATTTTGAGAATTTGAACAAAAGGATGTGGAAATATGTATGGCAAGGGAAAAAAGCAAGAATTAAACTTAAACTGCTTCAAGATTCTAGAACCAGAGGCAGGTTTGGACTACTAAATTGGGAACTATACTATCAAGTGGTGACGTTAACCTGGGTTAAAGAATGGATTTTATTGAGAAATATGAGAATATTGACTCTGGAAGGACATGATTTGCAACTAGGGTGGCATGCTTTTCTTTGGTATGGAAAACATAGGATACATGGGTATTTTCAGAGACATTACATAAGGAATGGTTTGCTAACAACATGGGAAAGAGTGAAAGAAAGACATTATATGAAGATACCAATGTAGCTTTCAACAATAGAAGCTTTGACACATCCAAATATTATTAACATGAAAAATATTGTGAGATATAAGGATATTTCAACAGAGAAGGGAGAACTAAAACAGAAACAAGAACTAGAAAAACAAGGGATTGAGACAGATTGGTATATATGACTGCAAATACAATCAAGATATGATAAAGATTTGAAACAGTATTGTTTTAATTTGGAAAAATCATAATTGGACAAGATATTGACTGGGACAGATGAAAAAATGATTAAGAAATTGTATAATTATTTATTGCAAATCAGATTAGAAGAGGAAGAAATAAAAGACAATGATAACATGGGCAAAAAACTTTGGTTATATGATAGAACTAGAGATATGGCAACAACTATGGGAAAGGAATGATAAATTAACAATGGCAACTGCATATAAAGAAAATTTATATAAAATATTTTATAGATGGCATATGTCACCAGAAAGATTAGCAAAAATGTTTAAGGATAAATCAACTAAATGTTGGAAATGTTTTCAATTGCCGGGATAGTGTTATCATATGTAGTGGACATGTACGGAAGCAAAAAATTTTTGGGTTAGAATACTGGCATGATTAGAAGAAATGTTGCACCAGCGTATAGAGTTAAAACCAGAGGCATTTTTATTGGGTACCTGGAAAATATAGCAAAGAAGATACATATTTGATTATTCATATAATAACAGTGGCGAGAATTGTATTTGCACAAAAGTGGAAGACAGAAAAAATCCCATCAGAAGGAGAGGTAATAAAGAAGATTTTAGAATGTGCAGAAATGAATCGGTTAACATTGAGAATAAAAGATAAAGAGGGATCGGTGTATTTCAAGACATGGGGATGATTTTATGTATGGTTAGAAAAAAAATATGAATAAAAGATTATAGAGAAATAAATTAGATAAGGTATGAGTAAATGAGTAAATGAGTAAATGAGAGAGAAGACAAAAAAGAAATAGAAACCCAACCCTGTGTAAATGGAAAAGGGGAAAGGGGGGAGAAGGAAAATGTTATTATATAAATGTACATTTATGATGATATGTGTGAATTTAGTAAAATGAAAAAGTAATTGAAAATAAAGTAAAAAATCGAGATTACTCGAATACCACCTTGGAAAATATAAAATTGAAAATGAATACAACAATAGAGAGAGAATGGAGAGGGATAGAGGAGAGGAGAGAGGATGGAGAGAGAGGGAAAGAAGAAAGGGAAAAGGAGAGGAAGAAAGAGAGGGGAAACAAGAGTAGGAGAGAAGGTTAGAAGGGAGGAAGAAGGAGGTGTAGGGGAAAGGAAGAGGAAGTACAGAAGGAAAAGGAGAGGAGGAAAGAAGAAAGTAGGAAAGTAGATGGAAGAAGGGAGGGAAAGGAAAGAGAGGCGAGGGAGAAGAAGGATTGTTGTAAAACAAAGGAGATGAAATGGTAGAAGAGCAACCCCGAATATAATTAAATTGTTTAGGATGAAGATTGTATTAGTATGAAAGTTAAAATAAAATATGTATGTTAGATAAGAAATTGTACATTTAAGATATGTTTATGAGAAAAATAAAAAAACTTTTTCAAAAAAAACCCTCTGAGACAAAAAAAAAAGACCCCTTGGAAAATGAATTACTGTAAGCACATGGAATTTCCATTGTACTATGGAATAAAAATATTAAGACTGACCACCTTGGAAGGCATGAAATATCTTTTTTGTTATTATGTTCATTATTTGTACTGACTTAGTCCAGCAATATGGGCTTTCATTGGCATTCCATGAAATGATGAACAATTCAATGAATTTTTATAGAATATTTTATAACATTCATTACTGAATGATTCCAAGTTAAGTAAAATATTATGGGCATATACTGTATATGGTCCAGCACAGAAGAGTAGATCTAAGTATCCTTTCTCACATCATAAAAAAGGAGAATGAAAAAAAATTACTCCCTACTCATTTGTCTACCCACAAAATTATTGACTATTCCTATAATAATTTATCTTCCTGGCATTATAAATGCAGTCCCTTATACCCTCACTTGAATTCAGTGTGATGGTAGAAAATGGTTAATTCAAATAAAGTTTAAACAATTTTTGAAGTGAGGTTGTATCATTTACATCAGCCACTTTTGTTATCTTAACTAGATTTTGAGATAGGTAATAAAGTAATCTGCCGGAATTACTATGTGTTCTTTCTTAAGATTTTGAAATTTCAGGTATGTTGTTGTCAGGTATATATATAATTAAATCTGTTCCTTCTCTATATTTGCATTTATAAATATTTCTTGGCATGTATTTGAATCAAGAAATGAATGGGGATATTACATATGATGAAGAATGGTTCTGAACTACTGAGTTAGCTTTGCTATTCATTTAAATTAAATCTGTATTATGTTTACTTTGTAAGATGCATTATGAAATGCCTGGATCCATGATGGTGAACCTATGGCATGGGTGCCACAAGTGGCACATGGAGCCATATTGGTGGACATGAGAACTCAGCTCTGGCACGCATGCATGACCCAGCCAGTTGATTTTCAAGCCTTCTGGGCCCACCAGAAGTCAGGAAACACATGTTTCCAGCCTCCGGAGGGCCTCAGGGGGGGGCATTTTTGCCTCTCCAGGCTCCTAGAAAGGCTCTGGAGCCTGGGGAGAGTGAAAAATGGGCCGACTGGGCCTACCATGCCATCGTGTGCCAAAACCAGGGGGAGCATGGGGGGGGTGCATAGAATTATGGACATGGGCACACGTGCGTGTGACACTCCCCCCACGCTCCCCTCGCTTTTGGCACGTGATGGCAAAAAGGATAGCCATCACTGGCCTAGATCCTGAACTCACCTGTAATAAATAGGAATATTAAACAGGATCCAATTAAGTTTTTTTTTATCCCAGATTCCATTTTTTACACAGGTTTAGAGAAGTTTGTTGCACATTTTAAATTAGATTTTTAATTGTATATACACTTGTCCTTCCTGTACAACCATTGCATTATGATGACTGAGTTCATGCATTGTCTTAAACTATGGTTTGTTAACTATGGTTTGTTTATTTTATTTTATTTATTTGTTTAGGGAATTTATATGACTGCCCACTCACTTACAGTGACTCTATTTTTGCTTTTATTGTAGAATAAAATATTTTGTTTGTTTATTGTAGAAAGTATAACAGCTTATTTCAGCTATAGTCAAATGCTAAGATGTAAAGCATGATCACTAATCACAGCAGTTAGCAGATATTACTCTAGCAAAATCCAAACCAATCATCTAATATGTAGCTCCTTTTCACTTTGAGCTCTGGCATTTAGATTGCTGAACAAAATCATATTGCTGTTTCTAAAAGGAAATCAGTTCTAACATAAATGTGCATTATTATAGGACAAAGAAACAAACCATAACATGAGTTCAGAAAACTGGAAATTCCTATTGTTTGCTGCTCCTTATTTAAGGACTGAGTCAGTATTGACTCCTGCCTTGACCCCAAACTTTTCTTGGCAGTATTTTCAGAAATGAGTTGTTCTTGCCTGCTCCCCAAGACTGAGAGAGAAGCTCTAAGTCACCCAGCTGGTTTCATAGCTAAAGTAGGGATCTAGCCCTGTGCCTTAACCACTATACCAAACTGGCTCTTTTGAGGACTTGATATGGATGTATAAAATTAAAGTTTTATTTTAGCCCAAGACTAATCCCATGTTTTAAATCATCTTATGTTTTGTTTCTTGTTGCTAAGCAATCTGCCCCAACCCTGACTTTGCAGATGAAGACACAGAAGCAGTACCTCCAACATTTCATTTCTGCTCCAAGTTTGCATTACATTCTAATACTGGGTGGCCATTGTGTAGCCGCTAGAATTTACTGGACCATCATTCTTTACTACTGATACTTTAACCTCGTGTCATTTGACATTCAACAGCTATAGGATTGCTCTTATTTATGAAAGCTGTGTCTTAATCTTCCTTCCTTCCTTCCTTCCTTCCTTCCTTCCTTCCTTCCTTCCTTCCTTCCTTCCTTCCTTCCAGAAGTCTTTCCTTTCCTTTCCTTCTTTCCTTTCCTTTCCTTTCCTTTCCTTTCCTTTCCTTTCCTTTCCTTTCCTTTCCTTTCCTTTCCTTTCCTTCCCTTCCCTTCCCTTCCCTTCCCTTCCCTTTCCTTTCCTTGCCACATTGCTAATATTGTTTTTCTCAGGAGGAATAGCCCAGGCAGGTTTGCAATTTGCTAAATCATTTTTCAGGAGACCACAGAAATATGTTAATGATGTACACATCACATATCTCTGGATTAAGATGAGTTTAATGACAGAGCCAGAGTAGATTAACAAAACCATCTGCTGTAAAGCTTTCCATATTTCTGAACCAAGCAAAAGTTTAATTAGGGTTAATGAGTACATTCCCATGGCATGAACTATTAAGCACTAAAAATGTTCTTCTCCTTGTGGGCTTGCAACATCTGATACCACCTCATTTTGTTCATCTTGGTGAAATGCCTTTTTATTAGAGAACAAAACAAATATTGGCAATGTTAATACTTTTTGCTTTGTGATGGTGAACAAACACAGTTGTTATTTGATGGTGCTTTCCAAATAAGTATGTCTAGAGACTATTGAAGAGACAGAATTAGATGTTTCATGTTCTGGCACCAAGCAAATTTCACAAAATCATACCTCCTTTCTAAAGAAGGTTTATCTGGTTTGCTGGTTCTCGTTGCCTTTTTTAATGGCTCAGGAAATTATAGCTATTATTTTTTTTTAAGTTTAGAATTTCCCCAAAGCCTTGTTTTTCTCAGTTTTCAGCCATTTCAAATTTTGTTAGTAAATACTCTAAAGTATGAGATACATGAAAATCTGGGGCTGTAGATTCTGAATTTGATCTTTGCACTTCTCTTGAATGTCTTTGATGGTGCTATTTTAAAGTGGAAAATGCAATGAAATAATCCTAAAATAAATTTGCTACATTTTTAAAAACAAAGTAAAATTCTATAATACTCCACAATCTTCCTAAAGGAACCAATAAATCTAACCGTGTTTTATGTTTACTTTGCTTCATTGCTTGGTTCATCATCACTATAAAAAAATTGAAAGCCTGCTTCTGTAAGCATTTGTAAAAATGCCCAGCATAGATTTGAAAAGCAGTCATTTGAAGTACAGGTAGTCCTCGAATTACAAATGTAATGGAGCCTGCCCATTCCATTCATACCCAATAAATTGCATAACTTGAACACAATCACTCCCTCCTTTTACCCACGCATTCGCTACTCAAATGCATGGCTCGCTAAGTGCACATGAGGTATCAGGATGGGGAAGGCCATGGGGGGCCTAGTGATGGAACAGGTCACCTGCTTCAGAACACCCAAAGCCTCCTCTGACCCACTGAGATACCTCATTTTCCCTCCCCTGGGGTTCCCATGATTGCTCCCCCTCCATCCTGCCACACCAGATCACTTACCTTGTGAAGATCTGTCTCCTCTCCAGCCTCTCTATTGCTTTGCCTGCTTCCAGCAAGTGGAGAGCGCAGAGGGAGAGCAGGATGAGCACACTAAGGCTGCCTGCCACTTCTGGAGCAGTGGGCAGCCTCAGTGAGTCTCCTTCAAAGACTTCCAGGATTGGCGTGGAAAAGCGTTTGCATGTGAAGGGAGGTTTGGGGCAGCAAAATCACATTGCTTCAAGCTTCCCATTGGCAAACACTTTTAGTGCACAGACTGGAAACTTCTGGATTCCCTAATCTCATGAGACTTCAGGCACCCATTCTCTGCAAAAGCAGATGGGTGCCTGAAGTTGCAAGAGATCATGACTCCTAGAAGCCTTTGGCCTCTAGCCAAAAAGTGTTTATGTGCCTATAGGGCACTACTTCAAATAACCCTATAGGGCTTGAGGAGATTTTGCTGAAGAGAATGGTGTCCCCGGAGGGAGCACATGCCACTCCAGGGCTCCATTTTCGCCAGGAAAGGCCTTTTGTCAAGGCCTTTCCCAAAGAAATGGAGCCCCCAGAGGGAGTGTGCATCGCTCTGGGGCTGTTTTTGCCAGGAAAGGCCTTTCCTCAAGGCCTTTTCCAAAGAGAATGGAGCCCCTGGAAGGAGTGCACGGAGCAAAAACGGAGCCCCAGAATGACATGCGCTCCCTCCAGGGGCTCCCTTCTGTTCAGCAAAAGCCTTGAGGAAAGGCTTTTCCAGGCAAAAATGGAGTCCCAGTGCAATGCACGTGTCCGTCCCTGCCTAAGTTCTCTGCAGCAAAAGCTTTTTGCAAAGATGGCAAAAGGCTTTGCAAACAGAGAGAAAGTTTCAATGTTTCAGACCTTCTCTCCATTTGCAAACTCTTTTGCTGCAGATTTCGCCCAGACCTCCATTTGCAGAGAACAGAGGCCTAAAGTGCCATGAGATCACATGAGATCAGTAGTGCGAAATCTCATGCTAGTGATCTCGCTGTCAGGGTTCCAAGGAACACCCCCAACAAAATAAAGCTCTGAGGCCTGAGGTTCCTCAAAGTTCCAATTTATTAGAGATGTCATGTTGGCACATCTGGGAAAACCTGAATCTGAAAGCTTCCAGGTTTCCCTCCCCAAGCTAAGAGTTCACAGCCTGCCCCACACCCACAAGTTCATCACATTGTCCAATCAACTCTTCACACTCCACCGGATACAATCTTCATGCAGTCTACATCAGAGGCAGGCAAAAGTCCTTGAGAATGTTGTTATTACTAACTTTCTACTGCTCCAACAACAACCCCATCCCAACTTCCCCAGCTAAAATATGTGGCAGTTTAGAAGCAAAAATAAAATTGTCTTCCAAAACTGACACTCGCATGATCTTACGGTACTTTAGGCCTCCAGTCTCTGCATATACACTGAAGACTTGAAGTGCTGAAACAGACCAAGAAAGCGAAGGCTCTGTAGATCTTCGCAAGATAAGTAACCACAGGCCTATGGAGACCCAGCGTGAGGGAGGGGAAATAGGCAGGGCAAATGTTGTAGAGCCTCTGCAGTCATTCGTAAGGGCAAACAACTGCCATGGAGATGCAACATTCATAATTTCGGAACTTGTTCATAAACACAAGGGGGCATTTATCATGTAATTTAGAACATTCACTACTAACTAATAACTAATAACTATGGACCTTTGGTCCAAAAAATAAAAGAAGATTTGGAAAAATGGGGGAAATTAAAATTGTAATTGTTGGGGAGAATCACAGCAATAAAATCAAATATACTGCCAATACTCCTTTATTTATTCCAAACAATCCCAATAAAATTAAATAAGAAATTATTTAGTAATTTGGACAAAATAACTACAAAATTTGTGTGGGAGGGGGGAAAAATCAAGAATTAAATTAAGTATACTACAAGACGACAAAACTAGAGGCAGATTTGGACTCCCAGCATGGGAAAAATATTATAAAGCCTCAAGTTTAACATGGATTAGAGAATGGGTAACCCTAGAAAATAAAAGATTATTACATTTAGAAGGTCACAATTTAATGAAAGGATGGCATGCCTTTTTATGGAGCCCTAGAAATAAAATATACAAACATTTTAATAACCATATTATTAGGAAATCATTAATTGGCATATGGCAAGAGATAAAAAGCAAACACTACATGAAAGTTCCCGGCTGGTTATCAATGATAGAAGCAATAACATACCCCAACATATTAGCAAAACAAAAACCATTAAGATACAGAGAAACATTAGATTCACAAGGAGTATTGAAAACATGGGAAGAACTCAATGAACAAGGAATATCAATAGACTGGTGGCCCTATTCACAAATAAAAATAAGATACAGAAAAGATCAAGAGGAGGGAGGAATAGATCCAAAAACCAAACAGATTAGACAAATTATTAGAATCCAAAGAAGGAAAACTAATTTCAAAAATTTATAAATACTTACTAGAATTTGATTTGGTAGAAGAACTGGTTAAAGGACAGATGATAGCATGGGCAAAGAATATCGGGCACAGCATACAGTTAGAAGAATGGGAAAGGGTATGGGAAAACAATTACAGTATGACAAAATTGGTAGCATATAAGGAGAATCATTATAAGATGTGGAACCAGAAGTTTTCTTATTAGGCATGATTAAAGGGAATATTAGAAAAGACATAAAATATTTAACACTACATATAATTATGGCGGCTAGACTGGCACTAGCACAATTGTGGAAAACAGATCATTTGCCTACAGATCAGGAAGTAATTCAAAAAATTTATACATGTGCAGAAATGGATAAATTAACTTTAGAATTAAAAGACAAAGAAGACTCAAAATATTTTGTAGTATGGAATAGATGGTACAAGTGGATAAATCAAAGGAAAAAAGGGTAAAGACAAAAATTAGGGGAAATTAACATAACAAAGAAGCACCGTCAGATAGATAGAATAGGTAATAAATCACTGTTTGTATATATGTGTATATATAATCACATGTATTTAGTTTATTTGTGGTGTTATGTATTGATTATGTAATTTTATGATTGAGAAAATTTGTATATTTTTTTCTTTTTTAATATTTTTAAATTTAATAAAGTTTGTTTTTAAAATTAAAAAAAGAACATTCACTAAAGGAAAGTTCATAACTTGGGGATTACCTGTATAATAAATAAAATGGCTTCAAGCAACTAAGTAGACCATAGCAACAAATAAATTGAGATTAGAGAATGACTATCAAAGTCAGCTATTTTATAAACATGTTCTATATACTTGCCAATATTCACCTTTATTCTTGTCCATTTTTCACATATCTGTTAAATAAATTTTAAGCACAAACAAGACAATATTAATAAATGGAATGTTCTTTAAATAACTCTGGAGAAATTATTTGGTTAAATAATGTGATTGTACAGTGTTTCAAATTCTAAGGTAAGTTGTGGGACCCCGAGGAAAAAAATAAAATTGCCTTAAGAAGTTAAAGGCAGCAGCTTTGTTTGTCCACTCCAAAGCCTATGATTTCATAGATAGAAGAAATACAGATGAAACAATTTCACCTTTGAATGCAAAGGGCTGCAGAGACTAGTGATGAAGTCAGAGATGAACAGCACAAAAAATATGATGCTAGATAGATTCCTTGTGTTATCTGCAAATCAGAGGTGGGTTGCTACCGGTTCAGACCGGTTCGGGAGAACCGTCAGTGGAAATTTGGCACATTTTCCTGAACCGTTAGTGACCTTTGGCTGGCCACGCCCCTGAATTGGTTCCTGCTGAGTCACCCCGCCCGCCTGATGCTCGCCTGCCCTGCCCAACCACTACTTGCAGAATCTTCATACTCCCATACTTCTGCTCACTGCTGCTGGCAAAGGTAAGGCTGAAGGGCATGGGTGGCCAGGGGAGAGAAAGCTGGTGGACAGTGATACATGCGCAGGGAAGGAGGGGAATGCACGGGAGATCGCAGCACCAGAGCTCTTCCTGTGCGTTTCCCCCAGCCGGCCTGGTCTGCGAGGGAAGCATGCGGGAGATCCTAGCTGCAGTTTACTCATGAGCAACGTTGACTGGGAGAGGCAGGGAGAAAGGCCAATGGTGCTCACGAGTAAACTGAGGCTCCTAAGAGGGGGTCGAATCTCCCCACCCACAACATCTTCACCTGAGGGCATCGCTGGCAGCTACTTCCTGTGCCTCCCATCCTGTGCTCTTCCTGTTGCTGCTCAGGCTCCTCAATGCACGGAGGCAGTGTCACAAGTAAATGCCTTATTCTCAAATGGGGAAAATGTACATACACATATATGGATGAATCATCCCCTGAATTTAAAGATAATACACTTTACAGATCGGTTATTGGTTCCCTTTTGTATATATCTAATTGGACTAGACCTGATATTGCTTTACCCGTTAATCTGTTATCCAGATATGTTAGTAAGCCACTAATATATCATTGGGAAGCTATTAAATGAATATTAAGATATTTAAAGCATAGCATAGATTTCTGCCTACTTTTGGAACCCAATAATGTTAAAGAACCCATTCTCACTTGTTACGCTGATGCGGATTGGGCAGGCGATACTAAGTGCAGAAAAAGCACCTCGGGTTATGTATTCTTTCTTAACGATTGTCCAATCTACTGGTATACTGGGAAACAAGATTTAGTAGCCACATCAACAACTGAGGCAGAATATGTCTGTTTGTCTAAAGCCTCAAATAATCTAGTATGGTTTAATGATTTGTTATCAGATGTTTGGAAAAATCCTTCATTACCATTTATTATACATGAAGATAATAAAGCTGCTATAGAGATATCTAGATCTGATGCCATTGGTCAAAGGTCCAGACATATAGATATCAAATTCAAACATGTAAGGCAATTATCTCAAGGTGGATTCATTAAGGCCATTCATTGCGAAACTTCAGAACAAATAGCTGATATATTGACTAAGCCTTTGCAATCTAAACAACATAAATATTTAACTTCAAAATTACAAGTCTTATATTGTTCTGAATCTGAATGTAATTATTGTTGTATATCGAATCGGCATTTAGAGGGGGATTTGTCACAAGTAAATGCCTTACTCTCAAATGGGGAAAATGTACATACACAGGGTATCGGGGTTAATTTATTCTTCCTTCCTTAATATATTCATATGTAACCACTCCCATCCTTTACTCCGCCTTATTGATATAAAAGGGGATGTATGCACCTCCCTCTTGCTTCTATCTGTGATCATTCAGAGAATATAGAATGCCTATTGTAAATAAATAGTACTTTGTTTGAATACTTTGCTCCTGAATTATTTATTGAGTCTGATCCTCAAAATATTGCAACAAACTGTAACAGAGGATGGTTGAACTGACTCAATAAAAATAGACATGCCTAAGAAAGGAAACTTCAAAAACAGAAGAGAAAGACCCAACACCAGGGCACACGATAAAGAGATGGAAACGGATCAAGAAATGATCGATGAAACAACGGCTATAATAACTAAAGAATCTGAAGACTGCATTACAGACAACGAAGAGGTAATCGATGAAACTGACGACCAAGAAGAGAACGAGATAGAGGGCAACAATCTCAGATCGGAGATACTGAAACTACTGAAAAGCCAAAAAGATGACTGTAACCTCATCGCGAACCTCCGAGACATCATAAAAGACAGCGGAGCAGCGAGAGAAAACCACATCGTAACAGCTGAATCTAAAGACCTAAAAATGGTGAGCGAATTACCTATAGATGAAAATGTAACGAAAAGAAAGACTAACGGTCCCGCACAAAATTTTGAATGGCAGCCATCTTGGTTTCAACCGACCACTAAGTTGAGCGAAGCAGAGCCAATCAGAAAACAGGATTCAAAATCTCTGGCGCGAAAAGCCATACACAGTGTGAAAAGTAAAAAAGAAAAACTCTATTCTTCAGAAGAATCTGATACAGACATCGAAGAAACCTCTACCGAACTAAAAATAAAATCAGCCATGAGAACACTGTTCACGACATTTGGCCCAAATTTAAAAATTACAAAAAAATCAACAGAAGCTGCTGATCAAAAAATAAAGAAAAGACAAGCAAGCAAGCAAACGTCTCTGAATTCACCCGCTTCCATCCGGACGGCGAAAACACCAGCGCCTGAACCCAGAGGACCTTGCAAATACTCCCCTACGCCGCAGACGCTTCCGGGAGCCAGAGACTTCAACCAGGACAGCTTCAGCAAAAAGAAGCGAGCGCTGGCCATCTCCTGGACACACAAGGTCGAACCGGAGACCGAGTCATCGGAGGAAGAGCACTACGAGGGAGCTACAGCGACGAGAACCTCTCCCGACAGCTTCAGAAGTGAAATGAGCAACGCGCATGCACAAACACACACAGACAACTACGGAAGACATGAAGTACAAGAGAGAACAGAGTCCTCTCGCCCCTCCTGTTCAACATTTATCTGAAGCCGCTGGGTGAGATCATCCGTGGCTTTGGGGTGAGATACCATCAGTACGCTGATGACACTCAGCTGTACATCTCCACCCCAGGCCACCCCAACGATGCCCTTGAAGTGATGTCCCAGTGCCTGGAGGCTGTACGGATCTGGATGGGGAGGAACAGACTCAAGCTCAACCCTTCCAAGACTGAGTGGCTGTGGTTCCCGGCATCCCGATATAGTCAGTTGACCCCATCACTGACTATTGGGGGCGAGTCTTTGGCCCCCACAGAGAGGGCTCGCAATCTGGGCGTCCTCCTGGATACGCAGCTGTCTTTGGAGGAACATCTGATGGCTGTAACCAGGGGGACCTTTTATCAGGTTCGCCTGATCCACCAGTTGCGGCCCTTTCTTGATCGGGATTCCTTGTGCACAGTCACTCATGCCCTCATGACCTCTCGCCTTGATTACTGTAATGCTCTCTACATGGGGCTCCCCTTGAAGAGCACCCGGAGGCTCCAACTGGTCCAGAACGCAGCAGCGCGGGTAGTGACGGGAGCAGCATGGCGCTCCCATGTAACACCGCACCTGCGCGAGCTGCACTGGCTCCCGGTGGTCTTCCGGGTGCGCTTCAAGGTGTTGGTTCTTACCTTTAAAGCGCTCCATGGCATAGGGCCTAGCTATCTTCGAGACCGCCTGCTGCCACCGACGACCTCCCATCGACCCGTGCGCTCCCACAGAGAGGGCCTCCTCGGGGTGCCATCAGCCAAACAGTGCAGGCTGGTGACCCCCAGGGGGAGGGCCTTCTCTGTGGGGGCACCTACCCTCTGGAATCAGCTGCCCCCAGAGATAAGGAGAATCCAGGACCTCAGTGCCTTCCGCCGTGCCCTTAAAACCTTCTTTTTCCAACAAGCCGGGCTGGCCTAACTCTTTTTAAGTGTTTTTTAATTGTTTTTGTTTTTGTTTATTGTTTTAATTAATGGGGCCAAATTTATACATATTTTTAACTGTATTTTAATATTTGTATTTGATGTTTTTATTTGCCTGTTCACCGCCCTGAGTCCTCAGGGAGAAGGGCGGTATACAAGTTAAAAAGTAAAAAAAGTAAAAAAAAAAAAAAAGTAACAAAGAGAACCATTCAGACTCATTGCGAGCATACCTACACCATTCTGCAACTACCAACATCTACAAGATCATGGACAACCTCCAGTTGTAAGTAATGGAACAAACAATATTGGGAACTTGCCTAATGATTTCCCAAAGCTGAGAATAGATGGTATTAATTTACAAGAATGGTGTCAACAACTTCAGGTTGTTTTTCTAAGAGAGAATTTATTATTTTTCATAACTAACCCCCCCAAAAAAACCTTGGACTTTAAAATTGGACTGCCTGCACCACAGAGCATTCTACTTATTAATATCTAGTATATCTCCTGCTATGTATCCTAGTATTAAGCATAATCTCACTGTCTCAGAAATAATTCATTGCATGTTTAAACTGTTTCATAGTGAAAGCGTAGCAACCACAACAAGAATGTCTAAAGATTTCTTCTCAGCCAGGATAAAATCTGGGACCACTATAAGTGAACACTTAATATCACTAAACAAAATCAGAGCAGAGCTACATTTAAGGGGAGTAATAATATCAGATCAAACAATGAAAAGTGTTATCCTTAATTCATTAGACTCATCATGGGACAACTACATATCACATTTAGACACAATTAATTTGGGATACCTATCTATAGAAAACTTATCAAATAAGCTAATAGCTGAAGATAATCTGAGAAGAAGCCGCTATAGTACACACACAGAACATAGACAGACTAAGAGAGTAGTATTTCAAGAGAAACATCGAGAATCAATTGAATGTTATAATTGTGGATCCAAAGAACACTGTAGAAGAGATTGTCCTAAATTTCTTGGTGAAAGACAAAAACATGACTATAGAAACAGATATCATAACAATCATCTATTGATAGATATAGATATAGAAACTCACCAAACTTTAGAGAGCGTAGAGGGGGCAGAGATAATTCAAGAGATAGAAAATCTGGATCATTAAATGGATTAGATAAACATAACATAACTAACATACAAAAGTCAAGTGATAATGCTTGGCTCATTGATTCTGGAGCAACTAATCCCATAGCACATGACAAGAAAATACTATCTTCATTTATAGAAGATAAATTTGTAATAAAGGTAGCCAATCAAGAAAATGTCCAAGTTATTGGAAGAGGAAGTGTGAATTTACCTGGTCTAGGGAAAATAGAGGGGGTATTATTAATACCAGAAATACCTCACAACATACTTAGTGCAATAAAACTAAGCAGAGATTCTGACATAAATATAGTATTCTCAAAAGGAAAGGCAATCCTAGAGAAAAACAAAACAAATTTGGGTAGTGTGGTTATCAAAGGGGGCCTACCTTATTTAATCACAGAAGAAAAATGGCTACATAATATTGATTCAAACACAGAAGATAACACTAGCATAGAGAATGAAGACAACAGTAATAGTGATAATGAGGAACATGAAACAAACCATGATCACGAAAACACATCCACTAGTGATACACTCAATAACAAGAAACCCACCATTGGGAAACCAATTCATGATGAATGTGCACATATATTACATAGAAAATTAGGGCATGCTAGTTTTCCTGTAATACAAAAAATGATTGAACATGCTGAAGGTGTTAAAATAAAAAAATGTAAAAATTATTTGGAATGTTCAGTATGTAAGTCCTCAAAACTCAGAACTAATCCCAAACCAAAAAGGGCAACAAGGTCATCTGACCCCATTTTTGATCTGGTACATATGGATCTAGTTGGTCCATTAACCCCATCAATCACATATAAAAAACGATATTTCCTAACTATTGTAGATGACTATAGTCGTTACGGGTTTGTCTATACTTTGAAACACAAAGATGAAACTTTTCAAAAATTTAAAGAGTTTTATAAATGTGTAGAAACACAACACAATATTAGAATAAAACAAATCATGACAGATAGGGGATCTGAATTCATGTCAAAAGAATTCTCTCAATGGCTAAAGGATAAAGGAATGCTACACTTCACATCTAGCCCTTTCTCTGCATTCCAAAATGGAGTGGCAGAACGAAAAAACTCAACACTACAAACCATGATTAGATGTACATTAGAAGATGCTGGCTTAGGAAAACAATTCTGGTCAGAAGCCTTATTATATTCAAATTACACTCAAAACAGAACTTGGTCCAGCATCATAAATAAAACACCATATGAACTAATGTATAATAGAAAACCTAAAATATCAAAAATGCACATATTTGGAGTTACAGCGGATGTACACATACCAAAACAATTAAGACGTAAAGGAGATAACGTATCCGGAAGACTTAGATTCACGGGATATGAAACAGGCACAAAAGGATACAGATTTATTGATAATAACAACAGATTCATAATTTCTAGAACAGCTGTATTTCATGAACAGGCCAATTGGTCTAAGATACATCTTAATGAGATATTTCCAATTACAAAAACAGACATTAAACATCAAGATAAAATAGAGAGAGAAGAACATAACTACAACATACATGAAAACAAGAATAAAACACGGACAAATAGTCACACCAGAATAAGAACAGATTCATTAACCAATAAGGAAGCAAGATACTTACACGATAATGAAAGCATACCAAAAAAGACAATTAGATGTAACAGAAATCAAGTACCAAGTAAATATAAAGATTACATAATGTGCATGAACAACGAAACATCAATACCCAACACATATGAGGAAGTATTAAAACTCCCCATTGAAGAAAGAAAAAAGTGGGAATTAGCCATGGCCAAAGAAATGGACAGCTTGCGAGAATTAAATGTATTCACACCAACTTCTGCACCCAAAGACAAAACAATTATAGGCACCAGATGGATATTTAAAATTAAAAATTTGGAAGAAGGCAACACATTATATAAAGCTAGACTAGTTGCACAAGGTTACGCTCAAAAGTATCCTGAGGATTACACAGACACATACTCTCCCACTGTAAGAACTGAGAGTGTTAAAACAGCTTTAGTTATTGCATCTGCACTTAATCTTGATGTTTTTCAATATGATATACAAACTGCATATTTACATGTAAAACTTGATAAAGAGATATATGTGAGAGCACCTCACAGCCAATACACAAACAAAAATGAAACTTGGTTATTAAACAAAAGTTTATACGGATTAAAGCAATCCGGCAAACGTTGGTATGAATGTTTGGTCAATGTACTCAAAACCATGAATTTCGATGCCACAACTGCAGACAACTGTTTCTTTGTTAAAAAGGAAGGTGATTCATTGGAATTTGTATTAATTTATGTGGATGACATTTTATATACTGGTAAACATAAAGAAAAAAGAGATATATTTGTAACAAAACTAAATGAACATTTTTCTTTGAAATCACTGGGGAAAGTAAATAAATATCTTGGAGTTCAAATCAGTAAGACAAAAAAAGGATTTAAATTATCTCAGAAAGATAAAATTATAGAATGTCTGAATAAATGTAATTTATTGGGAAGATGTTTGGAAAAATCCTTCATTACCATTTATTATACATGAAGATAATAAAGCTGCTATAGAGATATCTAGATCTGATGCCATTGGTCAAAGGTCCAGACATATAGATATCAAATTCAAACATGTAAGGCAATTATCTCAAGATGGATTCATTAAGGCCATTCATTGCGAAACTTCAGAACAAATAGTTGATATATTGACTAAGCCTTTGCAATCTAAACAACATAAATATTTAACTTCAAAATTACAAGTCTTATATTGTTCTGAATCTGAATGTAATTATTGTTGTATATCGAATCAGCATTTAGAGGGGGATTTGTCACAAGTAAATGCCTTACTCTCAAATGGGGAAAATGTACATACACAGGGTATCAGGGGTTAATTTATTCTTCCTTCCTTAATATATTCATATGTAACCACTCCCATCCTTACTCCGCCTTATTGATATAAAAGGGGATGTATGCACCTCCCTCTTGCTTCTATCTGTGATCATTCAGAGAATATAGAATGCCTATTGTAAATAAATAGTACTTTGTTTGAATACTTTGCTCCTGAATTATTTATTGAGTCTGATCCTCAAAATATTGCAACAGGCAGGAGGCAGCAGTTTCTTTTGCTGCCTGTGAGCTGCTGGCTGTCTCTAATCTGCAGTTTACGGATGGTGGGGAACTCGGCAAGCTTTGCTTTGCTTTGCTTTGCTTTGCATTGCTTTGCTTTGCTTTGCTTTGCTCTGCTCTGCTCCTCTCTCCCTGCCAGTCAGTGGCGTTGCATGCAGCCGTTGCACTGGGACTGATAGGGGCAGCAGCAGCCCTCTTCTGTCTTTCTCCAGTTGGGTGGGGGGGGAAAGGAGGGGGACTTCACAAATAAAAGTGAATTCCCTCTTTTGGCACCGGAGCCAAAGCTAAAAGAAACTGGTGGGGAGAAAAAGAGGGAGGGTAGGAACAGGGGAAGGGCAATTTTTTCATTGTTTTAACTCTGTAGCAACATCCTTCCCAGCTACTGTTTTCTCTGCTCAGCAGCAGAGCTTTCTTTTTTTAAAGTTAGTCACCTTCTTCCCGGGAGCGAGAAGAGCGGGGACGGGGAAAGAAAAAGAAGGCAGTGTGGGATGGTGGGGGCGGGGGCGGGGGTCTTCTTAGTCCTGGCTGGATACTGCTTCCTTGGGTCCCCTCAACTTTTCAGTCTCAGAAAGCGGCTGAAAAATGCCCTCCTGTTTTGCAGCCATGCACCATTTTCTGTCCTTGCCTCCTTCCCATTTTTATTTGGTTTTCTCTCCCACCCTGAAAGGAGTTTCAAGCAAAAGAAAGTGGGGGGGGGAGAAGAAGGATCCAGGAGTGGGAAGGGAAGGGATTGGGAAGAATGAGAATGAAGAGGGCTTCCCAGCTCAGGAAAGGCTTGGAGTCCGGAATCCAGAGTGCGCCTTTCCCCCTTTCTCTTGCTGCGCTTTTATTTCCAAAGCCCCCCGCCCCCCCCGTCCACTCTCCTTCCCTAAAAATGGAGCTCTTGATTCGAAGCGGGCGGTGTGTAACGAAAGCAAAATTTAAAGGAAAGCTAGTTTGTAAGGAAAACAAGTACTGTCAAGGTTCAGTGGAAGCCATACTAGTATTCCAAACTAATGAGTCTTAATGTCAGTTTAAAAGGCGAGGCATCCCTTGACGTGAGTGACATTGAGTTGGCTATGCCCAGCCAGTCATATGACCATCAAGCCATGCCCACAAAATAAGCCACGCCCACAGAACCGGTAGTAAAAAAAATTAGAACCCATCCCTGCTGTAAATGTGATTAATAGTATCCCACTGCTTGTCTCAATGAGGCAATTTACACTATTGAAATAATATTACTCTTCCCTGGGAAGAAGGTGACATGGTTCTTGTGGACAAGATATTGTGAATACTCTTCCAGGTATGGAACTTTTGGAGGAAAACTCAGAAAAAATGTGAAGTCAGACAATTCCTTTACTTTAGAAATTAGATCATGCTGGTTTTATAAAGCTTATTTGTTTATTTGAATTGATTAATTCAAAGTAATTTAATTTGAATGGTTTCATGATATAACATTTTTTGAAATTCAAGTAGCCTTTGAAACAGGCCTATGAAGCCATCCATCTGCATCCTCACTTTTAAAAAAAAGCAGCTAAGTTTTACTGGGTAGAGTCTTGAATGATCTTCCATCTAAAATCTCCTTCCAAAGTTTCATATAAAGCTATTAAGGCGTGGTCTTGGAGATTTGCCTAATAATAGAATTGTTTCATCTCTATTTTACCTACCTGTCAAATGAAAAGCAACATGTTTGGAAAAGCTTTGCAAAATCAATGTATACAGTACATCTAAAATGTCCCTGTGCTCTGCCATGTCAGTAATTGAGAAAGAGAAGAATAGTGTTGATATATTATTTTCTAAATGAGATGATAAAATGCAGCATAGTATAAGCTACTACAATATAAGTGGAAGAGGCTGAGATTTTCTGTTTTCTGTTAGTTTGGGTTCATCTCTTTTTCAAAACTACATTGTGACTATTGTAGGGCATAACTACATTTTTATTCTGTTTCCTTTCTTTAGTGTCAGTTTCAGCAACCATAGTCAGAGATAGCATGGGGAATTATAGAAATGGATCCAAGAGTCATATATGGAATTGTGGCTACCACTTTATGTGTTTTAGTTGCTCACTGTGTAACATTAATATCAGTCGTACAATAGAAATTTAGCTCATATTTAGCTTACAAGGTGATTGGAGATACCAGATCTAAACTGCAGAAATCTAGTGGATTACCATTAGATGTTGACAAAGAGTTAGAATAATTGTTCAATGTCATGAATTAATTGTTTAAATTTTTGCAGCCCAGATCTGGTAGCTCTGGGGTAGATATCTTTTTATTTCATCATTGGTTGATATCAGTCTTGTAAGGTAGACCAGACTAAGAAATAGGCACTGTGTAGACTTTTATTTATTAGAATATCTATAATAACATGATCTTGAAAGTCTGAATATGCGTCCCTTCCTCCCTATCTTGGGTTAGGGTTAGGGATTGTCTGGAATATTTTTACAAAGTACTTTCTTGGCCTATGTCCAAGCTTTATTTATTTGATTGTTGCCTTGGTAACAAATCTCTCTGTCCTTCAAAGCCATCCTCCATATTCACTACAACTAATAAGTAAGGTTGATATGTAGCTCTCTATGTAAAGATATATTAAAGACAACTGCAGCTCTGAAGACAAGGCTAAATCTAGCAAAACCAGTTACAAAATTTCAGAGAAAATACAAATGCACGCAAGATCCAGATTCACAATTCATAATATTTCTTACATTAATTAAGTCTACATAAACTATAAACCAGGGGTGAAATTCAGCAGGTTCTGACAGGTTCTGGAGAACCGGTAGCGGAAATTTTGAATAGTTTGGAGAACCGGCAAATACCACCTCTAGCTGGGCCCAGAATGGGATGGGAATGGAGATTTTGCAATATCCTACCCCCAGGAGTGGGGAGGGAATGGGGATTTTGCAGTATCCTTCCCCTGGAGTGGTGTGGGAATGGAGATTTTGCAGTATCCTTCCTCTGCCATGCCCAGCAAGCCACACCCACTAAGCCACACCACGTCCACCAAGCCATACCCACAGAACCGGTAGTAAAAAAAAAATGAATTTCACCACTGTTATAAACTATGTTGGGAATATGAACAGTAGCTTTGAGCTTGTTCTACCTCTAGATATTCAACATTGCTAGATTTTATTATACCATCAGTGCAAATCCAAATGTTTTAAAAGTACTATTCAATGTATATTTTAGTTAGATAGTAATACTGACATAATTTTAAAGTTAGGGACAGTAAAGTTTGGCCTCAATGTTTATCCCTAGAACTTAAAATATCCATCAAGCTATACTGCTTGTTATGTATTGATACATTTCAGTGGGAGTTTCAAACCTGCCTAAGTTTCTGATTGGCTGACAGTCCCTCCAGGATTGTATATAAGGAGGGCTGCAGACTCTGAGTTTTTGCTGAAGTCTCACTGTATATTAAAGAGCTGTTGTCACTAGCCTGCTTGTGCCTCTCGTTATTCCCGAACCACTTCATTGGCGATGAAGGTGGGATTGAGGCCACAAGAGGTGAACCAGTGAGACCACGAGCTTCAGCTAGGCGACGAGGCAAACCACAGGAAGCATACCGAACATGTCTGCCTACGTTCCGCCTAACCCTTTTGATCCGACCCGCGAAAAATGGGTCTCATACCTAATGAGGTTTGAATGCTCGCTCGAATCCAGCGACATGCAGGGGCTCTCCGCTAATCGGAAGAGAGCCCTCTTCCTAAGCCACTGCGGACTGGACGTGTTCGAGATGGCAGAGTCACTTTGTGAGCCAACCCTGGCCCAAACCGTTTCCTGGGACACCCTGATGGCAACTCTCCGGGCTCACTACGCTCCCGTGCCCTCCAAGTTCGTGCAACGATACCAACTCAGACAGCGCGTACAGCGAGAGGGAGAACCGGTCAGCGCTTATATGGCGAGCCTGCGAAAAGCCGCAACTCGTTGCGACTATAGGGACTTGGACGATGCGTTGCTTGAGCAACTAATCTGCGGTGTTCGGGACATTAGGCTACAACGGCGCCTGCTCGCCAAGCCTGATTTAACGCTTGCTGGAGCCCTAGACGAGGTCAGGGCTCATGAAGCTTCCACAAAAGCCGCAGAAACGCTGCAGCATCCGCTGACCAGCAAAGACAGTCCCAAGTCTGCACCGGTGCACAGGGAAGACGCCGGATCCAGCTCGGAGTCCGAGTCAGATGAGGACGTCTTCCGAACGGAGCACCAGAGAAAAGACACAGGCAGCCCCCAGCGAAACTGTCCCAGCTGTGGCGGGCACCATGATAGACTGTCCTGCAAATACAGAGAGGCTATTTGCAGGCGTTGCGAGAAAAAAGGGCACTTGGCGCGAGTCTGTAGAGCCATTCTGCCCAGAAAACACCAACCACGTGAGCGCCGCAGCCAACCAGAATCGACGCGCCAGAAGCATCCAATGAGAGAAGGCGGCGCGAAGAAACGGCGTGAATTTGAACCGCGAGATGGCCGCAGCATACACATAGACCAGGCCAGCACGGCGATCGAGGACAAAGTCAGCACGGTGGTCGAAATCAACGGCAAGCCATGCTCGATGGAGATCGACACCAGATCAGCTCTCTCCATAATGTCATGGGCGACCCTAAAGACCATCCTGCCGTCGTTCCGAAAGGACCAGCTATCCAAGCAACGACTGCGCATCCTAGACTACCAGGGGAACCGGGTACCCCTCGAAGGCGTGGGCACGTTCTGAATCACCTACGGAGACTACGAAAAAGACCTGCCGCTGACCATCGTCACAAAGCAGCTGCCTAGCCTTCTAGGCATGGGGTGGTTCCGAGCCCTCGGCATGGGTTTCACCGGCATCCACCGAATGTCCGAGCCGTCACTGAAGGATAGCCTCCTGAACGAGTTCCAAGACGTCTTCGGAGACACGTTGGGCAAGTATGTGGGGACCCCTATCTCACTAAACTTAGACCCCAACATAGCCCAAATAAGACTTAAAGCCAGACGGGTGCCTTTCGCATTGAAACCAAAGTTCGATGCGGAACTGGACAAATTAATTAAACAGGGGGTGTTAGTCCCCGTCGACCATGCAAAATGGGAGACCCCCATAGTGACCCCAGTAAAGTCTGACGGCTCAATCAGGATTTGCGCCGACTACAAGTGCACGATCAACAAGGCTTTGCAGCCGAGCGCCTATCTGGTGCCGATCGTGCATCATCTATTACACTCCCTGGGGCCCGGAAAATTTTTTGCCAAATTAGACCTAGCTCAGGCCTATCAACAATTACCAGTTGACGACGCCACGGCAGAGGTGCAAACAATTGTAACTCATAGGGGTGCATTCAAATGCACCAGGCTCCAGTTTGGAGTGAGCGTCGCACCCGGCCTGTTTCAAAGCACCATGGAGCGCCTTTTGCAAGGGCTCCTAGGGGTGGTGCCTTATTTCGACGACGTTCTAGTCAGCACTCAGGACGAATGTCAGCTAGGGGACCGAGTAAGGAACATCCTTTCCCGATTTAGAGAAGCGGGACTTAAATTAAAGAAAAATAAGTGTATGATCGCTGTCCCTTCTGTGGAGTTTCTGGGGTACAGGGTGGATGGCACAGGCATCCACCCTACTGAAAGCAAGGTGAGAGCTATTAAGAGCGCACCAGCCCCCAAGACCAAAGCGGGGTTCCAAGCCTTCCTTGGACTGCTCAATTTTTATTCGATGTTCCTGAAGGACAAGGCTACCGTCGCAGATCCCCTACACAAACTATTGGGGAAGAATGTACCATGGGTGTGGGGGAAACCACAAACAGCCGCTTTTGAGGCAGTAAAGAGACTTCTATCTGAAGACAGTTTCCTAATCCAATACAACTCAGCGCTACCACTTGTATTGGTTTGTGACGCCTCCCCCGTAGGAGTTGGTGCCGTCCTAGGCCATAGACTACCAAACGGCCTAGAGGCGCCTATTGCATTTTACTCTTGCACCCTGTCAAGCGCAGAGCGGAACTATAGTCAGTTGGACAGAGAGGCTCTGGCTGCAATTGCGGGGGTTAAAAAATTCCATGAATATCTCTATGGCCGCCAATTCGAACTTGTGACTGACCACCGGCCTCTGCTTGGACTTTTGGCCGGTGATAAACCCACCCCTGCTGCTCTGTCTCAACGTTTGACCACGTGGGCCATTTTCATGTCAGCCTACTCGTACCAACTTGTCCATCGACCTGGACGAACTTTGGGCCACGCGGACACCCTCAGCCGCTGCCCCCTACCCGACCTACTTGCCAACCCCACACCGGAAGCCCCCGTCCTTCTGCTGGACACTATGACTTTGGGACCTATCTCCTCTTGCGAGATGGCAAAAGCCTCTGCTAGAGACCCTGTTATTCGTACTGTGATGGGTTGGGTCCTCAAGGGGTGGCCGGTCAAAGTGGACGGTGGGGAATACCAAGGTTATGTTAACAAACGTAACAAACTGTTTATGCAAGGGGGTTGCTTGTTGTGGGGTGACAGGGTGGTAGTACCAACGAAACTAAGAACAAGGGTCTTAGAATTACTGCACGAAGGGCACCCAGGCATTGTCAGAATGAAAAGTTTAGCCCGCAGTTATGTGTGGTGGCCCAACATGGATCAAGTCATCTCCGAGTGGGTGGGGAAGTGCAGACCCTGCCAGGAGTCTCGCCCCGATCCCCTGGTAGCGCCCATCCGAGAGTGGGAGAAACCAAAAGGGCCATGGGGGAGGATCCACATTGATTTTTCCGGCCCCTTCCACGGGCAAACATTTTTAATTGTAGTCGATGCCTTTTCAAAATGGCTCGAAATAATTCTAATGCCTTCAACCACAGCCGAAGCAGTCATGAAAGTCCTGAGGAAGCTATTTGCTACCCATGGCCTACCGGATACCCTGGTATCTGAATTCACAGCAACCCTGTTTGAGGGCTACTTGGCTGGACTGGGCATCCGCCATGCTCTATCGGCCCCTTTCCATCCGGCTTCTAACAGATTGGCCGAACGTTTTGTAAGAACGGCCAAAGAAGCATTGTCCAGGCTAGATAACAGGGACTGGCAAGCCAGGATAGACCAATTCTTAGCTGTCCAGCATGCCACACCATGCACGGCCACAGGGAGAAGCCCAGCCGAGCTCCTCATGGGCAGGAAGCTTTGGTGCGTGTTAAACAGGCTTCACCCTAATTACACGAAAATTTCAAGGGAGAGGCCACCGGACTAAGACAGTTCCAGGTTGGGTCCCCGGTGTCCGCTCGCAATTATGCTAGCGGACCTCTATGGGTTGCAGGAACCATAGTGGGCATAACAGGCCCAAAGTCTTACACGGTAGTCATAGGAGTAGACAGACTCTGGAAGCGCCACATAGACCAACTTAGAAAAAGGATAGTCGGCGAAGCAAACATCAATTTAGACATCTCCGAACCTAACTACAACAACTTTCCCAAAACAGCTAACTCAAGCCCAGGTTCGCGAGAATACTTAGCTGACAAGCCCTGGTTCCAGCGCTGCCCCAGCAAGTCGCCACTCCCAACCGGGGATAACCACGCCCCGGACAAAATCCAGGAGGTTCCATTGGCGGAGCCGGGAGAGACAGAAAGTCCCTCTGACCAGTTCGACGCCCCACCAAACACTGAACTGCGCAGGTCAACAAGAACGAGAACTCGTCCAGGGCACCTGCGAGATTTTGTGTGTACTTATGTAAATATTTGAGTGTTAGTGCCTTCTGGGAGGGGAGGGGTGTTATGTATTGATACATTTCAGCGGGAGTTTCAAACCTGCCTAAGTTTCTGATTGGCTGACAGTCCCTCCAGGATTGTATATAAGGAGGGCTGCAGCCTCTGAGTTTTTGCTGAAGTCTCACTGTATATTAAAGAGCTGTTGTCACTAGCCTGCTTGTGCCTCTCGTTATTCCCGAACCACTTCACTGCTGAAAGAGCATTTTAAAGAACTTCCTTCCTTCCTTCCTTCCTTCCTTCCTTCCTTCCTTCCTTCCTTCCTTCCTTCCTTCCTTCCTTCTCTACATCTGTTTAGTGTAAAATTATAAATGATGGTAATTCATGTTGTCAGATTTTCCTGACATATTCTAGGAGTCAGGAGAATCTAAGCACAGTTGTTCCAGTATTTTTGCCTGGAGCAAATTTTCTCCAAGGGTTTGGACTGGTATCTCTGAACTTGCTTGCAGCTACTATCAATCAACAGCAAGTTCTATGTCAACTGACTTACTTAACTTTGTAGCTTTTCTGGACATCTAGTAATGAAATTCGGTACTGAAATTACTCGCTTATAAAAAAATAATCTCATAACTGCATGAAAAGTAAAAATAGAGGTAGAAACATTTATACTGCTAATGTTCTGTTTATTTGTTTAAGAAAGAACCAGGCACCTTCCAGCCAAGGATGTCTGCAGAGAAAGAGTGCTTGAAAAAAATCTAAGATGACAGCTATAACTATGCAATTGAACTGAAGCTCTGCCCCTTCTATTTTCTGCTTTATGGGCCTGGGCTTTGATTGTACTGTTGCACCCAGCATCTTGGCGTGTTTTATCTCTCTAGGTGCCCCTATACCCAGACTCTGTGTGTCATATGATCCCAATATTTCATTGATCTGAAGGCCAGTAATACAGTATTACAATAATTAGTGGCAAATATATAAATTACAGTAGCACAATTTTCATATTTTTACGTTATTAAAAGATATACTGGAAAAAAAATAAACTAAACTGCAAAAATTACGGTCAGTTACATATATACCGTCTGGTGATGCTAATCTATCAAAATAAATCTGTTCATGTTTTTTTTTTAATTTGATTTATATGCCGCCCTTCTCCGGAGACTCAGGGCGGCTTACAGTGTGCTAAGCAATAGCCTTCATCCTTTTGGATATTTATACAAAGTCAGCATATTGCCCCCACAACTGGGTCCTCAATTTACTTACCTTAGAAAGGATGGAAGGCTGAGTCAACCTTGAGCCTGGCGAGATTCGAACCTGCAGTAATTGCAGGCAGCTGGTCTTAATAACAGGGTGCTTTAGACCACTGTACTACCAAGGCTCCTAATGTTGTACCTAGATTTGTGGGGTTCTTTGATACAATCTGTAAACATTGATTATATATTCTTTTAAAACATGTATTGTTAGTATCAGTGTTAACAAGATTATATTTCTGTAATTTGGAATAATTGGCCCCCAGATAACTCATGACATTTCAAATTCTTCAAATTTCAAATTCTTACCCCAAATAACTTTTGAATATATTATTTCTCCTCCCCTACCTCGCAGAGTTGCCAGGTGTCCACTATTTGAGCAGACAGTCCACTTTTTTCACATTATGTTCCTTATTTTTTTTCACAAAATAGTGGACATATTTTTTATTCAAAAGCTTTATGATGAAATGGTATGTAATCTAAAGCTGTACAGTCTAAGAGAATAAGGATAGGAGAATCGTGTTTTGTCTTTTTTTTCATAAGTTAGAGTGAGACAAAGATCGAATATCCATTGAACTCGATTCTCCGAAAAAATTAATGATGAGATTAAAATAAAAATATATTATAAAATTATGTACAGTTCACATTTTTAAAATGTATTGTAGCTTGTGTTGACTGACCTAAAATGCTGTCGAGTGATGAGAGTGACAGCGGCGAGATTTTGAATTTTTTAAAACGAAAGAGCGGAGTGTGCAAATACACCAAAGACTGGGAAACTACTTTTGCATTTATTTATTTATTTGTTTCCATTTCTATACCGCCCTTCTCCAAATAGGACTCAGGGCGGTGAACAGCCAAAGTAAAAAACAGAACATACAAAATTTAAAACCAGTTTAAAATAATTAAATATTTTGGCCGTAAATTAAAACAACCCAATTTAAAACCAATTTAAAATTTAACTCAAACCAGCCCAGCTAGTTGAAATAAATAGGTTTTCAGGGCCTGACGAAAAATCTGGAGGTCTGTTATTGTACGTATCTCTGGGGGGAGGTTGTTCCAGAGGGTGGGCGCTGCCACAGAGAAGGCTCTCCCCCTGGGGGTCACCAGCCAACATTGTCTGGCGGACGGCACCATGAGGAGGCCCACTCTGTGCGAGCGTACTGGCCGGTGGGAGGCTATTGGTGGCAGAAGGCGGTCTCGTAAGTACCCCGGCCCTAAGCCATGGAGCACTTTAAAGGTGGTCACCAATACCTTGAAGCGCACCCGGAAGACCACTGGGAGCCAGTGCAGCATGCGTAGGAGAGGTGTCACATGGGAGCGCCTCGTTGCCCCCATAATCCCCCGTGTGGCCGTGTTCTGGACCAGCTGGAGCCTCCGGGTGCACCCCAGGTGGAGCCCCATGTAGAGAGTGTTGCAGTAGTCCAGGCGGGAAGTGACGAGTGCCTGAGTGACTGTGCGTAGGGAGTCCTGATCTAGAAAGGGGCGCAATTGGCGTATCAGGCGAACCTGATAAAAAGCCCCCCTGGCCAGCTGTGTTGAGTTCTTAGTGATAATGAATTGGAAATAAATAATGTTTCTGCTTACTCAGCAGATAATGCATCGGTCAATTATGGACTGAACAAATCTGTTTACCAAAAATTATTGCTGGAAAATGACAATATTGTAGCTGCTCATTGCAATAATCACATTTTACACAACAACGCAAAAAATGCATTAAAGCAGTTATCTTTTGATATCGAAAATGTAGTGCTGAAGGTTTTTGCCGAATTTTCGAATTCTGCGAAGAAACGAGAAGAGTTGAAATCATTTTTTGAGTTTTGCGAGTCAGAATTCCATGAAGTTTTGCGCCATGTTCCAACACGTTGGTTAAGTTTGTTTAAAGCGGTCGAAAGACTTCTTTTAAACTGGAGATCTCTAAAATCATATTTTATTTCTCTTGGATCTGATGAGTGCCATAAGGTTATCTGGAACCTTATTTCGGATCAGGAAAATGAACTCGCAAAGGACGATAAACCAACAATTTCAGAATTGTATTTATATTTCACACACTTCTTCATGTCAATAATGCAAGACACCCTACTGAAGCTGGAAAGCAAGAAAATTCTTGCATGTGATCTTCACACTATCATGTGTAAGCTGCGTGATTCTTTGCAAAAAAAATACGATGAGCAGTTTTTTGGAATGAAAGTTTTATTTGCCTTAGGTAAAAAACATTTGCCTGAGAATGCCGTGCAAAAGTTCAAGAAAGAAGCCATCAATGTGTATCAAAGAGCCATTGCGTACCTAGAAAAGTGGTATAATTTCACCGATTCAGTATATGAGACGCCGAATAAGGCTCTAGCATTGGGAAAGGTGGAAGTAAGGAGAAAAGGATTATCAAAAGCAAGGTGGACTCAGTTATAAGGGCCATTTTATAAATTATAAGTTCATTATAAGAAAGGATGAAGGATCCATGTTGAGGACAGATTATCCTGGGGAAAATCTATCTGGCCACTAAGAGTGAATAGGGACCTGATATTATATAATCAATCAATTAATAAATCAACAAACTGAAGAGAAGTGCTTTGATCATTTTGTAAAGCTTCCTTATCATTTCAAGCTCTCTCACCAATTGCAGTAATATTGTGAATATGATGTTTTCCCATGCCAATCAAATTGTACATCAATAGTATCAATTGGTAGTCCAAATGCAGACTGTCAGTTTTATTTGGTCCTCACTGTTAGTTCAGACTGAGGAGTGCCTGCCTTTAAAGGTGAGGGGACAATTGCAAATCTGTTAATAATTTTGTGCATTTTATAATAATTTTCTTAGTTTGGGAGGGTGATAATTTATGGTGTAGTTGTATCAAGCCAATTTCAGTCTAATCAACCTAGATTTGATTGGCATTGAAGACTAGTGGTCTTCAATGCCAAGAGCAACTGAACAGTTGTAAAAAATATGCAGGAAAAACAACAACAGCTGTGGAGTCAAAAACAGCATCCTTTAGTTCTTCCTTTATATTTTGGGATAAACTCCTCTCAAAGGAAGTTACCTTTACAATTAATTCAATGCCTACTCAAGACCCACTTCAAAAGTAATGGCTGAGACTTCCGGTGGCACCGCAGGCATCGGTGGCAGCTCCTTCGGGAGCGCTAACCCCTGCAATCTCGTAAAGCCGCTAGAGCAGCGAAAATCAGCTGTTCTAGTGGCTCAGAACTTTCCCTCAGGAGAAGAGGGGAAGGCGAGCAGGCAGGTGTGGGTAGAGCTCCCCAAGACCTCCCCAAGCACCTGAAAAAGCTCCGGATCCGGGACGTTTATGTTTCAAACAGAACAAGGCACCGTGACCACCCCTGCGAACTAAATGATTTTACATTGATTGGATTTTAAAGCAGGCAGAGCAAAGACAGGAGAAATCACAACTGCAAGTATTAAACTTTAACTCTAATAAATTACTACTTCCTTTGGAGCTTGAGATGGGAGAAAGCTTAAAAAAGATGGTGCTGAGTTGCTTAAGGGCGTGAAAATGAAAGTTAAAGGAGAAAGTGCTTGTTAACGCTCATTAACGCTCGTTAACGCTGTCAGTACCTTTTAAAAGACTTTGTTGGGGATTTTTGAGGATTGGAAATTAAAGAATACAATATTGACTTATCAATAAGCCATAATAATTATTAAGGATTGAGATTAAGAAGACCTGTTGGTTCTGCTGAATGGTTGGTGGGAAAGTGCAGTTTGGAGATGGCTGTGAAGCAAATAAAAACTGTTGTGACTAAAAGTGTGGGGACTTCTCCAGCTCAAACATCAAAAATGCAGTCTTTGTTAGTCCCACCAGATACACACTGACACTAGAAGTTCTTCAGGGAGCTTTAAAGAAACTGTCTACTGAATTGGAAGAAAAAATTACACTCCGTTTTGAGGAAAAAATTAAAGAAGTGTCTGAGGAACTACTTGAAATTAAAGGAACAATTCAAACCCAAAATGATGCAATAAGAAAAGATATTGTTGAAGCATTTAAGGGACTGGTGGGTCATGTTACATCATTGGAAGAAAGGGTTGATGAAATTGATCAGTTTAATTTGAATGTGGAGGCTAAATTGGGAGAGGCTCAAAATAAGATGGAAAAAGCAGAAGCAGAACTCATAATGACACAATACAGAGTGATGGAATGGGCAGTGAGGGTCAGAGGCTTGAAAAAAAATAACCAGGAAAATCTCAGAGAGATTTTTGCAGAAGCTCTTGCTCAGTTTACTGGAGAATCTAAAGCAGAGTGTGACTGGCGAATAGACAGAATTTATCGGGTTAATTCATGGATTGCTAGACAGAGTCAACTACCAAGAGATATTGTGATTTACTTTGTTACAAGGAGAACAAGAAATGGAGTTTTACAAGTTTCTTATAAGAAGAAATTTCAGGTGGCAGGACAGGAGGTTTCAGTAATGAAGGAAATTCCCCCCAAGATGTTGAGATCTCAAAAGGACTATGCATTTTTAGTTGATGAACTTAGAAGGCATCAGTTGCAGTACAGATGGGAAGCTCCAGCCGGATTAGTGGTGAATTATTTGGATGAGAGACAACATCTCAATTCAGTTTGGAAGGCAAGAGACTTTTACACTACCATACTAAAGGCTGGAAACCACCATCTCCAGAAGCCAGAAGAAGGAAAGAAGCAGCACAAATAATAGTTAATGGTACTCTCACAGAAACTTTTAAAATTGAGAAAGGAACAAGACAGGGATGTCCCTTGTCTCCACTATTGTTTATTTTAACTTTGGAAGTATTGCTGAATAAAATACGGGACTTGGATAACATACAGGGTATTAAGATCAGGCAACATGATTATAGATTACGAGCATTTGCAGATGATTTGGTTGTAACTTTAACCCAACCAGTAAACTCAGTTACAGGTTTGATGGATATAATTAGGCAATATGGTCAAGTGTCAGGGTTTAAAATAAATATAGGGAAAACAAAGATGATAGCTAAGAATATGAATACAAATCAAAAAGAAGAATTGGAAAGAGTAACAGGATGCGAGATAGTGAAAAAGGTTAAGTACTTAGGAATCTTTATTACAACATCAAATGGGAAATTATACAAGTATAATTATGAATTGTTATGGCATAAAATACAGATAGAGATGGATAAATGGAAAAAATTACATCTGTCTTTGTTGGGAAGAATAGTAGCAGCTAAAATAAATGTTCTGCCCAAGTTTCTATTTCTCTTTCAAATGATACCAATACTTAAAAAGGATGCAAATTTGGAGGAATGGCAGAAAGGCATTAATAACTTTGTTTGGGTAGGGAAGAGACCGAGAGTTAAATTAAAAATAATGCAGGATATACGTGAAAGAGGAGGTTTGAAATTGCCCAATCTAAAATTGTACTATAAAGCAGCTGTTTTGTCAGCAATTAGTGACTGGATTAATTTAACAGATGAAAGAATATTGAATATTGAAGGGTATGATTTGCTATATGGTTGGCATGCCTACTTAGTTTATGAGAAGAAGGTGGATAGGACTTTTAAAAGTCACATATTAAGGAATGCCCTCCTGCGTGTTTGGAAAAAATACCAATATAAATTGAATGGAAGATACCCATGTGGGTAGTTGTGGTGGTCTCCCATGAGAGAAATGAGACACGCAAACAGGTATCTCGGAATGAGAGCCCAGAGCTGACTCCGTGACCCCCTTTTATTAGAAATTCATGAAGCTCATTATACAGCATCATAGCAAGGCGGGCGCGGGGGTGGTTACATGATCGGGTTGCATACACTCATGTGATAATAATTACATAAGCCTTTCACAGGCTGGTACGAGAGTAATCATGAAGGCATTTTTTGGCCTGAGCAGTTGGGACTTTTCAGATGATGTCGACATCCTATTTCCCTGCTGTGGCAAGGCCTACGGATAATTCTAATATGTAGGTATATTTCTATACTACTATTCCCACATCTCCTCCTTTTCTATTTTGTTGAGATTGGCTTCCTCCAGTTCCAGAAGGGCTTTGGTTTCACTTATCAGGATGTCCTTCCTATTGGAGGGAATAAAACATTTGCACATTTGCAGAAGGGAGGGGAGACATTGGATACAGCAACAAAGCAAAACAAGCAGTATGATTATAGATACAATAGTTGGCATAATTGATTTCAACCAAGAACCATCCGGGAGCCATGACCAAAGGGCAGCCCAGATGTCAATGGCACCAGATCCATCAGATGATAAGGGATTGGTTTTGATCATTTTTTCCATATGTTCTATGGTGTGAGTGATGTTATACTGATAATCAGATACATAGGTACAACAATGTGAGTGTCTGAGGGCGCAAACACCTCCTTTAGCTACTAGCATAATATCTAAGGCATATCGGTTTTGTAAGACCACCTCCCTGATTTCAGCCAGTTCTTTGTTCATCAGCTTCAGCACCTTGATAGTCTCGTTGAACATAAGTACTGTCCAGTTATTTAATAAATGAAGATCCCGATAGTTCATTGCCACCCCGAGATTGGGCAAGGTGCCTCTGGATATCTGAGTTTTTAATGAGCCACCCAGTGTCAGTGGTTGATCATCCGTGATGATCCTCTTATTGCGGAGGCGGCCCTCCAGCAATGTCACCACAGGATATGTGGCCGGGATAAAAAGGCCAAGTGTACATATTCCTTTCCAGTCTTTTGGCACTTGTCAGTATGCTTGTCGGCAGCAAAGAAGCCAACACCGACTTAGTTCATATACCCCCCCCCCGAGGAAATATTGGCGAATGTCACAATGGTTTCCATACTGGAACAAGCCCAGTATGTGCTGACATTGGTCCATTGATTGGAAATGTATTCTGTAGTGTTGTTTTTGGTGTTAGTAACTTTTGTCAGATTGTTTTTTATATGCGAACATCTGGCCGCTGAGTTCCATGTAACGGTCTGATAACAATTGGTATAAGTCCCCATGTATGTGGCATTAGTGGACAGGCCAGCGCTGCCAAAACAAAAACGGGCTGGCTCTAAAATCCGGGTAGGGACAGCATACGTGTGGTTAAGCAGGGCTGTTGTGTAGGGCCACAGGAACGTCCATCCGGTCTCATTGAAAGGCACACTATGAAGTGCCAAGCCTGTTTTTCCATCAGAGGGGGTGTGCATGCAAATCCAACAGTTAGTTTTATTGAGAAGTAAAGCAGCTTTATTCAAATCTCTCACAACTGCGTTGCTGGCCCGTGTCCCTGGATCACTGGTCACAATGACATGGTTAAGGGACCATATATGGACGAACACAGTGAGCAGGAGTCCATATAATTTCGGCATTGTCGTCGACTGCAGCGTAGCCCTGACCCCAGGTGACAAGAGAGGCCGGGCCTTTCCACGTAGGATCTGGAAGACGGCGATAATAAACTTGAGGTCATGGAGAGTCTGTAGGAGAAGCAGAAAAGTGCCGACTTGCGGTGGTTGACCCGGGGGTGCCGGAAACATTGAGGAAGTTGAGGGTAAACAAGACAAGGTTCAAGGTATTTTGTATTCCAGGCAAGCCGGGGGTATTTTCCCCTTTCTGTTTCTTATGAGCATCAAGGGCCTTTTTTAGGGTCTGATTAGCCGGTTCCATGATGGCCTGGCCAGTGGAGTTGTATGGGATTCCAAGCTTGTGTAAGATGGACCAGCGGTGGCAAAACTGTGCAAAGGCTGCACTAGTATATGCAGGGGCATTGTCCATTTTTAATTGTTTGGGGTTGTCCAGAATACTAAAAGTCCGAATACAATGATTAATAACATGTTTGGTGGCTTCACCCCTCTGCGCGGAGGCCATAATAAACCCTGAGTACGTATCAATAGAAACATGAACATACTTCCAGGGAGCAAATGATGGATACAACATGACATCCATTTGCCATAATTGACAACTCTCCGTGCCCCGGGGGTTGACCCCCAGGGGGACAGAATGCGCTTGTAAGCTTCAAGTGGGGCATTGTTGAATAATAGCAGAGGCCTCCATTGCAGAGAGAGAGAATTGTTTCATTAAGGCTTTATGATTTTGGTGAAAGTAAGAGTGGCTAGCCCATGGGGTAATAGGGGACAAGGAGAGAATAGAGAGATCAGGAGGGGCAGTAAGGGCAGCGGCTGCTGCAGCATCAGCCCGAGAGTTCCCCTCTTATATAATACCAGGAAATGGTTGGTGACTTCTGATATGGGCTGGAAAAAAGGGTTCAGTCCTCTCATGAAGAAGGGATTGTAGGGTTATAAATAAACTTAAAAGATTATCATCAAGAGATGGGGAGATATAGGAGTCCGACAAGGATGTGAAAACCTTGTAAACATAAAGGCTGTCAAGGATAAGATTGAAGGGAGAGGTGGGGAAAGTTTGAAAAGCCAAGATGGTAGCGGCTAATTCGACCCGCTGAGCAGAAGTTTGAGGAGGGGTAATTTTGGTCTGCCACTGGGCCCCCTCTTTCCACACACACGCTCCATAAGATTTGCTGCCGTCTACATACACAGTGACAGCATTAGAGATTGGGGATGAGGAAAGTGTGGAATGGAAAAACATCGGAACATTGTGAAGGAGTTGAAAGCGAGGGTCAGACGGGACATGACAGGAGACACTGCCCGCCCATTCTGCCAAAGAAAGTTGCAGGGAGGGAATCAGAGGTAGCATACAGGGGTTCCCAAGTGGTGAGGGACATAGGAACAAACAAGGAAGTAACGTCAAAGCCAATGAGACACTTTGCTCAAAACCGGCCTTTGGTAATGAGCAAAGCGAACATATAATGCAAGGGATTAATAGATTTGCGCAGAGTATTAGGAAGATGAATCCATTCCAGGACGGCAACAGTGCCCTTTTTATATTGAATGAGGGCAGCAGTTGGGATGGAGGAGGTGTTAAAAAGTACAAGGGACACATGTTCATTAGGGATGGCTCAATCCACCCAACGAGTGTCCATCGCGGAGTCAATGAGAGTTAGCACATGCTTTTGAGGATCAGTCAAAACAATGACTGATGAGGGAGATGAAGGGCCTTTGAGGGCCAGGAAAAGAGGGGAAAGTTGGGCTGTGGTGAGTGCAAGAAAGGGCGGACAAAATTTATCGCGCCCAATATCTGCTGGAGGGCCACAAGAGTAAGAGGATTCGGAAGAACAATATGAGGCAGGGTGGGTGAAGAGGAGGAAGTTAAGACTTTATGACCCAGATATGAGAAAGGTGGGTGGGTCTGAATTTTTTCTGGAGCCACCTGAAACTCATGAGAGGACAGATGCTGAATCAGTTCAGGGAGAAAAGGTTGGACCGTGCCGGGAGGACCCGGGGCGGCCATGAGGATATCATCCATGTAGTGATAAAGCAGCAAATGAGGGTGAGAAGTACGAAAAGGTGAAAGAACTGCGTCAACATAAAATTGACACATTGTGGGACTGTTGAGCATGCCTTGAGGTAAGACAGTCCATTGATAGCGCGGAGTAGGGCGAGACATATTAGCTTGAGGGATCAAAAAAGCAAAAAGTTCCTTATCATTATTATGCAACGGGATAGTAAAAAAGGCGTCCTTGAGATCAATGACCACCAAATCATAATCTTTAGGAATCAGATTTGGATTGGGCATCCTGCATTGAAGTGGGCCCATTGGCTTAACTTTGGCATTGACGGCGCGAAGATCCTGAATTAATCTCCATTTCCCTGACTTCTTTTTGACCACAAATACCGGAGTATTGTACGGGCTAGTGACCCAGGCGCTGGGTCAGAGGCCGCAAAGGCACAACTCGATCCAGAGCTCCAGCGGCCGCCCTATCCCAGGTGGCGACTAGGTCTCCAGTCGAGGCGTGAGCCAGAACCATGGGGATTGCCCCAAGATCCATCTGGAACCTATCAGGTTCCATCAGGCACTTGGGGTGGTACCATCTTATCGGTTCCGCCTCCCTGTGGTGGGGTGCAGCGGTTCGAAGGTCAAGCCAAAGGAGAGAGTGATCCAACCATGACAAGGGCTCGATGACTATATCCCCTATCTCGAGATTACTCAGCCACTGTCCAGAGACAAAAACCAAGTCCAGTGTGTTCCCCCCCATGTGCGTAGGGCCATGAATTAGCTGGGTCAGGTCCATAGCCGTCATGGAAGCCATGAACTCCGAGCCACCTCAGACGCTTCACCCACAGACGGCAGGTTAAAATCCCCCATGACCATAAGTCTGGGGGTATCAACCGCCACCGCGGTGATAACGTTGAGTAGCTTGGACAGGGCTGCTGCCACGTGGCAGGTACGTGATCAGCAAACCCATCTGAACCCCATGACCCCACTTCACAAGGAGGGTTTCACAGCCGGCCGTCTGAGGAACAGTGGCCTTCCTCGGCCTAAGGCCTTCTCTAATAATAACCGCTACTCCCTCACCCCTCCCTTGTGACCTCGGCTGATGGAATGCCTGGAAGCCTGGTGGGCACATTTCTACCAGAGGGAACCCTCCCTCCAGGCCCAACCAGGTCTCCGTAATACCCGCCAGGTCCGCTCCCCCCTCCTGAACAAGATCACAGATGAGGGGGGCTTTATTTACTACGGACCTGGCATTGCACAACATCAGTCAAAGGCTCGGGCCCTGAGGGTCTGTGCAACCTGGAGAATGAGTGGAGCCTTGGGGGCCAGAGCACGCTACCACTCGAAGACAGCGGGTGCGCGCTCCCTTAACATGATATGCCCCCCTGCTCCTGCCATATCTACCCCTCTCATCCACTGATGGTAAAAACACAATCTGGACAAGCTCGACCCCCCCATCACATCTGGATCCCCCACCCCCTCTGCCGTGCATCGTGGCCAGGCCCGACCCTCCCCTTGGTGGGTTATCTCCCAAACCCACAACCCTAGTTCCAATTTTACCCTCCCCCCCTGGGACCCCTTAAAAGTTTAACCAAAAATTTACATAAAAAACCCCTCAACCCCCTCTTCGCAGCATGAATGATCAAAGAGATTTTATAAAGTACTTAAATTTAGTTTAGTTAAAGGGGAGTTAAAAGTTCAAGAGGGGAATAGGAGGCTATAGATAATTAGCTTATGTTAGCTTAAAGCGCTCCATGGCATAGGGCCTAGCTATCTCCGAGACCGCCTGCTGCTACCAACGACCTCCCATCGACCCGTGCGCTCCCACAGAGAGGGCCTCCTCAGGGTGCCATCAGCCAAACAATGTAGGCTGGTGGCCCCCAGGGGGAGGGCCTTCTCTGTGGGGGCTCCCACTCTCTGGAATCAGTTGCCCCCGGAGATAAGGAGAATCCATGACCTCAATGCCTTCCGTCGTTCCCTGAAAACCCATCTTTTCCAGCAAGCCGGGTTGGCTTAGAAGAAATTTTTAAATTTTAAATTTTTTAATTAGTTTCTTATTCTTAACTTTCGGCCCAAATCTATATATATTTTTAAATGTTTTAATATTTGTATTCTATGTTTTTTATCTTGGCTGTACACCGCCCTGAGTCCTCAGGGAGAAGGGCGGTATATAAATTGGAAATTAAATTAAATTAAATTAAATTAAGTTATACCCTGTATTTTGCTCTGGGAAGTGGGGGGGGGGGAGGGAGGGGAAGGGGAGGGTTGGAAGGGGAGAAGGTGGGGGAAGGGGAAATGTCTGTAAAACTTTTTAAAACTTTTCAATAAAAAAAAAGTAATGGCTGAAATGCCACTACAGACTACAAACGATCATCTCTCTACTGTCCCCAAAACAGCTAGTTCAAGACATGATTTGGGAAATAGGAATAGAAATCTCCAACACCAAGGATTTCCCCCATAGTTACCTTTGTAAATAGCAAATAAACCTTTGTAATCACTAAATCCAACTCTTTCCTTGATGCAGCTATTATATGTCACTTATGGCTATTATATATCACTTATGGCTATTCAGACTCTGCTGAAATGTAAGTACCTTTATCAGAGAAGAATACAAGTAGTCCTACAGGTAGTTCATTTAGTGACTGTTCAAAGTTACAACAACACGGATATATGTGATTTATGACTGTTTTTCACGGTTACAACCTTTACAGCATCCTCATGATCATCTGATCAAAATTCAAATGCTTGGCAACTGGTTCATACTTATGACCATTGCTGTGTCCCAAGGTTATATGATCACCTTTTGCGACCTCACAAGCAAAATCAATGGGGAAGCCAGGTTCACTTAACAACTGAGTTACTAACTTATCAGCTGCACTGATTCAATTAACAACTATGGCAAGAAAAGTCATAAAATGGGCAAAACTCAGTTAACAAATGTCTCACTTAGCAACAGAACTTTTTGGCTCAATTGTGGTCATAAGTTGAGGACTACTTGTACACCAACTCCTGCTCTATAACTGACTCCACTAGGATGTTGATCATATGTTCATTGAGATGGAAGAAATCATTTATTTCTATTTTTCTTTTTTTTTTTTAAATATACTTTATTGATTTTTAAAAAAGTTTTTTAAAAAAAGAAAATATCAAATCTCAGGTAACATCTGAGGTATCGTGCGATTACATATATACAGTATATACACAACAAGTATCTTCAGATCTATCTCTATTAGAAATAGGTATATCCTTATAGTCATGTTCTATTATTCCACCATATATACCACCTTTGCCATACTGCCTTAAATTTTGAATTCTCCTCATCTTTAAGCATACTGGTTAATTTCGCCATTTCTGCACATTCCAAAATTTTATTTATTATTATCATCTCTGGAGGTATTTGTTTATCCTTCCAATATTTTGCGAAGGTTAATCTGGCCGCTGTTATGATGTGTATTATTAATTGTGTTTTGTCCTTAGAGCAGTGGTCCCCAACCCCCAGTCCGCGGACCGGTGCCGGGCCGTGGAGTACCTGGCACCGGGCCGCGCAGCGGCCGGGGGCCATGATTGCTGCAGCGGCCGGTAGGCAACCTCTGTGCCTGAAAAGTGCATAATAAAGGAGTTAAAACCATCGAGTACCGTATTGATAGAAAGGATGGGAGGAGAGGAGAAGCGCAGAGGAACTTCCTTTTCCGGATGACTCATGGGAGGAAGTTGGTGTGCAGAGCGGCTTTTGTGCTGTTTCCATGGTCAAAGCAGCAGCTGGCAGGTGAGTTGAGGGCTGCAGGTGGGAGGAGAGTCCGGGAGCAAGTCGGGCTGTTTGGTTCCCTCCACGGCCTGGAAGCGGAGAAGCAACTGGGCTGAAGCCTCTCAGCTGCTGCTGCTGCAGGTTCCTTCCCTCCCCAAATGGAAGCCCACTGGTGCTGCAGGCTGGGAAACTGGTGGCTGCAATTTCTGCTGGTGGGAAGATTGAAAAAGCCTCTTTCAAGTGGAGGTTGGTTCTCCAGAGGTTGTGGGGACGGCGTGTGAACAGAGGCATTTTGGACATGTTTCAGACATTAGCGGGGATTTTAGGAGAGACTGAGCCTGAGCATTCATTCTCCCAGTTGGTGCACGATCACCTGTCTTTGCTTTTAGAAAAGTTTGAGCGCTACTTCCCAACCACAAAAGACCCACGAACTGGTAAGGAATGGATCCGCGACCCATTTGTCAACAAACCAGATGAATGTAGCATGTCTGTACAAGAAGAAGATCAACTGCTGGAGATTGCAAATGACGGCGGCCTTAAAACTGTATTTGAGACAACAACTCTGCCGGTGTTCTGGATTAAAGTCATGGCGGAATATCCTGAGATTGCCACTACAGCTCTTAAGTCCCTTTTGCCTTTTCCAACATCCTATCTGTGTGAAGCGGGGTTTTCTGCAGTGACAGCAACCAAAATAAAACAACGAAATAAACTGGACATAAGCAAGACACTTCGGGTGTCATTGTCTCCTATTACCCCCAGATGGAACCGTCTCGTTGCAGAAAAACAAGCTCAGGGTTCTCATTGATTCACTAGATTCTAGTAACTAGAGCGCTTAGTTAAAGTTTAACTGTTAAAATGTTAAAGCACTTTATATTTATGTAATTGTATTTTATTTTGTAAGGCATGTTTAAATACAATAAAATAAAAGTTGTTTAATCAAAACAATCTGATATATAAACAATCAATGTGTCGTCGCGAACAACGCCCCCCACCCCTGCACGCGCTCAGCGGGCCACGGTAAAATTATCAAAGGCTGATTGATCCGCGGCGATAAAAAGGTTGGGGACCACTGCCTTAGAGAACCCATCTCCCATCATTCCCAGTAAGAAGGTTTCTGGAGATAATTTTATATCTTCTTCCACTATTTCCTGCAGCCAAGTTTGTATTTTTGTCCAGAACTTCTTTGTCTCTGAGCAGGACCACCACATATGAAAGAAGGTGCCAATCTCCTTTCCACACTTCCAACAAATTCCTGAGGCATTAGGAAATATTTTTGCTAATCTAGCTGGGGCTAGATACCATCTGTGAAATATTTTATAGTGGTTCTCCCTATAGGTTGCTGATTTAGTAAAATTATAATTTCTATTCCAAGCCTCCTCCCAATCATTGAAGTTTAGTCTGTGGCCAATATTTTTTTCCCAAATGCTTAGTTGGTTCCTAGCTATCCCTTCTGCTCTGTCTTCGCCTAATAAGAGGTTATAGAATCTGGCTAGCATTTTCTTTTCAATCCCCAACATAATTTTATCTAAATTGTTATACTTCGTCTCTATCCCAAATTGATCCCTATCTTTTTGATATCTAGAGCTTATCTGCATGTAAGTCCACCAGTCCAAATTAAAGCCTTGATTGTTTAGTAATTCTCGAGGTCTAAGAGTACCATTTCCATCTAGTATATCTTTGTACGTGCCAAATTTTCCAATATCCCTTTTGTTAGTAGCAATCAGCACCTCCATAATTGAGAGCCAAATCGGAATTTTGGTATAAAATCTTTGTCTAATTTCTTCCCATGTTTGGATCAGAGTCTCCCTTAATTTGTGTCTGTGAAAATGTGGTTTCTTTTTATTCTTTGGGCCCCATAAATAAGCGTGCCAGCCTGCCTGTAGATCGTGGCCTTCTAATGTCAGAATTCTCTTATTTTGTAATGTGACCCAATCTTTGATCCATACTAATTTGGCCGCTTTCTGGTATAATTGCCAATCCGGTAATCCGAAGCCGCCCATGTTTCTTTTCCCTTGCAGCGTTTTATATGCAATTCTTGCCTTCTTCCCTTCCCACAGAAAATCTCGCACCTTCCTTTCCAGATCTAGAAAATATTTTTTATCCAGGTTCACCGGGATAGTTTGAAACAGAAATATGATTTTGGGAAGAATATTCATTTTAATTGCTGAAATCTTACCTGTAAGGGATAGTTTTAATTTCTTCCATCTATCTATGTCCTGTTTTATTTTTTGTAGTAATGGACTATAATTGTCCTCTTTTAAGGAGGAATACCTTACAGTGATCCAGATTCCAAAATACTTTATCTTCTTTGCTATTTGGAGTTCCAGGGACTTTTCTAACCGCTTCTTGTTCATCTCCGCCATATTTCTTACTAAGATTTGGGTTTTAGTTTTGTTAAGTTTAAAGCCAGCGACTTCACCATACTGTTGTATTTCCTGGAGTACCTTGGGACCAGATTTTAAGGGATCTTCCATTATTAAGGCCACGTCATCCGCAAAGGCTTGTATTTTAAAAATTTCTTTCTTAATTTGTAATCCTTTAATTTCTTTGTTGTCTCTAATCTTTCTTAATAGGATTTCCAGCGCCATTATAAAGAGTAAGGGGGACAGGGGGCATCCCTGTCTAACTCCCTTTTGTATCCAGAATGTCTGTGTCTTATCCCCGTTTATTAATATACTTGCTCTCTGTTTGTTATATATATTTTCGATCATCTTTCTAAAATTTGTGCCAAATCCCATCAAATCAATTTGATTAATCATGAATTTCCAATTTAGATTATCAAACGCCTTTTGGGCATCCAAAAACGCTAACGCCAGCTGTTTTTCCGGGTGTTGTTCATAATATTCTATGACATCTATTATTGTCCTCACATTATCCCTCATTTGCCTCCCAGGGAGGAATCCTTTCTGATCACTATGAATCCAGCCATTAAAAAATTTTTTTAGTCTCTCCGCAATTATACTAGTAAATAATTTATAATCTGAGTTTAACAGAGAAATCGGCCTGTAGTTTGCTATCTGTTTTGGGTCAGCACCTTCTTTCAAAATGAGGGTAATAATATAGGTTTCCTTCCAGGAGTCTGGAATTCTTGTACCCACTAGTACCTCATTAAATATGTCCAACAATTCTAATAGTAGTTCTTCCTCAAATTTTGCATAAATTTCCCCCGGGAGGCCGTCTGGGCCTGGTGTTTTATTTTTCTTTATTTTGGCAAGCGCAGATTTGAGTTCTTCCATTATGATTTTATTATTTAACATTTCTCTCTCTTCTTCTGCTATCTGTGGCAAGTTAGCTTCCATCAAATATTGTGCAATTTTGTCTGGATCAATCACTTCCTCTTTATATAAGTCTTCATAAAATTTTCTCGCCCTTTCTAGCTTATCTATTTCTTTTGTCAGAATGTCCCCATTGATATCTTCTAATATAAGAATTTGATTTTTTTTCCTGTTCTTTTTTTAATCTATAAGCTAGCCATCTTCCCGACTTGTTGGCATTTTCAAAGTGATAGTGTTTTATTTTCTTAATTTTTTGTGTCAACTCTTTCTGATCCAGGACGTTAAGGTTATGTCTTGCCATCATCCATTTTTGTTTGGCCATCTCGTCTCCCGGGTTTTGTTGTAGTTTACTATCTGCTTCCTCTAAATTCTTATTATAATCGTCTCTAACTTTTCTTTCTTCCTTATTTTTAAACGCCGTATACGAAATCACTACTCCTCTCAAATACGCCTTCATGGTATCCCATACAATTTCCTTTGCCGTATTTTGCCTGCCGTTCTCAATGAAAAAGCGTTTAATTTCTTCATTTAATTTTGTTATAAATTCTTTTTCATTCAAGAGGTTGGATCTTAGACTCCATCTTTGTTGTCCCCTCTTGTTAGTGTAGTGCCAATGTATTTCCAGGAGTTTATGGTCAGTCCAAGTATTTATACTTATGTCTGCTTTCTTAATTTCTAAACCTAATTTTCTAGTAGTCCATACCATGTCAATTCTGGACCAAGAATTCTGTGGGTTTGAGAAAAAAGTGTATTGAGAGTCGTGAGGATGTAGAGTGCGCCATATATCAATTAAATTGATTTCATCGACAAGATCAAAGAAACTTTTTGGCAGAGGTAACCTTTTATTCCTTTTTCTCTCTCCACTTTTATAATCTTTCAATGGATTAACAACTCCATTAAAATCGCCTAGCATACATATTTCCACATGGGCCCAGTTCCCTAATTGTTCGTGCAGTTTTTTATAAAATTGTCCCTGTTTCTCATTTTGAGCGTATACGCCCACCAACAACATTTTTGCATTAGCTCTCCTAATTTCTACCATTAAGATTCTCCCTTTAGTATCCTTATGCTTTAATTCTGCCTCGATTCCCTTTTTCACATAAATCGCCACACCCCTTTTCTTTTTCTCCGCTAATGACACAAATAGTTTACCAAATTTAATAAATTCTAAGGAATTTGCCTCATTTTCTTTTATATGGACCTCCTGTAAACAAATTATATCTGGATTCTGTTTTGCCAATTTTGATAGGATTATCTTTCTTTTTTTATGGTCATTCAAGCCATTGACATTTAAGGATAGGATTTTTAGGCCATCCATTTCTTATTTTGTGTCCGGGTTCTAGTTCTTGTTTGTCTTTAGGGTTACCGCTCTTACTGGTCTGATCTTTTTTCCTTGTCCTTCCGCTTCTTCTTTTTTCTTCTCCTCCTCTATATCTTCTTTTGTAGTTTGCTCTTGTGAGATCTCTTCTTCCGTATTTACTGTATCGAGCTCTCCTTTACTAGTCTGTTCTTCTTCTCCTCCTCTTATTTGATCTAGGAAGTCTTGTGCTTCGGATAGACTATCGATTTTAACTTTTCTTCCTTGCCATGATACAATCATCCCCTCTGGTAGAATCCATCGGAATATGAGATTCCTTCTGTTTAAGTAGCTCGCCAGGAACCTATAGTTTTTCCTCACTTCCCTCACTCTTCTAGGTACCTGTTTTAGGATATTCACCTCCTTTCCTTGAAATTCAATCTTTTCTTCTCTCGCTATGTTGAGGAGAATATCCCTCACTTTCTTCCTGGCGAACTTCACATGGACCTCCCTGGGTAGTCTGTTTCTTCTAACATAGTTCGTTTGAACCCTGTAGACCTCATCAAGTTCTTTGATAATATCTTGTTTGTCCTGCTGAAGGACATCAGCTATCAACCCGACTATTTTATCACTTAAGTCCTCCTCCTTCTCTTCGGAAATGTTTTGGAGGCGAATATAGTATGAGGCCTTATCCATTTCCAGCTGTAGCAGGGACTCTTCAATTCCTTTATGTTGTATCGCATATGTCCGGTCTACCATGTCTAATTTTTTCTCGCTTTGATCCATCCTCTGTTCTACATCTTGGATTCTCCTTTCATTATTTGCGATAGAGGCCTGAATCTCAGTCATTTTTGCATCCAAAACATGAATATCTGTTTTAAGTTCGGAGTGACTATTTAGCAATTTCTCCTGCATTGCAAGCATGGTCTCTTGAATCAGGAATAGAGAGGATTGTACTGTTTGAAGGGTTGGAGTTTGCGGTGGCTTATCTGACTTTTGTATGCCTTCTAAGGGTTTCTGAATTACCGGGGACAGTGTTGTTAAAGCAGGATTAGATGGAGCTTTTTTAACTGATTTCAGGATTGTCGAAGTCATTGTTGCCATTTCTTTCAGCGTTATCTTTTGTTCTTTTATAATTTTCTCAATGTTTTTCCAAATGACCATTCAATAATTTTACCCTACTTGCTTTATCAATTCCTCTTCTCAAATCTATTAAGGAGTTTGCTATCTTAATTAATTAGGATCAATTCCTCACTTCAGTAAACTATCTTCCTTAAATCAAACCTTATAGATATAGATATTGTAACTTATATAGCTAAATTCAAATCTTAATATAAAAGTTAATATAAGTCTTAAATGTCAATATTCAAAGCTAATATATGACGTTAATATAAATAAATTAATAAATATTGTCTATAGAGATAAATAATCTATAATAAGTAAATGTAAATAAATATATCTAGATAGATTTAAATAACTATATATACAGATATAAATATAATAAATGTGGTTATATAATTAATTTGTTAATTTTAAATCTAAACCCTTATATATAAATATATAGACATGGAAATATATTCAATAGCAATAAGATAAAATAAGTGTTTAAATTCTATACTCTATATTCCTTAACCATTTATCATTAATTCTCGTTAATACTATTATTCAGGACAAAATCAAAGTTCCAATATTGAAAATACTCAATTAATAAAAAGACGTAGAAAGTGGAAGTCAGGATGTCACCAATTGTATATATCTTTAGTTGTACAAGGGTGGTGACAGCCAATTCAATCTTCTTCTCTCCGCTCTCCCCCTGCTTCCAATGCGTTCCGGCAGTTCTCTATGGTGGATCCTTCTGCTAGATCGTCCTCCTGTCAATCTTCTGCCAACTCCCTCCTTCGACTCAGTGATGGCTGCACTTCCTGTTTCTTTGCGATGCTCACAGGAATGAAAAATTTAGAAGAATCGAGTCACAAACTCTTATTTGCTTTTCGCTCCACTTCCAATCACAGCGCCAGCCGCATCAGCACTTGCCCTCCTCTCCCTCTCGCCACGACCTCCAGAGCTCTTTATATCGATAAAACTGCTCTTTGCGTATTCCTGGTCGGCTTGCCGGGTCTCCGCCAATACAATCCGCTCCCACTCTTCGTCGCCGCCTCACAAGATCGAACTCTCCTCACCCGACTCCGCCGACCTCTCTCTCCACGCCAAACGCCTCCAAGTATGAAAAAGTGGTAACCGATCTAGCACGGCACCTCAGATCTTCCTCTTAGCTCCCGTCTTTTTTGCTGGCTATTGCGGCTTCAGGCCCGCCATGAAAAGGCCGGCTCGCTGCGTTGGTTTGACAGAGCTGCCGGATCCAGCGGGGGGTGGTTGCGCCCCACACTCTCGCTCGCCCAGCTCTCTCTCTTGTCCGCAGGTCTCTCCGGGACCTGCGCCCCTAACGGGTCCCCAAAACGCGGTGATAAAGAGTGTAGGGGAGCGACGGTCACTCACCCAACACCCTGTCGCCTCAAATCGCCAACCGGAAGTTCCTATTTCTATTTTTCTTCTTATCAAAATATTGTCTTGTCTTAATTATTTCAATGATATAGGCCATTCTTCCTAACTGTGTGTCATGGGTTCATCTATATAAATAAAAAGTTAAATGTCCATTTGTACATAACCGCACATCTCCGAAAGTTCTTCACCAATTGCTTTCAAATTTTGACACAACGTTGCATTCGACTACGGGCGTGTTTTTATATACCTATATTATATACATGTAATACCTGTGACAGGTAAAAACATGAAAAACTTTGGAAAACATTGAAAGACAGTGACAAACATTGAAAAACTTGAAAAACAGCGCCATCTGCTGGATGTAAAACCAACATGGCAGCCTCCCAGCCCTGATTACGCTCAACAGATTTCTGCTCCTTATATTTAGACTCTCCATATTACTTCCAAGAAATTGCACATTTGGAAGGCAGAGACGCCTGAGAGCCATATCCTGCCACCAGCCCCGCCCAGCCCGAGTCTGGCTCTGACCTCCCCCTTCCCCGGCCACCCCATGAACTAGCCTCTCCCACCACTGCTGCCCATCCCCCTCGCCAGCCACAATCGGGGCTCCCTCCAAAGAACACCTGGCAACGAGTCTGCCTGGGTCCGCCGAGCGGGAACCCTCCATCCCTCACCTGGCCTGAATCACACCTGGACCAGTGCTACCATGGGCCCCGAGGTCAGAAAGACCAGCCGCTAACCTGCGCTATGCGAATCCGGTCGGTGAGCGGGAGATGGAGGCAACTGGAGCCTCGGGGTCACCTTTGACCAGCATTGCCTTTGATTCCCAGGTGGGCGCTCTGGCAATTCATGGAGCTTACACGAAAATTTCAGCCTCTGGCAGAAAGGGGGCTCTGGGGAGGCTTCGGGAGGCGGAAACGGGCAGGAGGGAGTATGGCCAGCCCTCCTTGGTTTCGCCTGGAAGAGTGGGGGATTTAATCATTCCTCTGCCCTTGGCAGGTGGGGGAGGAGAACTGCGCAGCAGGGGTCCAGTGGGGTGTGTGTCGCTCCTGGCTTTGCCGCTTTCTTCCTTTGGGCAGGAAGCCCCAACCCAGCCTCGAGCCCCTGCCACACACCCTCCCTCCCTCCCTTCCCTTCCCTTCCCTGCTATGTGTCTCCCCATCGAGCCCCAAGAGAACATCAGTGTAGGGAGGATGGAAGGGGCCCCCAAGTTTCTGCTGTGATGCAGAGAGCTGCGAAGGCCTGGCCTGAAAAGGTAAGGGTGATGGCGGGAGATGCAGAAGAGGCCAGGCCAGAGACAGAGATAAACAGAGAGAGAGGGAGAGAGAGACATAGAGAAATACAGTGAGACAGGGGGGAGAGAGAGAGACATACAGAGATACAGAGAGAGAGGGTGGGAGAGAGAGAGAAAGACAGAGCGATACAGAGAGAGGGGAGAGAGAGAGAGACATAGAGATACAGAGAGGGGGAGAGAGAGACATAGAGAGATACGGGGGGAGAGAGAAAGACATAGAGAGATACAGAGAGAGATGGAGAGAGAGACACATAGATACAGAGGGGGGAGAGAGAGACATAGAGAGATACAGGGGGGGAGAGAGAGATAGAGAGATACAGACGGGGGAGAGAGAAACATAGAGAGATACAAAGAGAGATGGGGAGACAGAGAGGGAGGATTTTGTGGTTCCCATTGTTTTTTAGCAACTGGTTCTCTGCCCTAATCACCAGCTGGGTAAGCATGGCTCGGGGGTTGTCATGTGACTGATGAAGGTGAGTGACGTCAAGTTGGCCACACACACCAAATGTTCGTGGAGACTTTGGAACTTCAGCCTCGCTCTTTTAGCCCAGTTGGAAGCACCAGACTGGGCCACAGCAACGTGTGGCCGGGTACAGCTAGTATTTAAATAAATTTCTAGGAAATCCTTTTTTGTGTTTCTTGTTATAGACATACTTGACTCCATTTCTTGGGGCACTCATCATAATTGCATTAATATTTCTTCAGTCCTTTTTGAGAGTTTTATTGAGCAATAGATGGACTTTGTCGTCACTGATTAGTGCTAAGAATCACTATCATTTTACTTTCCCTGCAGTTTTCCAGGACACCTGATAATAGCACTACTTTGGATCATTATGGGAGATATAAAATGTGACTATACCTATCTACCACAGAAGCACAGAGCCACTGACTACACCAGTGAACTTTGCCAGAAGAAATAATGCAACAAGACACATTATGTGTAATAAATGTATGTGACAATCAAGGCCAATGAGTTTAATAATTTTCCAATTAATTGGCAGTCTGCACAAGCAGAAAGAAGTCCAGTTTGGAAGGATGATTATTAAAAGGATCTGGAGTGAACGGTATATTTAATCCCTCCCTTTCTCTGTGCTTGTAAAAAGTGATGTTTTCTGATGCTTGTACTTTCAGTCTACTTTCCAGTTCTGAAGAAAACACGGAAACTGAAAATTACTTTGTATTGATTCATTTGGCCTATCAAGCCATTTGTCTCAGGTCTTTGAGACAAATTTTTTGAGACAATTTGTCTTGAGACAAATGTTGACAATTAAGGCTATGTAAAACTTTGAAGGAGTATTTTACTTCAATGAAGATTTTATTAAAGCACACCCTCAAAGCTGTTCCACAAAAGGATATGGCCTCTAAGAACAAAGTTATGAGACCACTTAATTTTGTTTTCCTCCACAACACTACAGTTCCATTTTTTTCCCAGTTCCAGTTTTGAGGAGGGCTCACTGGGGAATGCAGAGGGGAACTGCTGGGCATATTCTCTGATCAGCCTTCTCTAGCAGCATTTGCCAAAGTTAGAAGACTTGGCCTTTAGTAAAGCACTAATTCAGAAGCTTCTGCAACTAATAGTAGGATATTGAGCAGCTGAGATAATTACTTTGTTAGTTTTCTGAAAAAACTAACAGTCTCCTCCATGGCATGACCACTGAACCAAATTTGAGTCATTTCACATGGGTGTGTTGTCTCTCTTGACATACCTGGTCAAAGGCAGAGATTTTTCAGCCACACCTGGAAATACCAGAGATAGAAATAACATATTTCTACTTATAATAATGGGCTGCAGAACATTCAAAGGTAATGAATTATTGATCCATATAAGTTAGTATAATGTATTAGCCATACTGGGGGTGCTTCAGGTTGGGGAAAACTGGTCTTTGGTACCCATGTAGCAGCTCTCCCAAATTTTATACAGGAGTCTTTTCCAGCTCTTTTTCATGCATTCATCATTACTATCTTTCCTAACTCAAAACTATATAACTGAATAATTCATTTCTCTCATATGCCTTTGTCTTCAGCAATAATATTCCAGTTTTAGTTGCCTCCAAACTAATTGCCTAGTCTGTACTTTTATCATATCAAATCTAGAATTACATCCATGCTTCTTGGGTCAAAATCATATTTTGCTCAGTATTTAGGAATGCCTTTAAAGAATAGAACAACATTACTAACCATGGAATATTCCCTTCACTTAGAATTCTTTAAAACATTTCACTAAATATAAGTAAATGCATTGGAATTATGTAAATTCCAGTTTTTTAGGGAGACTCTTGCACAACATTTATTGCACAGCATGGATTGAACTGAAATAATAAAGTGTGAATACATTTTTCATAGAGTGCTTTTCTCCCTTCATGGCTTCATGTGGTGTCATGTTGCAAAACAAGAGAACATGCTGTGACCCAGCATGAGAGACAAGAAGATAATGCACCATAAATGAGAAATAAAACTGCTTCAAAATGTGCTATGTTCATATAGATAGTTTGTATCTACTGTGACAATGCTGCCATTGATCTTCCACCCCAGTTATTTTGGAGAAGTGCAAAACTGTTTTTCCTAGCTTTTTCTGTTCCTTTTCCTTACTCTGCCATTTTTCAGCCCCAAAATTTCTTGCTTTAATTTCTCTTACATAGAAGTAAATAGTTTTCTTATCACATTAACCATATTAACAATAACAGCAGAACTTGGTTATTGTCAGATTGGCTTCAACTACTCCCTAGGAAAGAAGGACCCTTGACTCCAGAGGTTTCAGAGAAAATGTACTTTTACTAGAGATGCTGAGTGCTACGTGGATGAGACAAGCTCTGAAGAAAAACTGCACAAAAATCATATATTGAAAGCCAAACCCCAATGTCCCAAACCCTCCCCCCTGGTAGAGCAGTCCAATCAGATCTTGCTCCAATGTTTTGGGAACTTGGTGCCTCAGGCGCTGGTGTAAATTCCTTTCCCAGGACTGGTGTCCTTGAAACTCAGCAGATGGCTCAGTTTGGCACCTCTGGTTCCTGTTAGTGTCCATACTCCCCAAATTCCCATAACATTCTTTCACACCTCTAGCAGTCTTCCCTCCCAGATGCCCCCTCTCCCATGGTTGTGGCAGTTGCTAACAAGCTTAAAGAAAGTGAAGCAGCTGACATTCGGGGGGGTGGGCTTTGCAAAGGTGTTAGCCCTAAAAAAGAAAAGAAAAGAGAAGTTTAAGTATTCAATTGAGGTCTGATATTTCTTTCACCTCAAAGTGTTGTTCCCCTTCTATGAAAATAGGAAGGGGTGATGTGCGAGGAGATGGCCAAAGGGGAGAAGTTACAGGCCATAATGAAATACAGGTGAATTATTTTTAGATTTTTGGGCAATTCCAGTTGTACCATGACTGAGTTGATAATTTTGTTAATTGGGAAGAAACCAATGTATTTAGGGCCCAGTTTTTTGGATTGTTGGGTACACTGTGTGTATTTTGTAGAGAAGTATACTCTGTATCCCACTTTAAATTCCTTTGTTTTGGCACTTTTTTTATCAGCCTGCCATTTGTAGGCTTCCAACAATTGATAACAAAAAATAAGCAAAGAATCCATAAAGTGGAAGAAAAAGCAGAACAAATGGAAAAAAAAGTAGAGGATATATATTATAAATTGATGCTAGCAAATAAAGAGCTAGAAAATACCGTGATAATGTTGGAATCAGAAAAACCTGCCCATTACCTGAGATTCCAGAACATAGAAGAGGAGAAAGGAGATGACTTACCAGAGATAATGGAAGAGTTACTGGTGAAGGTGCTAGGAATAGACAAGCAGGAAATGGAAATAGAAATCGATGAAACTTTAAAAATTTACCCAAACTATGTAAGAAGATGTAAACTGCATAGAGAAGTACATAAGGTTTGTAAAAAAAATTGATAAGAGACAAGATACTCAACAAGGCGAGAGATGAACCATTGGAATATAAGGGGAAACAATTGGTTGTCTTGAAACAGACTTCTAGGAGAGTAAGGGAACTTCGAAAACAATACCATTTCTTGACTACTGTGCTGATCAAATACAATGTAAACTTCAGATAGTTGATACCTGAAGGCATATTAGCTACCTGGCAGGAAAAAAGACATGGACTAGACTCACTTGACAAAACAATGGAATTTTATGATAATTACTTTAACTCAGAAGAGGAACAGGAAATAAGAGGAGAAATAGTGCAGAAAGGCCAAGAAGTACCAATGGCAGTGTTACTGCGTTAAGTGTTTGCCAGCTGAGCTTCCATTCTAAGATTTATGGTAGCCTGGCCAGAGAACAGAGGTTTTCTTTCTTTGAGAAAATACACCATGGAAAACAAGATCTATTCATCTCTAATTAATTACAGTTTCCCCAGGGGGCGAATGAGGCTGATTCATGCTTCGACAAGCAGAAGGAAAATATTTACAGCAAGATGAGAGTGGAAAGGAGAAAAAAAAATGTGCAGAACGAGAAGGAGCAATAGCAAAAGAACCCAGAGAAATAAGAGCAACTAGGAGTATAAGACCTAGATATAAGTAAAGGAATGCAAGAAGAAATAAAGATATTATCAGTCAATATAATACCCTCATAGGGGAGTTCAGGCTGAACTCCCCTATGAAAATAAAAAATATGTTTTCAAAACTACAAAGACAAAAATTGGACATAATATCACTTCAAGAAGTACATATTAAGAAACACCATTATAAATTACTGGAATATCCTAAACTGGGAAAATTATTTCATTTACTATTGCAACAAAAAAGAAGAGGGGTGGTACTATATGTTAAAGAGACAATAAATGCCAAACAAATCTTCAGAGATGAAGAACAGAAAATTTTGATGCTGAAGATGACTTTAAATCAAAAACAGACACTCTTTTTAGTACTTCTAATTTTGGGGGCTAGTTCTTCTTTTTCCATTTTACTCCATTTTATGTTTTATTGTATCCATTTTCATTTTGACATCTTTTTTATGTGGACATTTCTGGAGGTCTTTTTCAAATCTTTTATAATCATCTTCCAATATTTTATATGTTTGTCTTTTCTTGATATTTCTCTTCCTTGTATAGTCCATTATCAAACCTCTAGCATAGGCTTTTATCGTATCCCAAAGATTTTGCATCGATGTCTCCTCTTTCCTATTCTTCTTGAAAAAGAAAGCCAATTCTTTCTCCATTTTCTGCACAAAGTCCTTTTCTTTTAATATAGTGTTATTTAAAGTCCATCTAAATCTTCTCCTTTGTCCTTTCCATTTCACTGTCACTGGATTATGATCTGCCCACGTATTTGCTTTTATCTCAATTTTTTCTATATTCAAAGTCCATTGTTGTCCATATCATATCTAATCTAGACCAAGATGAATGTCTGTCAGAATAAAAAGTATATTGTCATTTCTATCTCTCCACGCATCTTTTAAATTTACTTCCTCGGTCATCTTAAAAAAAGACTTCGGTAGTATCTTTCTGCTGTGCCTTATTGTTTTATGTGTTTTATAGTCCAATTTCTCATCCACTATACCACTAAAATCTCCCATCATACAGATATTATCATATTCTAATTCAATTATTTTCATGTGCAATTTTCTGTAGAAGTCACCTTGGTTGTTATTTGGAGCATATAGTGCTATTAAAAGAATTTTATCTGTTATTTCCACCATCAGAATTCTTCCTTCATCATCTGCATATATTTGCTCCGCTGGTATTGCATTTCTAATATATAAGACAACTCCTCTTTTTTTACATTGTGGCAATGATGTAAAAATTTTCCCTAATTTTGAATGCGCCAATAACTGTTCATGTTGCTTTTTAATATGTACTTCTTGTAAACAAATTATATCAAATTTTAATTTCTCTAATTTGTGAAATACCTTTCTTCTTTTAACAGCTGAATTAAGTCCATTTATGTTTATTGAAATCAATTTTTTCTCTTCCATGTTCATACTTTATAGGTAGGATTTGCTGCTCCATTTGTTCTCGGTTCACGCTGTTCTTTGTACTCCACAATCCCACCTATTGCTCCTTCTGCTTTTTCAATCATTGGTCTTCTTCTTGCAGTTCTATTGGTACTACTGTTGTTTGCAGTTCCATTTCCATTTCCTTCTGTTTAAAGAATTCTGCATAAAATGCTTTGGCTTTGTCTATTGTATCTATTCTGTATCTTTGCAGTTGCCACGTTAACACTAATCCTTCTGGAATCAGCCAGCTATAGTTCACACCTTTTTGAAGTAGTATTTTAGTCAGAAATTGGTATTCTCTCCTCATCTCCCTCACTTTTCTTGGTATTTGCTTCAGAACCACAATTTCTTTCTCCTTGTACTTCAATGCTTTTTCTCTGGCAATCTGCAGTACTTGTGCTTTGATCGATTTCTTAGTAAACCTTATATGTACTTCTCGTGGTAGTTTGTTGCGCATTGCATACCTAGTATAAACTCGATATATTTCATCAATGGCATCCATCATCTTCTCCTTGGTAATTTCTAGTGCTTCTGCCAAAATTCCTATCATTATTTCTGCCAAAGTCTCACCTTTCTCTTCTTCTACATTTTGAAATCTAAGATAAAATTCTGATCCGTCCATCTCCCATCCAATTAATCCACTCCTGTCACGTTCAACTTCTCCCAATCTATTGTCCATGTCTTTAATTTTTTCTTCTCTTTGCTCCTCATTTTTCTCAATTGTTTGCTGTCTATCTCCATATTTCAACATCATTTGCTGTATACTTGCCACTTTTTCATCTGTCTTTGATTGTTGTTGTTCAATCTTCTGGACTACTTGAAGAATCATCTCTTTCTCTCTTTCTTTTTCTTTCTCCTTCTTCTGCTGAAGCATCATCTGAATAGATCACTGTCCTCCAGATGGTGACGAGAGAGGCGTAGTTGAGGCAGACTCATTCTATCAAGTAGTCACCAGTAGCCAAAAGAAAAAAAAAATCCAAGAAAAAAGAGAATAAAGAGAATAAAAGAAAAAAGGAAGAAAGAAAAAATTAACAATTCTTCAGGTTCTTCAATACCCTAATCCACTTTTAAAAAGGCTTAATTTAATCCCAATGTCAATAAAATATCATCAAAATCAATAATAATAATAATAAAATAGAAAGGAAAACAAAACTGAAAAATGAAAGGCCAAAAAGCCAACCAAATTTTTTTTAAAAAATCAAAATCAAAAATCAATCTTCAGGCACTTGTACACCTTAATCCAATTCAGTTATATATGAGGAGGGGGGGAGAGGAAAAGTTCCATAAGTCCATTGAAAATGTTTAAGCAGGGAAAGAATACAGAGAATAATCACTTAGCAGGAAAAAAAAATGATGAAAGGTGAAAGAAGAAAAGATTCCAGTTTTTTCTACAATTCTCCCTCCCAAACAACAACAAATCACTCTTGTTCAGTCTCAGACTCCTACTTCTGATAGTTCCCCGAAGAACACCTGAATAAACAATACAGATAATTCCAACTTCCTCAGATGTACTTATCTGTACCTATCTTATCTGCAAGAAAGTTCAGAGTCCTTGAGTTGTAAAAGTATAACACAATTGTTTCAACTTACTACTTAAATAAAAAAGTAACAAAGTTTCCAGTCCAGTAAAAAAAAAAGTAGATGGCAGTATTACACACTGTCCTTTCTTCCCCGCTCTTGTAATCCAAAAGTTCTTTGTCAATAAAATGGAGAATTAAAACAATCCTCAGAGAGAGGAGAAGAAATTAAATCCCAAAAAGAAAAAAGAAAAAAAGAGTATTTTCAATAAAAGGCACAAAGGCTTAAAAATGTAAGGCAGCTCTCAGTTCTATTAGTCCTTTTCAATCCAGACCCGGTCAAAAACAAAACAATGATTTATACCTGCAAATGGTTTGAAAATAAGAAATAAATCCATGTACAGTATAATTTGTGAGCGGTGTGGGGAAAAAGAGCCTTGGTAGTACAGGGGTTTAAGGCACACTGTTATTAAGCTGGTTATTAAGACCAGCTGCCTGCAATTACTGCAGGGTTCGAATCTCGCCAAGGCTCAAGGTTGACTCAGCCTTCCATCCTTTCTAAGGTAGGTGAAATGAGGACCCAGTTGTGGGGGCAATAAGCTGACTTTGTATAAATATACAAAAGGATGAAGGCTATTGCTGAGCACATTGTAAGCCGCCCTGAGTCTTCAGAGAAGGGCGGCATATAAATCAAATTAAAAGAAAAAAGAAAAAAAGAAAAAAATCCAGCTTAATTTCGCCACTTAATTTCCTTTTATCTCCAATGTAATTTCCACTTCAGTCTCAGGGTGTTCTTTTATATTGATTTAAATTGAAAGTCTCTTACCACATCTACTCACTGTCCTAATCTTCTTTCAGGGCTGTCCCAACTTCAGCAGCTACAATGGCTGCCGCCTCACTGCTAGAAAAAGGGCTTCTCCTGGATCAACCAGGGACTTTGCAGTGTCCCTGGAATCATCAGGATGTGCCCTCCACTATCACAGTCAAAATGAGACTGTGAGGTCCAAAAAGGACATCGAGTGGTGGGGTTCTCGGTGGCAATCCTGGAGCCCAGGAATCCTCCAACTGTTCCGTCGCGATGTCAGTTCCTTCCCCCCCCCAAAAAAACCCAGACACTCTTGGTTGCCATATATGCAACCAAATAATGGACAAGAAGAATTTTACAAAAACTTCACAAGAAGATACTCAAAAGAGAATATGAAAATATTTGTCTTATAAGAGATTTTAATGCAATAGTTGATTCAAAACTTGGCTACAAAAGTAGTAAAGTAAATAATAAAAACAAGAAGGACCTTACCCAGAACCTTTGTTAAAATGATAGAAGAACTATTGTTACAAGACACATGGAGAGAAATGAATCCAGGAAAAAATCAGTATACATTTTATTCTAATGTTCATCAATCTGGGTCCAGAATAGACATGATTTGGATGACTCCAGAACTAAGTGTAAGCATGCAAGAGGTAGAAATAGAACAAAATTTATGGGTCGATCATAATCCAGTTAAAATTAGCTGGAAAGGACAAAAGAGAAAAGCAAGGTGGACCTTAAACTAATCTATAACAATAGAATTTATACAGATGATGGAAAGAGAACTGAGGTTCTTCTTTAAAGAGAATAGAAAAGAGGAAACTTCACTACAGAATGTGTGGGATACAGCAAAAGCATATATCAGAGGATTAGCTATAATTTATATAGCGAAGAAAAATAAGAAAAAGAAACAATATCAAAAGACTTTGGAAGAAGAATATAAAGGACTTGAAATAGAGTTACAAAAAGAACCACACAAGGTATGCTTAAAAAATCAAATGGGGATGATTAAACACAAGTTAAATACCATGGCAAAAGACGAATTGACACAACAAATAAAAAGAGCAAAACAATTTTTTTTTTTGAAAATGCTAATAAACCTGGAAGATGGTTAGCCTATAAACTGAAGAAAGAAAAAGAGAAGAGATGTATAAGTAAATTTCAGGATGAGGAAGGCACACTACAATATCAAATGGAAAAGAAAAAAGATATAATACAGGATTTATATAAGAAGGTATATGATCATGAAATACCAGAGGAAAAAATACCAGAGGAATACCAGAGAAAAAAATAATACAATATTTGGAAAAAGCTAACTTACCAAAAATTCCGGAAACAGTGAAAAACATGTTGAACGAAAGAATTTCAATGGCAGAATTAACAGAAGTGATCAATAAACAAAAAAATAACAAAACACCAGGTCCAGATGGTTTACCAGCAGAAATTTATAAAGACCTCCAAGATACATTGAGTTTGCCAATGTTAGAGATGTATAATGAGGTCCTATTAGACGCCAAGATACTAGATACATGGACAGAAGCTTATATTACTTTGATCCCTAAAGAAGATTCAGATGCAACACATTTTTTTTTTATTTGATTTATATGCCACTCTTCTCCGAAGACTCAGGGCGGCTTACAGTGCGTTAAGCAATAGCCTTCATACTTTTGTATTTTTATACAAAGTCAGCTTATTGTCCCCACAATCTGGGTCCTCATTTTACCTACCTTAGAAAGGATGGAAGGCTGAGTCAACCTTGAGCCTGGTGAGATTTGAACTTGCAGTAATTGCAGGCAGCTGATGTTAATAACAGTGCTTTAATCTGCTGCGCTACCAGGGCTCCTAATAAAGAACTACAGGCCAATATCAGTATTAAATGCAGACTACAAAATATTTGCCTCAATAATCACTGAAAGATTAAAAAGATTCCTCATTGAGTTTATACATTCTGATCAAAACAGGCAAATTAGAAACAATGTTAGAATAATCTTGAATATATTGGAGTATTATGAAATACATAGTGAAAAACAATTAGCACTATTTTTTTGGATGCCCAGAAAGCATTTGTTAACATAAATTGGCAGTTTATGTTGCAACAATTAAAATACATGGACTTTGGTGAGGAATTTACAAACATGATAAAGGCAATTTATACACATCAGAGAGCTAAAGTGATGGTGAATGGAGATGTCACAGAAAATTTCAATATAAAAAAAGGAACAAGACAAGGCTGTCTGCTATCTCCATTATTATTTGTATTAACATTAGAAGTCTTAACCAGAAGTATCAGACAAGATTCAGAAAGATCAGGACAAGATCCAGAAATAAAGGGAATGGAAATCAAAATGAAAAATATAAATTACAAGCATTTGCAGACGATTTAGTTTTTATATTAGAAGAACCACTAGAAACTGGTCCTAAATTGATAGAGAAAATTGAGGAATATGGAGAAGTGGCAGGGCTGAAAATAAATAAAGAAAAAAACCAAAGTAATAGTTAAAAATCTGACAGATAAACAAAAAAGAGATTTGACAGAGAAAATTGATCTGCAGATAGTAAAGAAGGTTAAATATTTAGACATGTATTTAACAGCAAGATGCGCAAAAATTAAAGATGACAACTATATAAAATTAATACAACAAATTAAGCTGGATCTGGAGAGATGGAATAATTTACAACTATCTTTGATAGGGAGAATAGCCTCCATAAAAATGAATATGCTACTGAAATTACTTTTTCTATTCCAAATGATACTGATAAAATTAGGAAAAAAAAATACTTTGAAGAACTAAATAGAATAATTTTGAAGTACATATGGCAAGGCAAAAAAGCAAGAATAAAATTGAAAATGCTACAGGAATCTAAAAGCAATGGCAGCTTTGGACTACCAGACTGGGAGCTATACTATCAGGCATAGGTACTCACATGGGCAAAAGAATGGATAAATTTGAAACAAAGACGACTGCTGTTATTAGAGGCATACTTTCCTATCGTACAGAAGGAGTACGGTGCATAGATACTTTCAAAGACACTATGTGAGGAATGCTTTGCTTCATGTATGGGAAAAAATTAAATGACAAAATTATATGAAAATACCAGTCTGGTTCTCCACAATGGTATATGCATTGATATATGGAAGCAAATCTCATTAACTTGGAAAAAATTGTATCCTATAAAATATTTTAAATGAGAATGGTGAAGTTAAAACTAGACAACAATTACAAAATCAAGGGGTGGACTTGGCTTGGTGGCCGTATTTACAGATAAATTCAAGATACGAAAAAGACGTTAAAACATGGGGTCTTTATAAAGAACCAACAATATTTCATAAGATCTTATTAGGGAAAGATGAAAATATATATATATATATATATATATATATATATATATATATATATATATATATATATATATATATATATATATATATATATATATATATATATATAATAATAATTATTATTATTATTATTTAATTTCTATACCGCCCTTCTCCAATAGGACTCAGGGCGGTGCACAGCCAAGGTAAAAACAGAGCATACAAAATTTAAAAACAATATTAAAATAATTACATATTTGGCCGTAAATTAAAACAACCCAATTTAAAATCAATTTAAAATTTAAAATTTGGCTCAAGCCAGCTCAGCTAGTTGGAATAAATGGGTTTTCAGGGCCCGACGAAAAATCCGGAGGTCTGTTATTGTACGCAACTCTGGGGGAAGGTTGTTCCAGAGGGTGGGCGCCGTCACAGAGAAGGCTCTCCCCCTGGGGGTCGCCAGCCGACATTGTCTGGCGGACGGCACCCTGAGGAGGCCCACTCTGTGAGAGCGTACTGGCCGGTGGGAGGCTATTGGTGGCAGAAGGCGGTCTCGTTAGTACCCCGGCCCTAAGCCATGGAGCGCTTTAAAGGTGGTCACCAACACCTTGAAGCGCACCCGGAAGACCACCGGAAGCCAGTGCAGCTCGCGCAGGAGAGGTGTCACATGGGAGCACCTCGTCGCCCCCATAATCCCCCGCGCGGCCACGTTCTGGACCAGCTGGAGTCTCCGGGTGCACCCCAGGGGGAGCCCCATGTAGAGAGCATTGCAGTAGTCCAGGCGGGAAGTGACTAGTGCCTGAGTGACTGTGCGTAAAGAGTCCCGATCTAGAAAGGGACGCAACTGGTGTATCAGGCGAACCTGATAAAAAGCCCCCCTGGCCACGGCCGTCAAATGATCTTCTAAAGACAGCCGTGCGTCCAGGAGGACGCCCAAGTTACGAGCCCTCTCCGTGGGGGCGAGTGATTCGCCCCCAATAGCCAGCGATGGCGTCAGCTGGCTATATCGGGACGCTGGAAGCCACAGCCACTCGGTCTTGGAGGGTATATATATGTTTTCTGAGGTTTTCACAGGTATTTCTATGTAGGTCTTTGGTTATTCAGGTTTTCTCCTGCATAAAATTGGAAGTGTCTCGGCTTCGCGCTTCTAGGAGCAATGTGTGATCGCAGCTGTTTCTTCCTTTTATCTGCTAGTGGGGGTGTGAACTGATTGGATGGGAGCTTGGCTGTGTTCTGATTGGGTGGAGGTATGTTCTGATTGGTTGGGGGCTTGGCTCTGCTCTGATTGGATGGGGACTTGGCTCTGCTCTGATTGGTTGGGGGTGTGTTCTGTTTGGGAGGGGGCTTGGTTGTGCTTGGGTTAGTCTGAGTTGCAGGGGGATTTGAGCTGGTGAACTGTGTTGCTGTTGTTTGGCTTTGCGTTCGTGGTCATGCCACATCTTCATGGTGGGTGTCAGTCTGCTTCATGTATGGATTGGAGGGGTTTAAAGTGGCTAATGATGCAGCTACGGTCTGGCTTCTGGTCCGTGGTCATGCCTCATCATCGGTGTGGGTTTGAGTCTGCTTTCCGCGTGGATATGTGACCCTCGTGAGTGTGGGTCTGGTGTCATTCCTCATGTTAGGGACTCGTTTGTCAATAAGGGCGGGTTTCCAAATGGCTGGTAGGTGGGAGGTATCATCTCGTTTATTCATGCTGTGTGGGCATTTTTCTATCTCAATGGCTTCTCTGATTATTCTGTTGTTAAAATATTCAGTTTTGGTGATAGTTCTGGTCTTTTTAAAGTCAATTTCATGTCCTGTGGCTTTAAGATGTTGGACCAGGGAAGAAGTTGGTTCCTCTTTTCTGACTGTGTTCTTGTGTTCTTCAATGCATGCACTTATTCTTCTGTTGGTTTGTCCGATGTATGTGGTGGGGCAGGCGGTGCATGGGATTTCATATACTCCTTGGTTTTCTAACTCAATTTTGTCTTTGGGGTTTCTTAGGATGGTGGATATTTTTTGGTTTGTGCAGAATGCTGTCTTGATGTTGTGTTTGTGGATGATCTTGCTGATTCTTCTGTGGTGCCTTTTATGTATGGGAGGAGGGCTTTGCCATTTTCTCGTTCTCTGTCTTGGATTTTAGTGGGGGTTTCTTTTTGGATTAGGTTGGTAATCTTATTTCTTTGGAATCCATTGGATGTTAGTACGTTAGTGAGAGTGTGTAGTTCGGTTTTTAGGTGTTGTTCGTCAGCTAAGCATTTTGTTCTGGAGATGAGTGTCTTGGCTACGGAGTTGATCTGTGCTGGGTGGTGGTGTGACAGTGCATGCAGATAGCGATTTGTGTGTGTTTTCTTCTGGTAGATGGTGTGTCCTAGGGAGCCATTGGATTTTTTGTAGACTAAGACATCCAGGAAGGGAAGTTGGTTGTTAGCTTCTGTTTCCATGGTGAGCTGTATTTTGGGGTGTAGGCTGTTGAGGTGTGTGAGGAAGTTGTCCAGTTTTTCTTTCCCATGTGGCCAGATTATGAAAGTGTCATCTACGTATCTGAACCAGAGTTTGGGTTTGTGATCAGATTTTTCTAGAGCTTGGGTTTCCAAGTGTTCCATGTAGAGGTTTGCAATGACAGGTGAGAGGGATGATCCCATGGATGCTCCTTCTATTTGCTTGTATTTTTGTCTGTTATAGATGAAGTATGTGTTGGATAGGCAGCGGTTGGTCAGATCTAGGATGTGCTTGGTGTGCTCAGATCTACGATGTGCTTGACGTACTCAGCCTGACCAAAATCAACCCCAACGACGCTAACAGAATCAGACTCGAAATCACCAACATCCTCTGCACCAGCAAGCCACCCAAAAGCAATTTATCCAAAGAGGAACAGACAACACTATTTAACCTGAAAGACGACACCAGCATAGTAATCCTACCAGCAGACAAGGGAAACGCCACGGTGGTTATGAACACATCTGATAACCAAACCAAATTAACCAACCTACTCCAAGACTCCACATACAAACCCCTAAACACAGACCCCACCACCTACCTGGAAAAAACCACTAGATCCAAAATAAAAGGCTCCCCCATCAGTGAAGAGATCCAGCAAAGAATCATTCCCAGAGAGAAATCATCCAGATGCCCTAAACTCTATGGTCTCCCCAAGATACACAAAGAAGGAACCCCACTTAGACCCATAGTCAGCTCCATAGGCTCACCTCTACAAAACCTAGCCAAATTTCTCGCCAAACAACTACAACTACTTTGAAAAAGAGAAGAGATGTATAAGTAAATTTCAGGATGAGGAAGGCACACTACAATACCAAATGGAAAAGAAAAAAGATATAATACAGGATTTATATAAGAATTTTTGGCAACACTATAGAATTAGACAAATGGCAAAAACTTTGGGATAGGAACTATAAATTGACAATGGCTATGGCATATAAGGAAAACCTTTATAAAATGTTTTACAGGTGGCATTTGCCACCGGCAAGACTGGCAAAATGTTTAGTAATCTGTCTGCTAAATGCTGGAAATGCAATCAGACCCCAGGTACTTACTATCATATGTGGTGGGCGCAAGAAAATATTGGAAGAAAATACACATCTGGTTAGAAAAGATGATTAAGCAATGTATAGACCTGAAACCAGAAGTATTTCTGTTAGGAATAATACCGGAGGGTTATGATAAAGGGACCACATATTTAGTTTTGCATGTATTGACAGCAGCAAGGATCATATTTGCAAAATACTGGAAAAATGAGCATACTCCACCAGATGAGGATATAATTCAGAAAATGTTAGATTGTGCTGAGATTGACAGACTAACTTTAAAAATAAAAAACAAGAATGACACAGAATATTACTTGATATGGAATAGATTTTATGAGTGGTTAGAGATAAGAGGTAAAAATTAGAGGAAGGAAGATTATTGTTACATATGATAAAGATGGTTTATGGTTTAAGTATGTCAATATATTTAACAGAATTATAAATAAGCCAATATAAAGAGAAGTTTAGCTAAATTACTCTGTTACATTATTACTACTGTTACCAATATATGTATTAATACTTTTTAATGCCTTTTCTTTGTTTTTCTTTTGAAAATGATATACTCTGACAATGCACGGTATTCAAAATATTTATGAATAAAAAATAAAAAAAGTATTTTAAAAATCTCCAAGGATTCATGGAAGCATTGGCTCTCTTTTATGAATACCAAGCATATATGCACTAGCTGTGCTTAAGACAATTGCTTCAAGGGGCTTCATAAAAGCATCAGTGTGCATAAACCAAACAGATTTCCTTTTCTGTTGGAGTTAACCTATGAGTATACTGTATGTCATCAGTGTGTATGTTGCTTCTGTATGGGCTAAAGCATAGGTGAGCATAAATCTGTTGAGAATATGTTTAGACAGAAATCAGTATGCTATTTTTGTTTTATTTCCTAATAAATTGTGAGAGGCATATTATAAAAGGGACTGAATTGGGACAAACTAGCTATGATGCAATCCTAGCAAGACAGAGTGGTTGTCGGGTTTTTGCCATCCATAATCAGGAGAAATGACACCTTTGACTTTGGATAGCGTAATCTTCTCCCAGACAAAACTGGTGCTTAATTTGCAGATCGTCCTGAACTCTTGGTTCCTATTAGAAGTGCAGGTAACAGCCATGGTCAGGGAGACCTTTGCTCAAGGTCCATCTTGTGTACCATCTTGTTTATTTGTTTATGCACTGCCCTTATTATTTTTATAAGTATCTCCAGGAGGTGAACATTCCTATATATACATTCCCTAATGATGGTATTACTGTGGTTGGCTAGAAACTGAATATAAATCAGCAGTGCAAGATGGATCAAACAGGCAAGTACAACATTAGGGTCTAACAGTACTTTTTAAATAATGGAAAATAATGTACTTTTTTCTATTGGTATTCCAGCTATAGTAGTATGTCCAATCCTAGGCTTCCCATTATAAGGATTAATAAAAACTGATTCAAAGAAGGACAACAGGATGAAAAGATACAAAAAACTAAGCCTATGCATATTGGCAAAGTTGAGCATGAGACAATTGAAAAGCTATGGCAGCATTTTCAAATGATGTGATGTTCTTTATATAATTTTATAATGTTCAATTATAGGAAAGCAAATTTTTACTGTATATTCATAAGATCTTCCTAACAACATGTCAGCAGTGGAACTTGTTATCAAAAGGGTAGGTCCTCTTCACTGAATGTAATTAAGTGTAAACTAAGCAACCATTTGTTGAGAATGATTTAACTAGGATTTTTCCATAGAGTAATGGATTGGATTTGATGTACTAAATGATCTGATTAAATCCTATGACTGTATGACTGTGTGAATTGGGAGCTATAAATAATAAGTACATAGATAGCCATTCAATTTACCAGCAAGAATCTGAGGCACATTGCATCTCATAGGGGGCAGGGGAGAAGGCATATCATGAAATTTATTATTTCATGATCATTATTAATGGGATTATTTTAATGGGTTTTAATATATGTTTAAATTATATATTTATACATTTATGTATTTTATGTATGCATATTTATGTATTTTATGTTTTATTAGGTTTGTTTTTATTTGTTGTGAGCTGCCCTGAGTCCTACGGAGATAGGGCGGCATACAAATTATATTAAATAAATAAATAAATAAATGAAATGTGTCATGTCATTATGATGCAAACTCAGGAGTTATATATTTGTATCAGACAATAGGCAGAAGAATATAAAGAAAAAATTGTGTCATGTTATCACTGTGTATATGTCATAGTTTGACATAGTCTGAGTATACTGCAGATAGCTATGGTTATATTCTTTATGGAATATGATTTGCTGCCCAAGTATGCAAATTTGAATTGTCCATAAAACTTGATTGTGCCTCTGACTTGACTTAAATTCTAATTTTCCAGCTATATTTAATGACAATAGCATTTAGACTTATATACTGCTTCATAGTGTTTTACAGCCCTCTCTAAGCAGTTCACAAGGTCAGCATATTGCCCCCAACAAACTGGGTCTCATTTGAGCCAGTCAGGATTGAACTCTTGGCAATGGGCAGAATCAGCCTGCAATACTGCATTCTAATCACTGCCCCACCATGTTGGGCAGTTTATTGGAAATATAACCTATCTAAAATACTGTTGCACCTTGGGAAACATATAAAATTTTATTTACTGAATTCAGGCTTCCCCTCCCCAGTTTGTTTTAAAAAGGATGCTGTTTTTGTACTTAATTCAAAATGGTCTAGTGCTTAGATTGGCATCAAATCACAGACTGTCTCATTTAGAAAGTATTCATCACAAATATTAATGGTAATAATTGAAGAATCAGAATTTGATGTTTCAACACTTTCCCTGAAACTTTAAGTTACATTGTACATTAACGTGTACAATAGCTGAATTCTGTGACCTTTACAAAAGGCTTTTGGCCAGAAACAAATTTCATTTAGTCACTAAACAAGTGTGTTGCACAAAGTAACAATTTTCATTAAAGAAAACTCAGCCAGAGGCCTGAGATTAGATGCCTGCATAGTTGCCTGAATATTCTCAAGGATAAAAGGCTGCAAATAAGGATAAATTAGAATGTGATTAAGAATCCATAAAGGTGTTCATTAATCTGTCATCCTTTAGTCACTTAACTATATTTAGCAATATGCTGGCAGTTCTTACTAATGAAAATGAAATGGCTTGTCTGACAATTTACAAAGTAACATGCTGGGTTTTTCCCCCTTGTTAGTTCATGAAAATACTTACTTCTTCTCTGATGAACTCTGTTCCAAGATTTGCAGTCTCATCAGCATTACTTGTTCATCCCTCTGTTGTCAAATTAGCATAGAATAATTATTATTCAGTTTGACAGCAGCTCTGCTCAGATTTATTCATTTGGCTGGGAAGATAAGAAAGGTTGGAAGATAAAACTATGAAGCCAGACATTAACACTTGAACTTCTCTTTTTCCTTTCCCTCCTCCTTGAACAGCTTTCATTAAAAGTTATGCTCTTATCTGAAATGGGTTAGGAAAAATCTGGTTATAGTCTATAGGGAAAGGCTTAGGCCTGATGTTTTGAGTTTATTTGCTTTCTTCAAGAAAATATATGAGTCTTGAATTTCACTTTCACAGATATTTATGTACACTAACCCAAATTACTTTGAAAAACAAAAGAATTTACCAGGAATAAGAGCCTTGGAACCCTTTTTTTAAATAAGTTTTTTATTTTATTTTACATATACATATCAATGCATGAACAGTGTGGCACCTGGGTGTTATGCATTCTAATACAAATAAAACTAGTAGAATTAATCATAGTTATCACATTCAACCATTTTATATATTTCTAATAATAATACACATTTATATTAAGCTGTAGTTTATCATTATTTAATTATTCCATGTTTTTATATATTGATCTAATGCCACTCATCATATTATTTGATCATACATAATAATACCCCATTCAATTTCTAAGCTTCCCTCTTGTTATTGCTTTTATGTTTTTATGTAAAGATGTATACCCTTTCTCTTATTTCTATCTCTCTTCTAACTTCTAATCATGTCACCCTTTTATTAAAAGACATTTTGTTTCTATCCAACATCTCTCTTCCACTTTGGGGCTTTGAATCCTGTTAATTTTTAACTTACCGTACCTCCCATATTCCACTCTTTACATCTATTTGTATTAAAATACAATCATTCATTATTTCATTATTCAATGTTTCAATACACAATTCTAATACCAATCCCAATATTAGACATACAAAATTATTCTAATCATATTCTTTTCATCATCAAATCTATATAATTTTAATAGTAATAAACATGTTTATATTAAAGTATATTTTTTCATTATTTAATTGCTCAGTGTTTCAATATATTATAGTGCCAATCACAATATTATTAAGATATATTTAATAATACCATCATTCCATCAGTTAATATGGCTCTGCACTACATCCTACAACATCTTGAATCTCCAAAGATCTACGCAAGGGTTTTCTTTGTAGACTTTAGTTCAGCTTTCAATATCATGATTCCGGACATTCTTCTAACTAAACTAAATCAGCTACCGGTACCTGAACACACTTGTAAGTGGATCATAAGCTTCCTAACAGACAGGAAGCAGCAGGTGAAGCTAAGCAGCATCACATCAGATATCTGTACAATTAGCACAGAGCCCCCCCAAGGATGTGTGCTCTCTCCACTTCTCTCTCTATACCAATGACTGCAAATGATCCATCTGTTAAACTACTGAAGTTTGCAGATGATACAACAGTGATTGGTCTCATTCAAGACAATGATGAATTCACATACAGACGGGAGGTTGAACAACTACCCTCGTGGTATGATGACCGGAACAGTCAGGAACTGAACACACTCAAAACTGTAGAAATGGTGGTAGACTTTAGGAGAAACACTCTCATATTACCACCTCTTACAATACTATACAACACAGTATCAACAGTAGTATCTTCAAATTTCTAGGTTCTATCATATCTCAAGACCTAAAATGGACACCTAACATCAAAAATGTCATCAAAAAAGCACAACAAAGAATGTTCTTTCTACGCCAACTCAGGAAGCTCAAACTGTCCAAGGAACTACTACCAACCTGCCTTCCATTGAGGACCTGTATACTGCACGAGTCAAAAGGAGGGTTGTGAAAATATTTACAAAGCCCTCGTATCCTGGACATAAATTGCTTCAACTCCTACTCTCAAAATGATGCTGTACACAAATGATACTGCTGTACACAAATGATACTGCACACCAAAACAACTAGACAAAAGAACAGTTTTTTCCCAAATACCATCAATCTGGTAAACAAATAATTCCCTCAACACTGTCAAACTATTCACTAAGACTGCATTACTATTACTTCTTATTGTTCCTATCACCCATCTCCTCCCACTTATGACTGCATGACTGTAATTTTGTTGCTTGTATCCTTACGATTTATATTGATATTGTTTCCTAGTATGATTTGATTGCTTATTTGTACCCTATGACTATCATTAAGTGTTGTACCTTATGATTCTTTTTTAAAAAAAGTTTTTTTATTAATAATTCAAATTTAAAAACAATGGACATGGTTTGACATCTCCGGTTTCTAACATTTCCATCTAATTCAAATTAATAAATAATATATTCCTTAATCTATACACAAATTTACATATATCTTACATTACATCTCAAGCGTACTACATAATTCCTCCTAAACAACTATATCCATATCCAATAAACTTATATCACACACACAAGTTCAGTATACATTGACATATATATTTGTAAACATTCACTACACCTTCTTCTTGGCATTCTTCCTCTTGTCTAACTATTCATAAAATTTAGTCCAGATTTCATAATATGTTGATTCACTTTTATTTTTGAGTTCCAAAGTGAGTCTGTCCATATCTGCACAATTGAAGATTTTACATAATACTTCTTCTGAAAGTGTTTCTTTACTCTTCCGTTTCTGAGCAAATGCTATTCTTGCAGCTGTTAATATATGTAATATTAGGTAGGTTACATTTTTATTATATTTACCACCTGCCATTCCCAATAAGAAAAATTCTGGTATGACTTCTATTTTAATTGTTAGAATTTCTTCTAGCCAGCTTTTTATTTGATACCAAAAACTTTTTGCTTTTGAGCACTCCCATCACATATGATAGTAGGACCCTGGGACCACCTCAAATTTCCAACATCTTGAAGAATATTTGTTACTAATTTTTGCCAATCTTGTGGGTGGGAAGTGCCACCTGTAAAACGTTTTAAACAGGTTTTCTTTATATGAAGTTGTCAATGTGAAATTTTAATATTTTTTCCCATAGATTCATCCAATTATCCAAATCAATACTATGACCAAAACATTTACTTCAGGTTATCATAGTCTACTTTACTTGTTCTTCAAGCATGTCTTGTTCTAATAGATAGTGGTATAATTTCCTTATGGCCTTACTCTCCATACTTAGTAAAATTTTATCCAATTCTGTTGATTCTATTTTTATACCCCATTCCTTTTTATCCTTTATAAATTTGGATTGTATTTGCCCACCATTCTAATTCAATTCCCTCTTCCTTTAAATTATTCCTTGATTTCAGTTCTCCCTTCTCATTAAGTAGTTCTTTATATATAACAACAACAACAACTTTAATGAGATTCGGATGCGTGAGCATTTCTACTATCAATATCCAATTGGGGACTTCTATATAGTTAGTTCTTTTAGTCTTAATCCAAATATCTAAAAGTGCCCTCTTGATGTAATGCCTTTGGAAGTACTGGTGGATTTTATACTTCTCCTCCCAGAGGATAGCATGCCACCCTATTTGAAGATCGTATCTTTCTAGTGTCAATAATCTTCTATTTTTGAGATGTAACCCATCGCTTACCCACACCAAAGTTGCAGTTTGATGATAATTTCCCCAATCTGGAAAGCCAAATCCCCCTCTTTCTTTTGCATCCTGTAGCAATTTTAATTCGATTCTTGGTTTTTTGCCCTGCCATATAAATTTTGATATAATTCTATTCAAATTTATAAAAAAAAAATCTTTCTTAAACCAAACTGGTATACATTGAAATAAAAATATTTTAGGTAAAACTATCATCTTAATAGTGGCGATCCTCCCCATCAAAGAAAGTTGTAATTTTTTCTAAATCAATTTTAATTTGTTCAATAAGTTTATCATAATTCTCTTCTTTTAAAGATCTTGGAGTCAAATGGGTTCCTAGGTATCTGATTTTCTTTACGATCTGAATACCAATTTTTCCTACTAACTCTTTTTCCCCCTCTTCGGTCATATTTTTTACTAACATTTTTGTTTTATCTTTATTTATCTTTAGACCTGCTACCTCCCCATATTCCTCCAGTACTTCCATCAGCCACACAACCAGACTGCATGGGCTCTTCAATAATAAAGACAAGATTGTCCGCAAACGTCTGCACTTTAAAAATTTCATTTCTAATCTTTAAACCACTAACAGTGAGCCTGTAGTACAGTGGACTAATGCACTGTTATTAACATCTGCTGCTTGCAATTACTGCAAGTTCAAATCTCACCAGGCTCAATATTTAATTTATGTTTAGTTACATTTATTTGTTGTTTCAACTCTTATTTTTGTGGTTCTTTTTGTAAATCCTTCTCCAATCTACTAAGTTCCTCTTCTAAACTTTCCTGTCTTTGCCTTTTTTGTTTATTTTGCTGGGCCATATAAGCTATTGCAATTCCTCTCATGAATGCTTTTGCAGTGTCCCATAGATTTTGGTTATTTGTATCTTCTTTTTTATTTTCTTAGAAGAATAAGCACATTTGTTTGTCCATTTTTAATTTAAACTCATTTTGATCCAAGATTGCTTTTTTTAAGGTCCATCTCTTTATCTTCTTTTGTCCTTTCCATTTTATTTCGATAGGGTTATGGTCTGCCCATGAGTTTACCTCAACTTTAATTTCCTCAATTTCTGAATCCAATTCTGTTGATACCTGTGCCATATCAATCCTGGACCATGTGTTATGTCTACCGAATAATATGCATATTGTTTTTCGTTCCCATTCCTTTCTCTCCAGCTATCTTTAATACACAACTCCTCCACCATTGTAAAGAACGTGTTGGGCAGTATCCTTTTAATGGTTTTCCTTGTTTTAACATATATTGATATTGATTGTTTCCTAGTACGATTTGATTGTTTATTTGTACCTATGACTATCATTAAGTGTTGTATCTTATGATTCTTGATGAATGTATCTTGTCTTTTTATGTACACTGAGAGCATATGCACCAAAGACAATTCTTTGTGTGTCCAATCACACTTGGCCAATAAAGAATTCTATTCTATTCTGTTCTGTTCTGTTCTGTTCTGTTCTATTCTATTCTATTCTATTCTATTCTATTCTATTCTCTAATTTTCCCATTTTATTGTTACTTTTATTCCATTATATAAAGGTATGTATATACAAATATTTCCCTCTTCTCTTATTTCTACCTAACTTCTAATCATGCCACCATTCTAAAAAAGAAGGGAAAGAAAGAGAAAAAGAAAAACAAATCAAAACATCAAAGAAAAAAGAGAAACCCTTTCCTTTCTAACATCGTCTCTTGCCCACTTCAGTACTTCAGTTGCTATGCTTTTTTTGACTTGCCTCCCATATTCCTGTTTTGGATCTTTATCTCTGTTTGCATCTACTTCTTGACTATACAATCTAAGTATTTCTCTCATCTCTACCCTCTTCCATTGCCTAGCTTCCAAAGTATCTGCCTATCTCCCATTCAAGAGTATCTTCCTGTATTTCCAATTCTCTTTTCAATTCCCTTAAAATATTTTTCCCCTGGTTTAATTCATCAATCACTGTTATTTTTATTATTATATCCTCCTTGTCTTCTTTTACTCACTGGTTCTTCGGTTCTATCTTTTCCTCCATTCCTTCTGTTAGCTCCTCCCTTTTCTGAGCATCTAGATCTTTACTCATCATCCCTCATATAGCATTTTCCATTTTTTCCATAGTCTCCTTGAATCCTTTCTCCATGATATCCTTTGTGCTTTGGAAAATCAACGCCATCTCTTTCAAAGTTCCACTTATTTCTTCCTTATGAAGCATCTTATTTTGTTTTTTAAAAGAAAATCCCACTTTTGTCCAGTAGTCCAAGAATCAATAATTCAGACCTAAAATTGCACTTCAAGAAGTACACTGATCACAGTTCTATGTATCCCATAGGAAATCAATCAGTTCTGTTTAAATAATCCCAGGCGTTATCAAAAGCCTCTTTACATCCCCTTTACAGGTTCAATCATCTAGCATAACTTTCAGGGGTCACTTTGATTAAATAACTTCCTTCTTCTCATATTTGAGTCTCTAGTAGTCATGGGGCAGTTAGATATAACCCAGTAGATCTTTTCACAATCCTTCATATAAGTATTCCTAGACTTGTATATTTTCCTTCTGTCAGCAGGTGGTGCTTTCAATTTAAATTTCAATGTTGCCACTAGTCAGTCTAATTTTAGTTATTTTGATCATAACTTCAATTGTAATTCAATTATAGAAGCAGGATAAGTTTTTTAAGTAAAAATTTCCAGCATTTTAAAATGCCTTTCCTTTACCATGCCTTCCCAGTTTAAGAGTCCAATCTCTGCATTTTTAGAAATTTATTGTTTCCTCTCTTTAGGTCTTTTCCTTCTGGTCTGGTATTTTTCTCAGAATGCTCAATCGCCACTTTAACAAGCAATTCTGTTGAGTTGCAGGGAGCAATCCTAAAATATTGAAAATTTAAAATGACACACGCTGATTAATTTTTATTAGTTTACTGCTCCTTACAGTACCAAAAGAAGATGCGCTCCTTTTATTAGATCTATCTAGATCCGCTCCAGTCCGGCTTCAGGCCTGGGCACAGCACGGAAACGGCATTGGTCACCTTGGTGGATGATCTCTGGAGGGCTCGGGATAGGGGTTGTTCCTCTATCCTAGTCCTGTTAGATCTCTCAGTGGCTTTTGATACCATCGATCATGGTATCATGCTGCACCGGTTAGAGGGGTGGGGGGGGCACTGTCCTATGGTGGTTCTCCTCCTATCTCTCTGACCAGTCACAGTCGGTGTTGGCAGGGGGGGCAGAGGTCGACCCTCTGTTTGTGGGGTGCCGCAGGGGTCGGTCCTCTCACCCCTTCTGTTCAACATTTATGTGAAGCCGCTGGGTGAGATCATCTGTTGTTTTGGGGTTGAGTTCCATCAGTACGCTGATGATACTCAGCTGTACATCTCCACCCCAGGCCATCCCAACAATGCCCTTGAAGTGATGTCCCCGTGCCTGGAGGCTGTGCAGGTCTGGATGGGGAGAAACAGGCTTCGACTCAACCCTTCCAAGACCGAATGGCTGTGGCTTCCGGTGTCCCGATATAGCCAGATGGTGCCATCGCTGGCTATTGGGGGCAAGTTACTGGCCCCCTCGGAGAGGGCTTCAACTTGGGTGTCCTCCTGGATGCACGGCTGTCTTTAGAAGAGCATATGACGGCCGTGGCCAGGGGAGCTTTTCATCAGGTTCGCCTGATTCTCCAGTTGCATCCTTTTCTGGATCGGGACTCCTTATGCACAGTCGCTCAGGCTCTCGTCACTTCCCACCTGGACTACTGCAATGCTCTCTACATGGGGCTCCCCTTGAGGAGCACCCGGAGGCTCCAACTGGTGCAGAATGCGGCCGCGCAGGGGATTATGGGAGTGATGGGTCGCTCCCATGTGACACCCCTCCTGCACAAGCTGCATTGGCTCCCGGTGGTCTTCCGGATGCACTTCAAAGTGTTGGTTACAACCTTTAAAGCGCTCCATGGCACAGGGCCTGGGTACTTACGGGACCGCCTTCTGCTACCGATAGCCTCCCACCGGCCAGTACGCTCCCACAGAGAGGGACTCCTCAGGGTGCCATCAGCCAGGCAATGTCGGCTGGCGATCCCCAGGGAGAGGGCCTTCTCTGTGGCAGCACCTGCCCTCTGGAACGACCTGCCCCCGGAGATACGTAGGATACCAGATCTCTGTGTTTTTCTCCGTGCTCTCAAAACTTTTCTATTTCACCAAGCTGGGCTGGCGTAACTCCCCCCCCCCATAGATATTTTAATTGTAACGGATTTTAGTTGGGATGTTTTAAATCTGGGCCAAAATTTGTTTAATTCTTTTAATAATTTTAAATTTTGTATTTGTTGTGTACTGAACAGGTTCCCTAGTTTGGGCCCCCTGTTGGAATGTACAGAAGGGGGAAGCATTCTGATTGGTTAGCCACGCTGACAGGGAGTATATAAAGCTGTCAGCGGTTGTTCTCTGTTCTGTTCTGAGGAGAATGTGTTCTGGGTCTCCTGATTGAGTTAATAAAGAAGTTACCTCAGATGTTAATTACCTGTCGTGGAGCCGTCTCTGACAATCAGCTGATATATATTACTGGCGACGAAGGTGGGATCGCCGGACCTGGCAAAATAAGCAGCTGTGAGTGACCTAAACTGGGGTAACTGTGAAACGAGACATACAATGGCGGCGTTGCATAATTTCCCTCTGTTCAACCAAGGCAAAGAAACATGGGATGCTTATGTAGCCCAATTTGAGTGCTTCTTAATAGCCAATGATTACGCTAATCTGTCTCCAGAGCAAAAGAGAGCGTACTTCCTTAGTTTTTGCGGCACGGCATGTTTGATACAGCCATGACCCCAATGGCTCCCCAATCCATACATGCTGGAATTTGGGAGGAATTCATGGCCAAACTCAAAAGATATTATGCACCAGCCCATTCCAGAATAGCCAGGCGCCAGCATTTCTACCATTGCGATCAAGCCCCCGGGGAATCCATTAACCAATATGTTGCGGCGTTGCGTAGGGCTGCACGCCATTGCGAATTCATAAAATTGGATGATTACCTGTTAGACCGTCTTGTCAGCAGAGTGCATGATCAAAATTTAAAACAGTGACTGATCGCCAACCATGAACTAATTTTCCAGGTGGCATTGGACGAGGCATGCGCTGCGGAATTAGCCTCCTTATCCATTGCCGAATTACCCCGGGGTCAGAGCGTGTCCACTACAGAAGCAGGAGTAAGCTCCGCTAACGAAATAAAGACTGAGACATATTCTGATTCAGATGAGGAAATCGAGGTTTGCCATGTCAGGGAGACTAAAAATAAGTCTTCGGGAGTTAGAGCATGTCCGGCAGGTCTTTCAAATACTTCAGCTGTGGGGGTGACCATGTCCAAGTGTCTTGAAAATTTAAAGAGGCAATATGCAGGAGGTGCGGGCGTCGAGGACACATTGCCAGAGTGTGTTGCTCCGCGCAGCCGCAGACTAGCTCCCGGTTCCCAGCTGAGGGAAATACGCAACGTTGGACCGGCCAGAAATCCACGCATGCGCGGCCACCACAGGGGTTTTCCGCTGTCAACCTAGTGACACCACCGAAACACGCGGGAAACCCAAAAATCACTCTGACAGTTCACATTGAGGGACGCCCCTGTGAAATGGAAGTGGACACGGGCTCCTCCACATCCATCGTCTCCTGGAGCACTATCAAGGGACTAGTGCCAAAGTTGTCAAAACGCCTGCTGGAGCCTTGCCCACTCCTATTGAAAGACTACCAGGGCGCTCCCATTCCGGTTGTGGGAACTGGAACATTTAGAGTAAAATTCCATGATTTTAATGGCCGTCTATCCCTGGTAATAGTAGATGGCCCTCTTCCAAGCCTCCTCGGCCTTAATTGGTTTGCTGCCCTGGGCCTTACAATTCACGGCATCCATGCTATCCAGTCAGCCGAATTTAATACTTTAGTACATGAATTCCCTTCGGGTTTTTTTGACACCTTGGGAAAATACAATGGGACACCGGTATCGTTCAGCCTTGACCCTTCTGTCCCACCGAAACGCCTCAAGCCACGCAGGGTGCCCTTTGCCTTGCGGCCTCAGGTGGATGAAGAGCTCGACAAGCTCATTCAACAGGGCGTGTTGGAACCGGTGGATTACGCCAAGTGGGAAACCCCCACGGTCATCGCCATTAAAGCAAATGGAGCTATCCATATTTGCGCTGACTACAGGGCAACGATAAATCACGCATTACAGGATCATGCGTATCCCGTCCCAGTGGTCCAACACTTGTTACCCTCCCTGGGCCAGGGGTCTGTTTTTGCAAAACTTGATTTATCCCAGGCTTATCAACAATTGCCTGTTGATGATCTGACAGCTGAGGCACAGACCATCGTTACTCATTGTGGGGCTTTCCACTGCCGCCGCCTGCAATTCGGGGTCTCTGTGGCGCTGGGGATTTTTCTAAATTTAATGGAGCGCCTCCTCCATGGCATCCCCGGGGTCGCCCCTTACTTTGATGACATCATTGTCTCTGCCTCTACTGTTCCACAATTAATGTCTCACCTCCGCCGCATTCTCACTGCCTTTCAACAAGCTGGCCTCACTGTCAAAAAGGACAAATGCCTCGTCGCAGTCCCAGAGGTGGAATCCCTCGGTTTTCTCATCGATGGCCACGGCATCCACCCAACTCCCGCAAAGACCAAGGCCATACTTGACGCTGCGCCCCCGACGTCTAAACCTGAACTACAAGCCTTTCTGGGCTTGCTTAACTTTTATGCCATTTTTCTGCCTCACAAGGCATCCGTGGCGGAGCCTCTCCATCGATTACTGGACCGTGGGGCCAAATGGACCTGGGATGCAAGGGCGTCTTCCGCCTTTGCAGCTGTTAAGCGTTTACTAGTTTCGAACTCCGTCCTCGTTCAATATTCTAAAACTCTCCCTTTGGTACTCGCTTGTGATGCCTCGCCCTATAGGGTGGGCGCTGTACTTAGCCATTCTTTCCCTAATGGCAGGGAAACTCCTGTAGCTTTCTTCTCCTGCATCTTAGCCCCCACGGAGAGAAATTATTCCCAATTAGATAAGGAAGCGTTAGCCTTAGTGTCAGGGGTTAAGAGGTTTCATGATTACTTATATGGTCGCCATTTCTCCTTAGTAACCGACCATAAACCATTATTGGCTTTGTTGTCGGGGGACAGGCAAATGCTCCAAATACTATCTCCCAGGCTCACCCGTTGGTCAGTTTTTCTCTCCGCTTATAACTATATACTGACCTATGTGCCAGGTAAGCATTTAGCGCATGCAGATGCTTTGAACCGATACCCTCTTAAATCCCTACTGTGTGACTCTGCTCCTGTTTCCGCAGTTCTCTTAATTGATGACTCGCCCCTGCCGGTTATGGCTGCAGACATTGCTCAAGCTTCGGGGCGAGGCCATGAGGTTTCGATGGTCCTGCAGTGGGTCCTTCGGGGATGGCCTTGAGGGGAGGTGGGCCCCAAGTGGAAACTGTATACTCTGCGGAAGTCAGAATTGACAACCCAGGAGGGATGTTTATTGTGGGGTCACCGGGTAGTTATCCCCGCCCCGCTGAGGGAGTCGGTCCTGGCAACCCTGATTGCAGGTCATCTGGGCATAGTCCGGATGAAGGCCCTAGCTCGCTTGTATCTATGGTGGCCTAAGCTAGACGAATGCATAACTAACTGGGTGTCCACCTGTTCGCAGTGTCAAGAAACCCGGCCTATGCCACCTAAAGGGACACCCAGGGTGTGGAAAGATCCTAGGAGGCCGTGGTCCTGCGTGCATATTGATTTCGCGGGGCCTCTCCAAAGTCAGATATTCTTAATCCTTGTTGATGCATTTTCTAAATGGGTAGAGGTTATTCCTATGCCCTCAACCTCCGCCGATGCACTTATACGAACCCTATGTACATTATTTGCTACGCATGGCTTGCCTGATGAACTCGTGTCAGACAATGGGCCACAATTAATGGTGGCAGCCTTCGAGATGTTTTTAGCGGGGTTAGGCATTGTCATCAGACATTGTCTTATTTCTCCTTACCATCTGGCCAGTAATGGCCGGGCTGAGAGGGCCGTCAGATCGACTAAAAACGCCTTAGAGCGCATGGCACAAAAGGTTGGGCCACAAAGGTTGCGGAGTATCTCCTTGTCCAACATTCAACCCCCTGCCCCCTGACCAACTGCAGCCCAGCAGAGCTTCTTATGGGCCGCCGCCTGCATACTGTACTAGATAGGCTGCATCCTTGTTATGCTCCAAAGAAGCCATTACACTTTGCAAGTCTCACTGTGGTTTGAAGGATGGTGACTTAGTCTATGCTCGTAACTATGTGGGCCATCATCTATGGCTACTGGGGGTAATATTAGCTGTTACGGGCCCCTGCTCATATAAAATAGATATGGGATGTGGAAGGGTCTGAGACGGCATCAGGATCAAGTAAGAGTTAGACGGGTCACTGGAAGCAGGGGAGTGGGGCAAGACAGGGACGGGAATGAAGCAAACCCATTAGACACGACACCCAATGTGACATCTGAGGATGCAGAACATCCAACCACGCCACAGCCTCATTCACACATGCAACATAGGCCCCAACAGCCAACAGACGAAGGCCGGAACACGGCCTCGCAAAGTGCCGAACAGTCACCACCAGAAAGCACAACTACCCAAACAAAAGAGCACGATGAGTACTTACCTTCAGCCGCTGAAGACCGTCCCAGACCTGAAGATGCAGGAGCCGAGGGAAGAGCCGACAAAGAAGCAGAACTTGAAGGCCCCCGCTGTTCTGGCCGACTTCGGCGTCGGCCAACACACCTTTAGGATTACGCATGCGCGTTCCAGGGATAAAGGGGTGTTGTGTACTGAGCAGGTTCCCTAGTTTGGGCCCCCTGTTGGAGTGTACAGAAGGGGGAAACATTCTGATTGGTTAGCCACGCTGACAGCGAGTATATAAGAGCTGTCAGCGGTTGTTCTCTGTTCTGTTCTGAGGAGAACGTGTTCTGGGTCTCCTGATTGAGTTAATAAAGAAGTTACCTCAGATGTTAATTACCTGTCGTGGAGCCGTCTCTGACAATCAGCTGATATATATTAGTATTGGATGTTTTTTTTTATTTTTGGCTGTTCACCGCCCTGAGTCCAGCAGGAGAAGGGCGGTATAAAAATTTAATAAAAATAAAATAAATAAATAAATATTAATATTGAAGAAAGTTGATACAACAGCCAGTCTAGTTTGTGTTTCTACATGGTATGCCAGGAGAGTCAACATTTCTTGGGTCAATCATGAATGGATGTTTAGGTTCCTGCTAGGTTATCTTTTGAATTGCTTATCTGAACTGATGTGTTCTCCCTCTTAGGGGGTTAATAGGGATGTGGTGACATTTTAAAGGAGAAATGAATGCCTGAAATCTTACAAGTCCTCTTAAGAATCTCTTAAAGTCCTGCAAATGCAAAAGTGTTAGCTTGGCTTTTTAAAAAAAGGAAAAATAGAAGGGGTAAAGTAGATGCCTTAAACTTCCTTTTAATGTAATTCATTATGTTGAAGATTCCTTCTTCAGAAACCAAAAAGTTTGAAAATATCAGTCTTTCTTATGCTGATGGTATGGTCCTGATGATCCACCAGTGGTCATGAGAGATCGAACTAAAAATGCAGCTCACAAGGGGGAAAAAGGTTTTTTCCTTTGCAGTAAAAAGAGATAGCTATGGCTTCCTGGTATTAAATAAAATTAAAAACTATAAAAATAAAGATGAGATATTTAAAAATGAAAAGAAGAAAAGGCAGATGGAAAAAATACACAGAAAGGAGGTATTAGTGCCAGGGCTGAATACATCTAGTCTTCAGCCTCAGAGTCCATCTTAGCTGTACCATTAGGCCAAAAATGTAAACAAATTGTTCATTGTGGAGATTTAAGATTTTTTTTCAAGTTTAAGAAAAAGGGAGTAGACCTTTGTGTGTGACCACCAGAAAAGTAGCAGCATAATCTTCTGTTTATTGTGATGAAAGACCATTATGTTTTGAAGATCTAGGTTTGAACTGAGGTTTGAACTGCATTATACTCAAGTTTAATAATTTTCTTCCAGAAATCCCACTGATGGTGGCATTATGCAATTTTGAATCTTGAATTTATGCAACAATGGTTTTCTAATGCCAAAATCTTCATCACATCAGTAATCTTTTCACTTTTTTATCTTATTTTATTAAATTGAAAGCCTTAAATTATATTATATACATTGATTGTAATACAGATTTGTATGTTTATATACTACCATGAAGAAAATATCTGAAAGGTGTTTGCTTCCATAAGTTTATTTCTCAGCATCTGGAAGCTGCTGCCACTGTTTTTCCCTCTAGGTAAAGGCATTTCCCTTTTGTGCTATTTCTGGCTTCTGGTGAATATAACTGTCATTTTGTATGGAACTCATGCCTGCAATTAACTGACTGCACAAACATTTTTGCTTTTCAATATAAATACAAAAGTAGTTTTCAGGAAATAATTGAGTCCCTTCTTCTATGTTGCCACAAGGACTCTGTAGGCTGAAGCAAGAACCTTCTCCTCTAATACTGAAGTATAATCTGATGCGTGTTTGTCCTTCTCAACAGGAGAAGGGAATAAGAACTGTAGTATCTTGTGATGGACCTAAATACAAAGAACCCAACCCTTCTGTGTAGACAAATAATCTATCAATTATATTTCAGCTTTCATTTTTCTTGACCTTTAGACACATCTATTGTCAGCATGTGTCAGGTTTGCATGTATTTAGTTATACGTTCATTCCAAATTTTCACATCAAATTAGAAAAAGAATCTTACACAATATTAAAAATATAAAGAGACTCATAAATTGATTTCTTCTCTTGTTGTTTTTTAGATGAGATCTGTACCACCACATTCAGAGAAGTAGGCATACTGAAAGATAAATACATTCTGGTTTCCACAGTTGAGTGAGAATTTGATTGAGACTAAACAAAATTCTCTGGCATCCCTGTGCTTGGCCTGTGCTCTTGGCCTCTAAATCAACGTATATTAATTACAGCTATCCAGAGATATAGTATCTAGTGATGTGCCAAATGTTCATTTTTATATTTCAGCATTCTAGCTTCAATACCAAAGTTAAAAAAATCAACCCTTGTTTCATATCTAAATATTCTACTCAGGTCCAAGAACTGCAAGCTTCAACTAAGCAGTTCTTCTTCAAATGACACAGACAATTTTATAGTGCCATTTCTTTCAAACATGGTGGTGCTAGACAAGTCTCATGATTTGCCAAGGACCACACACTGTCATTCGAAGAGCCAGGGTGAAAACTTGATCATTCTTTGATCCAAGGACAATCTACTAGAGACAGACTGCCTGTCTACAGCACTTTGCGAAACTTCAGAATTTGTTTCATGGATCTATTACTGTGAAAAATTATATTCTGCAAATAATAATGATATAATTCCAAAAGGAAATGTTGTTATGCCATATCTGCCAAGATATACAAACATTTTTAAATGGCAAAAAATAGTAACATTCAATCCATTATAAGGATAAGGAGGGAAAAAAATATGAGCAAACATTTAATTCAAATGCTTTTTTAAAAAAGATATGTAAGCAGGAAAATCATCCTGAGCAGCTTCAGAAATAGGAAACAAGGACTATGCCACACACCACTTTGTGCATATTTGCAAATGCAAAAGTTAATTGTTGGCATAAACTCTGTTTTTTTTTATTATGCTTTAACTTTCTTTTTAGCAGCATTTATAATCTTATGGTTTTGAAATGCCCACATGAATTAAATGCAAGAAATCTCTCACACTCTTCAGGACCTGAAATCAAAGCTATAGGCTATAGAAAAGAGATTAAGTGAAATCACTGGTAAAATGTGTTAGAAAAATATGTATATTATATTAGTACTAAACAATTTCATATACACATGCACATACATATATATTGCTTGCCTTGCTCTATGACTCTCTCTGTGTGTGTGTGTGTGTGTGTGTGTGTGTGTGTGTGTGTGTGTAATAGAATTGCTCTCGGCACCGTTAGGCTGAGGGTGCAAAAACGCAGGGAATACACAAGAGCCAAAGCGTGTATCAACCCTGGTTTAATCTCCATGACGCAACAGCAACTACCCGACGCCGGAATGCTAAGGCAAATAAAATCAACGCTGAAAACGGCTGCTATCCAGCGCCCTTCTGTCTTCCGTAGTGTACATGTCTTAGCAGGTTTGTATCTGCCACCACAGAATGCAGCCTGGTTGCGGAGATACGATGTTGCTCTTCCAATCGGCATCGCTGTTGTCCTCTGGCTGTTTCCCATCCAATCCACAAATCCCCACGTGACCCTGCTATACCCGTCACCCGTGAACAGTAACTCCTATTCGTGGGTCCTAACCCCACCACCACCACCTGTGCCATCCGTTTCCCATACCCCTTATCCAGGGTAACATCCAGGCTTGGTATCGAGGGTTGCTTGACGCTTGACAAGCGTCCCCCCCCCTACCAGGTGTCTGCCTATGGAAAAGAAAAGGAAAAGGTTAGCACATAGGTATGGGTCGGGGTTTTTGAGGATAGGTTTTGTGAAACCTGTTTAACAGTTTTGGTGCTTTGATATCTCCTACTTGTACCCAGGATGCATCTGCATCTGGATACCTGCCCATCAGACTAGGTATTGGAGTTTCCCCCTATGATATCTGGAATCAATAATGTCCTTTAATTCTTAATGTGTACCTGCTATAGGCCCGGGATATGTATGTGGGTCCTGTGGTGTTTTAGCTGGTTTTAGTAGGCTAGCATGTAATACTGGATGTACCTTACCCAATAAAGGAGGTAATTTCAACATCACTGTCACTGGGTTTATTATCTTTGTTATAGTAAAAGGACCGATGTATTTGGGATCCAGTTTCCTACTAGGCGTCTGTAACCGGAGGTATTTTGTAGATATATATACCTTATCCCCCACCTGGAACAGTGGGCAATCCTCCCTCTTTTTGTTTGCTTGTTGTTTATATTCTTCTGATGCTTTTTCCAATGCCTTTTTTATGTGGGGCCAGAGTTTTTGTATGCTATCTGACCACTCGGAGGGTGTGGTGGTTTCTGGTTTCTGGAGGTCCAGATCGGGGATGGCTGGAAACTCTTTCCCGGTCACTATTTTAAATGGGGTATACCTCATACTACAGTGTACCAAATTGTTATATGCTGCTTCTGCAAAGGGTAAGAAGTTGGGCCAGTCCTTTTGTTGATATGATACGTAGGAGCGTAGATATTGTTCAACCATCGTGTTGGCCTGTTCAACAGCTCTATTTGTGCTAGGATGATAAGAAGAACTTAGCCCTTGTGTCGACCCGATGCAGTGGAGGAACCCCTTCCAGAACTTGGCCATAAATTGTACCCCTCTATCTGATATAATCCGTTTGGGCACTCCATGTAATCTGTATATATGGTGAATGAAAAGTTTTACTAGGCATTGTGCTGAGGATAGCCCTTTGCATGGAATGAAATGGACCTGCTTGGAAAACAGATCAAGCACAGTCCAAATCATCGTATGTCCTCTACTATCTGGTAAGTCCATTATAAAATCCATGGCAACCTCATCCCATGGCCGATTGGGCTCAGCCACCGATTATAACAACCCTAGCAGTTTGCCTGGTCTAGGTTTAGAGGTTGCACAGATGTGACACCTACAAATGTATTCTTCGATTTCTGTACGCATTTTGGGCCACCAGAACTGCCGTCTGGTGAGGTGTAAGGTCTTCAGGAACCCAAAATGTCCTGCAGTCTTAACATCATGGCATTGTTTTAGGACGTCAGTTCTTAATGCTGCAGGGATGTACAGCCTATCCCCCTGCCAGGCCAGTCCCTCCCGATGGGTCACTGTTGTTTGATTGTCCAGCAACCATGCATCAGATGCTAATTCCTTCTTTAAGGTTGTCAGCTATTCCTGCTTTGGTTCTGGCTCTACAGCTCGTGTTCCTGTTTGCTTGGGTGGTATTAAAGCCTGCAGCGTCTTGTCCCATCTACTATTGTATTGGGGCATACGGGATAGGGCATCAGCCAGGAACATTTTCCCTTCTGGCACATACTTGAGAAAGAAGCGAAAGCGCTGGAAATATTGTGCCCACCTGACCTGTTTTGGAGACAGTTTACAGGGTGTTTGGAGTGCTTCTAAATTCTAATGGTCTGTCCAGACCTCAAAAGGGTTTTCACTGCCCTCCAAGAGATGTAGCCAGGTCTGTAGTGCCCATTTCACAGCAAATGCCTCTTTCCCCCAAACCGCCCGATTTCTTTCGGTCAACGTGAACTTGCGTGATGTATACACACACGGGCATAGATTGTTGTCTGCATCTTGTTGCAGTAGCACTGCTCCGACAGCCACATCACTAGCATCAGCCTGTATGACAAAAGGCTTTGACATATCTGGGTGTTTGAGAACAGGCTCGCTAGCGAATAGCTGTTTGAGGTGTTCAAAAGCCTTTTGGCATACAGGGGTCCAATTCAGTAATTGTCCTGGTTTAGGCTTAGTGGTGGACAGTGTTTTCGTGCGTAATAGATCTGTCAATGGTAATGCCATTTTGGCAAATGAAGGGATGAAATGTCTGTAAAAATTAGCAAAACCAAGGAAACTCTGTAGTTGTTTCCTGGACTTCGGTGCTTGCCATTCTAGGACTGCCTCAATCTTTTTTGGATCCATTTGTATCCCTTCTCTGGTTATCCAGAACCCAAGTTAATCTATTTCCGTGAAATGGAATTCGCATTTTGAAATTTTTATGAAGAGGCGTGCCTCCAATAGTTTGATCAGCACCTGTCTGACTAATTGGATGTGTTCCTCGAGAGAGTTCGAGTAGATCAGGATATCATCGAGATATACCAACACCCCTCTATACAAATATTCATGCCATTGATGAGTTGCATGAAGACGGCTGGGGCACCTTGCACTCCGAAAGGCATCACCTGAAATTGATAACTTCCCAGGGGACAATTGAATGTGGTCTTCCATTCATCCCCTGGGTGAATATGCACCTGGTAGTAAGCCTCATGTAGATTGAACTTTGTGAAGATCTTACTGGTCGCTAGGGTCGTCAACAAATCAGTCATCAGAGACAGGGGATATAATGGTTCGATACACACAGCGTTAAGGTCCCAGTAATCTACACATTAACACAAACTGCCATCCTTTTTCTCTCAGAAAAGTACTGGAGCCGCCAGATGTGATCTACTCGGCCAGATGAATCCCCTGGCTAGGTTTTTATCAATGTAGTTCCTCAACTCTGTAAATTCTCTTGGGGTCATAGAATACATACAGGGTTTGGGTAATTTAACTCCCGGTACCAACTCGATGGTGCAATCAGTGTCCCAGTGTGGTGGTAAGACCTCACATTCGTCTTCACTGAATACTTGAGCTAAATCCTTGTATACAGTAGGGTAATGACAATTGGCTGTTGGCACTGGTTTTTCTGCTCCCCGCTCACTACGTTGGAGCCCAACACATGGTTCTGGTCCCACTGAAAATCTCAATCTCCGAAAAACCCCTGCCCACCAGATGGTCGGCTCCCACTTATCAAGCCATGCAAGACCAAGAATGACCGGTTCAATCATCTGCATTATTACCACAAACTGGATATGTTCCCAGTGTTCTTCTATTGTTAGAATAACCGGCTCAGTCATGTGGGTTGCTGGTTTAACCCCCAAGGTCGACCCATCCATTTGTTCAAACATTATGGGTTTTCGTAATTTGACGATGGATAAACCTAACTCCTCCACTATTGACCGATGGATAAGACACCAAGTGGAACCAGAGTCAATTAACGCTCTTTGTTTGCTTTTTTCCCCATACACGAGTTATTGGGATTAGTTATTGGGATTAGAAAGAGTCGTATAGGATCGCTTACCATAGGATCTTGGACCTCCTCCTCTTCATCGCTGATTCCAGTAGTCTCAGGAACGCGGGCTGTCCCAGTAGGGCCTCTGACATTGGTGCGTATGGTTGTGTCTATCATGGAGGTTTGGGTTGCAACTCTGGAATGTTCAGGAGTTCTCGGAAATCAGTCCTTTGGCATACTGCTAGAATCCTGTATCCTTGGAGTAGATATATGGGGTGGTGGTAAAGGGCACTCAACCACCCTGTGCCCCTCCGGGTTACAACGGTAACAGCGAATGGCCTTTTAATCTGGGCAATGCTCCCAGGCCTAGAAGCCAGGAACGGTCATACCATGTTTTGGTCGGTGAACTGTCACAACCTCCCTTGCCTTGGCTGGCCCTGACTCAGGGGCCGTGTCCTAAACTCTCGCAACCCAACATCTAGTTTCACTGCTGCCTTATACCAGTCCGCTAAGCGAGGCACCAGTCCCCGGTAGATACATGCCTGTCATATATCCCTATCAAGGCCCATTTGGAACTGATGTATAAGAAGCCTCTCTGGCCACGACTGTAGCCTCCCGGCTAGTTTCTGAAATTCCTTCACATACCCTTTAGCCAGCCTTCCACGTTGTTTCAAGGCTACCAGTTCCCCTTCAGTTATTTGAGTTTGGGTTTCATCCTCAAAATGGCTGCGCAAAGCCTCCAGGAACAAGCTGAGATTTGTTAACTCATGGGCGAGGTCACTATGCAGGTCAGCTACCCAGTCTGCTGCCTCGCTGGATAAATAAAATAAAAAGGTGCTGGATAGCAGCCGTTTTTAGCGTTGATTTCCTCTTGGCACCGCTAGGCTGATGGTGCAAAAACGCAGGGAATGGTGCCAAGGGTTGCTTGATGCTCGACAATTGCTTAGGTTGTTCTTTGAGCCACTATACCAGTATTGCAACCATAAGGAACAAATTGCAAGAAAGACCTACAAGTGTGATCTCTGCAAATTATAACACATACTTCGCATGTAGTGGATGCTCATTGTGAATAAACACTAAAAGAAGACAAAAGATTGACAAAGCAGTTGAGTGGGGATTTTTTTTAACAAATCCTTTTTCTTTCATTTTTTTTTCTAGTCCTAACCTAAAAATACAATTCCTGGATACTACAAGCAGACAAGTAAGTATTGTATGGAAATTGGCAATATCAGTCAGCAGAAGAAGCACCAAGCAATGGGGACAGTGTGGAAAGCTTTGTTGTGATTTTCAATGAGTAGGCAATGCTGATTTTCTTGCTTCAGTTTCCTAGAGCATGGTCTGCATTACCTACATGAAGAACTACTGGCAAAGGATGGAGTGAACCTCACAAGAACTGGAAAAAATATATTTGGAAAACGTTTGGCTCATCTTATCAGAAGGGCTATAAACTAAAATTGAGGGAGGAGGCGGAGCAATCTTCAAGACCTTTAGAACCTAATTCCAAGCAAAAACCACTAGATAACCAATCATATAAGGAGGTAGGGAATAAAGAGAAAGAAGAAGAAAAAGGAAAAACATAATGAAATAGAGAGTGATGGAAAGGATGGAAAATCCAGTTACGAAGTAGGAGATATGAGAAACATACCCAAGACCCACAAAGGACTCAAAAACCTATACAGAATGCTCAAAGTTTAGGGAACAAACAGGGTAAACTTGAAGTAATAGTACATGAAGGTAAATATGATGTAGTTACCATTATTAAAACATGGTGAAATGAAACTCATGACTGACATGTACTGATGGAAGGATACAAACTATTCAAAAGAAAAAGACCTAACAAAAGATGAGATGGAGTTGCATTATATATAAAAGATCACTACATCTCTACAGAAACACACAAAACCAAGGATGAAAACCTAGAATCCATATGGGTCAATATAAAAGGAAAAAAAGAATGATATTGCTATAAGCATATATTATAGGCCACCCAACCTATAATAGATAAGAAGAAATAGATAAACCTTTTACTAAATAGCTAACAAATGTTTAGTTTAGTTTAGTTTTATTGAATTTGTATACCGCCCTACTCCCGAAGGACTCAGGGCAGTGAACAGCCATAGAATAAAACAATATAAATACAAAATTTAAAATAGAATAAAACGAATTAAATAATTTGGCTGAACAAATTTAAAACCCCAATACTTTAAAACCAAATTTAAAATTTCCATTTAAAAAGCGGAAAGGCTTAGGACAGGCCAGCCTGATGAAACAAGAAAGTCTTTTTTTTTTTATTGAAAAAGTTTTACAATTACATTTTTCCCCCAATTCCCCCCTAACCCTCCCTGACCCCCCTAACCCTCCCTAACCCGCCCTAGCCCTCCCCTCCCCCCCGGACTTCCACAAAATATAATCCAAATCAAAATCCCCTTTTTATAAAATTTGAACCCCTCCACCCCCTGTATATTTTTCACATCTTCACAAAATTAAATTATTCTATCCCTATATAATACTTTCAGTTAAAAGCTATCTGATATTTCCTAGTTTGATATTTATTCTGCACATAATCTATCCACTTTTTCCACTCCCATACATAAGTCTCTTGTGAGCGATCTTTTAAATATGCTGAAATCTTCGCCATCTCTGCAAAACTGGCCATCTTCAAAGTCCATTCTTCAATAGTAGGCATAGCTTCATTTTTCCAATATTGACCTATCAGTAATCTCGCTGCTGTTATCATATACAATATCAACTTTGTTTCACCCAATGTAAAACCCTTAACTATACCCAATAAAAACAATTGTGGAGAAAACTGAATTTTTTTCTTCAAGACATTCTGCATAACCCACCAAATTTTTATCCAAAAAGCCTTCATTTTCTTACAAGTCCACCACACATGATAATATGTGGCATCTAGGCAATCACATCTCCAGCATTTTGGTTGAACATTAGGGTACATACACGACAATTTCTTAGGATCTAAATGCCATCTGTAAAACATTTTATAAAAATTTTCCCTCAAATTCTGCGACTGTGTAAATTTAACATTCTGTACCCATATTTTTTCCCATGTTTCCAACATCACTGGTTCTTCAAAATTTTGTGCCCACTTTATCATGCAATCTTTAACCAATTCAGTTTCTGAGTCCCTTTCTAACAAAACATTATAAACCCTTTTAATATGCATTGGACCTTTCTCTTATATATGTCTAACCAATTCCTCCTCATGTATCATTATATCAGTTTTTTGGTCCCCTTTCCATCTCAATTGAAGTTGATTATACTGTAACCAGGTTAAATTAATCCTTTCGTCCAACAGCGTTTCTAAAGTCTTCAGTTGCCATCTGCCCGCATCTGTAAAAAGAACTTCTTTATATAACCCCCCCCCCCGAGTGACATTATATTTGTATTCCACATGATATGACCAAGATCCAGCCATAACAGTATTTTGTAATCCCATTTGAGTCGGTGCTTCTTCCAGACTCTCATCAAAGAGTTTCTAAGTATATGGCTTTTGAATACTTTATCCACTTTGTTGTCATAAAATAAGTAAGCATGCCAACCAAATTCTAGATCAAAACTTTCTATATTCAATATTCCAGTCTTTTTCCTTCCAAACCAATCACTTGCTTGCGTCAAAGCTGCTGCTTCATAATATAATTGTAGGTTTGGAAGTTTAAGACCTCCCCTTTCTGGAACATCTTGCATAATTTTCAGTTTAACTCTCGGCTTTTTCTCATTCCAGACAAACTTATTCACTCCTCTTTGCCATTCTCTCAATTGTTTATCACTTTTAAGCACCAGAATCATTTGAAACAAAAAAAAGAAATCTTGGCAAAACTTTCATCTTAACTGCTGCTATTCTTCCAAGTAGAGACAGCTGCAGTTTTTTCCAGGTCTCCATATCTTTCTGTACCTCTCGCCACAACACCTCATAATTATTTTGAAGAAACAAAAAAGTCTTGAGCACACAATGGAAGGTACGCAGATCCGGGATCCTCCGTATCTCCGGGGGGAGCTCGTTCCAGATAGTAGGTGCCCCAAAGAGAAAGCTCTCCCCCTGGGGGCCGCCAGTCGACACTGTTTGGCCGACGGCATCCGGAGGAGTCCCTCTCTATGGGAGCATACGGGTCGGTGGGAGGCTATTGGTGGTAGTAAGCGGTCCCGTAAATAACCAGGTCCTAAGCCATGGAGCGCTCTAAAGGTGATAACCAAAACCTTTCATCTTAACTGCTGCTTAACCTTGAAGTGCACTCGGAAGACCACCAGGAGCCAGTGCAGCTCGTGCAGGAGAGGTGTTACATGGGAGCGCCACGTCGCTCCTATCACCACCCGCACGGCCGCACCCTGCGCCAGTTGGAGCCTTCGAGTGCTCCTCAAGGGGAGCCCCATGTAGAGAGTGTTACAATAGTCCAGACAGAAGGTGACGAGGGTGTGAGTGACCGTGCGTAAGGAGTCCCGATCTAGAAAGGGATGCAACTGGCGGATCAGGCGAACCTGATGAAAAATCCTCCCGGCCAAGGCCGTCAAATGCTCTTCTAAAGACAGCCGTGAATCCAGGAAGACACCCAAGTTGCGAGCCCTTTCCATGGGGGCCAATGATTCGCCCCCAATAGTCAGTGATGGCACCAGCTGATTATATCGGGACGTCGGAAACCACAACCACTCGGTCTTGGATGGGTTGAGCCTGAGCCTGTTTCTCCCCATCCAGATCCATACAGCCTCCAGGCACCGGGACATCATTTCAAGGGCATCATTGGGGTGGTCTGGGGTGGAGATGTACAGCTGGGTGTCGTCAGCATACTGATGGTACTCCACTCCAAAACCACGGATGATTTCGCCCAGCGGCTTTACATAAATGTTGAACAAAAGGGGCGAGAGGACCAATCCTTGTGGCACCCCAATTCCTGGGTTTTAACCCAATTTATTATCTGTTAAATCATTATTGAAATTTGGGTTTACAGTAACATTTAAAAATGATAAATGTTTTATTGAGAAAGATGGCAAAATTGTTACTGCAAGTTTAGAAAATGATTTATTTGTTTTAAGGGATAACCCAGTATTGGTGGCTAAGTCTAAGTCTGTTTATAAGAATGTTAAACCACATGATGAATGTATTCATCTGTTACACCGGAGACTTGGGCATTTAAATTTCAGGATGTTAAAGCAAACAGTTCAGTTATCTGAAGGGATAAAACTACATGCATGTAGTAAATATCTAAATTGCAATGCCTGTAGTCAGCAGAAAAGTAGGGTTACACCAGCAAACCGTGTTAATGGTTTTAAAACCAAAAATCCATTAGAGGTAGTGTTTGTAGACCTAATTGGACCCAAAAAACCTAGCATAGGAGGTGCCTGCTATATTCTGAGCATAGTAGACCATTATTCAAGATACGGATTCTGTTATCTTATGAAAACAAAAAGTGAAACATTCCAGCATATTAACAACTGGCTACGTTTTGTGGAAAGGAAACAGAAATTTAAGGTTAAATGCTTAGTGACTGATAATGGTACAGAATTTACTAACCTAAGATTAGAAAAGTTTTTGCAGGATGCAGGGATCCAGCATAAATGGTCTGCTCCGTACAGAGCACAGCATAATTCGTATATTGAGAGACGGGGTCAAACATTAGAAGCCATGACTAGAACTATGTTGGCAGATTCTGGTTTGCCTGAAAATTTATGGGGTGAGGCTGTTATGTGTGCTAACCATGTGTTAAACAACGTGGTTAATTCCTCTACAGGAGAAATACCATTCACCTTATGGCATGGGAGGAAACCAAAACTTAGTTACTTACACACATTTGGAACCCCAGCTTGGGTACATATTCCATCTAGTTTAAGAAGAAAGGATCAACAGAGAGCCAGAAAAATGTTTTTCGTTGGCTATGAATCAAATCATAGATCTTTTAGATTTTGGGCACAGGGAACTACTAGTGTTTACTGTAGTGCAAGTGCTAAATTTCTAGAGCATGAAGGATGGGATAAACTAGAGAGTGCAGATTATAGACATGATAATAATACTGTTAGTTTGGAGCATCATATTCCTGATGATATTCCTGAGGATTTAGATAATGTAGAACCCTCTATCAAGGAGGAAGAACAGGAAGTAGGTTTAGGGGAGGAGTCAGATGAATCATCTGCTGTAAGTCCTGTTTTACCTAGAAGATCTACTAGGGAAAGGCATCCACCTGATCGATATAAAGCAACCGTAGTTTGCCAGGTTAATATTGAGCCTTCAAGTTATGAAGATATCAAGCTTTATCCTGAAAAGGAGCAGAATGCTTGGAAGGAGGCAATGAGTAAGGAAATTAATTCTTTAACTAAGTTAGGTGTTTATGAAACTGTGAAATTGCCACCTGGTGAAAAATTAATAGGTTGTAGATGGGTTTACAAAATTAAGAAAAGCATAGATGGGACAGTAACCCATAAAGCTCGCCTTGTAGCTCAGGGTTTTTCTCAGACCGAAAAGGATTTCGATGAGGTTTTTGCTCCTAGTTTACGTGCGAGTACTTTAAGAACAATGCTAGTGTGGGCGGCTAAGCATAAATATAGTATTAACCATATAGATGTAGAGACAGCATACTTGCATGCTCCATTAAGACACACCATCTATATGAGGAAGCCTTTAGGAGTTGAAACACAAAACCACACTGATTGTTGGAAGTTAAATAAAAGCCTTTATGGTTTGAGACAATCAGGGTTTGAGTGGAACCAATGTATAGTTAAAGAGCTAAATAAGATAGGTTTTCATGAAGGTGTAGTGGATAAATGTCTCTTTAAAAGAGAAAATAATGGTGTAGTATCATTTTTGTTGTTGTTTACAGATGATATAGCCATAATAACTAAAACTGATAATGAAGCCATAGATATTGTTAAACAGTTAGAAACCAAATTTAAGATCAGAAATTTAGGAAATATTAGGCATTATTTGGGTTTAGATATCAATCAAACAGCTAGAGGTTATAAAATATCTCAATCTAGCAAAATAAGCCAAATGTTAAAATGTTATGGCATGGAGCTATGTAAGCCAGCTAAAACGCCTATGGCACAGAATTTTCAACAAGGAGAAATCCAAAGTCTTAAATTTAGTAAAGAGATCTACCAGTCTCTTATAGGTAGTCTATCTTATATAAGCAATTGGTCAAGACCCAATATTTCATTTGGAGTAAACTAATTAGCGAGGTATAATGCAGAGCCAACTGATAGGCATTGGCAGGCCGCAAAGCGTATATTAAGATATTTGAAAATGACGATGCATTATGCATTGTATCTAGAACCTAACAATGATTTAGTATTGAGTGCATATGCTGATGCCAGTTTTGCTACTGATGTGACCACCAGAAAGTCCACATCGGGTATAGCTATCATGTTAGACAATTGTTTGATTGGCTGGAAATCAATTCATCAAAAACATATTAGTCTTTCGACTATGGAGGCAGAGTTCTCAAGTTTGTCACTAGTTTGTACTGATTTAATTTATTACAAACAATTAATGTTGGATATTGGTTTAAAGATGGATTATCCAATTGTGCATATGCTGATGCCAGTTTTGCTACTGATGTGACCACCAGAAAGTCCACATCGGGTATAGCTATCATGTTAGACAATTGTTTGATTGGCTGGAAATCAATTCATCAAAAACATATTAGTCTTTCGACTATGGAGGCAGAGTTCTCAAGTTTGTCACTAGTTTGTACTGATTTAATTTATTACAAACAATTAATGTTGGATATTGGTTTAAAGATGGATTATCCAATTGTAATACATGAGGACAACCAAGCTGCTATAAAAATGGCAACAAATTTAGCAGTTAAAACTAGATCTAAGTATACTGACATTCGGTATCTGCATGTTCGTCAGTGTATCCAAAGCAACATGGTTAAGTTGGAATATTGTATGTCGGAAGACAATATTGCTGATAATTTTACCAAAGCGCAAGGCGCTATAAAACATAAAATGTGTTGTGAAAGCTATGGATTAAGAATCTAAACTGTATATATTGACCTGTCCAAAGGGGAGAATGTTAGGATATGGTTTGAGCCTAACAGTTGTCCAGGCAATATATGTGTACTGTAACTTTAATCTGTAAATGTATTATGTGACTTTAATGCTGAGTCATGTTCTTTCTTGGCTACAGGACTCCAGCCATCCCAACAGCTGGCTGCTGCAACAGCGTTGGCGGAGGTGCTGGCATCATTGCGGGCACCACCCACAGCCACGTCTTCCATTTGCCCTCGCCTCCTTTGACACCCACTTCCTTCCCCCCGATGTCTAACTCCACTGCTCCGACACGGGGGGTGGGGGGGTGCAGTCCGCGATGACGCCAGCATCCCCACCACAGCCGCCACACCAGCCATCCTGAAATAGCCGAAGCCGCTGCCGCCATAGACCAGGAACGCCGCCCTTCTTGCGCCGCCCTTCTCGCAGCGACCGCGGGACAGCTGTTCTTTGGAGCGTCGGTGCCACGCTGTTATCGGCACCTTAGAGAGCACCTTAGAGAGCTCAAAAGCTCTCAGCCAACTGGCCACAAGCGACGCTTGCTGGGCAGGGGGTCCTAGATGGTCAAAACAACCCCCGGAGGCCCTCACCAGCCAAAACACCCCATCTCTACCGCAGCGAGCTTAGAGCCTGGTCGCCATCTTGAAGCATGCGCTGAGGTGAAATGTATGTAGGAAATATACCATAGTACCGTAGGAATGGGAGACTTTAACTACCTTGATATCAACTGGGAGACAAACTCTGAAGCAAGTGGGAGATCAAATAGATTCCTAACTAACCATCTTAGGCCCAGTACACTTCAATATCTTCATAAACAGCTTGGATGAGGGAATAGAAGGGGAAACTCATCAAATTTGTAGATGACACTAAGCTGGCAGGAATAGCCAGCCCAGAAGTCAAGCTCAGGATCCAAAAAGACCTTGGGCCCTATCCAACAAAATGAAATTTAATGTGGAGAAAAGCAAGGTTTTACACTTAGGCAGGAAAAACCAAAGGTACATGTATAGATTAGGAGAAACCTGGCTCAAAAACAGTAACTGTGAGAGGGAGCTTGGAGTTCTAGTGGACAATCACTTAAATATGAGTCAGCAGTGTGCGGCAGCAGCCAAAAAAACTAATATAATCCTTGGTTGTATAAACAGAGGCATAGAATCAAAATCACATAAAATATTAGTACCATTTTATAAATCTTTAGTAAGGCCACACCAGAAATACTGCGCCCAGTTTTGGTCACCACAGTACAAAAAAGATGTTGAGACTCTGGAAAAAAGTTCAACGAAAAGTAACTAAGTTGATTAAAGGACTGGAAACTAAAACATATGAAGAACGGTTGCAGGATTTGGGTTTGACTAGTCTAGAGAAAAGAAGAACTAGGGGAGACATGATAGCAGCATTCCAGTATTTGAGAGGTTTCCACAAAGAGGAGGAGTCAACTTATTTTTCAAAGCACCAGAGAGCAGAACAGGAAACAATGGGTGGAAACTAATTAAGGAGAGAAGCAATCTGGAGTTAAGGAGAAACTTCCTAACAGTGAGGACAATTAACAAGTGGAACAGCTTACCATCAGAAATTGTGGGTGCTTCATCACTGGAGGTTTTTAAGAAGAGATGAACAGTCACTTGTCTGAAATGGTATAGGTTCTCCTGCTTGAGCAGGGGGTTGGACTAGAAGACTTCCAAGATCCCTTCAAACTCTATTTTAATTGACTTGCTGCAAGGACAGGTTTGTGTCTTAGGGTTAGGATGAAAGTGAAAGTGTTAAGGAGAAAATTTCCGCACTTGGGAACTTTGCATTGGGGAAGATAAACAGTTCCTGGACAGGCCAGCTTTATGAGAAGCAGAGAATGAAGATAACATGAGAAACCAAAGGGAAAAATTCTTTGATGGAAATAATTAATTGAACCAAATTACTAAAAGAAGTAGGAGAATTAAAAGATATTCAGTCCTTGAGATGTCAGGAACAGATATCAGGTTCTCTTTCTAGAGAATAATGAACATCAACCCAAGTAAATCTCACCATGGACTACTGTAGAAGATACTTTGGCCCCTAATGGATTGAAGAGTGGCAATTTTTTCCCCCAAAAATGATATAATGAAGGCACAATTCCTTTAAGTAGGAATAATAGGATAATTTTCAAGAGGCAAGTGTACATGTCTAAAATGCTGAAGAGAAAATGGGCATGCAAAGTAAAGAGGGTCATGTAACCAAAGAGGTCTACATGTTAGTCTATAGTAATTATGTCAGCAATGAGATAAAGCTTGCAATTACCAAAACCATTTCCCTATCCCCCCAAAAACAACTTTCAGATATTTGTGAAGCAAAAGGAAAGCCAAAGATTGTGTAGGTCTATTGTGAGGAGAAAATGAAGTGCTAATGAATGACGGGAAACATAATTTCTTAACACTTATTTTACATCTGCCTCACTTCAAAAAGGAAATAGAGCTCTAAATTGCTAAAATATGGTATAGGTGAAACTCTTATTACAGGGACTTTCAGTCAGTTCAATGTTTGCATCAAAAAAGTGCTCATTAAGGGCTTTACTTCAGTTTTGATGTTACATCATTTTGGATATGTTAATTCTAAAAGCCTGACTTTCTGAGGTAATATCTTTCTCATTCTGAAACTCTCTAGATTCTAATTTGCAAGTCAGTCCTTTTTTGAAGATGCTGCTGCTCTCAACTGAATGCTTGATGACTACATGGGTCTTCTCTTCTGTCTTTTTTGATTGTTGAGAGATATTCATTTCGTCTTTTCTACTGAGCATTAACTTCCAATTTCTTTCTTTGTTTACACTCTAAATCTTGTTCAGGACAATTTCAATCATTCATTTAGGATGGCATGACTCTTTGTAAATATTTACTGGAACAAATAATATTGATGCCTGCCTGTTTCTAATGACTTTTTTTTTTAGCTCTCCCTGATTGGAACAATCAAGATTCACCCATTTGATTGACCACACACAGTAACTGTTCTGACCAGTCTGGAATAGTTGTCTGTTACAGTGTCAAGATATAATCGTCAAAAAGAGAGATCCTCTGAAAAAATGCTCTCACTTTGTGAAACTCGTTTTTTGAGCGCACACAAGAAGGCCTCTGTTCTGATTTTCTTAAGCTTATGGAGTTCACTAAGTCAGGAGATGCACTGAGATCTTTTCTTTTGATGTGAAGCATATTTTTTTAAGTCATGCTTCTTCAGCTTGAATTAACTTTACCTTACTAATGCTTATAATTGTGTTTATGAAATACTATTTCAAGTGCTTATGTTTTATGGTTTATTATTACCTGTTTTGACAGACCTGTGGATACAGAAGTTCAAGGAATCATATAAATAAAAATAAATGGATAGGTAAAACCAATTTTCTTCATGTAATGCTACATCCAGAAACTAACTGATAGTATTTTAGTTCCTTATATACAGTATTTATTAGCAACAAATCTTGTTTTTCTTCATAGATATTAAATGTATAGCACTTTGTCCTCTGATTTTTTAAACATCAATGGTGTTGTGCAACCCAGGCTGATAAATTCTTTTTCCAAAATTATCAGACCTCTGCTGATTTGAAGCATGGTCTGCCGTAGTCACTCCTATCTGAAACCATATTTTTATTCTTGTAACCTGCAAGATTTTGTCCAATGCGAAATTGCCGTATTTTCAGAAAAAGATTATCATTTGTTTCATAAAAAGACATAGGATGGTTAGCTGGAATACAAACTGCATTCAGAAGCATTCAGTGAGTCAACATTTCACTTAATTGGATGCTCCTCATCTCCAAGCTTAGCAATGCACATTTATATGCAAAGCAGATTTTTCAAAAAGGTTGCAACATCAGAATCAAAAACTGATGTGACCTACATAAAAGAAATGCTCTAATTCCTAATTAAAGCAAGCTGTGGCTGCATGCTTGGCTAACAGTCGCCAAAGGAATTATGCGATAAATCTTCTGATTGTCCTCTAGGAATGTGGAAAGGAGATGGTGGTAAGAAGGATAGCAACCTGGAAAAGAGTAGGGGGAAAGAGCAACAGTGTCCCTGCTCATCACAAGAAGGTTCATATAAACATACAAGATGATTCTACAGAACATCTTGCAAGAGTGTGTATCTAGTGCACATATACAAACACATAAATGCAGACTGAATGTTTTAACAGCTGGTTTTTAAAACATTTTTAAAAATTGTTTTCCTGAGGATCCTATTTCTTTCTGAAAGGGTGGGCTTAGTGCATGCCAAGATGTTAGCAGGGAATGTTTATTCTGAGAAGCCCAGGGATGCTCCCCCTCTCTCCTCAACTAATTTGCTTTTTAGAAAAAGGAGCAAAAACTTATTTCAATGTTCCTTTACCCTTTGGAAAATGTGTTAATTTGGGAGATTGAGGGATGTCCAGACACTGCTGAACCACATTTCCTAATCAATGAACTATCAAGAATGATGGTAGACTCTGGCACTATGACTTACACCACCCACAAATTAAAATAAAAAGATACACCTTTACATATTTATCACTTTTCAAACCCTGAGTGTCTCGGTTTTAAGATGAAGAGGGTATATAGAAATAGAATTTCTATCCTTAGCAATCATATTAGCAATTAGCTGCAACCCATTATGGAGTGATGAAGAATAAAAGAAAGGGTATATGGTTTATTTCTTTAGTCATAACTTTCATTGATTTTATTTTCCAGTAATTTAAACCATGCTAATTTTATTTTTTAAGTTTAGATTTTCCATTGCTGCCAATGGAAATTTAGTAGGTTTTCTGCTGCCATTTAACTTCTGTATTTTCCATCCCAATAGCATAATTTTCCAGGCATACTGTTTTTGCCTTCTTCTAAAAGATTAAACTGTATGTTTTGGTTTTAATTAATACTGTGACTAAATTTTCCACTTCTCTGAAAGTTTATTTCTCTTTAAAGAAGTGTTTTGTTGGAGTATGGTTATGTCATGATGACATTCATTGGAAAAGAATCAGGGAGCTTGCAGAGCCCTGAAGTGATTTCCTCTTTTCCCTTGTTCTTTCACAATGATAGTAATAGTAGTAATAAGAGGAGGAGGAGGAGGAGGAGGAGGAGGAGGAGGAGGAGGAGGAGGAGGAAATACAATAAGAAATACTATGTTGTTGTGGTTAATTACTGAACTAAGACCCAGGAGATTCATGTTGAAACCCATTGTTAAAAGAAGTTGATAGCTTACCTTTATGCAATAGAATTTAACATGTTATCCATAAAGACTTGATTTTCTATCTGGTCTCTGAACATTGCCTTTTTTTCATCCCCAGCCCACAACTTTGACAACTTAAAGTTGTTCACAGTTTTAAAACTATGATTTCCACATCTTCTGACACATTTCACATTGAAATGTGAACATTGATGTGGTCAGGGATGGGATCTGACCAACTCCAATTGGTCAATTTAAGAGCAGTAGTCCCATCTATGTTACATAGATGACTGATTTAACTGAGAAAAAGAGCCAAGTTCTTATCGTGTGAAAGTGTTGGATTTGTCACTATTTGGGTGCATTATAGGTTTTGTTCTGCTGACACCAACAAGGGATTCATATGACCATTTTCTATGTTTTTGTGGTCAGGGTTCTGATGGATGCCCTAATTAAATCATGAGCTTCGAGCCAAGCTTCAAAAGAAATCCAATTATTTATTAGGAGCTTCATGTCAGCATGTTTCAAGTGAAGCCAACTCTGACCCCATGTAATTTATGGCCCAGCCTTGACCCTGTTTCCCCCCTCCCCCCAGGGCGTGTCATCAGTCACATTCGCCAATGGAGCAATTTCGCTGGCTGTAGAGATCATTCCTCTCCGGCCACTGCGGGTAACCCTGGGAGACAGCCTTGAGAGAGATATGTCTGGAATGTGTTTTTGTTTTTTGGCTGCTGTGCTGCTTCACTGTTTTCCCATCCCCCTTCTAACTCGAGAGCAAGCCAGGGATGCTTTGCGAGTTGACATTTACTAGTTTGGGTGCATAACCCCATTTACCCTATTAATTAAGGTTTCATAGGCATCCACAGGCTAATCCTAACTGCAGGAATGGATTCTGCACTAGTACTACCAATCACTTGTAGCACTTGCTGCTGCTGATGTTTAATAAATGTCAGATATTCAGCACATTTAAAACCATTGCTACATGATCTGCCTTGTCTGCCAGCATATTTCTGGATGTAAATAAGATTCAGGTTGTCACCTTTAAAGCCCTTAATTGCTAGAGACTGGGTTATCTATGGCCTCCCAGTCATTCCACTCATCTAATGTCAGCCAAATAATATTGGCTGGTGCGGACTAGGCCTCTGGAACATTTTCCCTTCAGAGATTAAGATGATCCTTACCATGACCCTATTGGCTTTTCATAAGACTATGAAGTTCTAGTTATGTGCCCAGACCTGGGGCACCAAATGTGTTAAGAGCCAGTTTCTTGGTTATATTAACTATTAAGGCAATAGTTTTATTTACAACCATATATATTTATGTTGTATTGTTTTAATTGTTTTATATTTTTATGATTTACATTGCCCAGAGTCACTTGTTGAGATGAACAGCTATAGAAATGAAATGAAATCAAATAATTAATATGTTTTTATACCACTTCAATCTAACGAGAAAGCCAGCCCAACTGTCCTTTATATTGGGGAGGCTTTGCAGAAGAGAAGAATATTGAAGGAAAAAAAGGAGGAAAAAGAAAGGAAAAAGGGAGTGATTTATAATGAGGGGACATCAGCAACAAGGAGAGACAAGTATGCTGTCTACCATATGAGGGTCCAGTGCATTGGCATCTTCAGGAAGTGGGCCAAGCTCTGAACAGCTCCAGAATGAAGTACCAATACTTCAACAATTCTTCTAGAAGCCAGTCAGCTATAGTGTTGTGGCCTGTCGGACGCTGGCCCCTCCACCAACCAAATCAGTGGAGGAGGAAGCATGGGAGTCAGGGTCAGCATCAAGGCAACCCGAGAGCTCTGAGGATGAAGAGGGAATAGAGCTGGCAGAGAGAGAGAGAGAGAGAGAGAGAGAGAGGTGAAGCCTGGGCTGTCCATCAGCCCTCAGATGGAGTGTCAACCGCCCCCAGGTCTGGGGAAGAAGAAGAGGAACAGCTGGGTCCAGTGCCTGATGCAGGGCTGTGCAGAAGGCAAAGAGGAGAGCAGTAGAAAGCCATGGGCCAATCCTGGAGAAGGAAGAGCCACTGTTGCTAGTGCGGCCGCACCCTGGCTCTGGAAATAAAAGACAGGGGACGGAGATGAATAGATGTGGCAGACAACTATTCATCTTCCAGCTGGACGGACTTGTTAGCCTGCGAGAAAAACTTTTTGCCAGGGCTGCCAGCATTCCTAATAAAGGAATCTTTTCAGTTCACTTCAGAGGGTTTGTCATGTTTGGGGAGCTGCATTAGAACATATAGTAAGTTATACAAGTGACAATGGGACAGAACAGGTTCAGGGGTCTAAGGCTAGGGTAAAGTTTGGTGTAGTGGTTAAGATGCTGGCCTAAAATCAGGAGAATATGTATTCTAGTCCCATTGTAGGTATAAAACTGGTTTAGTGACCTTGGCCAGTCATTCTCTCAGCTCAGCCCAACTCACAGAGTTGCTGTTATGAAGAAAATAGGAGCAGGGAATATTATGTGTATTTGCCATCTTATCTATAAAATAATAAAGGCAGAATAAAAATCTAATAAATAAATCAAGTCTGTCAGATCTTGCAAAAAAAAACCAAACACAGAGTGATACAATATAGAAATCTAATATATGAATAGGGGAACTATTCTTCTACCTATTTCTGGGTGCCTCTTTTTTCCATTTAATAGTACTTCTTATTTCCCATTTGTATTTTTCCTTACTTCTTCTATGTTGGCTTCAGTCCTGTAACTTTCCTCATTTACTAAGTTTCAAAATATCCTTTATTTAAGCTGTCATACTCTCTTCTTCTTTTTCAAAAGGCTTTTTTGAGATTTGGCTTTTTTCCCCATTCATGGAATATCTCCGTACAAATCTGTTATAATTTAAAGTAAGATTTATTGGCTGGTTGGAGATCTTAAGTATAATTTTGCACTGTAAGAATCAAGCAGTACAGCTACATGATGCTGTGTGGTCTTTGGTTTGAGGGGTGTGTTCAAACTCTTGAGTTCTGGAAAACAGCTGTACAACATATGTTTTGGAACAGACAAGATCTTCTGTGCTTCATGGAGAAAAGAGAAAAATCATAATATAAACTTGAGCTTTGCATTTTCAACTTTCCAGCCCATCCCTTTTCAGCCCTATTGCACACAAATGCAGAAGTATTGACCACTTACATAAATCTTCTGAGATAAAATTTACCTCTTCTGCTATGGAGTACCAATTTTTATTTCATATTTGTTTAAAATATGGAATAAAAGGCAGACAGAATAGTCTGAATAGACTGAATTTGGAAACCCACATTTGGATAATATGCTTTTTAAAAAGTTCCAAAGATATCAGGTTTATTAACACTAAATAAATAGTAGACAAAAATCTTTCATCAATAGATTTCCAGCCTATATTCAGGCCTTCAACATATTCTTGTATTCTTAGAATGAATCTTTAATATAATCAGTCCTTCTTACAAAAAATGTATTTTTGTTAGCAGTTTTGTCATCTAATATTGATTAGTGAATATTAATAACCTTCCAATTAAGGAAAGAAAGCCATTTGGTATAATGGTTATGGCATTGAGCTAAAAACTGTGAGTTTATGAGTTCTGGTCCTGCCTTAGGCACAACCTGGGTAACCTGGGGCCCAGGGGTGAAATCCAGAAAGTTCTGACAGGTACTGGAGAACTGGTAGTGGAAATTTTGAGTATCCACTCAAGGAGAACTGGCAAATACCACCTTTGGCTGGCCCCAGAGTGGGGTGGGAATGGAGATATTGCAGTATCCTTCCCCTGGAGTGGGGTGTGGCTTGATGGGCGTGGCTGGGGAAGGATACTGCAAAGTCTCCATTCCCACCTGGAGTGGAGTGGGAATGGAGATTTTGCAGTATCCTTCCCCTGCCATGTCCACCAAGCCGCGCCCCACTCCACGCTCACCAAGCCATGCCTACAGAACCAGTAGTAAAAAAAATTGGATTTCATCACTGCTGGGGCCAGTCACTTTTTCTCAGCCCTAGAAAAGAAGCAATGGCAAACCACTCCTGAAAAACCTTGTCAAGAAAACTGTCCAGGCAGTCTCCTAGAATTGGACAAGAAAACAAAATTACAAGAACCATTGATCAATAATACCTCAAGGATTTTACAGCCTGATATATATACTAAGAATTCAAGATACAAATCTGACCTATGCTGATTATCCTGCCCAATTTGACTTCTGAGGAATTTGACTTTCCTAAAAAACAGATGTCACTATTTTCCTGAATTTCCTGACACATCCTATTTTGTTCCTTTGAATAATTTAATATTTTTGTCAATAATCCTTTATTCATGTCAGCTTTTAGAAAAATTAAAAAGGACATAATGAATACCCAGAAAGTGAAGACACCATTTTTAATGGAATCCAAGATCAGTGAAAGCCAACCATCTCACAGAAATTGCCTGTTATACTATTCAATGGCAAACCGCTCCATTTATGATAACAATGGCGTAACAAGAAATAATAAATATTGATCATTTGTTAAAATAATGTGCATTAGCTAATTCAGGTTTATCTCCCTAAGAAAAGTATAAAAGGGAAAAACAATATTCTCAAATATATCCTTATTATATCTACCATGACTTTGAGGGGAAAGTCAGTGACATGGTGAAAAATCCCATTCCTTGTCCGCTGAGAATGATGACAGAATTTTAATCTTCTGAATCCAGTTCATTTGTTCATTGAGCATTAGAGATAAAGAGAATATTGTATTGCTTGAAACAATAAAAGGCAGAAGGATAAACTAAATTACAAACATTAAAGTTAGAAGTGAGATAAAATTTCTGCAGTTATACCAATTTGGCGTAGTAATAACAACCAAGAGAAGGATACAATCTTTTATCAGTAAAATTACTTAGTTCAGGATTAGAAACAGATCATGCAGGAATGTCATTTTATATACTCCATTTATTTCATAGATTGTCTATCTCTTTACTATATATAGTATATGGCCACTGAACTAAACAAATGCATTATGATGATTCAAGCAATTAATAAAACATTAAAAATTAATAATACAATTATTGCATTTACCCTGGGCCTAGATGAATTATTATGCCAGCTGCAAACCATTTATACAGCTAGGGGATGCCGGCAAGCTGAGTTCTGAAACACACGTTCTTCAGCCCAGCTGCAAAATGTAATAATTCTATTTTTTTAAAAAAAACTTTTTCACCCTCCCAGCCATGTTTCTCTTTCTTTGAATTAAAGTTTCTGCTTAATTTGTACATTGTAAATTTTTGGGGATTAGAGTGGGGGAAGGATATAGAAATAAATGTGAAATTTGCATAAACAGAAAGCAAACCAAATTAAAACCTATTCAAATTATTCAATAATAGTTTTGAAATACTTAAAAAGGAAAAGCAAGGGAAGAAGTGTAATTGCCAGACACACAGTTACTTTCTGGCAGAGCTGCAGTGCTGGTGGTCTGCCACCATTGATGTTGTCAATGTTGGCAGAAGCAAGAACATACCATCCATATGATTAATATAGACAGTATTTGCTTGCACAAGGTAGTTATGACTATGGTATATACAGTATGAGACAATGTCACGATGATTAAAGGTTCTCATCACCTGTAATAAAGTGTTGTAGATAACTATACAGACCTAAATAGCACTGGCATCATATATTTATTAATGACCGCCAAGTAGTGAGTAAGCTTTCAAGTTTACTGAGATTCTTTTTTGTTCTGGATAAATTACTGTTTAGGGCTATGCAAAGCTTTTAGCTGCTCCATATATTATTGTAAAATATACAAGGCTGCTTTAAACATTGAAAAAGAAAAATTCTGTGTTTGTGCACATTCAAATTGCCTCCTTTGAATGAATTACAAATCCTTGTTACTATTGGTCATAAAATATCATCATTATGAAGATGTATTCACCGATAACGCTTAGGATAATAATTAGCTTATTAATGTATGCCAGCTGGAGTTATAATTCCCCTAATTTAAGCTTACTTAGAAGCCCAAAGTAGATTGAAAATCTGTACAAACCAATAGATCCACAAACATCAAATAGAATATCTCCCATGGTCTTTAGATCTCTCTCTACATGACAGTAACATTTACACTGTAGATGCTGATTCATTTTCATCAACCTAGATGTTTTCTAGATGTATAGCTTTAAATTCCCAGATTTATCCCACCAAAGCATTTATTACTGAGATTTCTGGGAGTTGATACCTGCAGTTTTGGAGGATGCCAAGACTGGGAAAGGCTGGTCACATCTTTTTCTCTGGTGATTATTTATTTATTTATTACATGTATTTATATGCTGCCATTCTCCTGAAGGACTCAGGGTGGCGAACACAAGTTAAGAAACAAGTACAATAAAATCCCATTTTAATCCAAATAATTAATTAATAGTAAATAATAAAACCCGGAATCAGAGTCAGCCTATTTGTTTGAACAGCCAAGTCTTCAAGTCCTGATGGAAGGAACGGAGATCAGGAGCTGTCCGGAGCTCAGTAGGTAATTCATTCCAGAGGGTGGGAGCACCCACAGAGAACGCCCTACACCTGAGCACAGCAAGACGACATTGGCTCGCCGTTGGAACCCTGACAATAATAATTGACAATAATAGCCTCCCAAATCTCCTCAGCATATTATAATAACTGCTTTAACATCTATACATACATCTTCTTGAATATTATTAAAAATAAGATGAAATTAGAAGACTTCTTGATTTATCCATATCTTCTACATAGAACAAGAATAAGATCACTGTCAGTATTCTAAGTAATGCACCCATAGAAATCAGAACTCCGAGGCAGGCAGGTTCCTGAAAGAACAATTTTATTGGGTAGATCATATTGGCACAACTGGTGAAAGCCAACTCTAAAGTTCCCACAGCTCTCACCTAATTAAAAGTAAAAGTTTTCCCTTTCACCCCCAAAGTCACTGGTCACACTGTCCAATCCAGGAGCTGGCCGGTTGCTTGGTTACTTTGCCCCTCCTGTGGTTAGCCACCTGTTGGAATGTCCTTGGGTTCCCACAGGAAAGTTGTATTGTTTTGGCTACAAATCCCATCTAACTATTTCTCCCCTCCCTCTATTGTGTGGCAACCCTGGTGGCTCAGCAGACTGATAGCATTGTGATTAACACCAGCTGTCTGCAATTACTGTAAATTCGAATATCACCAGGCTCAAGGTTGACTCAGCCTTCCATCCTTTCTAAGGTAGGTAAAATAAGGACCCAGATTGTGGGGGTAATAAGCTGATTTTGTATAAATATACAAAAGTATGAAGGCTATTGCTTAACGCATTGTAAGCCGCCCTGAGTCTTTAATTAATAAATCAAATTTAAAAAAAACAAAAAAAACAAAACCCTGAAGCCTCCAAGATGACCTCGGCTATGATCACTTCAGGATTGACAACCACAGTTTGGCTTTTTTAAGACAGGAGACAAATAACTTGGGTCAAGGCAGTATGATATATCACCTGAGGTATCATCTTTGATCATTCATGGCTTTCTTGCCAGTGCCATATGATTTAGCTTTAATCAAATTAAGTTTCAGGCACATAAAAGGCCACAATTTCAGAGTGGCATTTAGGTTCTATTCAAGAAGTAGGGTGAAGCTTTTTTCACTATATATAACAAAGCCAGTTTGGTCTAATGGTTCAGTACCAGGCTAGAAACAGGGAGATTGTGAGTTCAGGTCCCACCTTAGCCATGTAAATCAACTGGATGACCTTGGGCCAGTTACTCTCTCTAAATCCAACCCACATCACATAATTGTTGTTGTAAGAAAAATAGGAGGAGGAAGGTGTACTGGATATCTTCGCCTTCTTGACATTTTTAAAAATAATAAAGGCAGGGTACAAATAAATGAATACATAAAAATAAGAGATTCCAGGAGAGCAAAAGAGAATAAGCACAGAGGAAACCTAGAGGGAAAAACCCAATTAGCTAGGCAAGTGGAATCATGGTGGTGTGACTTTTCAGGTGCTAAGTAAGATTTTTGCTTATAAGTACTAGGACAGATCTTTGTGTTGCTTGGAGTTTTAAATGTCTATGGAGATTCTCAGTCATCAAGGTCAGGTTGTCTGAAAGGTGCTTTATTTCAAGAGGCAACTAGACTTCCTTGTTTTTCTTTGAAGACGTTTTCCTTCTCATCCAAGAAGCTTCTTCAGCTCTGACTGGATGGTGGGGAAGTTATTTATCCATAATGGAAGTTATATATCCAATACACTGTAAGAATAAAATTACTATTACCTTTTTAACAATAGAGATAGGTCTTTTCCTCTGGTCCTTTGAACATTAAAATATATTATTTAGGATTTTTGTAGCTATTATTTTGATTATAATAAAACAAAACATGATTTTTAAAGTGGAATTGTCTCATTATTGCAAAGGCAGTACCAAAAATAGGTTAGCCTGATGAATAATGACTTAGCTTTTCCTATTACTAGGGAAGATCAATGACCCAACATCCAAAGGAAGAGAATAGAAACTAAGAGAAATGGGCACTCTTAATATGCTACTGGCACTTTATTAAAATGTGTTCTGAAACATTAAGAACAGACCATTGTGTTTCCCACACTTGTCCCATTAAATAAATAACTACAGGTAGTCCTCAACTTACGACTTCAATTGAGCCCAAAATTTCTGTTGTGAGACATTTGTTAAGTGAGTTTTGCCCCATTTTATGACCTTTCTAGCTACAGTTGTTAAGCGAATCACTGTAGTTGTTAAGTTAGTAACATGGTTGTTAAGTAAATCTGGCTTCCCCATTGACTTTGCTTGTCAGAAGGTTGCAAAAGGTGATCACATGACTCCTGGACACTGCAGCTGTGATAAATATGAGTCAGTTGCCATGTATCTGAATTTTGATCACGTGGCCATGGGGATGCTGCAATGGTTGTAAATGTGAAAAATGGTCATAAGCAGTGGTGGGATTCAAATAATTTAACAACCGGTTCTCTGCCCTAATGATTTCTTCCAACAACCAGTTCACCAAACTGCTCAGAAAGTTAACAACCGGTTCTCCCGAAGTGGTGCGAACTGGCTGAATCCCACCACTGGTCATAAGTCACTTTTCTCAGTGCAATTGTAACTTTGAATGGTCTAGGACTATCTGAACTTGCAATTGGGTTTAGAAAAAATACATTTCTTGGTAAATTACTAAAGTTACATATGCTTCTAGAACAAAAAGTTATTATAATGTTACAGGTGTCTTGGTTGCAAACAAGAATGTACATGTACATTTGTATGCAGATGATGCTGTTTTGATTTCACACATTTTTGTTCCCTAATTAATATTGAATAATTTTCTAATGTTTTCTTTATTCTCATGTTTACTTCCATTATCAATCACTCTATCACTTTTAGCATTTATTGCCTCCATACTCAACATAAAACATTTCATAATTCTGATCTGTTCATGTTATCATATGCTTTCTCCAACAAAGAATAAAGTTTTTCATTCATTCACATACATTTCAGTGCCAGATTCAGTGCCAGAAAACAAGGCTTTCCTAAAGTGTTCATTATCACTTCCCTTATCTTTTCAACCAGAATTCTACCAAATGTTTTCCTGGGCACCTATAGTCCATTAATTCCCTTGTCATTTTTGCATTCACTCATGCTCTATTTTCCTTTCTATGGGGAAACAATAATAGCATTTTTCCAGTGTCAGGCAAAGATATAGCCTTGTCACATGTTAAACTGTTTAAATAGTCATTTAATAAGTCATTTAATTTGTATGCTAATAGTTCTGGAATTACACTATCTATACCTGCAGCCATGCCACTTTTCAATAATTAGTAGTGCCAATAATTGACTATTTAACTGTTATCCAAGAAAACAGAATAACTACCGAAGCAATTAACTTCATTGTTACATAGTTCTTCTGTTTGGAATGTTTATTCTAATGCTAGGCAAAATTTGCTTCCCTATAATTATCACTCTTTGATTCTACTCCTATTCGCTGGAGCTACAGGGAACATATTTTCTATGTCTTTTGAAGGACAATGTTACCTATATTTTTCTAGGCAGCTATTATTGTATATTCGCCCTTGGTTTTTTTTTTTTTTTTTCTGCATTGTTAAATGTACCCAGTCATATTTTAAATATTTACAAGCTAAAGTTGTCCAAATAAGTTATTTTGGAATCTGTTGAATACCTGAAGTTCACAGCTTTCCATAACCTGATATGCAATAGATCCTAAACTATTACTAGACACTATTGGGATGTTAATTTCAGTAGACCAAAAATTTAAAACCAAATCAAACCAGGATAAACAATTATAACAATGAAGTTACAATTTCTCATTTAATTCTTGTCCATATTTCTATTGCTACACTTGCTAGCTTTAAAACAGCAATTATTGATCTGAAATGGGTTGTAATGAGTAATGGCTAATGGAAGCATTGTTGAATCTAGCTAAATAAAAATATTTTTTTGGATTCTGCTGTATGAAATCTAGAGTTGAATATATTTTATTTTATTATTGATGAAAAAAATCCATTAGATAATATTTAACTTTGAACAATGAAAATTCATTGTTTACCTTAAGGAACGTTTTCCATTACAAACTGTGCTGTATGTGAGACAGGCAATGATAAAGCTACTAGAGATCTATTTTTCTAGAAACAATGCTTAAAAGCAGTTTAATTATTTTGTTCTTCTTTAAATCTCTTTGCCAAGAGTCCTTACTGGATTATGTATTCAATACCAAGAGATTAAAGATGTATAGCTCTATAGCTACTACTGAACATTTCGCCACATAATCACTGGGATTATATTTCTAAAAAAGTAGATCAAAGCTGTGTTTTCTTGTGGGTATCAGATAATAAAGGCTAAACTAAACCAAACTCTCATCACTTTTACATCTATTCCCCCAGCTATTAGTACAAAACCAATGTGCATAAAAGAGCTAGTGGCAAATTCTTAATTCCTATACAATTTCTGTATGCAGCAAACCAATTTAAGGAGACTGCAGGAGAGATGACAGTTGCAAGAAAATATTTAAGAGAACATAAAGAAAACCAATTAATAGTTTGCAAATGTCTTTAAAAGGAAAAATATAAAAAATCTAAAGCAACCTATATTGCTTATAACTTGCTATGGTAGATAATTTTATTTGCATTTATTGGAATTTATTTCAAATAACACATTTAAAAAATTCAAAAATATGATTTTGGAGAATACAGAGCACATCTGAATATTCAATAATTGACTAAATTTGCAGTTTCACAAGATAACAATGCCTTCAAAGACCAAGTAGAGGGTCAAGATAGAGTCAAGGGCTTATTTGAATTGAAAGATGGGAAATGGAAAATCTGTTTAGTTTTTGACCTATTATGTATTTTTCTGTCTTTAGGGGAATCCCAAGCTTTTTCCTATGAAGAATTTGGACAATTTTAGCATTAACATTTTCCTCTGTTGTCTTTTAGAAAAATTATATATTGTTTGCCTTTTTTCACTTTCACACCTATTAAAAATATATGCATTTGTGCTGGCAACATTACAGTCTTTAGTCCCAATCCAGTTAAAACATTTTAGTACTATTGATATGTGTTCTACACATGGCTATTCTTAAAAGACCAAAATCTTAAAAATTGCAATTTATATGCAATGTGGCAGGTAAGTGGTGCAAGATACAGGAATCATATAAGACCCACCATGAAAAATCTGCATTGGTGGCCATTTCCTTTCTAAACAACATTCAGGGATGTCCTCCATCATGTAGCTATAGAACTGACTTCCTTAAGAGTTGCCTTTGAGTCCTATGTATTTAGAGGAGCAATTATTCTGTGGACATTTTGTTGATTAGTTTTTAATATTTATTTTATTTATTTATAAAATTTATAGGCCACCCATCTTACCTCAGGGTAACTCTGGACAGCGTACAGTCTTAAAAGATAACTATGTGAACTAAAATATAAATAAATTAATACAATAGACAAACATGGTGGTCCAATTAAAGATGGGAAGGGCAGGAGTAGGATGTGAGGGGGGGGGAGACTGGGAACTGTTGTTAAACAATCAACTACTTCTACTGAGATGCTCCCCATTGGACTCTCAAGATGACTGGCAGAGCCAGGTCTTTGGGTTCTTATGGAAGGTCAGAAGGGTTGGAGCTGGCCTGACTTTGAGAGGACAAGATGTTCCAGAAGACAAGTACAATGGCAGAGAATGCCCTTCTCTTGGAATAATCAGGCTGATGGGGCCTACAACATGCTCCTCTGCCAGCACTGGTGGGGCAAGCCAATGTGAGGTGAGGTGGGGTGAGATGGTCTCCCAAGTAGCCTGGACCCATGCCATGAAGGGCTTTAAAGTTAACCACCAACACCTTGAATTGCACTCTGAAGCAGATGGGCAGCAAATGCAGCTCATGGAGCAGTGGTGTTGCACTCTGCACCAGCTATAGCTTCCGAATGCTCTTCTAGAGTAGCCCCATATAGAGCGCATTGCAGTAGTCTTGTCATGAGATGATTAGGGTTTGAATTATTGAATGCAAGGATTCCTGATCCAGGAAAGGTCATAACTGGCATACAACCTGAAGTTGTATGCCAGTTGTGGCATACAACTGAAGAACCTGAAGGCTCTTCTATCCTAAATATTAACTTTAACATATATGTATTTCAAAAAATCTGTTTTATATTCTTTATTCTAATTGCTGTTAGTTACCGTGACTACTCAATTGACTGTAATTGTAGGGTAGAAATATTTAAATATTAATTGTCTTTTGCTTGTACAGACCTGACACACATAGGTAACTATATAGATATCAATTTAATTATAGGATAGCTAACTTTCCATCTTATAAGCAAGCACAATCTGTTCTTTTGCTTATCTTGACAAAATAAGTGCATAGGCTATATCATTTAAAAACTGCATCTTTTTGGATGATTAGGATCTGAGAAAGATGGGCCATTGTTCTTCCTATTTGTGATGTGTTTCTTTAATATTGAAAGCAATTCCAGAAAAAGGAGTGTATAAGACTAGTAGCTACTAGTCCAAACTTAGCCATGACACTCATTGGTGAGTTTAAGCTAGTTCTTCTCTCACAGTTCAGTTTACATCTTCTGGATAGAAAGTATTTAGGAGGAGCAGCTCTACGTTGTTTCAGGATTTCAGTGACAGGTGACATAGAAGAAACCCTCATGAACCAAATGAAATGTATAAAACCATTTAGGAACTGAAGATATTCCACTAAGAGTTCAAAATCTATCATAAATATAACCACTTGCCAAGAGAACTTGGACTGCTTATTAGATGGCTCAATTTTTAGCTGTTTGTAACAATATTCCTTATTCATTTGCATTAAACTTCACAGGTTTGCCTTATGAAACAATACTGAATAGATGGCAAAATATTTGATTCTCTACAATTGTGATAATACAGATATGGTGTAATCATGTTGGAGTAATTTTGCTGATGTAGCAAGTTATATAATGAAGGTATTGAACAAACTTTTTACATTAAACATTTTGCAACTCAGCACAAATCTCAATATTAAGCAATAACTAACTGTAATAAAACATTGTTATACATTAAGAATTGCATATTGTTCACCTGATGAAGGTTTATCTGTGACAATTCTGAATTTTAAAAAAAGGTCAAGTTTTTTAAATATACTTTCTCCTGAACTGCCTGAAGGTTTAAAGATTTTATATTTATAAAATGTAACCTGTGCAAATAAAATTATCTGTAACATTCTATAAAATGCTTGTATGAATATGTGTGTGTGTGTGTGTGTGTGTGTGTGTGTGTGTGTGAAAAGTGGATGATTCATTGCCATGAAACATATACTGTTCTTTTCAGAAACTAGGGTTGTAAAAATAATAATTTGAATTGACTAAAAAGACAATGGGATATTTTCAGTACATGATGTTGATGTACAAAAGCAATGTTTTTTTTAAAAAAATTAACATATGAAGGTTACATTTTTAAAATATGTATCTTAACATATTTTTTTTAGTAATACACATTGTGTCCAAAATACATTCAATAATTTTATTTCACTTTCATGCCCAATAATTGTATTTTAACTTCTGCCATGCACAGAATTTAATTTAAAAATGGTTTATCTTTGTTTTATCTTTCTATATAGAAAACCAATTTGCTGCATTATTATTGATTTGAACACATTTTCTCCTGCAGCAGCCAGGCTTTTCTTCTGGATGTGTAGAAGGAAGGAGGGAAGAAAGTAGAGATAAAATAAAGACCATAAAATGAACAACTCAGATAAATTTGCCCAGGCTTAGATGAATGACTTCTTGTATTAACTTTTTGGCTTGCAGCCATTGAAAATATTATATGCACATTACCAAATTGTTTAAGTGTCCTTTGCAGTTTAGGAATTAGTTCTTTCATTCATTTTGGTCTTTAACAGGAGTTTACAACCTTGTAGAATCAGTGGGCACTTCAGAATTTTAATACAATGTCATGAGGTCTTCTTCCAAAATGAATGTTAAATTGGCTTCTTTTCACAAAATAGTTGTGATGTTGGCATGGCCAGTCAAAAAACAAAATGGCCATTTTGATACCACCCCTCTCTATTCCACCAATTTTTGTCTTGTTTTTTCTGGTCAGGTGGGGAACATTTAAAATCATGGCTTTTCTAAAAATGCCAGTGGAGTTTTTGTGAGGCTCAAGTGCATTCTAGGAAGTAAAGATGATGGTTTTGAAGTGTTGTTTTGCTAAAAAACCAAGTTCTCATTCAATTTGTTTTTTAGTTGAGACAAGCTTGACACACAGAAGTCATATAGAGCACAGAACCTGACGGACATAAAAGAATATATTGCTTGAAACTTGCAAGCATTTTATTACATATCCCTCTTTAGCAAATAGTAAAGAGGTGGGTTAAAAATGTTTGTCAGTTATTGTCAGAACAAATAATGCAAGTTATAATCAAGTAGAAATTAATCAAGCACTGAGTTATGAGAGCGTCATATCTTCCTTCTTGAAAAAAACGATTATTTAGACCAGAAAAGCTTTAAAGGCATAGATCAGACTGTTAGTTGGCTTAATCCAGGTTTTCAAAAGTTTTGCTTCTGATATTTGAGATAAAGCTTTGAAGAAATGGTATGGAGCAGTCAATCTGTTTTCAAAGGAATCTCTTTGTCCTTTAAGCTTCTTTTGCCCCATCTTGTGGCATATTTAGCCAATAGGATATATGATTTTTAGGATGGGGGTGGGGACAGGGAAGGCAATTACATGAAAAAGCCTTTGTGTAGTTGTCACCAGGAATTAAATTGGCAGTGGAATAGTGTATTTATTCTTTGATGAAAAGTTTATTTCTTTCGGGATATTTTTTAATCCAATGTTTTTCACTTTTACAAAAGCTGATCTCTATCACTTGAAAATCAGTATTCTAGCTTGGGAATCAGAAATGGAAAAAAATTAATTCCCGGGAATTTTTTTAGTGACTTCAACTAAAGCAGCACCAGCAAAATAACAACCAAGCAATTGTGTCTGAATTTATTCATGCTAAGTCAAAACTCTAAGCAAAATCACCCATTAATTTATTTTTATTTTTTTGCTTTAATTTATATGCTGCCCTTCTCCGGAGACTCAGGGCAGTTTACAATGCGTTAAGCAATAGCCTTCATACTTTTGTATATTTATACAAAGTCATCTTATTGCCCCCACAATCTGGGTCCTCATTTTACCTACCTTTGAAAGGATGGAAGGCTGAGTCATCCTTGAGCCTGGTGAATGAAAGGTGACTTATTTTAGAATTTGTTTTTAAGTGCTAATCCCATCTAAATAAGTCAAGTACAAATGAGAATAAGAAACAATTAAATTACATTATTTGCTATTAATCAAGAAAGACATTAAAAAGGAACATTTTTTATAACACATGAACAGAAACACAAGGGGTAAAAATGTTGTTCAATCATATCCCCTGTCAGATTTAAGACAATACATTTTTTCTTATGGTGTATACATATATATCTACATGTTCATAAAAGTAACAAAACTGGATTTTCTTTTTCTGGATTTGTTGTGGCTTTCCTTTCATACTGTGTGAATAACCTTGTCAAATTGGCCACAGCTGATTCCCTAGGAAAGAAAGACCCTTGATTCCATAGAGAAAAGGTACTTTTACTAGAGATGATGAGTGTAGCATAAGTGAGGCAAGCTCTGAAGAAAAACCACATGAAAATCATATGTTGAAAGCAATCCCCAATGTCCAAACCCTTCCCCCGGAAGAATAGTCCAATCAGTCCTGTTCTGATGTTTTGGGAACCTGATGCCTCTGGCACTGCAGTAAATTCTTTTTCCATACAGAACTTGACAGGGCCTAAAATTACTTGCAAATATCTTTTATATTAATTTTATAAGGAAGAATGATCTGTGGTGTTTAATAAAATCTTAGGAGGTTGCTTAAGCTCTGATCTACATACTTTTGCATGTGATATAAAACTCAATGGAAGGGTTTAGGAAACAGACCACATATTTCTATCCCTCATCATTCCTTCCCACACATCTGGAAGTTTCCCTCTTGGCCTTCCAGATTCTTTATAACAGTTCAGATAATTAAAAGAGAAGTTAGAGGATTACTCCAGAGAAATAAGAATTTCCGTGCATGTAGCCTGAACAAAACGGAATGGTTTTCTAAAGTGACCATTATCTCCATTGCCTGCATTGGCTTTATAGTAAACCATTCAGACTCAAAATTAAATTAATCATCCTTTCACTTATCTTCTTAACAACACTCACTATTGCATATACTGTGTACTTGTTCTCTATGAATTCATAGTACACTAAGATTTGTCTGCACCCAGAAAATTAAACATGTAAAAAGACACCAAATTTTGCATTAGTAAAGGGAGCAGTTTAGTGTAGTGACAAGGTACTTGGCTAAAAACTAGGGTACTGTGAATTCTACTCATGCCTTAGGCACAACACCAACTGGGTGACCTTGGGCCAATCAATCTTCTCAGGCAGCAGGAAATGGCAAACCTCTTCCAAAAACATTGCCAAGAAAACTGCAAGGAATAGTCAAGACAGTTGACAAGAGTCAACATTGATTAGAGGGGGGAAAAGAGGGGGGGGACAAAACAAATGCAGTATTTAGTCCCCTTCTGTGGTATCATTGTATGAAGATTGTCAATTATAGTATACCAATATTTCAATCCTCAGTATAATATAATTTAACAAATCTAGAAGCCCTTGTATCATTGTAAAATCTATTTAGTACAGTTCACATCAGACTTATCCTAACTTGCTACTCTCCCATCATCTGTGATTTCAATTACATTTCCCAAGATTCTAAACCAGCATAGGGTTTGGCTCTGTTGACTAACATTTATAAGCACTAACTAGCATTATGTCACAAAGGTACTAGGCTGAAAAAAAACTTTATTCAAAATACTAATTTCCTGCAAATTTATAAGATGAGTTGTAAGATAATGACTGAGCCAAAGTCAGATCCAATGATCTTCCAGAACACATTACTGTTGCCAGGAGGATAAGGTCTCCTTATTCTAATCTCAAAATTTAACCACTACATCACACTTCTGCTAGAAGCACTTTAAATATTTATTATTTCCACATTCTGTCTAAACATTTGGAAATAATTGATTGGTAGGAAACATTAAGGTCTATCACAGAATTGTTTTGATGGTACTGATTAACTGATCAATCAATTGCAATCACTCTTAGTGACTATATTCGATTAGTTTTCCTCATGACAACCTGTTCCTAATTTTGTCATCCAGATCTTCCATTGTATTCTATTGCCATTGTCATTGAACACCTATTTGTTCATCATCCTCTTCTTTTTCCTTTCTCCTTTCCCAGCATTAGAGCCTTCTCCAGAGATCTAGGTCTCAGATATAAGGTATCTGAAATAGGTAATTTGAGCCTAATTCTGTGTGCCTTCAGTGAGAATTCTGACTTGATTTATTTGATGATCTATTTGCTTGCTTCCTTGGCTGTCCATGGTATCATCAGGAGTTTTCTCAATACTAACATTCAAAAGTGTCAATATTCTTTCTATCCTGTTCTACAAATCCCAACTTTTGCTTCCATTTGCTTCCATATGTTCCATAGGGGATGCCATGGCTTGTACTATTCCACTCTTTGTGGGCATAGACATATCATGATATCTGTATATCTTTTCCAGTCTTCATAGCTGGCCTACCAAATACTAATCTGCCATATATTTCTTGACTGTTTGTTCTTTCACTGTTGATGATTGATTCTAAATGGCAGAAGCTATCTACCAGTTCAGTATCTTCATTGTAGTTCTAAGACTGGTTGTTGTCATCCCTTCTGCGCATGTCCAAGATGGCGCTTCAACGCTAGAGCTCCAATTCTTGGGGGCGATGTCCTGGTCAAAGGGGGCTTCGGGGGGGGTCAGTTTGATCATCTACGACCCCCGCCCGGGTGAAAGAGTGTCTACGGAGCATTTTGAGAGCTTCGCTAGCTTTCCAGGTCATCCCAGCTCTGAGAGGGATGGCGTTCAGGCGGGGACAGCGCGAGATGGTGGGCGTGGCCTTGCGGGGCGGCTGTGGTTGATCCAGCAGCTACCTGGCGGTCGGCGGGACGGCGGCAGCAACATCCAACGATGGTGACGCTGAGGCCCCCTGCGGAGTCTTCCCATGCCCCCGGATGCCTCGAGAAAGATCTCTGGAGGCTAGGGGCGGCTGGAGACGGCCACGGGGGGGCCAATGGCGACGGTGTCGGCAGTGGCGAGGGCATCTGCGACGGTGGTCAGCGAGGATGGCGGCTGGTGCCAGAACGGCTTCCTAAAGGCCTGTAGACCAACCGAGGTGGCGTGGGACTCTTGGCAGCAGCCTCAAAAGTGGATTTCCCTGGTGGCTGGAGGGTATTTGGCCCTTGGGGGCAGGGTCACCCCCATGCAGACCCGGAGACCTCCATGGTGAGCTGGAGGGGGCAAAACTGGGTGAGCACTATGTTCCATCAATTGGAAGTTTGGAGAGATTTGAGGGGGCTGGAAAACGTCTGTTGGCACTTGCTGCCTATATTTCCCCCTCCTCTCCTTCCTTTTTTCAACCGAGTTAAGACCTTGTTGGCCTCATTATGGCTATAGCTACCCAGCCTATCCTGGCCTGCTGAGCTGTTCCTACTTTCCCCCATTTCCATCCAGCCATCTCTGAATCTCCTGCCTTGCAAGATTTCTCCTGAACTAAACTTTGAACTAATCCTTCTCATGAACTGGAGGATTGGGCTTTCTGACTTCTCCTAATCCATATGGGGAACTGGATCTATGGACTCGAGGCCGGTGGGAGTCGGTGTATGGCTGCCTTCACTCCCGGGTTTCCATCAAAGTTTTATTGGTCGGCCTTTGTGAGAGGACGGTTGGCCAAGAAATTTCCGGGGGTCGGATGGCATATCTCCCCCTCCACTGCTGTGAGAGGGCAATGGAATTCGGCTGCCTGTGCCATGGACTGGAACTTTTTCCCCTGTATTATAACATTTTTATTATTTATTAATTTTATTAATTTAATTTGTATACTGCCCTTCTCCCAGAGGGACTCAGGGCGGTGAACAGCCAAAATTTAAAAACATACAAATACAAAAGTTAAGATAATTAAAAGAATTAAATCATTGGCTACCCAATTTAAAACCCCAAATCCATAAAATTTAAAATCCCAATTAAAAACCATTTAGGCTAGGCCGGCTTGATGAAATAAAAACGTCTTCAGGGCTTTACGGAAGGTCCGGAGGTCCGGGATCAATCGTATTCCAGGAGGCAGCTCATTCCACAGGGCGGGTGCCCCCACAGAGAAGGCTCGCCCCCTGGGGGCCACCAGCCGACATTGCCTGACCGACGGCACCCCGCGGAGGCCCTCTCTGTGAGAGCGTATTGGCCGGTGGGAGGTTATCGGTAGCAGCAGGCGGTCTCACAAATACCCTGGCCCTAAGCCATGGAGCGCTTTAAAGATGAGAACCAACACCTTAAAGCGCACCCGGAAGACCACTGGGAGCCAATGCAGCTCGCGCAGGAGAGGTGTTATGTGGGAGCGCCATGTCGCTCCCATAATCACCCGCGCGGCCGCATTCTGCACCAGCTGGAGCCTCCGGGTGCTCCTCAGGGGGAGCCCCATGTAGAGAGCGTTACAGTAGTCCAGGCGTGACGTAACCAAGGCATGAGTGACTGTGCACAAGGAGTCCCGATCCAGAAAGGGGCGCAACTGGCATATCAGGCGAACCTGATAAAAAGCCCCCCTGGCCACGGCCGTCATATGCTCTTCTAAAGACAGCCGTGTGTCCAGGAGGACGGCCAAGTTGCGAGCCCCCTCTGTGGGGGTCAGTGACTCGCCCCCAATAGCCAGCGATGGCACCAGCTGGCTATACCGGGACGCCAGCATCCACAGCCACTCGGTCTTGGAAGGGTTGAGCCGAAGCCTGTTCCTCCCCATCCAGACCTGCACGGCCTCCAGACACTGGGACATCACTTCGAGGGCATCATTGGGGTGGTCTGGGGTGGAAATGTACAGCTGAGTGTCATCAGCGTACAGATGGCATCGCACCCCAAAACCAAGGATGATCTCACCCAGCGGCTTCACATAAATGTTGAACAGGAGCGGCGAGAGGACCGACCCTTGCGGCACCCCGCAAGCAAGGCGCCTCGAGGTCGACCTCTGCCCCCCTGCCAACACAGACTGTGACCGGTCAGAGAGATAGGAGGAGAACCACCGCAGCACGGTGCCTCCCACCCCCAATCCCTCCAACCAGCGCAGCATGATACCATGGTCGATGGTATCAAAAGCCGCTGAGAGGTCTAACAGGACCAGAACAGAGGAACAACCCCTGTCCCGAGCCCTCCAGAGATCATCCACCAATGCGACCAATGCCGTCTCCGTGCTGTACCCAGGCCTGAAGCTGGACTGGCACGGATCTAGATAGAAGGTTTCATCCAGGAACTGTGGGAGCTGTCGCGCAACCACACTCTCCACAACCTTCGCAACAAAGCGAAGGTTGGAGACTGGATGATAGTTTGCCAAAACGGCCGGGTCCAGAGAAGGCTTCTTGAGGAGGGGCCTCACCACCGCCTCTTTCAAGGCAGGAGGCAAGAAACCCTCTCTCAAAGAAGCATTTATGATCCTCTGGAGCCAGCCTCGTGTTACCTCCCGGGTGGCCAGTACCAGCCAGGAGGGGCACAGGTCCAATAAACATGTGGTTGCGTTTAGCCTCCCCAGGATCCTGTCCACGTCCTCAGGAGTCACAGGGTCGAACTCATCCCAGGTAACATTCTCAAGACCAGCCTCAGTCACCCCGCCGGGATCTACCCAGTCAGAGTCCAAGCCTTCCCGAATCTGAGTGATTTTATCGTGCAGATACTGTGCAAAATCCTCAGCCTGCCCTTGCAAGGGGTCTTCCCGCGCTCCCTGATGTAAGAGGGAGCGAGTCACCCTAAACAAGGCGGCTGGGCGGTTATCTGCCGATGCAATAAGAGCGGAAAAGTGGTTACGCTTTGCCGCTTTTATCGCCACTAGATAGGTCTTAATATGAGACCTAACTAGTGTTCGGTCGGATTCGGAGTGACTGGCCCTCCAACCACTCTCTAGGCGTCTTTTCCGGCGCTTCATCTCCCTCAGCTCCTCGGAAAACCAAGGGGCTGGGCAGGTTCGGCGTCGGGTCAGAGGCCGCAAAGGCACGACTCGGTCCAGAGCACCGGCAGCTGTCCTATCCCAGGCAGCCACCAGATCTTCAGCCGAGTCGTGAGCCAGAGTTTCAGGAACTGGCCCAAGCTCCCTCTGGAACCTATCAGGATCCATCAGGCGCCTGGGACGGAACCACCTGGTCGGTTCCGCCTCCCTGCAGTGGGGTGCAGCGGTCGAAAGGTCCAGTCTCAGGAGAGAATGGTCCGACCATGACAGGGATTCAATAACTATATCCCCTATATCCAGACCACTCCGCCACTGACCAGAGATAAAAACCAAGTCCAGTGTGTCCTCCCATGTGAGTGGGGCCATGATGTTCATGGTCAGGAGACCACCATGAACATCATGGTGGTCTCCTGACCATGGACTATCCTCACCCCTGACGATTTAATGTACTCAGTGTCTGAACTCCTTGCCCTGCGAGATTCCCCCCTCTTGCAAGTTTGGCCCTCCACTCTATCGAGGGCCTATCTCGATGACAGATTTTGGAATCCTGAGAGATGGCATGGCACAAGGAAGGGCTTGTGGGTTTTTTTAGGAAAGTGTTTTAATAAGATTTTAAAGGGTTCGGGAAGGGGGTCTTTTAACAATTTTTTAAGGGGAACTGGGAGGACGACCAAAGGGGATGGGGGGGGGGAGAATCCACTAAGGTCAGAGCTGAGCCCGACACGGGGCAACGGTTTGAAGGTGCAGGACGAGGGATTGGGGAGGAGATGGAGGGCTATACCAATGAGGGGTGTACCATCAGCATGGTGGATGGGAGGGGCAGATATGGCGGGAGCAGGAGACCATATCACGTGTCGGGGGTGCGCACTCGCTGTTTGAGAGCTATTGCGCGCCCCGGTCTCCAAGGCTCTCCTTGGATACTAGGTGGCTCAGATACTCAGGACCTGGGCCTTCGGCTGATGCTGTGCAATGCCAGGTGCGTGGTAAATAAGGCTCCCCTCATTCACGATCTTATACAGGAGGGGGGAGCGGACCTGGCGGGTATTACGGAGACCTTTTTACTTTGGCTGTGCACCCCCCTGAGTCCTATATTGGAGAAGGGTGGTATAGAAATTTAAATAAATGAAAAATGAAATGGCCTGTTTGGGCCCGGAGGGAGGGGTCCCTCTGGTTGAGATGTGCCCACCAGGCTTCAGAGCATTCCATCAGCCGATGGGCGGGGGGGGTGGCGGTTATTATTAACGAAGGTCTTGGTCCGAGGGAGACCACTGTGCCACAGATTGCCGGATGTGAGATGGGGTCATGGGGTTCAGATGGGCTTGTTGCTTGCGTACCTGGCTCCCTGCCATGCGGCAATGGCCCTGCCCGAGCTCCTCGACGTGATAGCCATGGTGGCAGTTGATACACCCAGGCTTATAGTCATGGGTGATTTCAACTTGCCGTCCATCGGTGAAATGTCTGAGATGGCTCGGGAGTTCATGGCTTCCATGATGGACCTGACCCAGCTAGTTCATGGCCCCACCCATGGGGGGGACACACTCTGGACTTGATTTTTGTCTCTGGCCAGTGGTTGAGTGATTTTATTATAGGGGATATAGACATGGAACCCTTGTCATGGTCAGATCACTCGCTCCTTCGCCTGGACCTTTGAACCGCTACACCCTGCCGTAGGGAGGCGGAGCCAATAAGATGGGTCCGCCCCAGGCGCCTGATGGATCCTGATGATCTGTCCCCGTACACATACACACACACAGCCAGCCGAGGGTTAAGGAAACACTTTGGCACACACCCAGGTCCTTATCTCCAACTTTGGCAGCGATTTACACACTGTCTGCCAAGTGCGTTTATTTCCACAGAAAACAGACAGATAACATACTCAGCGTCCAAACGTCCAACAACAATAAATATTTCTTTCAGCCGTTCCAGACAAGGCTTTAGTGACTATCCAAGGTTTACTTTGTTCGTCACAAAGATCACTGGCCACCACCCTCTATTATATAGTCTCTGGGGTGTGGTCCAGTGACTCAGTTCTAATCCCTAGCACGCCTCCTGAGCTGCTGCAATCGTTTATCACGCCTTCGGAGGCGTGCGTCCAGGAATGATGTTTCTCCCTCACTCTCATCCGAGCCACCTGTCTCTCTGTTAATCTCCTCTCCCTCGGCCGGCACCTGAGACAGTGCCAGAGAGGAGGGGCCTGGAGAGGGAGGCCTGGCTGACTCCTCTTCCTCATGCTCGGAGCTTTCTTCCTCCGATGGGACAGGCTCAGAGGGCGGGGCCACAACACCTGATAGGTTCCAGATGGAGCTTGGGCCTTTTCCTGAGGATCTAGCACATGACTCGGCTGAGGACCTGGTAGCCGCCTGGGATCGGGCGGCTGGTGGGGCCTTGGACCAAGTCGTGCCTTTGCGGCCTCTGACCTGGTGCCGATCCCGCACAGCTCCTTGGTTTACTGAGGAGCTGAGGGAAATGAAACACCGGAAAAGACGCCTGGAGAGTGGTTGGAGGGCCAGTCTCGCTGAATCTGATCGAACACTGGTAAGGTCGCATATTAAGGCCTACCTAGTGGCGATAAAGATGGCAAAGTTTAATTACTTTTCCGCCTCTATTGCATCATCAGGGAATTGTCCGGCCGCCCTGTTTAGGGTGACCTGCTCCCTGCTCCATCCGGGAGTGCGGGAGGATCCCCTGGAAGGCAGGGCGGAGGATTTCGGACAATACCTGTATGACAAAATCGCTCAGATCCGGGGGGATTTGGACTCTGACTGGGTAGATCAGGGCAGGGTGACGAGGAATAGTCTTGAGAATGTTATCTGGGAGGAGTTTGATGCTGTGACTCCCGATGATGTGGACAGGATTTTGGGGAGACTTAGTACGGCCACATGTTTACTGGACCCGTGTCCCTCCTGGTTGGTACTGGCTTCCCGGGAGGTTACACGAGGCTGGCTCCAGGGTGTTATCAATGCTTCGTTGAGTGAGGGTTACTTCCCTGCTGCCTTGAAAGAGGCGGTGGTGAGGCCTTTCCTCAAGAGGCCGTCCCTGGATCCGGCAATATTGGCCAACTATCGTCCTGTCTCCAACCTTCGCTTTATGGTGAAGGTTGTTGAGAGTGTGGTCGCGTGACAGTTTCCACAATTCCTGGAGGAAACATCTTATCTAGATCCGTTCCAGTCGGAATGGCACAGCACGGAAACGGCATTGGTCGCGTTGGTTGATGATCTCTGGAGGGCTCGGGACAGGGGTTGTTCCTCTGTTCTGGTCCTGTTAGACCTCTCAGCGGCTTTTGATACCATTGAACATGGTATCATGCTGTACCGGCTGGAAGAGTTGGGGGTGGGAGACACCGTATTGCGGTGGTTCTCCTCCTTTCTCTCCGACCGGTCGCAGTTTGTGTTGGCAGGGGGGCAGAGGTCAACCTCGAGGCCTCTCGTCTGTGGAGTGCCGCAGGGATCGGTCCTCTCGCCCCTTCTGTTCAACATTTATGTGAAGCCGCTGGGCGAGATCATCCGTAGCTTCGGGGTGAGATACCATCAGTACGCTGATGACACCCAGCTGTACATCTCCACCCCAGGCAACCCCAACGATGCCCTTGAAGTGATGCCTCAGTGCCTGGAGGCTGTGCGGATCTGGATGGGGAGGAACAGGCTCAAGCTCAACCCTTCCAAGACTGAGTGGCTGTGGCTCCTGGCATCCCGATATAGTCAGTTGACTCCATCACTGACTATTGGGGGCGAGTCCTTGGCCCCCACAGAAAGGGCTCGCAATCTGGGAGTCCTCCTGGATATGCAGCTGTCCTTGGAGGAACATCTGACGGCTGTAACCAGGGGAACCTTTTATCAGGTTCGCCTGATTCGCCAGTTGTGGCCCTTTCTTGATCAGGATTCCCTGTGCACAGTCACTCACGCCCTCGTCACCTCTCGCCTTGACTACTGCAATGCTCTCTACATGGGGCTCCCCTTGAGGGGCACCCAGAGGCTCCAGCTGGTCCAGAACGCAGCAGCGCGGGTAGTGATGGGAGCAGAATGGCGCTCCCATGTAACACCGCTCCTGTGCGAGCTGCACTGGCTCCCGGTGGTCTTCTGGGTGCGCTTCAAGGTGTTGGTTATCACCTTTAAAGCGCTCCATGGCATAGGGCCTAACTATGTTTCAGACCGCCTCCTGCTACTGACGACCTCCCAGCGACCTGTGCGCTCCCACAGAGAGGGCCTCCTCAGGGTGCCATCAGCCAAACAATGTAGGCTGGTGACCCCCAGGGGGAGAGCCTTCTCTGAGGGGACACCTACCCTCTGGAATCAGCTGCCCCCAGAGATAAGGAGAATCCAAGACCTCGGTGCCTTCCGCCATGCCCTTAAAACCCACTTTTTTCAGCAAGCCAGGCTGGCTTAGGAAGAATTTTTTTAAATTTTTAAATGTTTAATTGGTTTGTGGTTTTTTAAATTTTGGGCCAAATTTATATAGATTTTAATTGTTTTTAATATTTGTATTTCATGTTTTTAATTCTGGCTGTGCACCGCCCTGAGTCCTCAGGGAGAAGGGCAGTATATAAATTGAAAATAAAATAAAATAAATAAATAAATAAAATTATCTTGGTTTCCTATATTTAATTTTAGTCTCATTTTCCATAGTTTTTTTAAACTATGTTTCTTGAGTTTTTTATATTCTTTCTCAATGATCCAGCATGCATTACTAATAATGTCTCATAGTCTCTGGGCTTTTCTAAATCCAGGTTGTGGATTATGAAATTATAGTCCAAAACATATGAAATAAAAATATATGTTTGGCATAACTGCAAGCTCCTCAAAAAGTATGATAAATTTGCACATTCTTATACTATGGAGAAAAGTTCAAAACCATTTAGAAAATGCCCAGACACCAGACACCATTAAAAAATGCAAAATATTCTTGGCAGGAGAGAGGCAATCACTACCTATTTCACTCAGCATAATACTTGGCCTACATTATTGCCAAGCACTGCTGAAGCCACCAGATCTCTGCAGATTGTAACTGTTTAAATATTATTGAAGCTAGCCTGGATGGGAAGAAACCAGCTTAGTGTATTTCAGCTTCAGCTTGCAACCATTCTATTCAATAGATAATTTATACATCGTCAGTGCTCTACCAGAGAGTTTGGAAAGTCCAGTCATGAACAGGAAGTAATGGAGACAAAACAGAATTTCTTAGTCAAAGTTCAGATGCAGAACTGCCTTATTGTTATCATGGCTACAAGTTCCATATGGCTAGAATCATGGGTTTCTAAAAAGAATGATGCAGTCTCATCATTCTGAAAGCTCACACACACACACACACACACACACACACACACCTATTTAATTAGTCTACTATAGTTTGACCTGTTCCATGGCTTACAATGAAATAAATCATATATCTTGAAATCAATCAGGTAACTTAGTCAGACTGATTTCCTGCAAGTACATCTTTCTTGGAATCTTATTTTTAGCTGATTGTAAATTAAGAAGACAGTTAGCTGTTAATCCATAAGATTTTTTTCTGACAATTGAGACATTCATGATCAAATGGAGACTAAGGTGTAAACAAGTTCTTTCTTTGGCCATTTATCTTTTTACAGTTTCATTGAGTAAAGTACACCATGGATCTTTAAAATGCCAAATCTGTGACCCCTTTATTTGTAAGGTCACCTTTGTTGCTGGAGGGAAAGTTAATAAACTGCAACTGACTCCAGACTTTACAGTCATTGTATCCAATTCATAACAAGATCTTAATAGCAGTGTGACTGGATAAGAAGACTGAATCTAGTGAATGAAGAACTTCAAGTTTCAGAAATAAAACAGCTTATATGGAACTCAATATCAGCAAATCAGATCAGGATAGCCTTGAAAGCACATCATATACTATGTTTGCAGAGCATGGACAACCAGCCAGCTTCTGCCATGAGGAAAATATTCACATTTGAGCAGAACCCTCATGAAGTGAGGTGTGATGATTCTGTAATAATCCTGTAAAAACAGGAAGTGAAGGCTCTCTCTTTCATCTTAAAAATATAAAAAAAGAAAGAAATATTTATAGTGATGTTTACAGTGCTATTTAACTCAATATCACTGAAGGATGAATTGCAGAAAGCTTATTCAGTTCTTCCTTTTCTGCTTTTGTTTCCAGCATGGTGGTGCTGATAATGTTGAAAAACAAATAGGAGAAAGAGAAAGATTATTACAGCAGTTCTATTTTTATAGCAGGTAGAAATTAAGAGTCACTGGACAGTGAGGTAGGCATAGCATAAATTTAATTAATAAATAAATAGCATTCTTTTTCTTCTTTGTGTGAATCAACTAACTATGCATAGTTTACTTCCAAATAATCCCAGAGCATTTATATAGGTCTAAGAATCTTCAGCCATATCACCGTTTGGATTTATCTGTTGAAACAATATGGCAACTTAGCTTGATCCTAGTAAGTATACCATAAGTACAATAGAGACTAGGAACAAGCCTTTCCCCAATTTAGGTGCTGAAAACATGTGTAGTTTCACAAAAATGCCTTCTAGAAAGGACCAAAGTAGGAAATAATCTTCATTATGGATAGGTGTGTGATTTGGGGTGTATAGATTGCTATATAAGGGGGATCTGCAGAACTTTTCTTGCCTTGCCAAGATCGTTCTATTTCCAGATCTCCTAGATTGTCCAGATTGATGGAGAAGCTTAGTTAAACCCTTCAATGGACCCTGCTACATTTGACAGTCAATATTCAGATGGGAAATTCTTCTGATTGCATGTGATATTCTTTTATGCTCTTTGAAAATGGAATTATTGTAATATTACAATAGTGAGCTATCTGCTGGTTCTGGGATGTTGGCAAATATCTAATCCTACTATCCTCTGCAGCTAATCTCTTTCTGTGTTATGCATCCACTGGTTCATAAACTCAAACATAAATGCCTTTATGTCTTTCCCCCTCTTTGTTCTAAAGCACTGAAAGTTGATAGTAAGAAAGATTGCCTTTACAAAGATTTTCAAACCCTATTACCAAAACAAGAAAGAGTGATATCTTAAGCTCATACAGACACAAAATATTGGGAAGAGACTCAGACAGATTCCTTCCTAATTCAGAGGGGTACACAAAGGGGAAGGAAGTACAGCATAGTCAGATTTGCAGGATTCTAGCTTTCAAGTAAGGCCCTGTGGTAAACTAAACACCTCTGAAGGAGAGAAGACATCACTGCATCAGTGAATAACAGTGAGCAGTAACTCCTACCTGGCAAAGGAGGGACTAAGAGGTCACCCATCTGCAGCCTGGACTTCTGCTTCTCATGAGGAGGCCGTGGAATAGAAGTCTTGTGGTTTTCTGATTGGTAGAGTATATAGAGTCAAAAGAGAAAGAGTTTGCTTGCACAAGCAAGCACAGCCTTTAGAGTATACTGGGTTTGACCAACTCTCACTTTCTTATTTACTTTGGATGCAACCCAGTGGTGGTATTCAGCCAGTTCTATCTGGTTCAGGTGAACCGGTAGGAGCATCTGCGGGATGCTCTGCCTACCCGTGCTGATGTCATGACATCACATTTTTCCTCATTTTCAAGGCTCTGCACATGCACATTTGCAAACCGGTAGGGAAGGTAAGTGAATACCACCCCTGACATTGCAACCAATTTATAGTTGAAAACAGAGGGCCAAAGAAAATGGCCTCTGATTGAATTAGATTTTTTTTCTAAATTACAGAAAGTAAAACAGAGAAAAGAATATTTTCAAAACACTTTAAAACAACTGCAAAGAACATAGTCAAGTTCTTGATTAAGAAAGTAGCCTTTCTTTTTGTAATTGATTTACTTTTATTTTGGAATTAAAAATTAAAAAATGGTGACCACCAGGAAAGTTTCAAACTAAGGTGAGGAAGGGAGAGTTTCGTTAAAGTAACCAACAAAAAAAAAAAAGAAATTACCCAAGAAATATTGCAAAAATATTTGAAAAAATGGGAAAGCGCGTATCTGAATCTGTCAAATCTGTCAAAATGAGTTGGTTGTTTTTGAAGGGAGAATAGAAAAAGCGTTCATAAAGATGAAAGAGAAAATGAAAAGTTAAAAAATTAATTGAAGAATCTATAGCACAACTTACAGGAGAAATTAAATCAAATTAATGATAAAGTGGACATTTTAAAAAATAAAACAAAAACAATAAACAGAGAGATGGAAAAGGACTTAGTCAATTTGGCATTCCTGGAATTAAAGGGAAAAAAATCTGCCTTTAAATCTAATATTTAAAGCGGTCCCAGAGAATTATAGAGAAGATACTAGAGAAATATCAATCTATTACAATTTTTAAAAATGAGACAAGATGACATGAAGACAGAAATTGACAAAGTCTTTACAATCAGTGTGTTATTTGCAAAACGAAGAAATGTAACAAGGAATATTTTTGTGCACTTTGTGCACAAAAGAAGACTAGAGATCAGGTTTTGTAGCAACATTTCATATTAGACTGAAGGTTAGCAATGCAGATGTGATTGTGCTTAAAGAAATCCTGATTAGAATATTGCATAAATGAAAATAGTTCTTCTTTTTATCTGACAAACTGAAACAGAAAAAGGTACCATTTTGATGAGATAAATTGGAAGGAGTGTTCTTTCCTTTAAGCAACAGACGTTCAGACTGAACTCAATACAAAAAGCAACAGAATTTCTAGAAAAGTTTATAGTGGAACTGGAAGAAATGCAAATGCAAATGACAGAGACCCAACATTTTTGGACACTAAAGAGCTACAAGAAGAAACTGAGGAGGAGATTAACATTCTAGACACTATGGTATTAGGTATTGGCTTATACAATTATTGAATTGTAAATGCCTAATGTGGAATATAAATGGAGCAAATGCTCCTCAAAAAAGGAAAAAAAATATTTCGTTATTTTAAAATAGTTTAAAATAATGAAACAAGATATAGTTTGTCTTCAAGAAACCCATACTAGACCCATACTAGAAAAGGGATATAAAATATTTGGATGAAAAGTGGGAGTTTCAGTGGGAGTTAAGCAAAATAAATGGAGTTATTTTGTATACAAATTCCAATTGCAACCAGAACTGATATTAATTGATGATTACAATGAATATGTGAGCATGGAAGCTACTTTTCTTGGAAACAAGATTCTGATAATTGGAATTTATACTCCAAATGAGGATGAAGTAACTTTTTAAATAGCACTTATAGGCATACTAAGAGACTTAAAATATGAAAATTGTTAGATCGTGGGCGATTTAAGAAAGGACTGGACATGCCGTAAGCTTAGATACTTTATTTGGCTCCGTAACAGCAATGGTAAACCCCAGTCGCAGCAGCTCCTTTTAACGGGAGCTGTCCCCGGCTTCAGCCACTTACGCTTCTCCGAATTTCCCACTCTCAGGATTCACTCCTGATTGGCTTATTTAAACTGTCACTTAATACTTAACCCCTCCCCTCTAGTTCAGTGTCCACCTATCCGGTGTCTGCTAGGCAACATAATCCCGCAAGTAGGCGGGTCGCCTTGGGGCTCGACTGGACCTGCACAGATCAGTCGTTTCGGCGTTCTCGGAGTGAGAGGTCAAGTTCCGCTGCTCTCCTGAGATCGCCTCCAGAACTCTCTTGAACTCTGGTGCTGGGTTGGATTTATTCTGTTCGTTTTTTTTTTTTTCCTCTTTCCTCGGCTGTCCTTGTGGATTTTTTCCGGCGTCCAGCTCCTCCTCCTGGATCTCAGATAAGTGTCCACTGTTCCATTCTGGGTTTGAGTTTTTACTCTCTTGCACTGGTGCTTGTGGTAGGGCCTGACTTGTTGCTGTTTGTCTTTCCTTCTCTCCTGGCAGTCTCTTTGCGGTTCGCTCTCGTTTCTTGTTACTCTTCCTCTGATCTGGTCTATGTGCCTCTTCCAGTGTTGTCCGTTGTCCATTTGGATTCTGTATGATAAAGGGCCCGTTACTTGTGTTATCTCTGCCGGCACCCAGAGGGGGTTTCCTCTCAAGTTCTTGGCGTATATTTTATCTCCTGCCTGGAATTCTCGGACCCGGCTTTTAGAATCAGTCAGCTTCTCCATGCTGTACTACGGATGTAGTCTTTCCAGCGGAGATCTCAACTTCCTCCCCATCAGTAGTTCTGCCAGGCTCCGGTGGGTTGTAGTGCTTGGTGTGATGTGCTGTATGGCCAGTAATTTATCTATTTTGGCTTGTATGTCCCCTGGCCCCAACCTCATTAGTGTCTCTTTCGTGGATCTTACCATTCATTCAGCAAGTTCTTGATCAGCTAGGAACCTTTCAAAGGAGTTTGCTGTTAATTGGGGCCCGTTATCGGAGACTACAAGGTCTGGTAGGCCATGTGTAGCGAATAGTCTTCTCAGTACCTTTATAACTGCTTCAGATGTGGTAGATGTCATGAGGATTACCTCCAGCCATTTTGAGAACACATCTACAATAATCAGGAATGTATTCCCCTTGCATGGCCCTGCGAAGTCGATATGTAATCTGGACCAAGGTGCTCCCGGGCTTTCCCAGTCGTGAGTGGGTGCTGATTTCGGGGCTGCTCTGGATTCTTGGCAGGGCTCGCAGGTTGACATCCATGCTTCAATTTCTTTGTCCATCCCAGGCCACCACACGTAGCTCCTGGCCAAAGCCTTCATCTTTATGATTCCTGGGTGTCCTTCATGTATCAGCTTCAGAGTATCCCATCTCAGTGTCTCTGGTACAATGACCCTATCTCCCCATAGCACACAACCCCTCAGTCCGGAGAGTTTGTTCTGTCTTGTTTTGTTTTGTTTTTGTTTTGTTTTGTTTTTAATTGAAATGTTTTATAAGAAATACAAACAATTTTCTCCCCCCCACCCTTTCCCCTTCCCCACATAATAGAAATTGTACATTTTCTTATACATAAGAAATCCTACATATACATGTTATCCTTAAAGAAAGGATTAAAATAAGACATTTTAATTACATTCGGAGTTGCTCTTCTTCTCTTTCTCCCCTCATTCCACAACAAACCTTCTACTTCTCCTTTCTTTCCCTTCCCTCCCTCCTCTTCTCTCCTACTTTCTCCTGCCTCCTCTCCCACCTCATCCTACTTCCTTTCCCTTTCCCCCACTTCTCTCTTCTTTCCCCCCTTCTCGCCTTCACTCCTACTCCTGTCCCCTTCCCTTCCCTTCCTCCTCTCCTTTCTTCCATTCCTCACCTTCCCTCTCCTCTTCCTACCCCCTCCTCCTCTCTCCTTTCTAACTTCTTTGCTGTGAAATATTTTCCTCCTTTGGTGTCTGAGCAACTCCTATATTCTACTCATAGAATATACTTTCTTCTGCTACAACATTTCTCTATTGACCACTTCCCCCCCATCCCTTATCCCACCCTCCCCACCCCACCCCCGACTTCCCAGAGCAAAAACAGGGTATAGCATCTAACAAACATATGCTAAAATAAACTAACTAATTATAAAGTTCAAAACTCTCACATGTTCTTTAACTCCCTTGCTCCAATTCATCAACCTCCCTTTTATATATTCTCAAAACCAATTAAATTAAGTTCATTCTTCCTACTTATAAATTTTTTTTCCTTGATGTATAATCCAATACTATAGCAGTCTTACAAACAGTAAAAATCACGAATAAATTCCATTTCTATACCCTCGAACATCATTCTTTTTAAACATTACTCCCTAGTGAAATTCTGAGTTTAACATTAATCCTCTTCTTTCAAAGAGAGAAAAGAAAGAGGAAAAAAAAAGAAAGAAAAATTTTTCATCTTAAAATCTTACACATTTTATCTCATATATCTTTTAAAATAATATAGTCTTTTTTTTTTATTACAAAAGTTTTACAATTACCTTTTCACCCCTTTTTCCCCCCCTCAACCCCCCCAAACTTCCCAACCTCCCTAACCCACCCTAACCCTCCCCTCCCCCCGGACTTCCGCACAATATACTCATATCAGGTAAAAGGAAAAACCCTCCTTTGTATATAAAACTTGAACCCCTCCCTCCCCCTTATAAATTTTCGTCTTCATTACATTAACCTATTTCTATCTTAATATAACATTTTCAAATAAAATAATATAGTCTTATGTTAAGCATTTTAAAAATCTCTTGGTACCTTTGAAACACTCGTTTACCAAATATAAATTTCAGAATCTACAGGAAGATGTCTTTCAAATTTTCAATTAACCGTCTTAATACCTCTAACTTTTTAGAGAGCAGCCCTTTACTATCCAAAACTAATTATCACTATGCAATAAAATTCTGAATTTAACATTAATCCTCTTCGCTTCAAAGGGTTAGGCATCTTAAAAGCTTATACAATTTATCTCATATATCTTTTAAAATAATATAACCTTATGTTAAACATTTTATAAATCTCTTAATACCATTAAAACACATATTTGCCCGATGCCAATTTCAAAATCCACAGGAAGATATCTTTCTTAATCTTCTGTTCTTCTCTTCTTTCTATATTTTTTCCAATCCTTTTTTTAAATAAATTCTTTCAACAGCCCCTCCCCCAATTTTATTTTTGAAACTTTTAAAATGGTGATTTGAGGTTGATGTTTCTGAAATACTCGCTCTCTTCTTGAGGTCGCATTTTCTAACTTGAAATCCCCAGTTCATCTCTTCTTGCTTGTATAATCATTCAGTCCATTTCTTTGTCCATGTAGCCAAAATTTGTTGCCATAAAGATTGTCTGCTTGCAATAAAGAAACTATTTGTTGCTTTTCTGTCATTTGACTGGAAACATCCACCAAAACATTTGTTTCAACTGTGCCAGCCAGTCTCTTAATCCTGTCCATCTCCTGATCTTCCAAAAACAAATTCTTCTGAATAATTTCCTGCTGTCCCTCTAACAACTGCTTATATTTTCCCAAGCTGTTTTTTGAAAAAGCCCTTTCAATTGTATTCAACAGGGCTGAAGTAAAAGAGTCTAAAAGTTCTTGAAAAGCCTGGACTGTCACGGCTTGGGAATTTGCTGATTCACCAGCCCTGTTGTCAGCCATATTTCAGCCACTTTGTATTCATCCAGCTATCAGGACAACAATTCAGCTCTTTTCCACACAGTATGAAAACCAGATTTTAGTTAAAGTCAGTACCAAATTCTTTTCCTCAATACCAAATTCTTTCCATGGACGCTTCCCCTTTAAAACTTTCTCTTAGGGTGTAATCCAGTAGCTGTATCACTGTTGCAAACTTTAACAAGCCTTAACAAGCACTTTCCCTGGTAGCACTTCCCTCCCCAAAGCACTTTTGTCCTCCCGCCCTCAGACGCCATTTTCTGCATTTTAAAACGGAGTTAAAGTGTTACTTGCAAGTTTTCCTTTTGTTTTCTCCTGATTTGCTCTGTCTGTGATCAAAGTAAAGATGTTAAAAGTCCCCCCATTGATTTTCAGCAGATTTTGGTCGCAGCTTCTAGCTCCGCTTTGGCGGAGTCGTCCCTGGTCCGGAGCAGCTTGACAGGCTTCAATAGAGAGCCCACACCCTTTGCGCCCCAGGATTTCTCCTAGCGCACTTGGGGGGCTCTACCTCTGCCTGTCAGCTCTTGTCTCTCCCCTTTGCCCGGGGAGAGGGTTCCAAGCCTCCAGACAGCTGTTTTTCGGCTGTTCTGGGGCTTTTACGGAACCAGGGATCGGGCGCTTGTAAAAGAGTGTCTTCAAAGCTTGCGGAGCCAAGAGGAAGTCAGTTCTGTCTTGTTTTGAATGGCTGGAATTCCGGGTTCATGCCTTTCTCAGGCCATCCTTTCCAGATCCAATTTAAAACCTGCACCAAAGTTTTGCCTCTTGCGGTGGCTCTCGCAATGTTTGCTGCCGATATCCGGTTTTCCTCCATGGTCTCGATGAGGAATATGGTCATTGCTGGAGCTGCATCTTCTCCTGTTTCTGGAAGTGGGCATCTGCTGAGCACGTCTGCATGGTCAATCATCTTTCCGGGTTTGTGTTGGAGTGTGTAGTTATAGCCTGCTACGAATTCTATCCACCTGAGCATTCGGGATGACAGGATAGAGGGTGTGGGTCTGTCTCCTGCTATGATGCCTAGTAACAGTTTGTGGTCAGTTATGAGTTCGAATTTCTGACCATAGAGGTATTTTGAAATCTTTTTATTCCACCTACCGCAGCCAATGCTTCTTTGTCCTATTGGCTGTAGTTTTGTTCTGGTTTTGACAGAGTTTGGGAGAAGAACGTGATGGGGGCTTCTTTTCCGTTTGGCATGGTGTGACTCAATACAGCTCCAATGCCAAAAGGGGACGCATCACACGTTAGTCTTATTGGCAATGTCCCGCTGTATTGCACCAGTATTCTGTCCGAAGTTAGTAGTCTTTTGATGTCTTCGAATGCCTTCTTTTCTTGATCTCCATTCCGCTGTTCTGTCCAGTAGCCAGTGGAGCGGTTCAGCAGTAGTAGCTTTCTGCGGCAGGAATATATTGTAAAAATTAAGCAACCCCAAAAATGCCTGCAGTTCCGTCTTATTCTTGGGTGTGGGGGCCTCTTTGATGGCTCTCAGCTTTTCCAGTGTGGGCCTGATTCCTGATCCGTCAATTAGGTACCTCAGGAATTCAACCTGCTTTTCTGCTAGGTGGCACTTGTCTCTCTTCACTTTAAGCCCCACCTTCTGAAATCTCACCACTACCTCCTGTAATCTCTGCTTCAATTGGGGTAGGTCTCTTGCTGATATAAGGACATTGTCAAAGTAAGGGACGACTCCATCAATTCCTTGCAGAAGCCTTTCCATCAGACTCTGGAATAGCCTGGGCGCTACGCTCACTGCATTTTTTTATTTACCAGCTGAGCTCTCATTTCTGGACTATCAGACTTTCCGTAGCTTGCCAAGAATCCTTATCAGTAAGCTAAACTGCGCATGTCTCTCCACCCACATTCCTTCTTCACACTTCTCTTTCCTTTCTTCTCCTGCCAAGAAGTCCGACCACGGGGAGGTGGCCGGCACGAACGTTATAAAAATGTAACTATTAGATCAATAAGATGTTTTATTTTCTTTATAACAAATAAATGAGTTTTCTTAGAAGGTATATCTTCGGGTTTTGTTTTCTTAAAGTATGCTTGCAAGGAAAAGTCTCGATCCACTCCTCTTAATCAAGGTGCGATTATCCCAAAGGCAGAATGGGATTAATCAGCGCCCTGACACTTGGTAGCAGAGGGCGGTTAAAATTATGGCTTTTTCCTTGCTCGTTACTTTGATAAGACCTCTAGGCTAATTAGACAGATGATTATTTTTTTTTTTTGCGACTGAGGAATGCTAATTAATTGTCTGCTAAGATGCCGAGCAAGAAGAAAAAGGGCAAAATGAAACTCAGAGCATTCCCTATTAATGATTTCAACCTCTCGTATGAAGAAGAGGCAGAAAGGAGGATTTCAAACTTCCAGCCCCTGGCTTCAGCCACATGCCTGGAACAAGAAGCCGTGGGAGAAGAAACAGACTAAATGCTCTTAAAAAGGGATCAGGAGAAAGATAAAGACAGAGCTGCTTTTGAAGGCGGAGAGAGAAACAATTTATTATCCCTCTCAAACCTTCAGGGTCACTCCTAAAGAGCAAGCTATAAGAAACTATCGTGACCAGATAGAAATTTTTGAACAGAAGCTATCTCAGACAAAAATGGCTTTATTTATGCTTCAGCAAGATAAGAGAGAGTCTAGTGCTTTCAAAATCTTTAAAAGCGCCATTTTGGCTCCTTCTTCTTCGGAGCCAAAGACACACCCCCTGGTGGATTTTGTGTCAGGCCAATCAGAACAGAGAGCTGTGCACATGTCACATTTGTCACATGGTGATAATCTCTATTCTCAAATTACAAATGCCATGAAAGCAGAAAGAGCTGAGCTGCCCAAAACTAAAGTTGCAGCACCATCTGCTGGCGAAAGTAATTTACTAGAGAAAGCTGAAAGGCATCGCAGTCTACATGAACATTTTGAACTATTGCAGCAGACTTTAGCAAACATGTCCTTAACTCATTCAGATATTCAGGCTGCAATGCAACAAGTGTCTCCACAGGCCCAAACTTCAGCACCCCCTGGTGGTGCTGGTGTCCTTTTAGATGGAATACAACAACGCTTAATGCAGCAAAGGCAAATGACTGCGTCTCCAGCAGTTCATGCTAATATTGCAGCTCAAGCACAAATGGCAGCTGGAACACAGCAGACTCCAGTGCAACAGCCTCAACCACAAATGCATGCACACGTGCCTCCAGCTGTACAACCAGGGCCAGCTCCTGGTCCACCTCTAGCGCAACAAGTGCCTTTACTTCCACAGCCAGCACCTCAAATGCACATTCCTTAACAGGCATCTTCTGTTGCTCCACTGGCTGGTGAGTCAAAATTAAAGATGTCAGGACAGAATTATAAGGCCTGGGTCAGTGAGATTGGATTGTTACTTTGTAGAGAAGGCACTCACTGTATGATTTTTAATCCCCCTGCTCAGCCATGGTCTCCTGCAATAAGAGACTTAGAAACTAAAGCCTGCACAACATTATTGATGTCCATGGATACTGAACTGCAGGTTACCTTTTCGCCTGATGCAACGGCCCAACAAATTTGGGCCCAATTGGAAAATTGCTAGAGGCCTGTTTCAATTGAATCTTCATGTTTGCTCATGTCTGAATTCCATGGTTTGAGATTGAAACCTGGTGAACAATTGGAGGACATTTGACCAAACTGAAAGGACTGAGAAAAGAATTAAGAGAAAGAGGCTATCCTATTGAAGATATTCAGATGATCAGCATTATCATTAATTCTTTGAATTATGAATGGAAAGATGCCATTGCAAAGATTAACCAAGTCCCTATTGCTCAATGCACAGTGGACAATGTATGCAGACTTTTAATTGAAGAAGAAGCACTCATGTTAGCTACTCCACACTTGAGAGGACCACCCGCATCAAGAGCTCCAGCTAGGCGCTCCTTCCGAGGAAGGACCTACGCTCCAAGGATGCCAAGATGCTACATCTGTGACCATGTGGGACATGCCACCCGGGATTGTCCCCAACGAGTTCCAGCTCCCGTCACGTATCAGCCCAGAGGAACAGATTCCAGAGGCAGAGGTGGAAGACAAGGTCATCATGGTCCCCGGCATGATCCACAAGCTCCACTCGCCACACTGGCTTTAACCAATGATCCACAACCTCAACCAGAGTACGACAGACGACTCCTGTGGACTTTGGACAGTGGTGCAGCTTTGCATGTTACCTACAGAAAGGAACTTTTTACAGAGATGCACGAGCCTGAACCTGAACTACGTAAACTTTATTGTTTTTCAAATCATCCTTGTCAGGTCAAAGGAAAAGGAACTGTTTATGTTGAAGAGCTCGATGAATTCATTCCTGATGTTTATTACATACCAACAGCAACCAGTAATTTGCTTAGTCAGAGTCACTTGTCTAGAGCGTTAAAGTTCCAGGTTCACCACCTTGAAAAAGCAAGTTACATAGTTAAAGATGGAGATATTGTTGCTGAAACCATATTAATTGGTGGTGTTTATTACTTAAAGCCAAAGCCTAAACCGCAAACACAGGCAAGTATACAAACTCCAAAAAGAGAGAGCACAGGCCCAGAGAGAGATGCTCCAGGGGGAGATCCCATTGCTGCTCCAAAGGCTCCTAAAGACAACAAAAAGAAAATTGGGAAACAGGTTGCTCAGAGCAAGCCTGAGGTTCCTCATAAAACTGTTAATGTTGAGAATTCACTAACTGGTAAACCTTTGCATTCTAGGTGTGTCCATAAATGGCATAGAAGATTGGGGCATGCCAGTTTCCGTGTTCTTAGGAAGATGCTGGAGTTTGCAAAAGGTTTGGATCTAAAGGGGTGTAAGGTGTTTTTGGATTGTGCTATCTGCAAAAAGGCCAAATCCAAAGCAGCAGCCATTCCCAAACGTGCTACACGCCTATCAACACGCATTTTTGATTTGGTTCACACTGACATAGTTGGCCCTTTTCTGCCATCAATTGGTGGTAGAAAATATTTTCTAACAATTGTTAGAAAGAGTAATTATCCTCTAGATATGGATATGTATATCCTATGAAAGAAAAATCTGAGACTTTTCAGACCTTTAAAGACTTTGCAGCCCTTGTTTCTACTCAACACCAAGTTTGCATCACCAGAAACCAGAGTGATTGTGGTGCCGAGTTCATGTCTCAGCGTTTCCAGGACTGGATGCATAAGAATGGAATTCTTCATCAGACGTCGGCCCCTTACACACCGGCTCATAATGGGGTCGTAGAGAGAAGACAAGGGGTACTGCAAACCATGATGCGTTGTCTCCTAGAAGACGCCAACCTTGGTATGATACACTGGGGTGAAGCTATAAAATATGCAAATTATATTGTCAACCGTACTTGGAGCAGTGTAATGAATCAGACTCCTTTCTTCATGTTGTATGGCTACAAGCCCGATCTTAAAAACATCCATATTTTTGGTTCATATGCTATGGTGAACATTCCCTTAGCTCAAAGAAGAAAAGGAGGTCCAACAGCAAAGAGACTGAGATTTATGGGCATTGATGATAATTCAAAATGGAGCAAATTTATTGACCCTAAACATGTAATTGTGATTTCCCAATCTGCTAATTTTGAGGAAGATATTGACTGGTCCAGGATTCATTCCAATGATCCTGGAGTTTATTTTCCTAGAGATAATACTGCTGATGCCATGCAGATTGATGACCAAGATTCACAGGCGGATGTTCCATCCAGTTCTTCTCAACTCGATGTTCCGACTTCGCAAGCCTCGGATGCTGACGCTAGTGACGAATGTGAGGATGAGGACGAAGCAGAAGAAGACTGGACTGTTGTCCCGAGACGTTCCAAGAGGGCCACAAAAGGGATCCCTCCACAACGATATTCTTGGCAACTGACAAAAGCACCCTTGCCTTTGATTTGCAATGTTACACTTCCACCTGATAATTTCACACAAATCAAGCAGCTTCCTGATTCAGAGCAAGACAAATGGTATGATGCAATGCAGGTTGAAATGGACAGTCTAAAGAAACTTAAAGTGTTTACACCTGCAAAACCTCCAGCAAACAAAAAGGTCATTGGCACTCAATGGGTGTACAGAATCAAAAAGAAGCCAAATGGTGAGTCATTGTACAAGGCCAGACTTGTAGCTCAGGGTTTCGCTCAACGTTATCCTGAGGACTACACAAATACTTATTCACCGACAGTTCAAACTGAAAGTGTAACAATTGCTTTAGCAACTGCAACTATTCTTGGTTTAGAAGTTTTCCAGTTTGATGTTGACACAGCTTATCTACATGCAGACCTAGACGAAGAGATCTACGTGAGAAGTCCTCCAGGATTCCGACAGCAAGAAGGGAATACCTGGTTTCTAAACAAAAGTCTTTATGGTCTGAAACAGTCTGGTTTAATGTGGTACTTATGTCTTACTGACAAACTAAATTCAATGGGCTTTATTAAGTCCGAAACTGATGAGTGCGTGTTCACAAAAAGATCTAACAATGCATATGAGATAGTTCTTGTTTATGTTGATGATATTGTTTATATTTGTCCAAATAAGCAAATGAGTGAAATTTTTGCCAAAGCTTTGCAGAGATACTTCACATTGAAATCATTGGGTCACATTAGCACTTATTTAGGTGTTCAGATTGAAAAAACACAGAAGGGGTTTAGTCTTTCACAAGAGGATAAAATTGAACAAATTTTGCATCAGTGCAACATGAAGGATGCTAACACAACAAGGACACCCATGCAAACAGATTTTCACAACTTGACACAAGAAGCAAGTCCTGAATTCGAGGATAAACACTTTATTGTTCAGTTATTGGGTCACTGTTGTACATTAGTAGTTGGACCAGACCCAACATTGCACTTAGTGTTAATCTCTTGTCTCGACACGTAGGTAAGGCAAAACAGTTTCATTGGACATGCGTTAAGAAATTATTGGGATACCTAAAATACACTAAACACATGAAGTTATTGTTAGAACCAATACATACTGATTATGCAGAATTATGTTGTTATGCAGATTCTGATTGGGCAAGTGATAAGAAATCACGTAAAAGTACTTCAGGTTATATGGTTCTTAAATGGATGTCCTGTTTATTGGCAAGTGCGTAAACAGAATTTTGTTTCTTGTTCATCTACTGAAGCTGAATATGCTTGTGTTTCAGATGCATGTAATTCTCTAACTTGGTTTGATGCTTTAGTCACAGATATCTGGACACACCCGATCTGACCGATCACAGTGATGGAAGACAATGAATCGGTGGTTTATATTTCTGAATCACATTTCACAGGTTCTAGGTCCAGACACACTGACATCTGTTATCAAAACATAAAACATTTAGTGAAAAAAGGTTTTGTTAAAATGCAGTATGTATCTACACATGATCAAATTGCTGATATGCTCAACAAACCACTTCCAGCAGCTCAACATGAGTATCTGCATAAGAAGATGTGCTTTATTTGATGATGTACCTGATATTCGCTCAACTGGCAAAAGAAGGGGATTGTCATTGCGTTTTTTTATTTACCAGCTGAGCTCTCATTTCTGGACTATCAGACTTTCCGTAGCTTGCCAAGAATCCTTATCAGTAAGCTAAACTGCACATGTCTCTCCACCCACATTCCTTTTTCACTTCTCTTTCCTTTCTTCTCCTGCCAAGAAGTCCGACCACAGGGAGGTGGCCGGCACGAACGTTATAAAAATGTAACTATTAGATCAGTAAGATGTTTTATTTTCTTTATAACAAATAAATGAGTTTTCTTAGAAGATATATCTTCAGGTTTTGTTTTCTTAAAGTATGCTTGCAAGGAAAAGTCTCAATCCACTCCTCTTAATCAAGGTGCGATTATCCCAAAGGCAGAATGGGATTAATCACTGCCCTGACAAAATTGCAATCTTTTGCACTTAAATGCCCCCTGTGCATGACGATTGTTTGGGCTTCAGTGGTGGCCTTGTCTACTGGAAGTTGTTGGTACGCCTGTGTTTGGTCCAGCTTCGCAAAGATCTTTCCCCGGTCCAACGAATGCAGCAGATGCTGCACCACCGGCACGGGGTATGCGTTTTGCTGGAGCACCTTGTTAATGGTACTTTTGTAGTCCCCATACAAGCATACTGACCCATCTGGCTTGATGGGTGTCAGTATAGGAGTTTCCCATTTTGCGTGATCTGTAGGTTCTAAGACTCCTTGAGTAACCAGCTTGTCTAATTGCTCATCTATCTTAGGTCTTAGAGCAAATGGGACCCTTCAGGGCTTTATCCGGACAGGGGCTACCTGGGGGTCTAGGCTAAATGTAATTGGGGACCCCTTGTACTTGCCTAGCTCGCTGTTAAAAACCTCAGTGAACTCCTTCATCAGGTCTTCTTCCCAGCTGTCATCTCCAATGTTGTCAATGCCGGTAACTGCAAGTCCAAGGGGTTCAAACCACTCCATGCCCCATAGGCTGGGTCTGTCTCTGTCCACTATCGTGAGAGGCAACTTGGCTTTAAAGTTTTTGTAAGCGATGTTGAATATGCCGGTGCCCACTACAGGAATTCAATGCCTCTGGTAGTCGATGAGTGTTAAACGTTGTTGTTTGAGATCGTAGGTGGTGATGTGCGGCATTAGCTTCTTCATCGTTGTCCAGGATACCATTGATAGGCAGGACCCTGAGTCGATCTCCATCTTGCAGGGTCTCCCTTCTATGAGAACGGTCGCTGCCATCTTTTTTGCTCTTCCTGCGCTGGCATGGCCCACCATGATGGTCTGGTGGGCCTCCCCTCGGTCTGCTCTGTGGTCCTCGCTCCTATGGCCTTGTCCAAACGGCTGCTTTCTTCCGCCGGACTGGAATTTCTTGTTACTGGGTGGCGAACGGAGTGGCCGGTTCCTTCTGGAAGCTGGCTGGGATGCCCTGCAGGCTCTTGCTATGTGCCCCTTCCACTCACATCTCTGGCATATAGCATCGCGGAACCTGCATTCGGTTCATGGGTGGTTGCCTTCACATCCCAAGCACCAGATCTCTTTTCTTCCTTTCCCTTGTGGCTTCTCCCTATGCTCGGATCATAGGTGATGGACCTCGTCTTCCTCTTCTTCTTCATCCAATTCCATCTCCACTTCCTCATAATGCACTGAGGCTTCATCCTTTACTGGTGGCCCGTTTTTCATCTTTTTCATAGCCGCCACAGATTTCTGGGATGCTTCGGTTGCTGACGCCTCTTCCAAAGCCTCCTTGAACGTTATCTGTGTCCTGGCTAGCAACCTGCTCTGCAGTGTGAGGTCTCTCAGTCCCAGTACTAAACGATCCCTCATGGCCTCCTCCAGGCTCACGAAGTCACATGTAGCAGCTATCTCCCTTAAGGTCACCACGAACTCACTGATCATCTCACCCTCCTTCTGGTCCCTCCGGTAAAATTCATGCCTTCTTACCAGACAGGACACTTGTGGCGAGTAGTGTGCCTTTAGGATGTCTTGCAGGGTTGTCCAAGTCATTGTTCTCAGGTCGGCCGGGGCAGTGAGCACTTGAATACTGCTGGACCACAGTGCATGAGGAAGAGGGCTCTCTTCCTCTGCTCTGATAAATTTAATATGTCATTCGCCTCTATGAACATATAGAAACACTCCATGTATGCTTCCCAATCTTCTCCGGCTGGGTTGAACTGATTGCAGACATCTCTGTAGCCGATGATCTGACCATTGATTGCTTTGGAGTTCGATTTTTCATCCTTGTCCTTCAGTATCCCACCTTTGTTGCCAGTGTTAGATCGTGGGCAATTTAAGAAAGGACTGGACACACCATAAGCTTAGATACTTTATTCGGCTCTGTAACAGCAATGGCAAACCCCAGCCGCAGTAGCTCCTTTTAACGGGAGCTGTCTCCGGCTTCAGCCACTGACGCTTCTCTGAATTTCCCGCTCTCAGGATTCACTCCTGATTGGCTTATTTAAACTGTGACTTAACACTTAACAAAAATTATTATTTAATGGGAGATTGAGAAAAAGTAATTTGCACTCAAAAGGATAGAACTTGTGAGAAATATATAAAAATCACACAAGGTAACTTGCCAAAAGTTTTTTTAAAACATAATGGATAATTTAGAGCTTGTATATAGCGAGACACAAAATGGTGATGCAAAAGAATACATTTATTATTCTGAAAGAAAGAACTTTTTCAAGAATTAATGTATTTTGGATATCTAAGAATTTGGCTACTAGTATTCATAAAGTGGAGAAAACTGCCAAAGACATTTTAGACCATAATTCAGTGACTTTAGTTTTTAAAAGGAAAACTAGTTTTCTTCAGTGGGAGGTGAAAAGAAATACTGTTGCATAAAGAAACAGTATTGGAAGACTGTAAACAATGAATGTTTTGATATAAGATTGATGGAACGCAAGTAATGCTCTTATAAGGGGATATTTTATACAGCATAATAATAAACTAAAAAAAGAGACAAAAAAGAGCAGGAGATTTTAGATCAGATAAAAATGAAGGAAGAATGATTAAAGAAATTTTGAAAAATAAAACATAGCACAACAAATCAAAATTCTACAATGCCAGCTATTTGTTAACAGTAAGATAAATGGAAGTAAAAATGAATTAGCCTTCCAGTAAAGTCATTTTCTGGTATAGTCTATCTGGTGGACTGATACTGAACCATCTGAAGTTTTTCTGCATCCATAATGGCCTAATATTCTTAATACTAACATAGGACCACTCCTCATTGTGGTTATTAGCAATAAACCAGATACTGTATTGAGAGTCACTAGGCTCATCATAAATTCACTTCTTTATGTTGTATACCAAATTGATGATAGTAACTTCCCCAGAACAAAAGAACTTTGATAACAAAAGGCTTGCAAGCAGTAACCTTTCTCCAATTGAAGAAACATTATTTATCACATGCCACTCTATACATTATTACAGATCATCATTATTTTAATGAAATAGTAAATGCTAAAAAACCCATTGAACAAATGCATCTGCCCATGTGATTCTGGGGAAATAGAATATGTTTAACATGCATTGTTTCACTGCAATTTTAATAAGGATATGTGTAAACATTATATATCAACCATGCTTCAAGGCCTCCAAAGCAAAACAGAAAAATATTATGCCAATCTTCTTCTCTGAGCTTTCCAATCATATTATCACTAACATAGTAGTCAAAATTTGTGTGGCTGAAAATATAGTATCAATAGAACAAAAGACATTCATTTTCCAGCCTGAAGCTGTTTATTAATTTGATTTGATCCAAGTTTAAATAGAATTTAAATTTAGCACCATTTGATAGCAATTATAACTAAGAAGAATTTTAAAATGTTCATAGAAATTTGATAGGACAATCTGGTAGAAGAAAACCCATGCTATGACATATATTTATTAAGGAGAGGAAATATTAATCAAGAGTACATATGGAACAACCCAGAAAGATGTATGACAATGTTTCCCCTTCATTTGAGCAAAATCAGAGAAACTTTAAATATGGAAGATTACTGAACATTCTCTGAAACATCTTTGAAAGTAAAGCATTAAACCTCATTAGTATAAATGCATTTTTATGTGAGATGGGCAGTAGTGAAGGAAATAGTTATGAATGGTGAAAGTTTTACTTTGTAACCCCCAGAGCATTACTTTGAAGCTTTGGGTCTGGCATTCCATTGGTTCAAATCAAGAAATTGCCATTTAGCCTCTAACACAGTTTTCTCTGTTCAACATATGACATTGAAATGCAAAGCTTCAGCCGAAAATATCAAGGGATATGCCTTTTTTACCAACGGAAATAACATTAGCAAGAATAGACTGGACCGTACCAGGCCTCACTTGACCTAAAGACTCATCCCAGAAATTTGTTTCAGCCATCAGAGCAGCACTACCTAGTACAAGCTAAGTGTGCTTGGCACAAATCAAGGAATGCAGGTACAGTTCTTATAAATTTTGAGGCTATTGCTTCTTATACCGTTCTACATTCACAATTGGGAATTCTGTGCACTGGATCACAGACAGCTAACTTCTTGGTGCTAGATAAATTAAGTGTAATAGAGACAAAGTTAATACTGTTGCAATTAACAGTCTAATTATAACAGTAAAGGCTTTGTGACACATATTGTAAGGTTTCAAATTTAACATTTCCAGGTTTTTGGAGATGGTATGTAGATTCCTAAATACTAGAAAACCTTTTTTTTTAATTGAAAAAGTTTTTCAAATACAGATTTTCCCCCCCTTTTTTCTCCCCCCACTCTCCCTAACCCCCCTCTCCTCCCCTCCCCCTGTGACCTCTTCTTCAAAATAAAATCCAAATTCATAACAATATAATACTTTACCATCCCCTTACTCCATCCCCCAAATACTGACCCTTTCTTTCTAATAATATTCTAATAATATTATTATATCCCCTTTTTACTATACATTTCAAAATAACATTCTACTATAAGATTATGTGATAACTTCTGGTTTAACATAGTAATATTATTATAACACCCCATTTAACAATAATCTGCCCTTTTTCTCCTCCCCATACATGTTTCTCTTAAATCAAACCTTATATGTATATTAATATAATATATTAATATAACATTTTAGAACAACCTTCCACTTTAAAACTAAATAATAAATCCTAATTTAATGTTTAATCTTTTATGTATATTAATATAACATTTCAAAGCAGCCTTCCACTATAAAACTATATAATAAATCCTAATTTAACATTTATTCTCATAGTCTTTATGCTCATAATCTATCCATTTCCTCCACTCCCATAAGTATGTCTCCCTTTTCTTAAACTAAACAATCAGTAAACTAACCTGTCTCCACCCACTTCCCTACAAATTTTCATACATAACAATTCTTAATAACTTTATTATTCTGCCCACCCTAAAAAAAATAAATAAAATAAAATAAATATTCCCTTATGTAGATAATATCAGTAATTTTAAATTTATAATCCATATAATGTCTTCTTTGATGTCTTTCCACTGGATTGTTAACTCCATCACTCATATTAGGGTAACATAACATCCTGCTTGCAACAGAATGTTCAAAATCCTCAGTTATCATCTGCCCCCATCAGTAGTGAATATCTTCATGTATATATAAAAAAGAAAACAACCACCCGAGTGACATAATAATTATATTCCATGTAATATCTGTAGTAGTGGCTTTCTTCAGGATTATTAATTCCCGCCGTCATAATGGGGTAACAACCAGATCTTCTGCATGCCCCAGCATAGCTCTCTTGCCATGTATCTCGGCATAAACATACTGCATTTATAAAAAAAAAAAAAAAAATCCAAAATAGATAATTCCAATCCAACAATTTAAGGCCCTTTTCACATCCCAAAATTATGGCATTGCAGAGGTCTGTCACTCTCCTCAGGATAATATTAACCAATACTTTGCCTCAACTATCTTTTCATGTATTCAGTCATCTTTTAAATAACTGGCTTTACTGTTGCTTAGTTCAGAAATTTTTATTTTTGTGAGACCTATTTCTTTTTTTCTTGACTTTTTGTGGGTTTGATCTCCATCCTAATTTCCTTTCTACGAGTTGTATATCAACTGATCGATGTTCGTTCTGATTTATAACTTGATCTTGTTGGTTTTGCTTTTGTGGCTTAGATTGCCAATCATATTTCTTTTCTATAAATTGTGTACCAACTAATTGATTTCCATGCTTGTCTGTGACTTGATGAGTCGTCACATTATAATCCGATGCCACTTCTCTCTTATTTATGGGTAATCCAACTGAGGCATCTAAAGAATCCAAAGGCGATTCATCTACAGAGACCTCTGTAGCTCAATATTTTTCCTTTATTTCCAACTCCTTCTGCTGATCTTGTGTTGTGCATAAAAATGTTGAGCTCATTTTCAAAAATTTTTGATAAAATTCTTCCACTTTTTCAACAGTATTTAGTTGGTATCTTTCTCCTTGATATCTCAATCTTTTGTCATACTAAATGTTGCTACACCTGAAGTCTCTACTGAAGGCTACCTTAAGTCAAAGAAAGAATGATGGCATCTTGAGTATAAGGAAAGATGAAAAAAAGTGTATGACCTTGAAAAGAGAGTGGAACTCACTTTTTGTACTTTCTGTACTGTGTGTGTGTGTGTGTTGTGGTGTGTGTGTGTGTGTGTGTGTGTGTGTGTTTCTATGTATCCTTGTTGGAACTCTTTTAGAATGGAGATTTATGCAGAAAGACTTTTGTTGGCAGCACAGTTGACCTGTATGTAGATGTTCTCACTCTGCATGATAATCAGTCAGAGTAAATGATAGTCTATCAAACTGATTGCCAGTTTACTCCATAACCTCTCTCTGGAGTGAATCAAAAGCCATCTTCAGGTCAATGAAGAGAGCAAATACATTTACTTATAGATAACTAGAATATTTTTCAATCAAATGGTAGGTAAAGTGATACATTTATCAATTATAGATCAATCAGTTTAAATCCAGATTGCTAATCTAATCTTCTTGGATTATTCAGTCAAGAAATTTATCATAAAGGTGCAAGTATATAATTTACTTAATAAGTTAATTGATCTGGAATTTATTCAAATTGAACTTAATGCCTTTTTAAATTGTGAAATTGTAATAGTTCAGCCAATATTTGCACCTGAAGACATAGCAAATGTAGAAAAATGAATGTTAGTACAGGAATCCACCATTCAGTTATAGAGTTTTGAAGGAATAAGATCTCCCCAGCAGCTTTACCATATTTCACTTCAGCAATAAGTTGGGAAGTTTCTAAGTGGGCCACAATAAAAATTGGGAGACAAGTGGGAGACAATAAAAATTATCACTCACAGGACAGGTTCACAAGCTATTGTATTAAGCATTTTAGGAATGGTTGTCTGGCAACCCTGGCAGGATCAAATCCCCAGTCCCAAAATAGATTTGAAAACTGAATTGGCAATAATATCCCTGAAGAAAATAGAAGGTTTCTTCTGAGATTCTCCTATTAACTTTTCCCTAGTTGGCTATTTGCCATGAGTGTTTCTACTTTTTCATAAGAAACCTTCTATATTTGGGGGGTGGGGGGTGCCCAGAGGCATGTTCACTCTTGCACCTGACATCTCTGCATGCAACAACTAATTCAGCTTTATTGCAGTTCAAATATATTGTTATTCAAACCATGGCTTGTGAAACTGTAGGTGAGTTTTTGTCTTGGAAAAAGATTAGATTTTAAGGCCTCTTATTTGAGATTGATCCCATGTTGCTAAATGTTAAGAGCTTCAAAATATTTTTCACATCTCCCATAGATTGTTTAAGATTATATTCTTAAAGCTGTGGATGTATTACAAAGTTGTTAGGTTGCTCATGTGAGCTTGAGGATTCTGTTTTCTGACAGCCTCCTCCAAGCCTTTCTGATGCTACCTGCAGATAGCAGTGCTAAGAGGAAAACTCCTAATAACTGCTAATGATTACTGCCAGGATAGAACTTTAAAATCAATATCCTTGGTTGGCAATTTATCAATTGTGTAATCAATCATGCTGGCACTCACAACTCCCTAGAAAGTGAACTTTGTCCAAATTGATGGTAACCAGGCTATTTAAATTTAATAAATGCAATATGCTAACATCCATCCTCCCTTTATTTGTTCTTAGAACCACATTATAGTAGCATTGTTGTTGTTAGTTGCGAAGTCATGTCCGACCCATCGCGACCCTATGGACAACATTCCTCCAGGCCTTCCTGTCCTTTACCATCCTCTGCAGTCCATTTAAGCTCATGCCTACTACTTCAGTGACTCCATCCAGCCACCTCATTCTCTGCTGTCCCTTTCTTCTTTTGCCCTCAATTGTTCCCAGCATTAGGTTCTTCTCCAGTGAGTCCTTCCTTCTCATTAGGTGGCCAAAGTATATGAGTTTCATCTTCAGGATCTGGCCTTCTAAAGAGCAGTCAGGGTTGATCTGCCATTAGAGTGGCATCATCTGCATATCTGAGGTTGTTGATGTTTCTCCCGGCAATCTTAATTCCAACTTTTGATTCATCTAGCCCCGCCTTTCTCATGATGTGCTCTGCATATAAGTTAAATAGGCAGGGTGACAGTATAGAGCCTTGCTCTACTTGCTGGACTCCTTTCCCAATTTTGAACCAATTAGTGATTCCGTGTCCCATTCTCACTGTTGCTTCTTGACCCGCATATACAGTCAGGTCCAGAAATATTGGGACATCGACACAATTCTAACATCTTTGGCTCTATACATCACCACAATGGAGTTGGAATGAAACAAACACAATGTGCGTTAATTGTAGACTGTCAGCTTTAATTTGAGGATATGTACATCCAACTCAGGTGAATGGTGTAGGACTTACAGCAGTTTGCATATGTGCCTCCCACTTGTTAAGGGACCAAAGGTAATGGGACAGAATAATAATCACAAATCAAACTTTCCCTTCTTAATACTTGGTTGCAAATCCTTTGCAGTCAATCACAGCCTGAAGTCTGGAACGCATAGACATCACCAGACGCTGGATTTCATCCCTGGTGATGCTCTGCCAGGTCTCTACTGCAACTGTCTTCAGTTCCTGCTTGTTCTTGGGGCATTTTCCCTTCAGTTTTGTCTTCAGCAAGTGAAATGCATGCTCAATGGGATTCAGGTCAGGTGATTGACTTGGCCATTGCATAACATTCCACTTCTGTCCCTTCAAAAACTCTTTGGTTGCTTTTGCAGTATGCTTTGGGTCATTGTCCATCTGCACTATGAAGCGCCGTCCAATGAGTTCTGCAGCATTTGGCTGAATGTGAGCAGATAATATTGCCCAAAACACTTCAGAATTCATCCTGCTGCTTTTGTCAGCAGTCACATCATCAATAAATACAAGAGAACCAGTTCCATTGGCAGCCATACATGCCCACGCCATGACACTACCACCGCCATGTTTCACTGATGAGGTGGTATGCTTAGGATCATGAGCAATTCCTTTCCTTCTTCTCTTCCCATCACTCTGGTACAAGTTGATCTTGGTCTCATCTGCCCATAGGATCTTGTTCCAGAACTGTGAAGGCTTTGTTAGATGTTGTTTGGCAAACTCTAATCTGGCCTTCCTGTTTTTGAGGCTCACCAATGGTTTACATCTTGTGGTGAACCCTCTGTATTCACTCTGGTGAAGTCTTCTCTTGATTGTTGACTTTGATACACATACACCTACCTCCTGGAGAGTGTTCTTGATCTGGCCAATTGTTGTGAAGTGTGTTTTCTTCACCAGGGAAAGAATTCTTCGGTCATCCACCACACTTGTTTTCCATGGTCTCCCAGGTCTTTTGGTGTTGCTGAGCTCACCAGTGCATTCCTTCTTTTTGAGAATGTTTCAAATAGTTGTTTTGGCCATGCCTAATGTTCTTGCTATCTCTCTGATGGGTTTGTTTTGTTTCTTCAGCCTAATGATGGCTTGCTTCACTGATAGTGACAGCTCTTTGGATCTCATCTTGAGAGTTGACAGTAACAGATTCCAAAGGCAAATAGCACACTTGAAATGAACTCTGGGCCTTTTATCTGCACATTGTAATTGGGGTAATGAGGGAATATCACACACCTGGCCATGGAACAGCTGAGAAGCCAATTGTCCCATTACTTTTGGTCCCTTAACAAGTGGGAGGCACATATACAAACTGCTGTAAGTCCTACACCATTCACCTGAGTTGGATGTACATACCCTCAAATTAAAGTTGACAGTCTGCAGTTAACGCACATTGTGTTTGTTTCATTCCAACTCCATTGTGGTGGTGTATAGAGCCAAAGATGTTAGAATTGTGTCGATGTCCCAATATTTCTGGACCTGACTGTAGCTGAGGTTTTGCAACAAGATAAATATGATATAATGAAGGAATTGGATGAGGTATATAGAGTACAAACCAATTATGCCAGAAGAAATAAATTGCCCCAGGAAGTGCATATTAGATTTGCACGAAAAAAAGTTAAGGAAATCTTTTACAGTATGGTGAGAGAAGAACCAGTGAGATATAAAGGAAACAAGCCCCAAGGAGGGTGAGGGAATCAAGAAGAGACTACAGATTCCTGGCCATTCAATTGAACAAGAGGAACGTCCTATTTAGATGGATACTGCCGGAAAGCATGCTGATAACATGGCAGGGAAAGAAAATTAAAATAGACAGTCTGGTAGTAGCCCAAGAGTTCTTAGACCAACTGAGAGGGACAGAAGAAGACCAAAGCAGTAAAAAGGAACTGGAAGCAACAACACCAGAAGAGGAAACTATCCAGCAGAGGAGATCTAAAGAAGGGACCCCGGAGGAGAAAGAGACGGAGGACAAGGAAAGCAAGGAGGTAAAGAAGCAAAGACCACAAAGAGCTACTCGCGCAATTAAGAACTAAAACAACACAAAGGATATAAGAGATGGAAGATTGGAAACTAATATCGATTAATGTCAATGGTCTGAATGATAATAAAAAGAGGAATTTTTTTTCCACAAAATTAGCTAAACAAAATGCGGACATAATATGCCTCCAAGAGGTGCATGTAAAAAAAGAAAATGAAAAATACCTTGAGTACAATAAACTTGGAAACCTTTTTACTTCTTTAGCTGAGAAAAAAAAGAGAGAGATGTGGCATTGTATATTAAGAAGGAAATAAAAGTAGAATTAAAGTATGCTGACCCGAAGGGTAGGATATTAGTACTGGAAACAAAGAGAGGTAATTCCCCAATATTGTTAATAGCTATATATGCCCCGAATAAAAATTTGGGAGATTTCTATAAAAAAGTACGTGAAAAAATAAGTAAAATTGATAATAATAACATCTGTATAATTGGAGACTTTAATGGAGTAGTAGATTTGGACAAGGATCACAAAAGCACTAAAGGTCAGAAGAAAAAAAGGAAAAATCTGCCAAAACCATTTTTTGATTTAGTAGACGAATTTAATCTAGTAGACATTTGGCGAACCCTGCATATAAGAGGCAATACATATTCTACTCCAACCCTAACAGATCATGGTCAAGAATTGACATGATGTGGGTAAGCAGAAATATTGGGATGGATATTATGTCAGCTGAAATTACACCTAATATATGGGCGGACCACAACCTGCTAGAGATTAAATGGAAAAATCTGTATAAGAGAAGAAACATAAGATGGAGGCTAAATACACAATTCCTGCGGGATAAGCAAAATATTGAGAAAGTAAAGGGAGAACTAAAATCATTCTTTGAAGAAAATGAAAAGGAACCAACGTCCCGAGGAATAATATGGGATGCAATGAAGGCATTTCTGAGAGGCCTGGCAATATCATATGGTTCACATAAGAACAAAGAAAAAAAAAAGAGATACAGAAGACACTGTTGGAAGAACTAGGGAAAGCAGAGAAGGAAGTGCAGCAAAACCCAGACAACGAGGGAGCTAAAGAAAATTGGATGTTTATACATCATAGACTAAATATCATTGATCAGGAAGAACTGGCGTATAAAATAAAACAAACCAAACAACACTATTTCGAAAATGCCAATAAACCGGGTAGATGGCTGTCCTACAGATTAAAAAAAGAAAAAGAGGTGAAAATGTAACTGTAAAACTTTTGCAATAAAAAAAAAAAAAGAAAAAGAGAAAGGGACTATTCACCAGATAGAAGATACAGAGGGACACATTGTTAACAAAGAAGAAGAGAAATTAGAGATTGTCCATGAATATTATGCTACTCTATATAAAGAAGAAGAAATTCCTAAAGAAAAAGTGGACCAATACCTGTCGGAAGAAAAACTTCCACTGATTGGGGAGGAGGAGAAAGAAATGCTCAACAAAGAAATTACAATGACAGAATTAAGGACAGCTATATCTAAACTCAAAAAGAACAAATCACCAGGCCCAGACGGATTCCCAGGAGAACTATATAAAAATCCAGATTTAGAGGAAATTGTTGGAAATTTATAATGAGGCCTTGACAAAATCCGAAATACCGGAATTGTGGAGAGAGGCATTTATCACACTCCTCCAGAAAGAAGGAGCAGACTCAAAATTGATAAAAAATTACAGACCAATCTCCCTCCTTAATACGGATTATAAAATTTATATGAGCATGGGGGAAGGGGGAGGGGGAAAGAATGGGTGGGAAGGCAAGGGGGGAGGGATGGGGCGAGGGGGGAAGGGAGGGAGAAAATGTTTGTATTTCCTATAAAACTTTTCAATAAAAAAAGAGATTTATATGAGCATCATAGCAGGAAGATTAAAGATAATTCTGAACAATTTAATACATAGTGACCAAAACGGATTTCTCCCGGGGAGACAGATAAGAATCAACACAAGGATGGTATTAGATGTACTTGAATATTACGAGGAACATCCAGATAAAGAAATAGCACTGGTCTTTTTAGACGCCCAGAAGGCATTTGGTAACCTGAATTGGGAGTTCATGAAACAACAAATCAATAAGATGGGATTCGGATCAAATTTTGTAAACATGATAACTACAATTTATGAAAAACAAAGGGCTAATATTTTATTAAATGGAGAATTGACAAAAACCTTCCAAATTGGAAAGGGGGTGAGACAAGGACACCCTCTGTCACTACTTCTGTTCATATTAGCTTTAGAAGTATTACTAAAAAGGATTAGAGATAACAATCAAATTAAGGGACTGACAATTAGGAAGGAGACATATAAGACCCAGGAATTCACTAATGATGTAGCACTAATTATGGAGGAGCCATTGGAAACAGGCGTTAAAATACTGGAAGAGCTGGGTAAGTATGGAGAGGTAGGAGGTTTCAAATTAAACAAATCCAAAACTAAACTGTTGACCAAAAATATGACTGAGGACCAAAAGAAAGCACTGGAAGAATCAATGGGGCTTCAAAGAGTTAAGAAGGTAAAGTATCTGGGTGTATGGATATCGGCAAGGTGCTCGGCCCTTAAGGAAGATAATTATGTGCCCCTGATCAGGAATATTAAACAGGGCTTAGAAAAATGGGGGAAACTTCAGATATCATTCCTAGACAGGATTGCAGCAACAAAGATGAGTGTACTACCCAAGTTGCTGTACCTATTTCAAACTGTCCCAGTCAAATTAGATCAAAAAATTTTCTCGGAACTTAATATTATCATTAGAAAAATTATTTTGGGGGGGAAGAAACCAAGGATAGCGATTAGAAACTTGCAAGACAACAAGGATAGGGGTGGTTTCGGACTCCCTATATGGGAGACTTATTACAAAGCAGCAAATGTAGTATGGTTGAAAGAGTGGGCAACCTTGGGAAATAAAAGACTCCTGACCTTGGAAGGGCATGACCTTCAGAAGGGCTGGCACACTTACCTTTGGGTACAGGAAAAAGAACTAGAACATACTTCCATAGACACAAAATAAGAGATACACTAATGCTGACATGGGGTGAAATAAGACAAAAATAATACACAAAAGTTCTGAGATGGCTTTCCACGATGGAGGCAATAATATATCCTAATGTATTGGAAATGGGAAAAATGGTTAAATATAAAGATATATTAGACGGGGAGGGAACCTTAAAACAATTGAAGAATTGAAAGAACAGGGTATTCCTATAGCTTGGTGGCCATTTGCACAAATAAAATCCCGTTATAAAAAGGACAAGGAGGAATTTGGCATAGAGACAGGCACCAATGGATTCGATAAGATCTGGATGGGCACTGATAATAAAATACTAGCCAAATTATACAATTACCTGCTGGATTACGATATGGTAGAGGAGGTGGTTAAGGACCCAATGATAGCATGGGCCAAAAACATTGGACAAAACATAAATTTAAATGAATGGGACTCAATTTGGAACAGCAACCTCAAAATGACCAGGGCAGTAACCTATAAGGAAAATCAATATAAGATGTTCTATAGGTGGCATTTAGCACCAGCTAGGATCGCCAAAATTTATCCTAATACGAGTCCGAATTGCTGGAAATGCGGCCATCATCAAGGCACTTACTATCACTGTTGGTGGACCTGTACCCAAGTGAAAAAATTCTGGAGGATGATTTGGAAATGGATTACGGAAATAATAGGAGACAATATTGACGTTGAGCCAAAAATCTTTCTCCTGGGAATCCTGAAAATAGAATACGCAAAAAAGAAGAGGTACTTAATTACACACATAACGACAGCTGCAAGAATTTCTTTTGCTCAGTATTGGAAAGAGAAAAAATTACCAAAGAACTTATAATCAGGAAAATATTGGAGTGCGCCGAAATGAATAAACTAACACTAGAAATTAATGATAGAGAGAATACGGAATATTATAGCGTGTGGGATATGTGGTATGAGTGGATAGAGAAAAGAAACAAAAAGTGAAGCTCGAGGAGCATAAAGTTTAATTTGATAATCAATTAACAATGATTATATAGAATTGAGTATTACTACTTGTAGTATCAACTGCAATTGAGTAAGGATGTAAGAATATGTAAACAATAAGTAAATAACATGTATATATATATCATAAAGAATTGTGTATTATTATACGTAATATCTTTCAAACTAAATATAATGCAAGGAAGCAATACCATGTAAATAATAATAAGTAAATAACATGTATATATGTATTAACACCACGGAACTGGAAATGTTTGAATTGTATTATCATATTTCACAATAAAAAATTAAAAAAATCTATCTCAAAGTCATTCAAGTTTGTGGTGTATATAAAGCAAGATTTATACAAAATAAATTTATATTAATTTTTTTTTAAAAAAGGAGAAGTATTATTATCTATGTTCACTAACTTGAATTGATTATAAAAAATAATAAAGGTGAAATAAAAAATAAAATAAAAAAATATATCTTCTAGTAAGGAGTGCTGTTTGCTGTCAGTTTATATCAGGGGTCCTCAAACTACAGCCAGTGGACTGGATACAGCCCATTGAAGCCATTCATTCAGCCGGTGCATGACCACAAGGCTGCCCGCCCACATCACCCCACCCACCCGCCGGCCCCCACCCTTTGGCCGAGACTTCACAAGTCCCATGGGCTGGAATTGGAAGGCTGGAATTGGAAGGTAAGGCCAACATTTTTGGCCTGCAGAGTGCAACTGGAGGCAGGAGAGGTCAAAAATAGGGTGCACAGATGCCCCGGTAGGCCAAAAACAGGTCCATTTTTTGCCTGCAGAGTCCTACTGGAGACATGGGAGGCAGGCCCATTTTTGGCCTTCCCCCACCTCCAGAAGCACTCTGCAGGCCAAAAATGGGGCATGCGGAGGCCTTCTGGGGTATCTGCATGCCCCATTTTTAAACTCCCCCACCTCCCTGCCCTCCAGAAAATAGACCGAGAGAGACAGGGAGAGAGAGAAAGAGAAAGATAGAGGGGGGAGGGAAAGAGAGAAAGAGAGGGAGGGAGGGAAAGAGAGAGAGAGAGAGAGAGAGAGAGAGAAAGAGAGAGAGAGAGAAGAGACACACACAGAGAGAAGAGAGAGACAGAGAGAGACAGAGAGACAGAGAGAGACAGAAAGAGAAAGAGAGAGACAGAGAGAGATGGATGGAGAGATAGACAGAGAGAGAGGGAGGGAGATAGAGAGAAAGATAGAGAGATAGACAGAGAGGGAGGGAGGGAGAAAGAGAGAGAAGACACACACACACACACAGAGAGAGAGAGATGGAGAGGGGGAGAGGGAGAGAGGGAGAGAATGAGAGAGGGGGAGGGAAAGAGAGAGGAAAGAGAGAGAGGAAGGGAGGGAAAGAGAGGAAGAGACAAGAGACATGGAGAGAGACGAGACACACAGAGAGACAGAGACACAGAGAGAGACAGAGACACAGAGAGACACAGAGAGAGATGGATGGAGAGAGAGAGAGATAGACAGAGAGAGAGGGAGGAGGAGAGACAAGAGACAGAGAGCGAGAGCGAGAGAGAGATGGAAAGAGAGAGAAAGAGAAAGAGAGACAGGGAGAGAAAGAAAGAGAGAGGGGGAGGGAAAGAGAGAAAGAGAGGGAGGGAGGGAAAGACACACACACACACATAGACAGAGATAGACAGAGAGAGGGGAAGGAAGGGAAAGAGAGAGAGACAAGAGACACAGAGAAAAACAGAGACACAAAGAGAGAGGGGGAGAGAAAGCGAGAGATAGACAGAGACAGAAAGACAAGAGACAGAGAGAGAGAGAGAGAGAGAGAGAGAGAGAGAGAGACAAGAGACAAGAGACAAGAGACACACAGAGAGACAGGGAGAGACAGAAAGAGGCAGAGACAGAGAGAAAGAGAGAGACTTATTGATTGTAAGCTTCTTGGGACTGAGAAGAATTGCTGCAAAATTGAGTTTCCCGAAGTGGATCACTAGACTCCTAAACAACTGAAAAAACAATCTAGTTAAAAGAAAAGTCAACCAAAAGAGCAACATGCAAATAGAAGCAAATAAAACACCCACAAGAGCAAAAAAAATAATTTGTATGTATTGTTTAATGGACTGCTAAATTGGCCACACCCACCTAATCATATGACCACCTAGCCACACCACTCAGTCACATGACCATCTAGCCACACACCCCAGCTAGTTCCCGCCCCCCAACCATCTGAGAACCATGAATTGGCTTCCTGTTTAAAAAGTTTGAGGCCCCCTGGTTTATATTCTGGTGACTTGCCTGTCTGTGTGGGTGAAGGAGGTCTTAGAGATTCTTTGGTTGGGCTGTTTACTGATGGCACTTTGGCAGTTTCTTGATTGGGGTATTACTTACTTGATTGTTGATCTGAAGTTAATCTTGGAGTTAATCTATGCTGATCTGAGTGCTGATTACTGGTGGAGAGGTGCTGGAGTCTTTTTCTCTTTGGGGTTGATTGTCTCTTTTGTATATTCTATAGATGTTGATAATGTCTATCTGTCTATTAATGGCTGATTTGTCAGAGTGCCAGGCTTCTAGAAATTTAGTTGGTTTGTGTGCTATGCTGATTCCATGTGGTTGTGGAAGTCTGTTGGTGGTTTCTAAGATATTCTTGATGTATGGCAGTAATTCTTTTTAGGGCTTGTGTTGGTTGTGCTGTATTGGGTTGAGTGGTCAGGAACTTTTTGATAAAGTTGTGTGGGTATCCATTTTGTGCAGTAGTGGGTTTCAATTTTCTTCGCTACCGGTTTGCTATTGGGAGTGTCCGGGCACTCATGCTCGCTTCGTGAGCACACAGCACTTCTATGCATGCACAGAAGCTTCTGCACATGTGCAGAGCATTTTGATGACATCCAGGTGGGTGGGCGGAGCCTCCTGCCACCACAGCTACCATTTTGCCTGAACCGGGGTGAACCAGTAGCAACCCACCACTGATTTTGTGGGAATGTGTTGCTCCATTTCCTTTTTCTCCTAGTCTGGGTTGCTGCAGTGTGCTTGGCTCTTTTAAATAAAGTCCTTACACAGCTTCTCCTGTGGGAGGTTGGGATGGTTAGTATGAGTGGTTTTTACACATCTAGATAGCCGATATTACTCTCCCTGATAGGTTTCTATATTATTTAAACAAGATATAAGGCTTTGGATATACATTTATATTTTGAGTAAGAGATAGAAAGTATAATAAGTATTGTGGATAGTGAAGAATAGTCTATGACCATTTTTCTCAAACTACTGTCCCAAACAATGTTTAACCATCAGCAGTCTTTAGGATTATAAGAATGGAGCACACGTTTGCGGGCACCAGACTGAGGAAAGCTGCTGTACAATATATTGTAGTCACTAAAGAGATAATTCAACACTACACTAAAGGCAATATAGAGCAAACTCTATACCCATGCTAAATTTTTGTCAGCAAAATTTGTAGGACTGTCACTACAAGAAGGTTATTGTTTTGCAGGTACACTGAGAGCTTATTCACTGGAGACAAATACCTTGTGTGTACAATCACACTTGGCCAATAAATAACATGTTCTGTTCTGTTCTGTTTTTATTTTCTATCATTCTAAGTTTGGTGTGTGTGTGGGGGAGGGTGTTTGTGCGAGCACACAAACGCACTTTCAGGTCAATGTTGACTCCTGGTAATGACATGATTAATTCCTGCAGTTCTCTTGACAAGATTTTTGGAAATGATTTGCCATTGCTTCTTTTTCCTAGGCTGAGAGAGAGTGGCTAACCCAAGATTGCTTAACGCATTGTAAGCCGCCCTGAGTCTCTGGAGAAGGGCGGCATATAAATCAAAAAAAAAAAAAAGATCCCCTAGCAAGATTAGACCTCACTGTCTCCCAATTTCTAGCCTAGTACTTTAATCACTATATTAAACTGACTCACTTTAACTTTACTAGGATATAATTAATGTACACCTGTACATGCTTTGTTTATAAAAAATATGTATGCTATAATTTAGCCCAGAAAAAAAAATCAAATAATAATTGCACACTATGGGATACCAGAAAAGGGTATAATCTCAGTATTAATCTTTATCCATTGTGTTTTAAGGATCTAAATATTTATTGACAAATAAATTATATATTGTTGAAAACTCCATGGGTCCCACTTGCAGATGGCATTTATTAAGACTATTTACTTCAAATACAATCTCTGCTTATAAAAAGTAGATATTAAAAATATTACATTTAACAAGTAAGATTATACTTGTTAAATGTTGTATTTATAGACTTCTAGATTAATAATTTACAACATAAAGTATAAAAACATAGTAAAATCTAATATCAGTGAAAACATAAAACTACCATACATTACATTTGCTACATATATAAACAAACAGTTTGCTTGTAGGTCCTATCCTTGTAACCATAATTCATGGTTTCAAAATATTTTCAAAGTTTCTAGTGATTACAAAAGAGCTCAAATCTTGAAGCTGGGGGTTATGGACAAAACCCCCAGCAGATGTGCAGTTTATAGGAAAACAGTTAAATTCAATTTCTTACAGTATCAAGCAACACGTCACCATCTTTTGGTAAACTAAGTTCAGAATATTTATTAAATGCTGATATGATTAAAAATCTTGTCAATATGCCATACCAATAGACTACTGATAACATAATTGTGTGTAATATCTAATGACTAGACTATATAATGAATACTTGATATATTCACCCAAAGGTATGCTTGAGCAGCTGTTGCTTATTGTACTGGCTCTTTTTCATTCAGATTATAATATTAATCAGGTGAACATCTTTTCTTCGGAGACTGTAAAATAAGGGCAGATTCATAATGATATACTGATTGCATGCTGCATATGGTAAGACTTATTCAGAATAAATAAAGAAGAAAGAGCTACATGCTATACAATTAACGTAATGTTAAAAATATAAGATGTTGGTTTCCTAATATGAGAAATCTTGAACAAGCAAAATGGCTGCTATGAGAGATTTGTCTCTTAACAGAATAACTGCCATATATGGAATGACCAATAATAAAATATCTATTTGTTGAAAACAAATTTACTCCTGAAGATACTCTTTAATATCCAATAGGGCTTTGGGGACTACAAAAGATCGTGTGGTGGGTTTCCTTACAAAATTAACAAAATCAGTCTAATACATTTCCAATATTTTCAAAATTCATTTTTGTATTGCACATTTTACAGATGTCATGTATTTGTTAAAGACACAATATAGATGAATTGTATTGATATGTTCATAAGTTACTATTGTTACATTACTATAAGTTGCTATTGTTATGTGTGAATTATAAATGTGTGATTATTAATAATGCTAATTTGAAAATGGGGTTATTAATCCTTTAGCCAGCAAGTACATTTAAATCAAAAGAAGTGGGTTACACACCTGTTGATCTATAGCAGAACATTTGGTAAAATAGAGACCTTTGAAATGAATAGGAATTCCACAAATTTTCAGACATACTTCAGTTTGTCTGAAAATGTGAATGAAACCAAAATGAAATGCATAAGTCTGTGAAGGAAACAACCAGAAGGTTTCCAACAGTTGTGTGGTAATAGAATTTGCATGCAATCTGAAAATATGTGACCTATATAGTTCAATGTGTTGCATTGCTTCTTTATAGTCGCCTACTATAAATAAGTAAATAAGTAAGTAAATAAATACATACAACTACACAGTGCTTTCTTTATAGCTAAATATAACATGTGACTCATATCTTTATGCTTGTTTAACGGACTTTGGCAGACAATTTTACAGAACCCTGGTTGTCCTCTAGAATGGGAAGATATCCCAATAATTGACATAATTATTCCTGCATGCTTTGTTCTACTGGTGGATAGCTGATGTTGATGTTAAAATAAATGTGTTGAAACAAAAAGACTGACCAAAAACAAAACAAAACAACCTAATTGTAACTACAGGCGTACAGAATAACAGTTTGTGTCATGATTGCTATTAGAGCTGAAGTCACCAAGACTAGAAATAAAGAGTCTGAAACCAATAAAACTCTTTTCAAGACTATGATCAAAAACTGAGCAGGTACCCTCAACATCAGAGGATGGGAAGGAGAGGAAGCTGACGTTGCAGTGATACGGACATGAATTTCTGAGCTCCAGAAATTTCCACCGATATCCCCGATTCTGGACGCTCCATTTTGGACCCTGCAGTCTAGGTTTGACTGCGGTAGCAGAGAGCACGTCCTGACAATCTCAGAGGTACCACAAAGCCCCTGAATGATCCAGGAAAAGCTCTTTTTCCAGAGTCGGGGTAGCAGCCATTAAAGCTGCCAAGGCTGGGGCAGTTTCAAGAAGCAAGAGGAAATGACAGTGGATCAGATCGGTGAGAGTTTTAACTTTTAAACAATACAGAGAACACTCTGAGGGGATTATGGACTTGGAGATCGTGTTTAAGATGAGATAAGCGGCGAATTTAAAGAAGAAAAGATTTTTTTTCCTACCCTATTTGGCTATTTAGTTAAAAGACTTAATTGCTTCACTTTCTCTATTGATTGGGACCGGGACTGACTTGAAAGGGAGAAGATTAGCAGGATTTGTAATTTTTGTCTTTTTTTAAAAAAAAGAATCGGTGGACTGGAATATTTGAATTGAAGCTTTCTTTTTCCTATTCATTTTAAAATCTTTTTTTTGTTTTTTCTTGGCAATCTTCTATTAATTTTTAATGAAAGAGCTCTAGAGTTTGGAAAAAAGGCAGGATAGTGTACAACTGTGCCATCTGCTGGAAAAGAAATTTTGTCTTTATGTTTATTCAAGTGGCAGTTTAGAGTTACAGTGTAGCCAAAACAAAGAGACTGTTCTGCAAGGCTGATATGACCTGTGAATAGCTGGAGAAGTGGCTTATCTGTATTGTTTAAACAGGTGCTCTGGTTGGTACTACTTGAAGCAGAAGTCTTGAAATATTATATAAGGCCTCTGTTCTCTTTAGAGCTGCTACTTGCCACTTTTAATTTTTCCTTTTAATATTGTGGTCAGATTAAAGTATCACTCTCTGTATACTTTCTGGATATTAGAAGGTCTCTATTCCCCACCCCCTTTTTTTTTCTTTGGATCTTTCTTTTTATTACTTTTTTGGGGGGTTTTCATATTTTTGAGCTTTTTTTCCCTTCCGCCTTTAAAATTTGGATATAACAGCATTGGATTAAGGTAATCAAGAGCCTGGAGATTTTTTTTATTTTTTATTTTTTATTTTGCATTTTGTATTTTTTATCTTTATTTTCTTTCTTATTCTTGGATCCTCTTTTTTTTTTCCTTATCCTTCTTTTTCTTCTTTTTTACACTTAAAGAATTAAGGTTTGGTAGAATCTGAAGAGCTTGATTTGATTATTTTTCTTTTTTCTTCCCCCCCCCCTTTTTTGGATTTTTCTTTCTTTTTGGTTCCTTTACCTGATTGGATTACAAAATGAGCAGAAAAATAGCAACAGTGGGATCTGCTGCAACTACGCCCTCAGCATCACCATCTGGTAGGCAAAGATCTATCCAGACAATGTTGCAACAAAAAAAAGATAAAGAACCGCCAATACAAACAATTCTACAAACAGTATTAAGAATGGAACAACAATTGCTTAAGATGGAACAACAACTATCTAAGACAGATGAAAAAGTCCAAAGGATGGAACAACAGCTACTCAAGATAGATGAAAAAGTGGACGACATCCAGCAAACAATGTTGAAATATGAAGAGAGATTGTCAAAACTAGAGAAAAAGGAAGACCAAAAAGAGGAGAAAATGAAAGAAATTGAGAATAGACTGGGAGATGTTGAACTAGAAGCAAGTGGGCTAATTGGATGGGAAATAGACAAAGCAGAATTTTACTTAAGATTTCAAAATGTGGAAGAAGAAAAAGGAGAAAATTTGGCAGATGTTATGATTGGGTTGTTGGCCGAGGCCTTAGAAGTTACTAAAGAGAAGATGATGGAAGGGGTCGACGAGATTTATCGAGTCTACACTAGATATGCAATACGTAATAAGAGAGGTACATATAAGATTTACTAAGAAATTGATTAAAGCACAAATTCTCCAGGTAGCAAGAGAAAAAACTTTGAAATACAAGGAAAAAGAAGTGGTGGTTTTGAGACAAATACCAAGGAAAGTTAGAGAGTTGAGAAGAGAATACCAGTTTTTGATGAAAATTTTGATTCAAAAAGGAATTAATTATAGATGGCTGACCCCAGAAGGACTAACTTTTACATGGCAGCTTCAAAGATACAGGCTGAATACAATTGATAAAGCAAGAGCTTTCTATTTCTCAGAGAAAAAGAAATGGAAATGAAATTTGAAACTCAACTTGTAGTTCCAATAAAATTTACAGAGGAAGAATTGGCAATGCTTGAGTCGACCGAGGAAGCAGCTGGAGGAGGTGCCCAACAAAAGGAACAACATGAAGTAAGATCAACTAGAGCAACAAAACCTACATATAAAGTATGAATATAGAAGAAAGGAAATTAATTTCAATAAATATAAATGGACTTAATTTGGCTATTAAAAGAAAGAAAGTATTTCACAAATTAGAGAAACTAAAAGCTGATATAATTTGCTTACAAGAAGTACATATTAAAAAACAACATGAGCATTTATTGACACAACCAAAACTTGGAAAAACCTTTCTATCCCTATCGCAAAGTAAAAAAAGAGGAGTTGTATGATATATTAAAAATGCAATATTGGCGAAACAAAAATATTCAGATTTAGAAGGTAGAATTTTGATGGTGGAAATTTATTTATTTATTTATTTATTTATTTATTTATTTATTTATTTATTTATTTATTTATTTATTTATCATATTTGTATACTGCCCTACTCCCGAAGGACTCAGGGCGGTGAACAGCCAAAATAAAATACAGAGACATACAAAAGTTAAAAAACTATTAAAAACAGATTAAATAATTTAGGCTCAAAAAAACAAATTAAAAACATCCAATTTATCTAAAAAACATTTAAAAGCCAATTTAAAAGCCAATTTAAAAGGGAGAGTTAGGCCAGACCAGCCTGTTGGAATAAAAACATTTTTAGGGCACGGCGGAAGATGGGTAAGTCTTGGATCCTCCGTATCTCCGGGGGGAGCTTGTTCCAGATGGCAGGTGCCCCCCAGAGAAGGCTCTCCCCCTGGGGGCCGCCAGTCGACATTGTTTGGCCGACGGCACCCTGAGGAGCCCCTCTCTATGGGAGCGAGCTGGTCGGTGAGAGGCTACTGGTGGCAGAAGGTGGTCTCGTAAGTACCCTGGTCTTGAGCCATGGAGCGCTCTAAAGGTGGTAACCAAAACCTTGAAGCGCACCCGGAAGACCACTGGGAGCCAGTGCAGCTCGCACAGGAGGGGAGTCATATGGGAGCGCCACATCACTCCCATATGACTCCCACGTCACCACCCGCGCGGCCGCATTCTGGACCAATTGGAGCCTCCGGGTGCTCCTCAAGGGGAGCCCCATTGATAATAATATGAAAACTCTTCTAATAGCAATATATGCTCCAAATGAAAATCAAAGTGACTTCTACAGAAGACTATATAACAAAATAATTGAAATGGAATATGATAATATATGTATGATGGGGGACTTTAATGGAATTGTGGATGGAAATTTGGATTACAAAACGAATAAAGTAATAAAACATAGTAGAAAGATATTGCCAAGATCTTTTTTTAAGATGATGGAGGAAATAAATATGAAAGATACATGGAGAGAGAGAAACAGAGAAAATAAACAATATACTTTTTATTCTGATAGACATTCATCTTGGTCTAGACTAGATATGATATGGACAACAATGGACTTGCTGTTGAACATAGAATATGTGGAAATAGAAACCAATCTATGGGCGGATCATAATCCTGTGACAATAACCTGGAAAGGGCGAAAAAGAAGATCCTGATGGACCTTAAATAATACAATATTAAAAGAGAAAGACTTTGTGCAGAAAATGGAAAGCGACCTGGCTTTTTTTTCAAAGAAAATAAGAAAGAAGAGACATCGATACAAAACCGTTGGGATACAATGAAGGCTTATGCTAGAGGACTAATTATAGATTATAGAAGGAAAAGGAATGTAAAAAAAAGACAAACCTCTAAAATATTGACTGATGATTATAAAAGGCTCAAAAAAGAACTCCAGAAAGATCCATATAAGAAGGATGTTAAAATTAAAATGGATATAATAAAGCATAAAATGGACTTACTGGAGAAAGAAGAATTAGCCCAAAAAATAAGAACTGCCAAACAAAATTACTTTGAAAATGCAAATAAACCAGGAAGATGGTTAGCATATAAATTGAAAAAGGAACAAGAATTAAGGAAAATAACACATTTAGTTGATGAACAAGGGCAAATTAAATTTGGAAATAAAGAGATGGGGAAGATAATACAAGAGTATTATAGACAACTTTACAAAAGAGAGATAATAGAGGAGGAAAAAGTGTTAAAGTACCTACAAGAAGCAAAATTACCTTGGATTTCTAAAGATATGGAGGAGATGCTAGAAGGAAACATAACAATGATGGAGTTAACAGAAGCAATCAAGAAGCAAAAGAATGGGAAGACACCAGGGCCAGACGGTTTACCAGTTGAATACTATAGGACATTACAAGAATCTTTGACTCTTCCACTATTGGAGGTGATGAATGAAGTGATGACAAAGAAGGAAATACCTAAATCATGGACTGAGGCATATATTACATTGATCCACAAGGAAGATACAAACCCACAACAAATCAAAAACTATAGGCCTATATCCCTGCTAAATTCAGACTATAAAATCTTTGCTTCAATACTGGCAGAAAGACTTAAGAGATATCTGAACAATTTTATACATGCAGATGAAAATGGATTCCACCCAAAAAGACAAATTAGAGACAATATAAGAATAATTTTGGATGCTTTAGAGTATTATGAAGAACATCCTGAAAAGCAGATGGCTTTGGTATTTTTAGTCGCACAAAAACCTTTTGACAATATAAACTGGCAATTCATGATACTCCAAATGGAAAAAATTGGATTTGGTAGGAAATTTATCCAGGCAATTGAAGCCATATATTTCAAACAGACAGCAAAAGTAATGATAAATAGAGAATTGACTGATCCTATTGAGATAGAAAAAGGTACTAGACAAAGATGCCCGCTGTCCCCACAGTTGTTTATATTGACACTAGAAGTCTTAAACAGACACATCAGAGAAGAAAAAGAGATAAAAGGCATGAAAATTTGAAAAGAAGAATATAAACTACAAGCCTTCCCAGACGATCTTGTTTTTTATCATTGAAGAACCATTAATAACAATAAATAAATTGATAGAAACTATTGGAGAATTTGGGAAAGTAGCTGGCTTGAAAATTAATAAAGATAAAACGAAGATAATGACTAGAAGAGCCTTGGTAGCGCAGCAGACTAAAGCACTGTTAAGCAACACCAGCTGCCTGCAATTATTGCAAGTTCAAATCTCACCAGGCTCAAGCCTTCCATCCTTTCGAGGTAGGTAAAATGAGGACCCGGTTTGTGGGGGCAATAAGCTGACTTTGTATAAAAAAGAACACCGCTTGGGGGGGGGCGAAAGCCCTACTAAGCAGGTATAGTATGAAGGCTATTGCTTAACGTCCTGAGTCTCCGGAAAAGGACGGCATATAAATCGAACCAATAAATACAATAAATAAAATAAATAAAAATATGTTGAAAAAGCAAAAAGAAGAATTGATGGAGGTCTCAAAAATGCAGATTACAAATAAAGTAAAATATTTGGGGATATATTTAACACCAAGATGTAGTGCACTTAAAGAAAATAATTATAATAAGCTTAAACAACAGATAGGGCAAGATTTGATGAAATGGGGAAATTTGCAGCTATCTTTGATTGGTAGGATCTCAATTTATTAAGATGAATATTTTGCCTAGAATTTTGTACCTGTTTCAGACAATTCCAATCAAGTTGGGTAAGGAATTTTTTGTAGATTTAAATAAAATGATACTGAAATATATTTGGCAGGGAAAAAAGGCGAGAATAAAATGAAAGTTGTTACAAGACGCTAAAGTTAGGGGTCATTTTGGTTTGCCTAATTTTGAATTGTATTATCAAACTGCAAGTTTAATGTGGATTAAAGAATGGGTAACTTTGAAAAATACCAGATTATTGAACTTGGAGGGACACGATTTGTTGATGGGGTGGCATGGCTTTTTATGGTACAAAGAAACAAAAATACAAGGGTATTTTGGAAGACACCAGATACGTGAAGCTTTATGGTTGAATTGGGAGAAGGTCAAAAAATATCATTATTTGAAGATTCCAGTCTGGGAATCTACAATTGAAGCTTTTTCATATCCAGTAATATTTAAAAGGGAACAAATTATTAGGTATAGTGAATTATTGGATGAAAAGGGTGAACTTAAATTAAAGCAGGAATTAGAAGATCAGGGATGTAAAATGGACTGTTTTTCGTATATGCAAACATTTTCTAGATATCGAGAAGATCTCAAACAAGAAGGTTTTTATAATGTCTTGACTAATTTAGATAAGATTTTAATGGACTCTGATGATCATGTAATTAAAAAGTTGAATGGATATTTGCTAGAAGTAAAACTGGAAGAAGAACAAGTTAAAGAATCAATGATAGCGTGGGGGAAAAATTTTGGTTATGGTATTGATTTAGAGAAATGGCAAAAATTGTGGTCATATAATTATAAAATGGACAATGTCTACAGCATATAAAGAGAATTTGTATAAAATGTTTTACAGGTGGCATTTACCCACAACGAGGATAGCCAGTGTTATGTATGTAGATTTTGGGCAGGCAGTTTGAATTAACTGACCGTCAGCTGATTGGCTGACCACCACAGCTGCAAGGTATAAAAAGGGAGCTGTTTCCCCTGGTCAGTTGCTGGGTTCTCACCCTACAATAAAGAGCTGTTGTCACTCATTGCCTCATTCATCCAACTTAACAGCCAGAATGTTCAAGAATAAATCGGAGAAGTGTTGGAAGTGTCATCAGACTCCAGGATCTTATTACCCATATGTGGTGGACATGCGTAGAAGCAAGGAGCTATTTTTGTTTTAAAATAAAAAATTGTTGGAAAGAAACATCAGAGGATGGGCAACATAAAGCCTGTTTCCACATACTCAAATCCAAAATATCTTAATTCTGTGAGCCATTATTAGGCTTACAACAGAATTGGCATTTTCTTTGTTATGAGCAAATAACATATTTTATACAGTGGTGGGATCCAATTATTTTAACAACCGGTTCTGTGGGCGTGGCTTAGTTGGGGGTGTGGCTTGGTGGTCATGTAACCGGGTGGGCATGGCTAGCTGGTCATGTGACGGGGTGGGCGTGGCTAGCTGGTCATGTGATCGGGTGGGCGTGGCTAGCTGCATAGGGACTACTCAGAGGGCTGAAAAAAGTCATTTCTGATTGGTCCTCGTACTTTTGACCGGTCCTCGCACTTATGACCATCCTCACATGCCCGTTGCGGTATTCTTAACCATATCACTCATTTCACAACTGCTTCTCTTCACCATGGTGACAAGATAGGGCAAAAACGTAAAATGTGAGGACAGTCATAAGTTCAAGGACTGGTCAAAAGTGCGAGGACCAGTTAAAAATAACTTTTTCAGCCCTCTGAGTAGTCCATATGCACAAAAGGACTACCCAGAGGGCTGAAAAAAGTTATTTCTGACAGGTCCCCGCACTTTTGACCAGTCTTCGCACTTATGACTGCTCATCATTTATGCCCATTGTAGCATTCTTAACAACCGTGTCACTCATTTCACAACTGCTTCTCTTCATCATGGTGACAAGATAGGGCAAAAACATAAAATGTGAGGACAGTCGTAAGTTCGAGGACTGGTCAAAAGTGCGAGGACCAATCAAAAATAACTTTTTCAGCCTTCTGAGTAGTCCATATGCATAAAAGGACACAGCAATAGAGAAGGATGAAGGAATGGAAGGGAAATTAGAGTAGGAATGAGGGTAAGAGAGGGAGGAAGAGAGGAGGGGAAGGAGAAAGGAAGAGGAAGTAGGGAGGAGAAGAAGAGGGGGAGGAAGAGAAAGTAAGAAAGAAAGAAAAGAGAGAGGTGGTAGGTTTGAGGAGAAAGATTGCTGTACAATAAAAAAGGTGAAAGGGAAGAAAGCCAACCCAAACAAATATAAAGATATTAAGATAAAGAATGAATTGTTAAACTTTAAAGAATAAAAGAGAACAAATATGAATAAATAGCAATAATTAGAAACACACATACAAACATACAATGTATTTTCTTTGAACAGAGTATTTGGCCGGTTCACAAATTTAAACAGTGTCTAGTCATTTCAATTAAATTTACAGTTTCTATATTTCCTTTTTGCCATATTTATTCCTCATCTATTTTTTTAAAAAACCAATATTACCCTTCATCCTCATCTCTAATCTTAATCAAATTCAATTTTTCCCTTCTAGTCTATATTATACCCCTTCCCACTGTCATCTATTTTTATATCCATCCTCACATTGGTTAATTATGTAATATTACAGTTCTTTAATACAAATTCAACATTTTAATATAAATCAATTAGTTATATAACTATCTTTTTTGTATATTAATCAATATGAACATGAATATTCCAATTATTTCTATGCCATCCAATTTCTTACAAATTAATTAATTATATTTACCAATAATAATAAACCAAATAATTTCCCCCATATATTCCTCCAAACCACAACTTAACTATTTTTGCTTTCAACACAATATACAATTAATAGTATCTCAATTATTACAATTCCCTAGTTAAATAGAGCTTTTTTTCTTTTGTGTTTTAAAATCTTGAACTTTCCTCTTTTGCCCTAAATTTCCCATTGTTTGCAGTTTTGCACCTACCTTTTTTGGTGAGGAAAAAGAAAAAGAAATCTCTCTCTGCCTCATTTTGTCACGTTGCAGCAAAGACCCTGCTTTACTTTCAGTTTTGTTTTTTCAGCATAGCTAGGCTAGGGGAAGAAAGATCTGCTCCAGCACTCTTTGCAGATAGCAACAGAGCCCTGGCAAAACAGCTGAGAGCAAATCAGCTGAGAGTTGGGAGGCCAATCTAATCAACTTGTGCTAATTAACCGATGCTGAAGCTGAAGGGGCTGTTTTTTCTTGCTGTTTGCTTGCAAGGAGGTAAGTGCTGCAAGGCACAGGCCAAAGGGTGGGGGCCACCCTCCTTGCCACTTAGCCCCCACTGCCACCCCCCTTGCCTCTTACCACCTCCTAAGGCATTCCACCGCCCTCCCAGGGGGCGGTACCACCCACTTTGGCAACCACTGGCTTAACTACTTAACAACCGGTTCTATCGAAGTAGAATCCCACCACTGGGTCTACCCATTTATTTTTGCAGGCGTCGGTCTACTCATTTGTTTTCTTTTAACACTGATCAGCTGTAGGGCGTCCCTTTGAAGCCCCGCGGCAGCTGTGAGGCCAATAAAATTATAAAAAAACACCGAACCGTTTGTTAAATTTCTGGCTCACCCACCCCTTGCCCAGTGGTGCAGAGGGGCGGGGCAAGGGGCGGGGTGAGCCAGCAATTTAACAAACGGTTCGGCCGAACCACCTACAACCGGCAGAATCCCACCACTGATTTTATATATTACTTTTTTAAAATTTCAAATTACTTCTTGCTTGAAGTGTTTTGCCATTGTTAGTGCTGAACACTGACCTAGCTTGCCTTCTCCTCCTCTCCTCCCCCAGTTAATAATAACACTTTTGCTTTCTACCCTAGGACAAAAATGGGTGTCTTTGCACCTGGTTAGAATAATGTGTATAGATATATGCCAAAGGCAACTCTACAGCTCTGGGCAAGTTTGAATTAATTTTCATTTGAACACAAACCACATCTGAATCATTCATTTTGCAGAAATCAGCACAACCCAAGGAAACTATTTTGCAGAAATATACAGTAAATCAAACTAGGGAGGCTGGGACTGGCAGAAATGGCAAAGCAATGGCTATAGCTAGGATTAGAAGAAAAATAGAAGGGGGAGTGAGGTTTTTTTTCCTGATTTTGTGTACTGACAAACCTTTAGAATCTTTTTTCCCCCAGGTAATTCCACAGCTTTCAAAACAGCAACTCTATTTATTTTGAGCCATGAGTCATATGTGGCTCTGGAAATGGGAGGATGAAGCTTTTAAAATGCAATCACCAAAGCCAAATGGCTTTGTTTCACAACAACTTTGAGCTTCACTTTAAAACAAACATAGCTTGCTGCACAATGCAATGGTGATTGATGTTTTTCATCAAAACCCAATTACCATTCCATCCCGGCATAGAACTATAATGCCACACTGACTGAGCCAAGGCAAACACATTGCAAACATCTGAAAAATTTAGATCTGTGTTTTTGGAATGTAACCTGTTATGAGTTTTCCAAGACGTGCTTGATCTTGCCCATGAAATAAGCAAACATAAATGGGAGCACTTCTTTTAATCAAGCATTTGCAGAAGTTAACTTTCACTAACTTTGGAAAAGAGGACGAAAGACTGGGGAAGTCTTTGAGAAAATGTTTAAAGAAGGGATTTTAAAACAAAAAACCAAAATCAGCTTAAGCAAACTGTGACCCATCCAGCCAAATACAACACACCAGCCACATACCATGGCCTCCTGAATACTTAGCCAACTTTCTTGTTTTTCTTCCTGTCAGTTAGAAGAAACAGGTTGCACCTGATAAACCAGAATACAGGGATTGCAAAAATTGTGCAATTCATTTTAAATTTAAAAAAATGCCTCTTGAAGGTTCTGATTTACAACTACTGGCAATTTGTTGGTTTTAGTTTTGGCTGGCACTAAGTATTGCCCTCTGATAGCCCTCAAGCATTATGTTACAGAAAAATGCCTGTCTCCTGCTAGGTAGAACAATAGAAAGAAGTAGATAGAGTTATTTTATTTGCCACTATTTTATTTTAATATATCAATATAACTCCATCCCAGACACAGTTTACAGGCACACTGAAGCAAAATAGCATATCTCAGATGCAATGCTGAGATGTAAAGAATCTCAGAATGGATGGAGGATCAAAAGATTGGATAGAGGTTCAAATTACACCTAAGGGTGAAACATCTATGAAAGCAATATGCTGTTCTCAGCAATTACTATATTAAATCAATTTCTATGCTTGGTGGAAACACCCTTTCCCCCATACCAGGTGGACTCAAACAGACACCTATTGCTGGTAATGATAATTCCATCATTGTTCTATCTACAGGTAGATCTTGATCAACATCTGCCTTAGAAAACCAGCTTTATAAACAACTGAAATTATGAAATATTTTATCTACCAGTAATTTTCAAATTTAGCTCTCAGTCACTCTTTACAGTACCAGATGTGAGACCGCTTTCATTTTTTCTCAGGAACACTGAAAGAAAAATGCTCAATTTCCATTAAATTAATGGATCATAGACGTTAGTTTCCTAAGATTTACTTCTAAATAGATGTGTAAAATTGTACTCTAATTTAAGTTACTATGCAACTAAATTCCACAGTCTGAGTTCAGATTAGTTTTTTAAAATTAAATTAGTCTTTTTAAATACCCATTGCTTTAGATATTGCAATGAATTTTTACAGTAAATTGATAATGATTGCTGTAGAAATGTAAATATTTGTATCCAAATTAAAACAGATATTTTCAGAGAAACTGAATTATAGATTTTTCCCCCTCTGGTGGGTGGCAATGCCTTTAAATTAGAATTGACTCCTGGAAACTGCCTGGACAAATATCTGCAGTTTTTCTGGCAATATTTCAGAAGTAGTTTGCCATTGCCTACTTCCTAGGACTGTAAGAGTGTCTGTCTCAACATCATACAACTGGCTTTTTGCCTAAGGAAGGACTAGAACTCACAGACTCCTAGTTTCTAGCCTAGTGCTTAACCATCAAACCAAACTGACCCTTTTAGTTGGCCTTTTACTTGAACATTCAGAATTATTTTCTACCAGATCAATTTACTTCTTTATTTACCTTGGTATTAATTCTTCTGACTGTTAATGGTCTTCTGGGAATAAGAAGCATTCTATGTCGTTGATGGGCAGATTTCATGCTAATAGTTTTCATTATTAGCCCAGTACAGACACAAAAATGTGAAATCACAGATGTGATTCCTGTACAAAGCAGAATACAGTAAAGTAGTTAGCTTGAACTCTTCATGTGTGAATCTGATTTCTTGAGCCTGACAATATTCATTCAATTCCAATTTTCATATTTTATATGTGAACTACTCATTTTCTTTGTCTTCTATACCTTGGTGCTGTTGCAGGAAAAGAAACGGGACTAGGCCAAGCTCTTCAATGCAGGAAAGAATGTATTGTGCACGGTTCAAACAGTTTTGCTACATCGATTATCTACACTTTCTTTTCAACCACATTTAGTATGTTATGACTTTATCAGTTTGGATTTGGAAATTGTACAATATTTTAACCCGCTCATTTTCAACTACTTTTTCAACTCTATGTTCCTAGCAATTTTTCATTACTGGAACATGATAATCTTTACAGAAGTTCTAATGTATTATTTTGGCCACTATGTTATGCTGTTGCTTATAATCTGTTTAGAATTTCCACTGTTACTGCTGCCAAATATTCAAAGTGTCAAGAAAGAATATTGTCAACTTCACCAAACCTAGAAGAAGCCATTTTCTTGTTTCTCAATTGTCACACAGTACGGGGGAGGAGGGAAGAGGGATGCATTGCCAGACAAAACACCGATCCACCTCATGGGAACCAAGGTTATCTCCACAGGTGTTGGATGAAGAATGAAGGAAATGTCTAAGGAGCCTGTAAATTAATACAATTGAGCAATGAGACCAAAGACACTTGGGGAGGAGATCATTTTTTATTTTAATTATACTGAAACTGCAGGGAATATTTGGAGTTGGTTTTACAATTGATCACGCTGATATGATATACCCAATAAAGAAGTTCTTTGAGGAAGATTCTGGTCTTAGATTTCTGATTTGCTTGGGTTTGTTAGTCAGAAACTTGACAAATATGACAAATCACCTAATTCCATGAGATTTTGACCTTATCAAGATCACTTCATTTTTATGAAATTCGCTATCTCACAAGTGGTTAAACATTTTAAAATAAAATGGGGCAGTAAGAAAAAATAATTTTGGAATTCTGTGACACCACTTATGGTAATGAGATGTGTTTATAAGAAAACCACCAATAAATGAGTTATACTGTCAGCACGGCCTCCTTTCATTATCCAAGAAAGAAAACCCCTGACTCCCTTTTCATAGAGAATGGTAACTTTTATTGGATAAGAACTGAATGCAGTCAAAGAAAAGCAAGGTCTGAAGCAAAGGTGTGAAAATCACATAGAGAAAGCATCCCCCCCCCAACTGTCCAGCATAAATCATCCAATCTCCAGAGGTCATGTGGGAGCAAACATCTGGCAGTGTCATCTTCTTGCTATGCCACGACCGTTGACCTTGAGACGTTATCAGCTTCAAAGAAAACACTGCAGCAAAGTTTTACTTTTGTTTTCCTCCAGCTCGCTTCCCCCCTCCCAAGAATTCCAATAGCTCCCCCCTCCCCCCATTTCATGGCAGCCGAGCAAGTAAGCAATGAAAGAGCGAAGGCTGACATTTGGCCTTCCTGCAGAAGAGATATTATTCCTACAAGAAACCAAAATGACATAAAACAGATGATCACAGAAATAGAGCATGACATAAAAAACAGATTACGGTTTGGAGTAATCCGAAACTATTTGGAGTGAAACAACTGTACTTTCTTAGGAGCTCGAACATCTCGTTTATTCACCCATTCAGCCTTAGATAATGGGAAATGTTTCCAGGCCACCAAATACTGCACCTTACCCCGATGCTTTCTAGAGTCTAAGATCTCTTTGACCTCAAAATGCTATTCCCCTTCGATTAGTTTGGGGACAGGAGGAGGTTCTTGGTCTGGACGTAAAGGGGATGAATGCTCTGGTTTTAGCAAACTTACATGAAACACCGGATGAATTTGCTTCAAATTTTTTGGTAACTCCAATTGTACTGTGACTGGGTTAATGATCCGAACTACCGGAAAAGGACCCACATACTTGGGTCCAAGCTTTTTAGACTTTTGGGTAGTTTGCAAGTATTTGGTGGGAAGATAAACCATATCACCAACTTTATAAGTCCGTGCCTGAACCCTCTTCTTATCGGCTTGGGCTTTATGAGCCCGATGTGCTTCATCCAGTGCCTTGCGAGTTACTGACCAAGTGGCACGTAACTGTTCGATCCAATCAACCAAGGAGGGGTTTTGTGGATTTTCCTGAGGCAACTCTGGAATGGGCACAAAATCTTGGCTACAAGCCACCTTGAAAGGGGTAAACACTGTGCTGCTATGTATGGAGTTATTATAGGCCATCTCTGCAAACGGCAGTAAATCTGCCCAGTTATCTTGCTGATAATTTATGTAACATCTCAGATATTGTTCTAATACAGAATTGGTTCTCTCACAAGCCCCATTAGTTTGGGGGTGGTGGGCAGAGCTTAATCCTTGGGTGAAGCCTATCAAACCTAGGAACTCCTTCCAAAACTGGGAGGTAAATTGAACTCCTCTATATGAAATTATACATTCTGGAGCTCCATGTAACCTGTATACATGTTGGACAAACATTTTTGCAAGTTTTTTTGCAGAAGGGATCTTGGGACATGGGATGAAATACACTTGTTTGGAAAACAAATCCCACCCAAATAACTGTGTTCCCCCCACTTTCGGGCAATTCTACAATATAATCCATGGAGATTTCCTTCCATGGGGCACCTGATCTGGCAACACTCTGAAGCAGTCCAGGTAGTTTTCCAGGAGGCCTCTTGGCCAAAGCACACATGGGACAACTGCACACATATGTCTCTATGTCCTTCTTGAGTGTGGCCCATTAGAATTGCCGCTTAATGTTTTCACAAACCCAAAATACCCAGCAACTTTGGTATCATGAGTGTGCTGTAAAACTGTTGCTCTCAGACTGGCGGGAATATACAGCTTGGCTCCCACCCAAGCAAGTCCTTCCCAAAGTGTGCACTTATTTGAATGGGCCAGAAACCACTCGTCAGTCTTTAGGGCTTCTTGTAGTTGGTTAGTCAAGTCGTCTGACAAAGTTGGATCTGCTTTCGCCTGGGCTCTAGTAACTACTGGTACAGCTAGTTGTATTGAGGAGATAATTGGCCGAATCACCTCCTCTCTAACACTATTGTATTGCGGCAGTCTAGAAAGGGTATCTGCCATGAAGTTCTTCCCTCCAGGAAGGTAGCGCAGGGAGAAATTAAATCAGTTGAAGTGTTGAGCCCAGTGGGCTTGTTTTGGGGACAGTTTATGTGGCGTTTTCAAAGCTTCTAAGTTTTTGTGGTCAGTCCACACCTCAAACAGGTGCTTAGCTCCTTCAAGGAATTGTCTCCACGTTAACAGTGCCCAATGAACCACAAAAACCTCCTTCTCCCATATGGCCCATCTCCTCTCGGTCTCCGTTAGCTTACGAGAGGTATAAGCACAGGGTTGCAGCTTTCCATCTGCATTCACTTGTAGTAACACTGCCCCTACTGCTACATCATTGGCGTCAGCCTGTACAACAAAAGGGGCGTCCATGTCAGGATGTTTAAGGATCGGTTCAGCAGCAAACAGCCATTTTAGTTTCTCAAACGCCGCCTGACAGTCCATAGACCATTCGAGAGGCCGGGAGGGCTTTGGTTTCATTTCTCCTTTCGTTTTCAGAAGATTTGTAATTGGCAATGCAATTTTGGTGAACGAGGGGATGAACTGTTTATAGAAATTAGCAAATCCCAGGAAGCTCTGTAGTTGTTTGCGGGTGCGTGGTGGGGCCCATTCCAAAACTGCCCAGACTTTTTCTGGATCCATCTCTATTCCCTCATGCGAGATGCAGTACCCCAAATAGTCAATTTTGTTTTGGTGGAATTCCCACTTGGATAGTTTGGCATACAATTCAGCAGCTCTAAGTTTTTTCAGGATGGTCCTCACCAACTTTACATGGTCGTCCATGTTCTTGGTGTAGATAAGAATGTTATCCAAGTAGACCAGCATCCCCTTATACAGGTGTTCATGCGGTACTTTGTTGATTAATTGCATGAACACAGCAGGGGCTTCTTGCAGTCCGAAAGGAAGCACCTGAAACTGGAAACATCCCAGCGGGCAGTTAAAAGCCGTTTTCCATTCATCCCCTTCTGTAATCCGAACTCTATAATAGGCCTCCTGCAAGTCCAGTTTGGTGAAAATTTTCCCCTTGCCTAGGTGGGCTAGCATGTCCTTCATGAGCGGCAGGGGATAGACATTTTCTACGCAAATGGCATTAAGGTTTTTGTAGTCAACCACCAAGCAAAAGGACCCATCCTTCTTCTCCCGGAAAAGTACCAGCGCTGCCACCCATGGCCTAGTCAGTTGGATAAAACCCCGTTTTAAGTTTTTGTCAATAAAGTCTCATAGTTCCCCCAGCTCCCGGGGGGTCATGAGGTAGATTTTTGGCTTAGGGAGTTTTACTCCAGGGAGTATTTAATGGTACAGTCTGTGGGCCGGTGGAGGGGGCAGCACGTCTAAGGCCTTCTCGCTGAACACTTCCCAGAGGTCCCAATACTCCTTTGGAATCTTTTCCTCCCATGCAATGTGGTCTGTTGCCGTTGCTGCCCCCTTGTTTTCCACTCTGTCCACCAAATGGGGTTCCTCCCCTTTCTTCCATGTCTTTTCAGAGCGAATGCGCTAAACTCCCGTTCTCCAGTTTATTCACCAGTTCCATTTACGGTGCCAAGGCAGTCCAAGTATGAGGGGCTGCTCCATGCCCGGGGCCACTATAAAACTAAGAGTCTCTAGGTGATCCCCTATTTGCATCTCGATTGGCTCGGTCACAAAATTGGCTGGGCCCCCTCCTGCCACCGATCCATCTAGCTGACAGAATGTGATGGGCCTTTTCATCGCTTTTAGTCTTAGGCCCATCTTTTCAACCACGTCTGGGCTGATTACACACCTGGTGCATCCGGAGTCTAGGACGGCTGGCATCTGGCCATGGGCCCCGGTGGATGGTACCCTTAGTTCTACTGGGATGGTCATGGGTCCCCCATTGTGACTCACCAAAACCTCATCGTTGGAATCAGTGTCGGTCTCGCTGTCGTCAGCGATGGTTGGAGTTCCCAACTCACCTGGTTTCAGGGGAGCGAACTCAATGACTTCTCCTTTCATGGCGGTCTCGCAGGCTTTCGCGGGTGCTTTATCAGCCTTCTTTCCTCCAGCAAAGGTCGCCTTGGGCACTGGTTTGGAGAAACACTCAGCGGCTCAGTGCCCCTCCTTCCCACATTTGAAATACACAGAGGATTTTGGTTTGGTCCCTGTCTTCCCCACTGCTGCCTTTGGCGCCTCCTTGTGGAATAAGGAGGGTGGCTGATCCCAAGAGCACCCACCACGGAGCCAGCTTCGGGCCAGGTAGATCTCCACGTCTGCCACCACCACGTACCAGCTCTGCAGATCTTCAGGGACCTCTCGTGAATGGCAATCTTTGTAGATGTGGTCATTCAGTCCAACTTTATAATTCTCTAGTAGGGCCACTTCTGACCACCCTCTCATGTAGGGTGCCAACTCGCGGAACTCTTGGGTGTATTCCGCCACTGATCTCCGGCCTGCTGAATGCCCTTCATTCTGATTCTCGCTTTTTGCTCGGTTAAGGGGTCCTCAAAGCGCGCTCTGAGGGCTCTCATAAATTGATCATAATTTCTCAGCAAGGGGGAGTTATTATTGTGGAGTCCCACCATCCATTCAGCTGCTACTCCCTCCAGGGCTTTGGTAAACCATCTCCCTCATGTGGCATCTGAGAGGAAGTCCTCTCCCCAGTCCTGCATATGGTTCCATACTTGGGTCAGGAAAAATCCCAGTTTCTTCAGATCTTCTCTTAACTTTTCTGATATGGGGAGAATTTTTGGCTTTCTTTGCCTCTGGGGTGGTGCCTGTCTTGCCAAGGGGCCCTGGGCTGCTGCATCTCCCGCCTGAGTTCCAGAGGCTTGAGCTGTTCCTTCCCCAGCTTGCTCTCTCTCTCTCCCACAAGCAGCAGCCTCTGGTTCATCCCTGGGGTGGTGTCCCCCCCCCCCTTCTCAGCAGGGTAAACATACCTCTCTTGGCTTCTATGGCTCTCTTCAGCTTCCTTCAGAAGTTGCAGGGCCTGGGGCTTCCGGTTTGCTGCTGGCCACCGCCAGACGTTCCTTTGGGATCGTCAGCTTCCATTCCCTGTCAGAGCCGCCGTTACAGCGGATGGCGGCTCGAAAAAACTCTGTTTCCAAGAGGAAACGGAGATAGAGCCAGCAGGGGTGGGTAGAACTCTCCGCAGAGTCCCAAAAGTTTTTTTTTTAACTTTTGGGACGGAGCGGATGAGAAGCCCCATATCCCCTGCCGCTGCTCCGGGCTTTGGGAGACCTCTGCTTATGCAGAGCCAGGCGTCAAGAGCAAGCCTGCGAATTCAACAGAATAATTAAAGAAATGACGAGCTGGACCCTTAATATTGAACCGCAAGTATTTCACCTTTCCAAAATCTATCTAAGAGAAAAGAGGAGAGGAAAAGAAGGAAAAAGAACCTTTTAAAATGGCGTCTGCTGTGGCTGGAGAAGGGCTAAAAGGGAAAGTCCTTCCGTTTCTTCTTACTACAATGTAGCGGAATAAATATCACTGGCTACATTTGTAGATAAAACCTCGCTCCTGTGCTGTTGATTGAAAAGAAGTTTTTTTTTTCCTTTTTTAAGGGAAAGTTCTTTTGTTTTCTATTTCTTCTCTCTTTTTTGCTAAATCTTGTTTGTGTGGGAAATGGCATCGGGACTTACACAGCTGGACAAATGCGGGGGGGAACTTCCCCTCTCAAGAAATTGCGCCAACAAATTTCAACTCTCCAGTGTCAGAAACCCGATTTTAATATATTAGAATTTATCCTTGAAGAGATTGTAAGAAGGGATGAGATTGTGAACCAGCAACTTGAAAAATTTAAGCAGGAAATTAAAGAAATTGGTGAATTGGTCAAATCAAAGTTTGACTTTTTGAATCAAAAGATTTTAAAAGCTGCTAATGGTTTATCAGGCTTTCTGATTCGGGTGGATGCAAAGACTAAATTATTAGAGTCTAAAATGAAGGAAATTGAGGAGAATTTGGATGACATGACTCAAAAAATTAAAAAGGATTTGATAAACATTCAGGATAATAGCTCGGAAGACAAATCTAAAATGGAGACTGACCAAAAGATTGGTAATGAAGAAAATGTACAACAGAGGATTGAAAGAGAAGTTTTAATGATTCAATATAATTTTACAGAATATGCAATTAGACTGAGAGGTTTGCAGGAAAATAATAGAGATGATCTAAGGAAAATATCTTCTGAAATTCTGGCTGGGATCTTAAAGGTTCAACCTGATGAAGTGTATTGTAGGATTGATAGAATTTACAGAATAAACTCCTGGTTGGCAAAGCAAAGGCAATTGCCTAGAGATGTGGTGATCTATTTTACAGATAAAGAAATTAGGAATAATATTGTGCAGAACTCTTTTAATTCTACCTTGCAATTTCATGGAAGAAAGATTTGGATTTTTAAGGAGCTCCCGCCCAAGATGTTAATGGAGAGGAAGAAATTTGGCTTTCTAGTGACTGAATTAAAAAAAAGAAATATCCTATTCAGGTGGGACACCCCAGTTGGCCTAATATTGAGATATCAAGGAATAAGATATCAATTGCATACTGTTGAAAAAGCGGAAGATTTTTATCAAAAAATTTTAAAAATGAATTTAACACCTTTAGGCATAATACAGGATAAGCAAAAGGAGTTGGAAACAAAAGGAAAACATCAAATTACAGAGGCTGTGATGGATAAATTGTCTTTGGACTCCCTGGATACCCCAGCTGGACTGTCTATAAATAAGAGAGCAGTGTCATCCGACTCCAACGTGATGAACCATCAAGTCACAGACAAGTGCGCAAATCAATCAGTTGAAATACAAGTGATGGAGAAGAAAGATGAGATGATAAAACTAACCCAACAACAACAATACATAAAGCAGAATGAAAATCAACTAGCAGACACACAATTGGTAGGCAAGAAACGAGGATGGAAATTCAACCCGGAAAAGAAAAAGAAAAGAAATAGATCGCATAGAAACAGCAATTTCTAAACTATGCAACAGTGATGCCAGGGACTTTAAAAAATGAATGAATATTTGAAAAGATAGTGGAGGCGAACAATTGTCTGATACTATCCTGAGGATTGTGGCAGATCTCTGCAAGGCCATGATTTTGGGATGTGAAAAGAGCCTCACTTTGTTGGATTTGAATCATCTAAATTTTTTTTTTTTTTTTTTTTTTTTTGGTAAATATATTATAATCATTTTGAGTTATAAGGCAGGAGAGTCTCGCCGGGGCATGCAGAAGATCTGGATGTTACTCAGTAGGATGATGGGAATTAATAATCCTGATGAATACCACAACTATAACCATATGGATATAATTATAATTATAATGTCACTCGGGTGGTTGTTTTTGCTTTTATACAGATGCGAGGATATCTACTACTGATGGGGGCAGAAGATGACTGGAGATTTTGAACAAACTGTTGCACCAGCATGTTATTTTACCCTATTATGGGTGATGGATTTAACAATCCAGAGGAAAGACATCAAAGAAGATACTATATGGATTATAAATTTAAAGTTATTGTTTTTTCCTTTTTTACAAAATGGAATGCATATATAGATATGTGTATATCTTAGTAATGTGGACAGTGGATTATATCTAGAATTGTACTGCATGATTTTGTAGGAATTGAAGGGTTGAAATAGGTTAGTTTACTGATTGATTAGTTTAAGAAAAAGGATTCTTAAGTCATATATTTAGGGGAGTGGAGGACTTAACAATTCAGTGGAAAGATACTAAAGAAGATATATTTTTTTTTCTCTTCTTTTTTTTCTTTTCTTCTTTTTATAAAATGGGATGCATATATAGATATGTGTATATTTTAGTAAAGTGGGTAGTGGATTATATCTAGAATTGTACTGTATGATTTTAAGTCATATATTTAGAGGAGTGGAGGAATTGGACAGAATTGAATAAATGTTAAATTTGGATGCAGGGAGAAGGTCGATTTAAAATGTTATATTAATATATATAAAAGATTAAAGGTTAAATTGTAATAATACTCAATAAGCTTAACATGTTAAGGGTCAGTACTTCGAGAAGGGATTAAGGGAAAGGAAAGATATTATGTATGTAACTAGTTATGAAATAGCCTATTGTTGTGAAGAAGTCACAGGGGGGGTTGGGTGGAAAGGGTTGGGTGGAAAGGGTGGGTTAGGGAAGAGGGGGGGGAAAGGGGGAAAAACTTGTATTTGAAAACTTTTTCAATAAAAAAAAAATGTGGATGCTTGGCAACTGGTTCATATTTATGGCCGTTGCTGTGTCCCAAGGTCATGTGAAAAAAAAAAAAAAGAAGAAAAAAAAAAAAAGAAGTTGCAGGGCCTGTGTGACCAGGAGGCTTTCTATCTGCTCCTGCATCCAGGCAGATTCTCCCTTTCGGGGTCTGGTGCTTGTTACTCCGGGGGGGGCTTTTTCAGCTCTGGTAGCCTCCCCACTCCCACCGACCATCTGGCTTGCTCTGGTTCTTCTTCTATAAATTTGCCATCCAGTCTGAAGCAAAGGCGCAAAAATCACATAGATTGTCCAGTGTAAATCATCCAATCCACAGGTTCTCCAGGGGTCATGTGGGAGCAAACATCTGGCAGTGTCATCCTCTTGCTATGCCACGACCGTTGACCTTGAGACGTTATCAGCTTCAAAGAAAACGCTGCAGCAAAGTTTTACTTTTGTTTTCCTCCAGCTCGCTTCCCCCCTCCCAAGAATTCCAATAGCTCCCCGCTCCCCCCATTTCATGGCAGCCGAGCAAGTAAGCAATGAAAGAGCAGAGGCTGACATTCGGCCCTCCTACAGAAGAGACATTATTCCTACAAAAAACCAAAATGACATAAAACAGATGATCACAGAAATAGAGCATGACATAATAAATAGATTACGGTTTATCAGGATATTTCGTTTTCCTCTAACTCGCTTCCCCCTCCCCCCGTTTCATGGCAGCTGAGCAAGTAAGCAATGAAAAAGAGGAGGCTGACATATACATTGAAGCTTTGTTATCAATGAACTAGGTGGCTCAGTATATAGTTTCCTATGGATTTGTTTCCAAAATCTGAACTGAACTTTTAATCTTGTTATTTTTTCATCATGAATGTGTAGAGGGGTGAAACTCTTACTTAAAAATAATTGAAAATAGAAACACATATCAATCTTCTGTCAATATTAATTTATTCATCAGTATTGATCCTGGACTCATTTGCATAACATAGCATATATTTAATGAAGTAGATTTGATTGAAATGCTGATTTTCTTATTGCCCCAACTGGTCGCTTTGGATCTTTTCATGTTATTTTTGCAGTATGTAGACTGATATGCTGGTATGCTTCTGCCATGCTGATACTATCAGATATAGATCATCACAACTGTGCTTCTAATGTGAACACTGATTCTCTTAGGATTTGAATCAATGCTATTATGGAAGAGGCTGTATAATCTTCCCATGATATAATGGCACCATCAGAAGATCTAGGTCACATAGGAAGAGCCATAGCAAGGCTCCCCAGTATTGTGAAATGTGGAATTGTGAAATGTCATGGTCATGGTATACAGTACTGTACAATATTATCTATGTCAGTAGTATATTATACTTTGTTATCTCAATCCTACTGGTATACTTCCCAGGGTGATAAATTATTGTAAATAAGTAAAGATATGTGTCTTTTTATAGATGACCTTTTCTTGTCTGGTAGCTCCAATTATATTGATTCCAATTCCCGCTGTATTTATTACATGTAGTTAGCATGGAAATCTGCCAGAGAATTCTGGGAATTGAAGTCAATGCATCTTAAAATTGTTGAGGTTGAAAACTCAATATTGCCTCATATGTAGACTTTTTCAGGTTATGTGAAAGTTTGCAATAGGGAATTCAAACTGCTAAAGGCTAAATCTGGCTATGCAGGAAACTCTTGAAAATGGTGTGAATTAAGTTGTCAAATGGGTATTGTTCCTGTCTGATGGATGCCCTGAGGGCTTTCCAAGCAGTCACATTTCTTGAAGTTCATCAATAGCCCTTTATCCAGTTCCACAATCTATAGAATTGGGGTACTTTAATGAAGCATTAGTTGAAACTCTCTAGGCAACAAGTATGGGAGTTTGAATTGGACATATCTAGAGGATATCAAGTTGGGGAATATATTCTTCATACTTACATCTGGTGATACCAAGGAATGCAGCAAGCATTAATAGACTCTTTACAATGAAATGATCATTTTGATCAGTGCAAATCTTGGTGCAGCGGTAAAGAAAATTATCATGGCATCATAATGAATAGTGTATCAATTGTATAGTTCAATTTCTTCTGTTTAAATAAGCCTAATTAAATATTAACTATGATAATATATTTCTCATTCTATTCATGATAAATTCATAGATTTATTAGAGTTTATTAAAACAATTGGGATCAGGACTTTGCAATGAATATCATTAAGTCTTCCAAATATTCATTCAATAATAAATACAGTTGGATCATTGATATTGTTTTTATAGGCTAGGGATTGTAACTTATCATTTTTCAGATTTGTTAAGCTTCTCTAGACAGCATGTCCAATAATTAGGGATGCTGGGAGCTATAGTTCAATAATATTTTGAAAACTAAAGTTTTTCTCATGTCTATCAATGAATTATTCCTTTATTATCCCTTTTCATGGTGAGCTGTGAATTTATTATGAGGTGAACCACAGACTGCCAGTTCAATCTGTTTGTGCTACTACAAGATTCAGTCTTCATTTTAAAACAGCTTCTCCAAAGTAGTCAATATTGATCCCTATGAATAGATGGTACCATGCTTCGGGGTTTATGAACAAGCTGACAAGGGGGTCTTTCATATCTTGCCATGCTCTTAGCATACCACATTGTTACAGAGATCGCCTTTATGACCGTTGTCCTATTCTAGTAGGTTTTATCCTCTAAATATGCCGGAATCTGTCTTCATATTATTATTATTATTATTATTATTATTATTATTATTATTATTATTTAAATTTCTATACCGCTGTTCTCCAAAATAGGACTCAGGGCGGTGAACAGCCAAAGTAAAAAACAGTACATACAAAATTTAAAAGCAGTTTAAAATAATTAAATATTTGGCCGAAAATTAAAACAACCCAATTTAAAATCGATTTAAAATTCACTCAAGCCAGCCCAGCTAGTTGAAATAAATGGGTTTTCAGGGCCCGACGAAAAATCCGGAGGTCTGTTATTGTACGTATCTCTGGGGGGAGGTTGTTCCAGAGGGTGGGCGCCGCCACAGAGAAGGCTCTCCCCCTGGGGGTCGCCAGCTGACATTGTCTGGCGGACGGCACCCTGAGGAGGCCCACTCTGTGCGAACGTACTGGCCGGTGGGAGGCTATTGGTGGCAGAAGGCGGTCTCGTAAGTACCCCGGCCCTAAGCCATGTTCAGGAGAAACAAGTCCCTATCTCACCGAAGGTCAATGACCCAACGGCTACTCTCAATGGCTACTCCATGTGCAAGTCTTGACATCCCCCAATTCCCATGAACCTTCAAAGTCCTGTGGCACTGGTGATGAAGCAGTAGGTGTGGATACACAGGGAGCTGACCCAGGCGACTCAGGTCTAATGGTCGTCTTCTTGCTGACTGAAGCAAGAGCTGCTCACCTTCATAGTAAGAGGAAAGGGCTAGAAAAGGTGCCCTAAACATTGTTGCTTCATAGAACTCTGGCCAGCTTATCTGGCTGGAGGGGATCCCATTTCATGCAGTTGAATAACAAAACTTCAAAGAAAACATAAGGTGACACCACTCACCATTGGCACATGGAATGTACCTATGCTTCAAGACAAATCCTAAGCAAATTGACCAGAAAGAAGAACAGCCCTGGTCTCCAGAGAGCTCACAAGATTTAACTTTGATACTGTGGCCCTGTGTGAAACTCGTCTAGCCAACAAAGGTCAGCTCACAGAAACAGGAGGTGGTTATACATTCTTCTGGTGTGGACACAGCAGTAACGAATGCTGTGAATCTGGAGTTGGCTTTGCAGTTAAGAATCATCTTGTCCACAAACTTGCCAGTCTTCCCAAGAGCACGAATAACCAACTCATGACATTGCATCTCCCACTACGAAGAGGAAAACAAGCCACACTGATCAGTGCCTACGCACCCACAATAATGAATCTGGGTGAAGTAAAGGACAAGTTTTATGAAGATTTTGATGCCCTACTTTCATTCGTGAAGTGCACCCACAGGCTGATTCTACTTGGCGATTTCAATGCGAGAGTAGGATCCAATCACTCTGCCTGGGATGGCATCATTGGGAAAAATGAAATCAACAAATGTAACAGCAATGGCCTATTACTACTGAAGACATGCGCAGCTCATGATCTGATAATCACCAATACCATCTTTTGCCTGCCCACTCGCAAAAAGACATCCTGGATGCACCCATGTTCCAAGCATTGGCATCTTCTTGATTATGTCATTGAGCAGAGGAAAAACAGACAGGATGTAAGGGTGACCAAGGCCATGCTGAGTGCTGACTGTTGGACTGACCATAGACTCATCATCTCCAAATTAAGCTTTCACATCAAGCCAAAGAGACATCCGCAGGGAAACAAAGCTGTGATGAAACAAATCAACAACAGTAAACTAAGGAACCCCAACACAGCAGCTTCATTAGCAGAAGATCTTGATAACAACTCTCAGAGCTGCAATTAGATGGAAATGCTGAGAAGGACTGGGAATGCTTTCAGGATATTGTGCACTCTTCTGCTCTAAAGGTTCTTGGATCTCACACAGGAAACAGCAGGACTAGTTTGACGAAAATGATGAAGAGGCCACAATTGGCAATACTTACCTGTTTGAGTGAGCAGCCATTGGCAAGATATCTGAACGAGGCGAGGCGTCCAAGCAAGGCGAGTGAGGTGAGGTGTCCAAGCAGGCAGGCATCAGTGAAGTAGCTGGGCCACATGGAAAAAGGGAATTTATATAGGCTGGGGGTGGGCTGGAAGCACCGAGTGGCAGGAAAAGCGAGTGGCGGGAAAAGCAAGTGGTGGAAAAAGTGAGCGAGCCAGAAGGAAGCAGTGACTGGGCAAGCAAGCCACCAGGCAACTGGGTGGACATGGGTGGGGCCAGAGATTATTGCTACTGGTTCGGTGAACCAATGGCCATCATCGCTAACAGTTTGACTGAACTGGTCCGAAGCGGTAGCATTTCACCCCTAACCCGGTGGCAGGACAAGGTGCCAGACACAGAAGTCCTCTCCAGAGCAGGCCTGTCATCAGTTCACACCCTGCTGATGAAAGCCCAGGCTCACTGGGCAGCCATGTTGCAAGGACACCATGTTGCAAGGATGCCCTAAACAGCTCCTCTATGGTGAGCTGTCTCAAGGAAAGCAATGGTACAGTGGACAAAGGAAGCAATAGAAAGACACATTGAAAGCCTTCTTCAAGTCCCTGGATATCGAGACCACCTTCTGGGAAACTCTGCCACAAGATCGATCGACATGGCACACACTGATCCACCAAGGCTGTGGATCAGTGAGAAGAAGAACAACCATAGCAGTGAGAAGAAGAACAATCATAGCAAAAGAGAAGTGAGCACTCCACAAAGCCAGATCTACAAATGCTGCAACAATGGTGCCCACACATGTCAGCCTGACATATGGCAGAAATTTCGTACCCATATAGGCCTTACCAGCCACCTGCGGACACATCATGGACAGCCCACAACCTGTTCGATGTCAAACTTGCAGTGTCACATTGTTGTCACGTCATGTATCACAACTGTTCCCCCCTTTGCTAAACCAGGGGTGGGCGGGACCAGCGCATGACGCATCCGGCTCACAGCCCACAAGTTTGACACCCCTGATCTTGGGATTAGGAATGGAAAGAATATGATAGCAATTATTTGATTTTAAAAAAAAAAACCTCCAGAAGTAAATATCCGTGGTAAATAGAGCCCCCCTCATTTGCGATCTTATTCAGGACGGGGGAGCGGACCTGGCAGGTATTACGGAGACCTGGTTGGGCCATGGGGGGGGGTTTCCCCTCGTGGATATGTGCCCACCAGGTTTCCGAGCATTCCATCAGCCGAGAGCTCAGGGCAGGGGTGGGGGGGTGGCGGTTATTATAAAGGAAAGTCTTGATCTGAGGGAGACCACTGTTCCACAGATAGCCGGATGTGAGTCCCTTTTTGTGAAGTGGGGTCGTGGAGTACAGATGGGCTTGTTGATCATGTACCTGGCTCCCTGCCGCGTGGCAACGGCCCTGCTCGAGCTGCTCAACGTCATAGCTGAGGTGGCGGTTGGTACCCCCAGACTTCTAGTCATGGGGGATTTCAACCTGCCATCTGTCGGCGAAAAGTCTGAGGTGGCTCGAGAGTTCATGGCTTCCATGACGGCCATGGACCTTACTCAGTTAATTCATGACCCCACTCACACGGGTGGACACACTCTGGACTTAGTTTTTGTCTCTGATCAGTGGTCGAGTGGCCTTGATACAGGGGATATAGTCATCGAACCCTTGTCATGGTCTGACCACTTGCTCCTTCGACTGGACTTTCTAACCGCTGCACCCCGCCGCAGGGAGGCAGGACCGACCAGGTGGTTCCACCCCAGGCGCCTGATGGACCCTGATAGGTTCCAGATGGAGCTTGGGCCATTTCCTGAGACTCTGGCTCATGATTTGGCTCAGGACCTGGTGGCCGCCTGGCATAATGCGGCTGCCGGGGCCTTGGACCGGGTCGTGCCTTTGCGGCCTCTGACCCAGCACCAAACTCACCTAGCTCCTTGGTTCTCCGAGGAGCTCAGGGAGATGAAGCGCCGGAAAAGACGCCTGGAGAGTAGTTGGAGGACCAGCCGCTCCGAATCCGATCGAACACTGGTGAGGTCTCATATTAAGACCTACCTAGTGGCGATAAAAGCGGCGAAATCTAGCTATTTTGCCGCTCTTATTGCGTCATCAGATAATCGCCCGGCCGCCCTGTTTAGGGTGACCCGCTCCCTCCTCCATCTGGAAGTGTGGGATGACCCCTTGCAGGGCCGAGCTGAGGATTTTGTGCAGTATCTGTATGACAAAATCGCTCAGAGTCGGGAAGGGCTGGCCTCTGACTGGGTATGTCCGGATGGGATGACTGAGGCAGGTCTTGAGAGTGTTATCTGGGGGGAGTTTGATCCTGTGGCTCCCGAGGACATGGACAGGGTCCTGGGATGGCTGAACGCGACCACATGTTTATTGGACCCGTGTCCCTCCTGGTTGGTACTGGCTTCCCGGAAGGTGACACGAGGCTGGCTCCAGAAGATTGTTAACGCTTCTTTGAGTGAGGGGGTCCTGCCGGCTGCTTTGAAAGAAGCGGTTGTGAGGCCCCTCCTCAAGAAGCCCTCTCTGGATCCGGCTGTTTTGGCTAACTATCGTCCAGTCTCCAACCTTCGCTTCGTTGCGAAGGTTGTTGAGAGTGTGGTAGCACAACAGCTTCCCCGGTACCTGGATGAAGCTGTCTATCTAGACCCGCTCCAGTCCGGCTTCCGGCCTGGGCACAGCACAGAAATGGCATTGGTCGCGTTGGTGGATGATCTCTGGAGGGCTCGGGATAGGGGTTGCTCCTCTATCCTGGTCCTGTTAGACCTCTCAGCGGCTTTTGATACCATCGACCATGGTAACATGTTGCACTGGTTGGCGGGGTTGGGGGTAGGGGGCACCATTCTGCAGTGGTTCTCCTCCTACCTCTCTGACCGGTCGCAATCTGTGTTGACGGGGGGGCAGCGGTCGACCCCGAGGCACCTTGCTTGTGGGGTGCCACAAGGGTCGGTCCTCTCGCCCCTTCTGTTCAACATTTATGTAAAGCCGCTGGGTGAGATCATCTGTGACTTCGGGGTGGAGTTCCATCAGTACGCTGATGACACCCAGCTGTACATCTCCACCCCAGGCCACCCCAATGATGCCCTTGAAGTGATGTCCCAGTGCCTGGAGGCCGTGCAGGCCTGGATGGGGAGAAACAGGCTCCGACTCAACCCCTCCAAGACCGAGTGGCTGTGGCTTCCAGCGTCCCGATATAGCCAGCTGATGCCATCGCTGGCTATTGGGGGCGAATCATTCGCCCCCACGGAGAGGGCTCGTAACTTGGGCATCCTCCTGGATGCACGGCTGTCTTTAGAAGACCATTTGACGGCCGTGGCCAGGGGGGCTTTTTATCAGGTTCGCCTGATACGCCAGTTGCGTCCCTTTCTAGATCGGGACTCTCTACGCACAGTCACTCAGGCACTAGTAACTTCCCGCCTGGACTACTGCAACGGTCTCTACATGGGGCTCCCCCTGGGGTGCACCCGGAGGCTCCAGCTGGTCCAGAACGCGGCCGCACGGGGGATTATGGGGGCGATGAGGCACTCCCATTTGACACCTCTCCTGTGCGAGCTGCACTGGCTCACGGTGGTCTTCTGGGTGCACTTCAAGGTGTTGGTGACCACCTTTAAAGCGCTCCATGGCTTAGGGCCGGGGTACTTACGAGACCGCCTTCTGCCACCAATAGCCTCCCACCGGCCAGTATGCTCGCACAGAGTAGGCCTCCTCAGGGTGCCGTCCGCCAGACAATGTCTGCTGGCGACCCCCAGGGGGAGAGCCTTCTCTGTGACGCCGCCCACCCTCTGGAACAACCTTCCCCCAGAGTTACGTACAATAACAGACCTCCGGATTTTTCGTCGGGCCCTGAAAACCTATTTATTTCAACTAGCTGGGCTGGCTTGAGTTAAATTTTAAATTGATTTTAAATTGGGTTGTTTTAATTTACGGCCAAAATATTTAATTATTTTAATACTGTTTTTAAATTTTGTATGCTCTGTTTTTACTTTGGCTGTGCACCTGAGTCCTATTTGGAGAAGGGCGGTATAGAAATTTAATTAATAAATAAATGAATAATAAATAAATAAATATGCCATGTTTCCTTTCTATTTTCCCCCTTTTTTTCTTTTTTTCCCTATCTTTTTCTTTTTCCTTTTTATATTTTTATTGCATTGTAAAATTCTAATAAACTATTCTTTTTTAAAAAAAGAAAAGTATTCACAAATTGCAGTTGATGTAAAATGTGATGAGCAGAGTCTTGACCAGTGCAAAATACACAGAACAATGTAGTATGTCTTGTAAGATCAACACTGGCTGCCGGACACTTACAGGACATAATTTAGGTTGCTGATATTAAAATTCAGAGCTGTTATCACCGTGAATCTATCAAATTAATTAGATCAGGAAGAGTGGTCATTTCAAAGAAAGATCTGCTTCCAAAAGATATAAGAAAGCCAATTTTATTGATAGACATCAGGCCATGGAATGCTTTCTCTAAAAATGGTGTTTACCTCCCAATCTCTTAATATTGAGAAAAATTGTGACACCTCCTTTCTTTTGTCAAGCTTCCTGTTCCCTATTTTAATAGTCTTGATCAGTGGTGGGATTCAAATTTTTTTACTACCAGTTCTGTGGGCGTGGCATGGCTTGGTGGGCATGGCAGGGGAAGGATACTGTAAAATCTCCACCCCCACCCCACTTCAGGGGAAGGATACTGTAAAATCTCCATTCCCTCCCCACTCCAGAGGAAGGTTACTGCAAAATCCCCATTTCCTCCCGATCAGCTGGGACTCAGGAGGCAGAGAATAGATGGGGGCGGGGCCAGTCAGAGGTGGTATTTACCGGTTCTCTGAACTATTCAAAATTTCCGCTACCTGTTCCCCAGAACTGGTCAGAACCTGGTGGTATTCGTTAGTCTTATTCAACTATTCTTCTGTAATAAATGATATCCTTGAGAGGACAAATTAAATGGGGAAACCATCTTTAAGTGATCTTTGTCCTTGGAGGATGACCTCAAAACTACCAGAGACACTTTCATTTTGGAATTCCTTTGTTAGCTTTTGTTTTTCTGGTTTAATAGGAAAAAAAACTAAATCCAGGGCTTTGTCTTGCAAAACAGAAGTTCAACTATGAATTCTTAAAGACACTGAGAAGCATAATCTTCATTTGCAGCTGCAAAGGATTTGCTTCTTTACAGTCTGGAAAAAATATTTCTAAATGATTTGGTCCCATAAGTCACTCTTTTGCATATCATGTTGAATTTTTTAAAGTCATAATTAAGTGCAAATGAGCCATTAGGCTAGAATCCATGATTGCTATATCTTTATACAATCTGTTTGTTAATATGCTTTGTGAAATACCTGGGTATAATGCAATTCTGGGTAAATGCCTCTTTTTCTTTAGAAAGTTGCTTTCTGTCATTAACTGTCAATTAGAAATCCATGGGAGGCTGTTAAAATTCTCTTCATTGAGCCTCCTTGCTTGAAATTTAGAAAAAAATGTTTAAAAAAATCTCAATGTCAAGTATATGTTCTAATACATACTTGTATCGCAACATTGGGTACATTTCATTCATAGATAATATCTCTTTATTTCTCATAAACATTCATCTTGAAATTCCAATGATCACCATTGTCTTCAGTAGCAAAAGAGAAAAATAATATATTTGAACTGCATTCTTTATTCTCTCAGCCAAATTTTCTATAGAATAATAAATTATCATATCTTTCTTCATTAAAGAAAAAATATAATACACTCACTCTTAAGGATGGCAACATTTTTTTTTCCTTTTAAACCACTGGCTCTTTTATAAAATTGAGATTCAATTGTAATAACAAACCATGGTTAACATTTGTCAGGATTTATAAATCAGGTACAAATCATGGCTTCAAATAGGATTCGTCACTAAAAGTAAATAGGGTTTATTGAGAGAGTTAGAAAATGATCTATTGCTGAGGGAAAACACTCTTGGTCTTAGTGTGCAAACAGAAACAATAATATTAAAACACTAACACATTGCCATTCATTCATGCCATGTGAATTTCAGGGCAACATACAATAAAATAACTTGTAATATAAAATAGTATTTAAACAAATAGGTTTTGATTTCAATGATGCAACAGGACAAGTCACAGGATAAGATGAGGGGTCATATGCAAAGAAACAAAATTATCTGAATCTAAAATTCATATAATGTTTAAAAAGAAGAGGCCAGAGTAAATGACTTTCCTGTCATAGGTTCTTTTTAAAACTATAAGGAGGTGTGGTGGCTCAGGGGATTAATGACGCTGGAGAAGGTCTGTATTCCAGCAGTTTGAGTCATAGCACTGCATGATGGAGTGACATCCTGTCCCTTGCCTCAACTTCTGCCAACCTAGAAGTTCTAAAGTATGTTGCATTTAAGAAGATAGGTACCACTTTGGTGGGAAAGAATGACTCTTCGAGGGGCAGTATGAATTTGACCGGTGCTGGATCTGCTTGAATGTGATGCCCGAATATAAAGTGACATTGGTGATGAAAAAACCATCAGATAACTCTTCAGAACACAATCAAGCCTTATGAGTGTGGGCCTATTTTGCCCCTTGTGATGCACTCTGGATAGCGCATGAGCGCGAACAGGACAGATTAGCAACCATCAGCAGCCAAACAACTACATTGTATTAGCATTGTAGTCTCCTGGCTAATGTAACATTGCCATACGCTAAATAAATAAATTTAGAACTGTACCCAATTAAACAGATCCAGATTCAACAGAGACTCAAGAACATTGGACCTGTAGTTTTTTATAAGGGTTGGGAAGATGTTTTATCTTGCAAAAAAAAAAAAAAAGCAAGATACAAAAGTGAAATGTGAAATTTACAAATGTGTATGTATGTGGTTTCTATTGTCCCTACCCTTTATTCCTATTATTTCTATATCGCAATAGTCATTCATAATAATGACTAGTAACTTTCATAAGTTACTATATTATAATATTATTCAATTACTATTACAGTATTTCCTCTTATACTATTCTATATTATACTTATAATATTCTATTATTACTTTATTCTCTTTTTACAACATTTCCTCTTTACTATTCATATTCCTATGCTACACTCTATAGCAGGGGTGGGAAATGATGGTCCTTTTATGACTTGGTGACTTCAATTCCGAGAATTCCTAGGAGTTGAAGTCCCCAAGTCATGAAGGGGCCACCATCCCCCAACCCCTGCTCTCTAGTAATACTACCATGTTTCCCCAAAAATAAGACCCTGTCTTATATTTTTTTGAACCCTGAAATAAGCGCCTGGCCTTATTGCCATACGCTCAAAAGCCCAATTGGGCTTATTATCAGGGGATGTCTTATTTTGGGGGAAACAGGGTAGTGATGTTCTGCCTTAATTCCTCTGGGATTTCTTTTGCTTTTTTCTTCTCTGGTAATGGTCAGCATGTTGAGTAATTGCACCTTTCTTTTTTTTTATTGAAAAGTTTTATAAGAAATACAAACATTTCCCCCACCACCCTTTCCCCCTCCCCCCTTCCCCCCCACCCCCCTCACTAGACTTCCCAGAACAGGCACAGGGTATAGCATTCACAAACATAAAGCTAAAATATGCTAACAAATTATTACATTCAATTCTGCCTAAGTCTTTAACTCCTTATAGCTCAAAAACTATAAACATAAACTACTTAAAAATATTTCATTCATAAGCTATATGAATCTTCTTGTTCGGATACTTGTTTTGCATATAGTCAATCCATCTTCTCCATTCTGATATGTATCTTTCATTTGAATGATCTTTAAGATATGATGAAATTTTTGCCATTTCAGCCAGATGCACAACTTTTAATGTCCATTCCTCAATAGTAGGTGGATCTTCCTTCTTCCAGTACTGTGCCACCAGTAACCTGGCAGCTGTTATTAAGTTTAAAACCAACTTAGTCTCTGTCACAGTACAATCCGTAACTATTCCCAACAAAAAAACCTGTGGTGTAAATTCAATTTTTTTCCTTAAAATATTTTGAATAATCCACCATATTTTAATCAAAAAAAGCCTTAATTTTTTTACATGTCCACCATATATGAAAATATGTAGCATCTTCACACTCACATCGCCAACACTTGGGTTGTAAATTTGGATACATGCAGGCTAGTTTTTTTGGGTCTAAATGCCATCTATAAAACATTTTGTAAAAGTTCTCTCTTAAATTTTGAGCTTGTGTAAATCTTACATTTCTAACCCATATCTTTTCCCATGTATCCAACATTATTGGTTCACCTATGTTTTGTGCCCATTTTATCATACAATCCTTGACTAGCTCTGTTTCCGAATCTATTTCCACTAATACATTATACAACCTTTTAATATGCATTTGACCTTTATCTCTTATTTGCTTTATCAAATTCTCATCCTGCTGCAAAATACCAGTTTTTTGATCCTCTCTCCATCTGGCCTGCAGTTGACCATACTGAAACCAAGTCTTAATAATTCCTTCTTCTCTTAATTGCTCCATAGATTTTAATTGTAATCTAACTCCTTCCTTATAAAGGACCTTATATGTAAACTTATCTTGCTTTTGCTCCAAATTTATATTCTCTATCACGTGTCTGGGTACTGTCCATATTGGTAACTTATCCTTTAGTTTATATTTATACTTTTTCCAGACACGCAGTAGAGCATTTCTTAATATATGACTTTTAAAAGTCTTATCTACTTTCTTGTCATACAATAGGTAAGCATGCCAGCCGTAGACCTGACCGTATCCTTCAATATTCAGTATCTCTTCCTCCGTTAAATTTATCCAATCTGTAATTGCTGAGAGGGTAGCAGCTTCATAATACAGTCTTAAGTTGGGCATCTTAAGACCACCTCTTTCTCGGGTGTCTTGCATTATCTTTTGATTAACTTGTGGTTTCTTCCCTGCCCACACAAACTTGTTTATGCCCTTCTGCCATTCCTTCAAATTTTCATCTTTTTTAAGTATAGGTATCATTTGAAAAAGAAATAAGAATCTTGGTAAGATATTCATTTTTACAACGGCTATCCTACCCAGCAAAGACAGTTGCAATTTCTTCCAATTTTCCATCTCTTTCTGTATTTTTTGCCATAACGGTTCATAATTATGTTGATATAATTTCATATTTGCAGTCATAATATAAACCCCTAAATATTTAACCTTCTTAACTATTTCAAATCCTGTTAACTTTTCTATCTCTTCTTTCTGGCTTCTGTCCATGTTTTTAGCTATTATCTTTGTTTTAGCTGTATTTATTTTAAAACCAGATACTTGTCCATATGAGCAGATTATATCCATCAAGGCTGTAATTGATTGTACCGGTTGGGCTAAGGTAACCACCAGGTCATCCGCAAATGCTCGTAACTTATATTCATGCCGTCTAATTCTGATTCCCTTTATTATATCAGTCCCACATATTTTATTTAATAAAATTTCCAGCGTCAAAATAAACAATAACAGAGACAAGGGACAACCTTGCCTTGTTCCTTTTTCTATATTAAAATTATCTGTTAAATCACCATTGATTATTATTTGCGCTGTTTGTTTTTGATATATTGCCTTAATAGATTGTATAAAATGTTCTCCAAATTGCATCCTTTCTATTAGTTTTAATAAGAATTGCCAATTCAATCTGTCAAAAGCTTTTTCAGCATCCAGAAAAACTAGCAGTGCGGGGACCTGGTTGTTCCTTCCCAAATACTCTAATAAGTTAACAATTTGCCTTACATTACTTTTCATTTGTCTTCCATTTATAAAACCAGTTTGATCATGATGAATCATTTGCTGCATAACTGTCATTAATCTGTTTGCTAAAATTTTAGCAAAAATCTTATAGTCTGTATTTAAAAGTGAAATCGGCCTATAGTTTTTAGGAACTGTATAGTCTTGCCCATCTTTTGGGATCAGCGATATAAATGCTGTCTTCCAAGTTGGAGGTACCTCTCCTCCCTGTTGTATATTATTGAATAATTCCTTCAGTGGTTCCACCATTTCCTCCTGTAAACTTTTATAATAAATAGCTGTCAAACCATCTGTTCCAGGAGCTTTACCCACTTTCAACTGCTTAATTGCAAACATAATTTCCTCGGAAGTTAACAATTGATTTAAGCTATCCCTCTGCTCTTTTGAAGTTATACAAATATTCTCTTTCTGCAGATATCTATCTATATCTATATCTTGAATTTTATCACCAGTATACAGCCTTGAATAAAACTCTAAAAAGGCTTTTTTAATCAATTCTTGCTCATAAACCTCCTTACGCTTGTATTTTATTTTCTCTATTGTCCTTGCTTTCCGCTTTTTCCTTAACAAATATGACAACCATCTACCTGGTTTTTTTTTTGTTTTTTTTTTTTTTGTTTTTTTTAATTTGATTTATATGCCGCCCTTCTCCGGAGACTCAGGGCGGCTTAAAATGCGTTAAGCAATAGCCTTCATTCTTTTGTATATTTTATACAAAGTCAGCTTATTGCCCCCACAAACTGGGTCCTCATTTCACCTACCTTAGAAAGGATGGAAGGCTGAGTCAACCTTGAGCCTTGGAGAGATTCGAACCAGCAGAAATTGCAGGCAGCTGTGTTAATAACAGGGTGCATTAAACCACTGTACCATCAAGGCTCTTGGTATTACAAAAAGTATTATGTTTTGCATATTGTAAATCGGTTGCCACTTGATCTGCTATTAACATATTAAACTGACCCTTCAGTAAATTAATTGCCTCTTTATTTTTCTTATCTGTTGGGCTGGCTATTAAAGCCTGTTCCTGTTTATTAATCTCCTCTTCTAATTCTTTTCTTTTTGCCCCCTGTTTCTTTCTATATTTATTATTCAAATATATCAAAATTCCTCGCATGTAGGCTTTACTTGCGTCCCATACCATTTCCATAGATGTACCCTTTTGCATATTCATAGCAAAAAACTCTTTCATAAATTTTTTACACTCTTTTACATTTTCTTCGTATCTAAACAGATTATCATTTAACCTCCAGGACCTCCTAGGCCCTTTCCCATACTCCAATTCCATCCAGACTGGACTATGGTCTGTCAATGTTCTTGAACAGATCTTCGTGTTTTTCACCCTAGATAATAAATCATTAGTAATTAATATAAAATCAATCCTTGAAAAAGATTGATGTCTATCCGAAAAAAAAGTAAAATCTTTTTCTTCTGGGTTTCTTTCATGCCAAATATCCCTCAACTCCCAGTCGTCCATCATCTCCCAGAACGATTTGGGCAATTTTGCTCTTGTTAAAACATTTTGTTTAGGTCCCTTCTTATCTTTTTTTACATCCAAAACACCATTCCAATCTCCCAATAGGATACAAGTTTTATATCTCCATTCTGTCAACTTTGAGTGTAGTAAGTTATAAATTTTTTCTTGTTGTTGGTTCGGGGCATATACTCCAATTATAAGTGTTTTTTCTCCTTTTATTAAAAGTTCAATCACTAAAAATCTTCCTTGATCATCCGCTTCAACTAATTTTGCAATTAAGTCTCTTTTCACATATATAACTATACCATTTTTCTTCTCTGATGCTGCTGCAACATAATGTATACCTAATCTTGCATTTGTCAAATATTTTTGATCTTGTATCCTTATATGAGTCTCTTGTAAACAAATTACATCATTCTTAAATTGTTTAAGATAGTGAAATATTTTCCTTCTCTTCTGTGGAGAATTCAAACCATTGATGTTCCAAATCAAAAATCTAGTTCCCATCTCTGGGCCTCTGAAGCGTCTGGAGCAATTTTTGATGGTCTTGCCTCATTTGACCTTTAGGTCTTGCTCCCCCCACAGCTTCTGTTTTGGTAGTTTCTTGGGTTGCTATCTGCAGTTGTTGTTGTTGTTGCTATCTTAATTCTTCCTTACGCTTAGCTGTTGCTGCTCTGGTCTGTCTTTGATCCTTCAGTTCTGCAAAAATATCAATTAACTCCACATCTTGAACAGCCATCTGAATTTGTAGTGGTTCTTCTTGACCAGTCAAAACTCCCCCCTGAACCCCTGTCAGTAGCTCTTCTCTCTCTCCTTCCAGTACTTCCTTCTTTCTTTTTCCTTCTGGTGATTTGGGTGTCCCAGCCTTTAATACGTTGATATAAAAATCTCTTGCTTTCCATATTGTATTAAGCCGATATCTCTCTCCAGAATACGTCACCACTAAACCGGCTGGGACCTCCCATCTGTACTGTAATTGACGTTTTTTCAGCTCATCCACCAGAAAAGCATACTCCCTTCTCGCTCTCAGCATCTTGGGGGGGGGGATTTCTTTCATTGTCATCACCTCCTGGCCTTCAACCTGAAGCTTGTTTTTAAAAGTAGCCTGTAAAATTTCATTGTGTACTCTCCTTGTAGTAAAATATATTACAATGTCTCTTGGTAAGCGTTTCTGTCTACCCACCCAAGAATTGACACGATATACCTTGTCAATCTGCCAGCCCAGCTCAATTTTCGTCTCCCCCAGCAACTGTGCCAATGCCTCTGACATCATTTCTTTCAAGTTCTCTTCTTTATTCTCCTTCACCCCTCTAAATCTTAAAGCAAATTCCATATCCTGGTATTGTAACATCGTTACATCATCTTCAGCTCTCTCAATTTGCTGTGAGTCTCTCCTAATTTTTTGTCCAAAATTTCTGTAGATTGCTTAATTTCTTCAACTTTATCATCCACCATTTCAATGTGACCTGCCAAACATTTAAATGCCA